>CM070760.1:5777632-6993882 GCA_036346245.1 Bonia amplexicaulis | reverse complement strand
ATCAAGTTCGCAAAGTTGTTCATTGTTGAACTTTCCGGCCTCGTATCTTCTCTAACCAAACTCGTAATTAGACGTATAATATGTCATTGCAATTAGCTCGTCGAAATCTTTAATATGGTAGCATCCGACACTAATTCGCCTGTCAATTATCCTGCCTTCTATTGACCTTGTCTTAGGGTCACACTTGTCACCATAAAATACAAATTTAGGTGACAACACATGCCCTCTTTTTTAAAGAATAACTGATGAAGTTATTTCTCAAAAAACTTAGCTAGACAGCATCCGTCTAACTCCTTGGCGAGTAACTAGTTGCGGCAATCTCGAAACTACCACGGTATAGCCATAACCTGCACTCAGCTAGTACAAGCATGTAAGGTACATAGCGCTCAAATTAAATCGGCCTCGAGAATATCTTAACAGAACCATCATGGACATGGAGCATTAGTAGATGGTTGGGGGTGCCAGGCCCCCCAGCCCCCCCTTTCTCCGTCACTGCCCATCACTGTCCGCCTCCGCATCCGCCTCTCCTCGGCGTCCGACATATGGAGCAGCAGGCGCAGGCTAGTATGGAGTTGAAGAACCAGCGGGGGAGGAGGTCCTTCGCCTCCACGTCTAGATTTGGCTCTGCGTCGACCCCAATAGTGAATCGTGTCAACCCTTGTCCACGGCCACCTTGCAGTGCAAAACCAGCTCCGATTGCAGTGCAAAAACAGCTCCGACTCTGGTGGCCTCGCTGATTTTAGTTATTTGGCTTTCCTTCCTGTACTAATGTCCCTGGAGAAATGAAGGGACTTTGCATTTTGTAGTGTAATTACTAACATGCGTTGATCTTCATAATTTGACGGATAATTTACATATATGGAGCTTATGAAAAGGAACACAGGGGGCATATTAGGCATCTCATACTCGGAGCTTCCAAATATACATACCCAATATCGTTGTAAAGAAACTTGACCAGGTTCCTATGATGATAGATCACTGAATGTGAAAACCAGTTTTAGTCAATTCAGCAGGTACGTCAATAATAAAAGGTATATGCAGGAACACTTCATAATACAACTTTTTTAACAAGATAGGCATCTACCGTGCAACAGGTTTTTTTATGAATTCTCCACGAGTTCATCCAGGTTAATGGCTACTTTTGTTTTCTTGTTTCGCAATGCACTTTGCTTAGCATGTCAAGTATTTAGTTCTCCAGTGTCTAAATAAAGTCCCAGCTATGTTGATTTCTTAAGTCTGGTTGATGAAATAGCAAAGCAGAGCACAAGTATTGGTCAGCTATGTTCAATATGACATATAGTCAAATTCTCTTAGCTAGATTGCTGAATCTGCAATAATATTGTTGAATCTACTAACAAGCCTAACGAACCGAGCTTGAGCTTCTTACTGAGCCGAGCCACCTTTTCAGTTCATTAGCTTAACGAGCCGGGCCGCTCCTCTAATGAGCTTTACTGAACTGAGACGGCTCGATATTCACCCCTATATGCTGCTCTTAATTCTTGTCATTGTCATGGACCTGGATGTTTTCTTCGAAATAATCATCCAAATTTTGTGACCGTTAGATTAAGATCCAAAAACCCTCATCCTTACCCCTTACTATATAACCTGTCTAACCTAATCCTATCCCACCACCCTCGTTGCCTCCCACCCCGTGCCCTCGACCCTGCCACCTCCCACCCCGACCCGCCGCTCCCTCCGCGCCGCCTCCTCCTTGTCAACGGCAATGAATGCCTCCCACGACATCCTCCTTTCTCGTCGAAGCAGCTCTGCACGCCTCCCACGGCCACCTCCACCCCCTCCTCTATCACCCATGGCCAACGGTGCTCTTGCCGCCTCATTGAGCTACCTCTTACCCCTCCCTGCCGTGCCATCGGCGCCCAACCTAATAGTCAATACCTTCCGCCGTCGTCGCCCTCCGGCACCGCCCACCACCCTCCTACCCCGCCTGTCGCCCCCACCGCCGGGCCATCACCCCCACCTCCCTCGATGCCCGGGGGAACGGTGAACCCTACGCATAGGGGGCGGGGTTCTTCCCTTGGACTCGCCAGAGAGGAGGAAGAAGGGGTCGTCGGAGAAGAAGGTGGAGGTGGCGGCGCACGAATCTTCCATACATCTAAATGTTAGAAATTTGAATGTTTGCTTGGAAGAAAACATCTAGGTGATGTTTATCAAATAATTCTCCAAACTCGGTCGGAAAACCTAGTTGTAGCCCAATCGACGTTAATCTTCCTACGGAATTAGGGTAATTTTCTCCGAGATCACTATTTATTTTGCGGATGCCCGTTGCAAATGTTTGCAACAGGTGCTGCCCCGCCTGATCCGCACTAGCAGCTTCATCGGTTTTGGGATCAAACTGACGTGATGGAACCCTCATCCATTGGTTTAGCGTCGTCTTCCTCCTGCGGTCGGGACCGCATCGATGCAGCAACTCCTCCCACCAAGCATCGGCGGAATCAGGCAGCACGAAACAGAGGAAAAACACAGTGAAAACAGGGGAAAAAGAGGAGTGACCACAGGTGTATGTCGCTGGAGAAAAACAGAGCAAAACGCCGGGGGAAAAGAGAGCAGCAGGTAGAAACAGAGTGCATGCATCAATGCAATGAAAGGAAGCGAAAGTAGCACGATGGAATCAGGTACAAATGTGAACCATGATACAAAGTAAAAACTGAACAGAAGTGGCCTCAATCCATCATGCAAAACAGCAAAGGAATCAATGGCATCAATCCATCAAGCAGGCGTAGTTCTTATCGGGATTCGGTACGCGAAACAACAGTGGCACCAATCCATCAAGCTCACAGTGCACAAGTTCTCTTTAACCAACTCACCATTGGCCATCGCAGAAAATCTGAAACAAAATAAAATTCTGGGTGTATATTAATAGAAGTACAACTAGGGGTGGAAACGGATCGGATAGAATCGAATAGTCTCAAATATGAATACGAATCCATATTTTTAAAACGAATACGAAGACGAATTCGAATATTCTCAAATATGGATACGAATATTCTCGAATACGAATACGGATATTTTCGAATACGGATTTTCTCGTATACGAATATCGGATAAAATGGATTCCTAGTGGCTTTGCCGATATTTCACCGTTTTTGACTGGTTACCGGTTTTAAACCATCTAAATTCAAATTTTGAATCACAAAATTTGTACGGATTTTTCATGAGTTCTAGAAACAGATCAAATACGAATTGAATAGTCTCGAATACGAATACGGATACGAATATTCTCGAATACGAATGCAAATACGAATATTCTCAAATACGGATACGAATATTCTCAAATACGAATACGAATATTTTCGAATACGGATTTTGCTTACCATATTCGTATTTTCTCGGATACGAATATCGGATAAAACGAATTCTCCGTTACCGTTTTCCACCCTAAGTACAACGGACAGAACTGCGAAACCAAAAAGGTTTCTTTGCATTCTCCAGATAAACATAGGGAATTTTCAGCTCATAGTTGGCTCCAAAGTCCAAGCTCGCAAAGCATTATGTATATTTGATTTGTAGCTTCTAGTTGGCCGTGCCGCCGTTGTCCTGGCTCTCCTAATCTCAGCTGAAGGTGCTCCCCACGTTAATCCAGAGGTGGAAAGGCTTGAAATTAACACGTTAATTGAATAAAAATAAAAAACAAGAAATGCATACATTAATTGGAAAAAAGAAAACATCTGGACCATCGATTTTGTGGATCTGTGTTATATAACGGCGGTGATCTGCTCAATGTAGTATCATAAATCGAATACCTCATTGAGTATGAATCAATACAGTTTAGGGTCTGTTCTTTTCGGCTGCGAGTTTTGGGTTTTAGCTGAAATTTTTGAATTTTGGCTGTTTATGGTACAGATTATGGAGAGACAAATACTCATTTGCGATTTTGGCTGGTACAAATGTTGAGCTTTTAATATGTAATTCGTTTAACTTGTAGACCCCGTCTTAAGAAAATACTTCATTTAAAATTAGGTACTATAGCAAAAGCTAAAAGCCGTTGACTTGTGAGATAAAGAACATGCCTATATTCAGTTTATCCGATATAAGCATGGCGTGCGTTATGTAAAGAAAGGAGTAGTTCTACACTTGTGATCGGACACAAATAGAAGTGCATGTCCTATGCAAGAGGAAGGATGGAGTCTTTGGAGCACCGACTCCAATAAGAACAAGCCGTTCACTGCATCGCATATTCGGAAAAGGATTAGATGGAGATGTCAGGCTATAATTAGCAGTAGCAGCGATGTGGCAGAATAGAGTAGACATACAAAAATAGTTTTAGGACCATGCAAAAAAGTATTTTCTATGAAGTAAACAATAATTTAATTGATTTATACTTCCTCGATCTTTTCAAGAATATATGATATTTTAGATATCAGTGCAACATGCAGACCACGGAGGTGGGGATGCTCAAGGGAGAGCCGGCGATGTGGATGGGCGGCGGCGCGGGCACGCTCACGGTGCCGATGAACTAGGGCGGAGGGAAGTCGCAGCCGGTGCTTGGGGAAGCCTTAGGGAATCAAGGAGGTGCTCCCACAGTGAGCAATTGGACTGAGGTGCTTCGGCGAAGAAGGGGCAATGGTAGAGGCTCCGTTGGACGTTGGTAGGGAAGAAAGGCGGTGCGGCAGTCCTCGGTGCACGGAATTTCAATTAAGGCAGAGAGGAGGAGGAAGGGGAGTGGGAACACATAATGACATGGTTATATTGGCAAGGGCATCGCTGGGATGGCCGGAATGCCATGGGCATGGCGGTGGCCAGCGCATGGCCTGGGTGAGGCTGGCTTGGAGGAGGAAGAGAGAATGGGGGGTGCAGGGGGCTAGAAGTGAGCCGATTCCTTTTATATCCGCAATTGGGAGTCACTATGGCATGTTGTAGCTGTGGACCGGCCTACAGAGCCTGGGATGGGGCGGTGGCATGGCCATGAAGTGACTGAGGTCGACGGGAGTTACTGGGTGTGGCGTGGGGAGGGCAGGACATGGCACGACGTGCTGCAGGGCATGGTGAGGTGATGCTATTAGTCACGTGGGAGATGAGGCTAGGCGACGTGCTGCGCACATGGGAGCTCTATGGCGGCACTGTTGGCGTTGACCGGCTGATGGCGTTGTGGTGATGGTGATGGATTGCTGCAGGGTGTGGCTCCGGCGCGACGTGAAGACGATGGCAGGGGATGGCCTTGCCAGGGCATGGTGATGGGACGTGTAGGATCGAAAATGGCAACAAAGGGGGGGTGAATGGTGCCTTTTTAAAAATCGCCCCCAAAAATTCGTACACAGATTACTCAAAAGATGCGAGCAAGCAACTTACCGAAAATTAATTCTGCTGAAAACTGGAGCATGCGATACTAAAAAATTCAGCATAAATCAGAGAGTAATCAGTAAAAATTTCAGCTGAAAATATTGCTATTTGATCTGCATGCAAAATAGTCAAAGATCAGCAAAGAAATAAAAAAGAAAAGCACTTTAGCTGAGAGCACTCTTTGATTTGGCCGAAAAGCTCATGAGAGCATTAAAAAAAAAATGATTGCCAGCCGAGACTTAGCTTTGCAAACTGATGACTGAACCTGAAAAAGAGGCAAAGAAATCTGCAGAGATCAAAGAAGATGAACTCGGAAGCTGCACACAAGAGCTTGAATTAGCCGAATGCAACCAACTGCCAATAGTATAGCTCTGTGAGGATTTTAACCGAATAGTGTTACAGCAAGAACCAGCCGAACAGCAACTCTGCAGGAAGATAGAGCAGACCGAACAGCCGAGAGAACTGCAGGGCTAGAAGACTGAAAAGATTTTGTCGAAAACAAATGCAGTTCTAAACTCAATTGCCGAACAGAGAAATGATTCCATCACCCAAGTGCAGTTCTGAACTTAATTGCTGAACACTGCAGATAACAAGAGAAAAGAAGCCTGCCGACAAAGACCTGACCAAACCAGAAAACAGAAGTCTGAACACTGCTGCTACAGGAAATACAGACAACATGTCAAGTGCTGTCCTGATTCGTTCAGCTGAGAATTAAACACCTGCACACTGCTCTTCCTACGGCATATTAAACTGAGCATTAAATCCAAGAAAAGAGAACCAAAAGTTCAGATCAATAAACTGATTTCAACCTAAAACTGAATCTGAAACTGAAACTCTGAAATATCAATCTGCAGAAAACAGCAAGCAGTATGAATATTTTCAGAACAGAGCTATTGTTCACAGACAAGAGCCAAGGGAATTTGAGTGGAAATGTTGTTCTTTTCAGGTTAGATCAAGAGAACTACGAATTTAATAGCATGAGGGTCTCAGGTAACAAGAGAGATCAACAAACAGGCAGGAAATTGTGATTTTGACAAAAATCTGAAAGTTGACAGAGAAAAGACAAATTTTCAAATTTCTTGAGATTCCTCCATCCTTTCCTCATGAAACTTTACACATTGATTAGCAATAGCCTCAGGACTCAAGACCCCAAATTCTAGGCCAACTCATGAAAGGAAACAACAACACCAAGAAACCCTAGAAACAGAAATACAAGAACACAGTGAAGAACAGAGGAGAGGCAAGTTCAAAAACTGAAATTAAAATCGATTTGCTCTTTGGAGAAGTCAATTAAAGAGTCTAGAAATGCAATTCAAACATAGAGCAACCCATTTTACTACTCCTCAGCAAGAATCGAGCCAAAACGCAAAAAGTCAAGAATCAACCAGAAGAGACCCTCGAAGGGAAAAATATCAGAGAGGCAAGAACTCAAACAATCTTCATAAAGGATTCATTCCATTGAACACAGGGATCACAAAGAATTCCCTACACTATTGAATGCAAAGGAATGATTACATGAAGGATCAATCCTCAAGAACACCAAGAACACATCTTCTTGGGAGGAACACACAAGAACAGAGGAGGAAAAGCTACGTAGGGGACACTTCTGTTCTGCTCTGTTCTGTCCTCTCTCAACAACTAAAGCCCTAAAAGCAAAAGCCTTCTCCAAGACTCTTTTGACTCTAGCTAACCCTAATCCATTCTCTAGTGTCCTAAGGGGTATGCAGCCCCTCATCTCTATTTATAGCCCTTGGCTAACGGGTCTCCAACCCGTTACGCCGGCTAAACCCTAACGGAGCCGTCTCCCGCTTGTGCATCCTTGCGAAATTCCCGTTTCGCCCCTCCTGCGTCTTCTGGGAAGCTTCCGCGCTCCTTGTCTCGCACGCCTCGCAACCACCTCGAGTCCACGTCGTCTTCGACACATCCCGACCGTTCTGACCTCAGCGTCACCTGCGCCTAGTCCGGTCCACCGTGTCTCGCCACAACTCCGCCTCGACGTCCTGCAGTCACACAGACAAGAAACACGTCAAATAGCACCGCTCGATACATGAAAGCGTAAATAGAGATCAAACCTGTCGAGTCATCAGAATATGCAACCTAAACCCAAGCGACTAGGTTCGACCAAGTCCGACCGAGCCCGTTACGCCACGCAACGTCTAGGTCCGAACCAACCGACTCAAACTCGACTTTTCGTAAACGATGTCAATTACTCATCATACACAACGGGATGACCTCCACATGGTCTCTCAGGACGGCCACAGCCTGGGCTTGGTAGGGCTGGCCGGTCGGGCACCAGAGATAGAGAAGGAAAGGAGGGTGAGAGACAAGAAAAGGAAGGATGAAAGAGGAAAAAGTCTGGCCCACACGGAAGAGAGAAAGAAGGAAGAGAGAGAGTGTGAGAAAAGAGAAGAAAAATGAAAGGCTTAAGCCAATTTTGAAATTCAGATTTTTAATTTGAATTTTTAATTCACATTAGGATTTATTGATTTTGAGTTTTGCATGATATTCAAAATTTGAATTCTAGTTTTCATATTTATCATTCCTTATCTTAATTTATTCTGTCTATTTTGTTGTTATGAGTATTACTTATATTTAGGCATTATTTCCAGTTATTAACTTGTATTGCACAAAATTCAGAAAAATCCCAAATTAAATTTTGTAGAAGAAATTCAAATGACAACATTATGCAAAAAAAGTTTTGAAAAATTCCATATTTTTGAACATCTGAATTTTTAGCATGTTACACTAACTCAATAATGTTCAAATTAAGGCACTGTTTGTGAAATTGTGAAATGTAAATAATGTGAAAAATAGAAGGATTGATCCGTTCAAACAAAAATATGGTGATGACTCTCAAGGTTTCATTTTAATTTGGTTGAATTTCATAGAAGGCCTTTAATAAACACTCCACACAGTAAAGTTTCGGACATGTGACCTAGCCCGTGCGGACTAGTTACCACAGTAGTATGCCCGATCTCCATTTTTACACTCATAACAGAAGGAAATCAGTGTTTAACTTTCATATCACAATAACAATAAATGATGAACACAAAACAAGTCCGTTTGGAAATGGTATATCACAAATACTAAAGATTGAGAGAATTATGTAACGTTGCATCAGTAGAAATCGGTTTCGGGAGAATGAGGCAAACTTGCAAAGGGAATAGGGGAGTCTTCGTTGGGCCTATTAGGCTGTTGGGCCAGGTTGCAAATTGAAATGGTGACCAAAATGTTTGATCAAAACATTTTTGGGGTGTCCAGGGTATGTGAGAATTGAATTTTGAGCAACTGGATTTAAATCGAAAGGGAGTGTTTAGGCATCACCTGGATATTTTCTTTCTAACTATCATCCAAATTTGTTACCCTTGGAGTAGAGATCAAGAGGCCTTTGTTTTTGAAGGGGGGGATTTTTTTCAAGAGGGAGGGGGTAGAATTCAATGGGTAGGGGAGAATTCATGACCATTGGATCTCTAATCCAACAATCCTAAATCTGGGTGATAGTTAGAAAGAAAACATTCAGATGATATTTAACAAAACCCTAAAATATCTTATCCCTCCCCTCAAACTATATATAACCTCCTCTTTCCCTAACCCTAGACGCCGCGCCGTGATACCCCGCACCGCCAAGCCATCACTGCCCCCGGCGCCTGTCGCCGCTCCGTCCTTCCTCTCCCATGCAACGCCCTTCTACCTTCTTCCTATCGGGTGAACCCCATGGCCAAGGAGAGGCGGCGCAAGAACAAGGCCAAGAAAGAGCCGCCGACCACTGTGCACGACATCCCCGACTGCCTACTCTAGCTCATCCTCGTCCTCCTCTCCTCGTCCCTCTGCATGCCGGCGGTGGCGCTGCGTCATCACTCACTACTCCACGCGTTTCCAGTCCGTTGAACCACACGTCGCCGGCCACTACCACACAGGGTTAACAATTTCGGCGAATCATTAAAATTTCGCTTTTTTTTCGTTGGTTTCGTTGCCCAGTGAAAGAAACGGCGTTCGTTCAAGTTTTTCGTTGCCATTTGAATTCATGGGCCTAGAGCACCGCATAGTCCATCTACAAAGCAGCCCACAGCCCGCCTACCCGACTCCTTGGCTCACGGCAACGATCTGCCGATCCTAATTCCCCATTTCCTCATTCCTCAATTGATTCGACGGCGCTACGACGTGTTGCTCATGGTCCATAGGATCATGCTGGGCCCTATGAGGACGTTCAGGTTCGTGGTGTTCATAGCGGACCTCTCATCGTCACTACCGAGGTGGGTCAAGGCGAGCAGCCTGGCCGGCGACAAGGCGATGTTCGTCGGTCGGCTGTGTTCTTGGGTCGTGCACGCGAGCGACCACGAGAATCTCTCCAGTTATTTATCCAATTTCATCCAAAATTTGATTAAAATTCATCAAAATTCAAATGTTATTCGAAAATTTCGTCCGAAATTTTCGACGAAATCCCGAAATTTCGTCACTTTCGTCGCTGCCTGGCGAAAATTTTTGCAATCCGAGATATTTTTCCCTGCTACCACGCCGTCGACACCCGCTACACCCCTGCGCGGCGACCGGTTGGCAGCTGCCACGCCTTGTTCGTCCCATCATCGCCGGCGGCGCCCATCGACAGCCGCCACTTCTCCCTCGACTTCCTCCCCAGGGAAGGATGGCGCCCCTGGGAGATCGTCGACGGCCACGGCGAAATCCTCCTCCTCGCCAAGAAGCGGCGCAACCAGTTCCCGGAGCTCCTCGTCTGCGAGCCCCTGACGCGGCGCTACGAGAGGGTCCGTCCCATCGCGGACAGGAAGACTCTGACTACCTCGCCGTGTTCTTGCAGACCAGCGGCCGCTGCCACAACACCGTCGATGACTTCAAGGTCGCCGTCGTGCTGTACGAGCGCTACGCCTGGCTGCCTGACGACAACGTCGGCACGGCCGTCGCGTGCGAGTTCACCAGGTTATACTTCAACCGTTGGACGATCAAGGACAGCTCCGCCAGCAGCGGCGTCTGCCTCCCCGGTGTGGAGTCCCTGCGCTTCGCGGGCCGCGTCGCCGGGTGCCACTACTGGACGGTCGGCGGCGGTGACGATGACGGCGTCGCCACCGTGCTGGTGCTCGTGGAGTGGAGCTTGGAGTTCTCCTTCCTCCATCTCCCGGCCAACGTCCGGGGCTCCGCGCTCCGCTTCGTCGCCGGCGACGACGAAGACCTGCTGCTCGTCAGCCTGACCAACGACGAGCTCAACGTGATTTGTGATTGTTAAGTAGGATTATTAGTTGCTGCTCGTACTTTGTATGGCTAAAACCAGAAAGCAGTAATTAATTCTAGTTGTTCTCTAATCTCTAGCCTACATACTAGAGTTGTCAGATGAAAACGTGAACTGCGTCGTGCAGCCATGCAATTAATCCTGGAATTAAGCATCTGCGTATGTATAATGGTTTATTTCTTAAGATTATTTTTAAGATTTTCAGCTCACCAAAAGATAACACTAAAGATAACACTAGAGACAATCTCTTCAACAGTAAATTATTCTTCTAACTATTTTATACTATTTTTGTTATAATTTGTTGCCTCACACTCTTTCACTATTTGCATATTTTTACAAGTTTAAGTCGTCTCTTGCATAAGAGACAACACATCATCTCTCGTCACCTCCGCTCTCCTTTATATACCATATTGCTAATTTAATATCACAAAAGACAGCTAAGATGTTACTATTGAAGATACCCTCGTAATGCGAATCCTGACAAGATATTGCCGTAACATGTGCAGCTGGTAAGTAGTGCGGTGTGTAACTTGAATGAGCCATACAAACCTCGGCCATAAAAGGAGCATCCCAAGGGAGTAAGAGAGATAAAAAAGGAACAAAATTTTTTCCTGATATGCAGCGACGTGTAGACTGTAGGCCTGTGAGGCATCGGGAATCCATCAACGGAGGTGAGTTCTTCCTGACACTGCTTGCAGTGCAGCCACAATTTCTCGTTTTTTTGCTATACATCCCTGAATGGCCTCTCTTAATTTCTTTTTGGTGTTTGAACTCCGTTTCTAATTTCAAGCTCATCCCACGATGTGAACAGCCTTTGATAGGTCAGTTTGAATTTCGTGTTACTTTGCAGGAAGATCCAATGAAGATCGGTGTTGGAGGCGCTCGGTCGACCGATCGGCTTGCCGCTAGCTGAATAAGAACAGCTGATGGGCAGCATGCAGCGTCTCCATCTCCAGGTTTGAGAGGTTTGAGGAGCTTGACGTCGTGCTGAAGGTTTCAAGCCAATGATCGCTGCACAAACACGGGAAGAAGTTCAGTCAAAGTATTCACTCACACGGAAGGTAGAAAAAGACAGAGCAACGGTAACACAGAGAGCAGAGTTTTTCTGGACTCGACGCTTCCGTTGAAAACACCAAGTCTTTCTGGACGGGGGCACAGTACCAAAGAAAGCTAAACTCTGAACTTCTCTGAACTAGACTTCTTCTGAACTAACCTGACGGCTTACTAACTGAAACACAAAGCTGGATCCGCAATAATGTAACTGAAACACTAATCTTTTGTAATTTCTTGGATGACTAGTACGGTAATGGGATGCCTCTGTAATTTAATAATATTATATCTAGTAGCACGTCCTCCCTATGTATTCTCCACTCCGTAGATGGAATCGAATTTGCTTTGACACTTTCACAATTGATATGGCATCTCATTGATTTAACACATATAGGTAAGTAATTTCTTGGAGTAGTATCTTGGCATATCTTCTATTTTGCTAGATAAGATATTTCCACAATATGTATTCTATTAGTATATATGTATCAGCATGAAACAATACACACCACATGGAGTCATAATAAAACACTGAACAATCATAGGGCGCACACACGAACCATGGCCTTACCAGGAGCTGGTGGTAAGAGCTCAAGAAAAATGAGAAACACAAGCTTCAAGAACATATCAACCGTTGTTTCCATGAGACAGTGTGTAATTATAGGCTCGAGAGGCATCAGGAATTTAACAACAAGGTGAGTTCTAGTCTACAATGTTTGCAATCATAATTCCATGATGCCTTATTCAGTTTCCTTAGCCCTTAGTTTCTTTCTTACTTGCAGCTTATCCCACAGTTTGAACAATTCTGACCTTGCGTTGTTTGTATTAATTTCCAGAATTATACATCTAGCTCGGGCCAACTTGTTTGGGACAAAAGGTTTTGTTATTGTTGTTCTTGTTGTTGTATACATCTAGCTCGGGCCACAGAAGGCATGCGGCCGGTGAAACTTGGAGAGCTGCTGTCCGTTGTGTTCTAGCTGCCAGCAGCTCCTGAAGGACTTAACTAGCGCTTGTTTCTTCATCTCTTATGCATGCGAACTGTAGTACTGCGTATGAAACTATGAACTATATATGCACTATGTAGTGAATTTGTGCTGTTCATGCTGAACATTATCTGTGCGTTTGTATCAAGTTCTCAACTAATTTTCCGTGTCTGTTACTATCAGTACTAGTTAACTACTATGGCTTGAAAGTTGCAAATTGCGAATACAATTTGGAAAACTATCAAAAACTTGGAATTATATACAGTTATATATTTGTTATGCTCGACGGTGGTTACTCCATATTTATTTTGGTAATAGGAAGGCATGATGTGCACATGTATAGTTAAAAAAAATGTGGATAATTTTTTATCCGACACGAGTGCATAACTGCATATTATCCAATATCCGATATGCCGAAGCCAATCCAATATATATGAACCCAACATACGCTATTTCGAAGCCTGGTTGCGTCGAACTAAATTGTCTATTCGTAACTGTATGGTCTGGACAGCATAGACATTACAGGACTGCAGCTGATCTTCTTTCATCTTAATGGGAGCAATGGCATCAATTCTTTGAATAACAGTTGCCAATTGATGTAGCATGTGGTCTTTACTAATGCAACTCGACCATACCATTACAAAGTTCCCTGGTGCAATACCTTGACATATCTTTAAATCTTTTGCTGTCAGGATATGATATTACAGCATGTACTACTGGTCAGTAATGCTGTGCATTGTGTAGCATCAAGACGGAGGGTAAATAATTGGCTGTACCACAAAAATCATGGCCTTAAAAGGAGCATCCTTGTGCAGTGAGACGTCAAGAAAAAATGTGAAATGAATGTATGCAAGAACATAACATTCATCATTTTCCTTAGATGCAGTGTGTAGATTAACTGTTCATAGGACTCGGAGGTAGCGGGAACATAGCTTTCAGGTGATCTCTCTTTGGATATGTTTGTAGTGGTGATTCAATGTTGTTTTACGGATCGGTTGGCCATCTTTGAGTAGCCTAGGTTCTTTTGGTATTTCAAGCTTTCTTTTCTCTAATTTGGAGTTTATTCGACAATTTCAACAATTTTGATATGTGAGTCTGCTTGATTCTCGTTTTTGTCAAATTGCAGGAGGCAAATTGAATGATGGAGCACCCTGAGGTAGGTTAGGAGAAGTTGGGCATCCATCTGCGCTGGGGCAAACACATCGACTCCTGCCAGCAGTCTATACTGTGCACTGCTAGCTTGATCGACGGTGGCGACACCAAGTTCTTGGACTTCTGCATTGGCCGCTCATGTACGAATGATATAATAATTGACTTCGCAATATCTTTGTTTGTAAAGATACTACCATGACATATACAGTAACTGTAGAATACACCATGTAGTGTGATGACAAAAGGTGTGAATAAACGGATGGACCGTATAAACCGTGTCCTTAAAAGGAGCATCATAAGGTAGCTTCAGGGGCTCAAGAAAAATTAGTCCCTCAAATCACAATACATAATCGTGGTGGGCTGCATGTAGTCAAATTTTCGAAACTTTAGAATATGTACATATTTAGATTGGATATATGAAAATCATATGTATAGATCTATCTCGAAAGTACTTTTATAATATTATAATTTATTAGATTTTATTAATATATTACAATATAAATTAGTGGTTAAACTTGCGTTTTAGGGACCGTGTAAATGTCCAAAATGATATATTTGTGACTGGAGTATACATGTTAGTGATATGTTCTAGAAGCAATCATGGAGATGATTGTATTACTTTTATGTTTATGATATTTTTAATAGTATGTTACCTTTCCATTGAATAAATTTTTTCGTATTGATCAACAAGTATGTGACTCGTTCGTCGAACTTTTTATTCATATTTTGATATTATTCTAAATCATTCCTGATCTTATATCATTATATGAGATAATAATGATTTATAGATCAGCATATGTATTGATTGATGATCATGTTTCACGGATAATGGATATAGAGATATCAAATCAATAATATGGACAGATATTAGAGGACATGATGTTGGATTAATCCACCTTGAGACACTGTTGAGATTGTTATATTTTTATGAGTCATCAGTTGGTCTCAAGCAACGATGATATATATAATCCTTATATCTGAGATCACATAGTTTCATATATGTGTAATAGCATACTTAGGAGTTGCCAAACACTACATCGTAACTTGGTAGTTATAAAGGTAGCTTTCGGATATGCTATGAAATATACAGAGAAATATGACTGGTCAGATATGAGATTTGCCCCTCCCATATAACAGGAAAGATATCTCTAGGCCCTTCAATGTGGTCAGATAAAAGAAGTGCATGGCCATGCCACGAGTGGTCGAATAGTCGACTACATGAAGTTGTCCATCACTAAATCAAAAAAAGATTGAACAACTCAAGGATGACACATTTGTCACTTAGAGTTCGATCAAGTATCGTGAGGTAAAATGAGAATATACAAACAGATCATTTAGTCTGACCAGATACGAACAGGTCATATGGGTATATTATTGGTCATGAGTTTATCACAAACTAGTCTGCTAACTGGTCGTATGGAGATACAGACTGATCATAATTAGATACAAACTGTTAATAAGAAGTTATCTGCTGGCACACTTTTTGCCTTGAGTTTGAGCTGGTATCGTGAGGTAAAGAATCGATATATAAGTACTATATATGTTCATCCGATATGATCTTTATGTATATTTGAGAGTCGTCATATCCTGCTAGAGACCTCTCCTGACTTATGGATTGGAAATGAGTTTTCGGCCCATGGACAAATATACATGAACCTACAATATAACACACTTAACCGGTCGGAATGATAAGGGTCTGGATAATAGTGTCCAATTGGGATACGATCTCTACTTGTGTAGATAAAGATCTAGCTTGAGGCTTTCCGTGTTGGATACGAATCTGATTGTATCGGATAAGGATCTGATTAGAGGCTATATAAAGGGAGGTGTGAGGCTAAGGGAATATCCAGAGACACATCCATTGAAACCCTAGCCGCCATCTCTCGTAACCCTTGCCGTGCGCGCTAGTGCTACGACACCGACGCACGACATTCTATCCCTAGACATGTGGACCTCGGTAGAGACGTTGTCGTGACTGCGGTGCTGATCGGGATGCTCGTGAAGAGGAGATGATTGGCCAGAGGATGATTAACTACTTCCACTACACCGATGCGCTCTCCATTGAACCGGTCGATTCAACTCTACTTTTGCTGCACTGCGTGTTTAGTGGTAATATTTATGATCTCTTGCTCGCATAGCTTCCTGATTTATGTGGTAAAATATTTTAATCTGTGCTAGCCTAGCCTATCCGTATCCCAATAGATAGCTACCTAAGCTATAAGCTGGTTCGATATCAACTTCAAAAAAGAGAGTAAATTTTATAAAAACCCTAGGTATTGGGGTATTGGTAACACAAAGCCACATGTTTTACCAAAATTTTCATTAAACTATAGGTATTGAGGTATTTGGTTACACATAACCCAATTGCAGCCATATCCAACTCATCTCCCTGGCACCGCCATGCGCTCTTCCTCCCACCTCCTCGTGACCCCTGACACCAGCAACAACACTGACCCTCTCTCTTCCTCTTCCTCTTCCTCACCTTACCCTACCCTTGCCCTCCGCCTACCTTGATCTCCCCCCGACATTGCACCAGGAGCAAGATTAGCAGCCCAACGATGGCCAAGAACCCAACTCGGTCTCAAGCGGTGGCAGGTCACCATCGTCGCCCACACAAGAGGACCTCGCCCTTCATCTCGAGCATGTTTATGGAGGAGAACAACCACCTCTCTCACTCCTTTAGCGCATCCATCTCCACCACTACAGCCCCCACAGCTCTGCCTCGGCTTCAACTTCAACCTCATGAGCTCCGCCTTCCTCAAGGACATGGAGAGGCCAACAAGTTCCTATTCAGCGAGGACAAGCTCGTCATCAACCTCGTGGACTCCTCAGGAGAGTTCCTTAGGGGCATCAGGAGGCTAAGAAGTTCCTGCCCAGCGAGGACAAGCTACTGATCGAGGTTTGCGAGCCGGGGGAGGGGGGGCTAGGGTGAGATCAAAGAGGTAGAGGGAGAGGGAGGGTCAGCGTCGTCGTTGGTGCCGAGGATGGCAGGGAGGGGGAGGAGGAGCCCATGGCAGCAGCGGGAAGATGGGTGGGTATGGCTACAATTGGGTTATGTGTAACTAAATGTCTTAATGCATGTGGTTTAGTGAAAATTTTGACAAAATATGTAGTTTTGTGTTACCAATACCCTAATACCTAGGGTTTTCTTAAATTTACTCTTCTAAAAAAAATCAAAATCCGTTTTACTTATCGTAGGACTGGACTACTCATTTTCTGCATTGTTTTGTAAGGCGTTAGGTGACATAAAATGCAAAGTCCAAAGAGATACACAAACTGTATTTTCTGCATTTTTTTGTGGTAAAACTTTAGCTCGATTTATCTGACGAACATATCCTCAATTTTCTCCATCTTTTATGGCACAGCACGTGCTTGAGCACAAAATGCCCTGCTGAAAAGTGGTCAATGCCTTGAATCCTCAACATTTGTATGGCGTATGCTCTACATTAATTTCACCGATAAAAAAGTATCTTGGCATATCTTCATTTATTTATTGGGTTTTGTTAAACAACAGCAATATGTTTTCTTCCTAACTATTATTCAGATTTAGGTCTGTTGGATTAGAGACTCAATGACCATGAATTCTACCTCCTCTTTGAAAAAAATCCCCCCTCCTCTTTAAAAACAAGGGTCTCTTAATCTCTAATCCAAGAGTCATAAATTTAGATAATAACTAGGAAGAAAACATTCAGATGATACTTCTGCGACATATATAGTGTAGGTGAATGATAGTATGTGCGCTCCATGTGGAGTCGTCATAGACTGAATGCTTGCATCCGCAGGGGTGAAGAAAATTGATTTGCTGCAGCTAACACCAGGCTTACCAATATTTAACCTTATACCACTGTAAAAACCGGGCCAGTCGATATTTAAAAGCTAGAGGGCACTTTCCTTGTTACTGGTGGTTCCTCGTACTCTTGCAGTTAACAATGGATGATGCAGAACAGAGTTCTCAAACATGATGTGCCTCATCAGCCAAAGAAACCGGGCCAGTCGATATTTAACCTTGTACTACTGTAAAAATGGTATGCATTCCCTTTAGAACAAGACAAGGGTGGTGCTTGCAAATATGCGCTTGTTAGGCAGCAGTTTGTATGCCTAGACCAAAAAATCTTCCAGTTTTTATGTAATCGAGTTGACAATAAGGACTGATATACTAGTAACCAAAAAAAGGAGCGATACATAGTTCAATCAGTTCTGGAGGTTGTCACTTGTCGATGCAATATTTGAGAGAGACACTAAATATAGGATTATGGGCCTGTTTGGCAAGTCAAAAGCCGGACGGCTTTTGGCTTTTGTTACAGTACCTAACTTTCAAACGGAGTATTTTCTCAATACGGGGTCTACAAGTTAAATGTAGTACACGTTAAAAGTCCAACATCTGTACCAGCCAAAATCGTAAGTGAGTATCGGTCTCTCCGTAATCTGTACCATAAACAGCCAAACTTCAAAAATTTCAGTCAAAAGTCATAAACCGCAGCCCAAAAGAACAGGCCCTATAGGGCTAAGGGCATCTTGTGCAACTAGGCACTATGCTCATGCCCTCCTTCCCGGTATGTCTCCATTGCATGAGTCTGAAGCTTTGTTTCAAGATTTTATGTTCTGCAGGGTAGTCGCTAATTACATGACTACAACTGATCTGCTTTTGGGCTAATGGATGCAATGCCATCTAGGGATGGGAGCGGGGCCATTATCAGGTAATGATCAACCACAATGGTTGCACAACTAATCATGATCAACAATAATATGGTGATCAAATTAGTAAAAAAATGCATAGACTCACTAGAAATTCCAAATAAAAATACAATGCCATCATATAGTGCTAAGATCTAGGGTTTGTGAGAGGCTATATAATCTACATATGTCTGAAAGCCCACTTCCATATGCTTATTCGGGTTCCCCAAGGTGGTATGGGTGGGCGGTGTAGGGGCAATGTCCCCCATGACCCCTCATCGGGAATGATTTGACCCCAATTATATCCCCATTTTGTTCGGGGATGGATTTTCTCCATCCTCATCTCCTAAGGGTTTGTTTTGGAGGTCTATTTTCAGCTGGGATCTACGTGGATGGACTGAGAATTTGAACTAAAATCTCCGCCTATTCATATGGATCGCGGCTAGGAATAATGAGCCTCTAAAAAAAGCTTAATAGGGGAATTCCCCAACGGGGAACTGGGAATGAGGCCATTGGCATCCCTAATGGCATATCACTTCTTTGAGCTGCTTTCACAGTTGGTATAGGATGTGGTTTGCATTGATGCGACCGAACAAATTAGGTTTTTTTTTTGGGTAGTATCTTGGCTTATCTTCAGTTGTCAGGATAATATGTACCATGGCAGGACGGTTGGTCACTAATGCCATACATTGTTTAGCCTCATGGTAGGAAGGTGAATAATTAGGCGGGCCACACACACCATGGCCTTATAAAGGAGCATCATAGTGCACTACTAAGACCTCGAGAAAGCAGTACGACCTCAAGGAGAGAGACAAATGTAGGCCGCAAGAACATAGGAACCCTTGCTTTCATGAGGAGCAGCATGTAAATTGTAGGCCTGAGAGTTATCGGGAATTTTGTAATGAGGTAGAGTTCTTGATATTGTTTGTAACTATAATTTCATCGTGCCTAGCTAAATATGTGTGGTTTTCCAGCTTTACTTCTTTAGTGTTTGAAGTTTCTTTGCTACTTGAAGTTTATCCCACATTTCCAAGAATTCTGATAAGAGCTTTTGCTTGCTTTATTGCCTTAATTTGCAGAATTAGACAGTAATTTAGGGTCACTTGGAGACAGGGAGAACCTAATGGATGTGTAGGGTCAACCACCAGGCTTGCCACTGGTATAATTTTATGAGCTGACATATGTAGTGTTATTTGTGGCCCTGCCATATGTAGGTATGTAGCTGGTCACCGTATAGTCTCTCTGACGAGCACTTTCGTAGCTGCCACAATTGCCTCAAAGTGGGCTCCTTCATTCTGTGTTGATACGCCTCAATGTGATGTGCCTCATCAGCATCACTCAATGGAAATTGTGCTAGGTTACAGTTATCCTACAGACTATTGTACAAAAGCTTGATATCAACTACTTCAGCTTTTGGGTGTTTGTACATGAACCAGCGGGAGGAAAAGGCGACAGGGTTTATGTTTTCAAATTTGTCCTTGTTAGATGGCATTTTCCTTAGTATGGCTAGTTTCTTAAATAAAAAGAACTTTGTATGGCTAGATCATAAAAGATTATAGTTATCATGCAATTGGGTTGATAGAAGATTAGTACTAATCTCAAAACATGTGAAAATGTAAGTAACATCTATTATCATTTATTATATATTAAAAATTATGCTAATCACTATTAAGAAAATCATATAAGCACCTCCTAAAAGTAAATTATGAAAATATGAATGCATCGGTCTTCTAGCAAATAAAACATCAAACCTTCGACGACAATGACAATTTAAATTTTCTAGAATACATGATCCTGGGAAGTTTGGTATCCAGAAGTAAAAAGTACCAAAGTAAGCACACATTTTTGAGATCCAAAACCCATCTAGTCTTTGTGCAAATGAAATTGCACCATTCGAGCACTAAGAACAGGACACTTCCATTCTTTCAAACATGCATCAGAGTTGAAGCTGAGCAGGGGGGTCAGCTCAGCTTGCGTTCACCAGTCACACTGGCATAGCCGACTACATCCCTGTGTACAGCCTGTAAGGTTTCGGATTTCAGGAGGTAAGTCATAAAACCTATGTGTGCTATGATGCAATCCAAATTTTCATCTGTTTCAAATTTGAACTTGTTACCGGAAATACTCAGCGTTTCCATGATGCAACATATTATAAGGCCAGATACATAGTGCAATCAATATTAGAGTTCAGCTAATGGTGATCACCCTGATAAGGACAATGATGACGACAATGATAAAGACTTTGATGGACTGGATGAAGGTGATGGAGATGACAAAGACAATATGGATGCTATAGACACAGAACTGTTAGCCACTGAGGGCAATATGGGAATTTCCCATTTGAAGGAGAAATGAAGGCGGGGCCCACCTGTCGGTGAACTGCGCGAAGAGGTAAGGGTAGGAGACTCCGTCTCCTCCCCGAGCACGTCCCGTGCGTGGACTGAGCCGTGCGCTTGCGGCCGTTTCGTTTCTTCGCCCAGATCCGACGATTTCGGCGGGGATAGAGAGATGGCGAGCGGAGGAGCGGCGGTGGAGGCGTGGGCTGGCCCGGGTTCCTCGGAGCCGGCCGCTCATGCCACCCCGCAACTAACCCTCGCCCTCTCTATTTAAGGCCCGGCAGCTCCGACGGTAGGCGCATCTCTCTTCTTGATCCCCAGTTGCCTCTCGTGTTTGAAGCTCCTCTTTGTTCTTTGGTGTAACGGAGAATCGGCTCTCGGGCCATCTCTGATTGAGGCCCTGCGCCGGTCCCGTGTGTGAACCCTAATCTGGGTTTGTGCATCCCGGGATCTTGAGGGGTCTAACCGAGGAAGAACAAGGCGGCGGCGCATCTCCCTGCTATGTGTGATTGCTCTCGGCCAGAGCAATTTGTGGTCTTGTGCGGCATACCCGAACCTCGGCTTCTTCTTTGATGTTCGGCTAAAAGAAGGATTGAGGCATTGTATCTCCGTGAATCATCTACTTGCTTGCAATAGCTGGTTGATAGATTTTCTGGGACAGTGAGTTATTCGTGCCTTGCCATATTAATTGTGATCTTCATTTGGTTTCTTCAGGTGATTTAGAATATCATCTCTACTGTGAGTATCAGTTAATTGGCTCTTTGCAATTTGTGATCTATTTCACTTGTCTGTGAGCATCACTAGTTGGGAGATTGCAAAGAAGTTTCTGTTTATTACTTGCTCTGTGATGAACTAGTTGAATATTGAGATTGATCTAGCTATTTGGATTAAGATTGAGCTCTATAAGACTGTTTTCACCGTCTCGAATCGTAAACTATACTCTCTGCGATTAGGTTGGTTTATTAGCGATAAAGATTGTTCTTTGTGCGATAGATGATCTTGAGTAATTCGGTCCGAGTAATTGCTCTAGTCTGTTTGTCTATTTGAGACGCATTTCTGATCTACTACATTGCATTGTTACTGCTACTTGACTGGGAATTCTTGATCCGAAAGTATATAATTATTGTTCACTGGATATACAAGTTTTGTTAGTGAAAACATGATTTAGAGCTCAAATCTTAATTGCTAGCTGTTAGATCTTTGTGATGATATTCAACATTGACATGAGAAGGCCAAGTTTCATCAACTTGTGTAACTCGTTCGAGAGCACTAAAATAAATAAATCTGTTGAACTTTTGATAAATCTAGTTGTATACACTATATTTTTGTTCAGCTTAACATTTCACTTGATGTATGTTAAGGATTTAATGAGATTAGCATTTAGATTCATATGTAATCTTGAAGAAATGCTAAACTGGAACTTGTGTATGTCAATTTCAATAAGCATGTGTCCTCTTTACAATGACTTAAATGATTCATATGCTAATATGTTGGTTAAGTCATTCATATGCCATGCTTGGGTGATTACTATTATTATAATTATTATTGGAATTAAAATAGAAAATATGTTTATACCGTAATATTTACAACAATCCAGAAAATCTATATTTGAAGAAATGACTTCCTCATCGACGTCAGAAGCCAAGTTTTGACGAGTCAACTTCAGCGTTAGCGGGCGAGGGCCAAGCTTTGGCTGACTGACCTTAGACTCTTCTAGATCATTTCAAGTCCTCCGGCGTTTCCGCTAGAGATACCTGAAACGATGCGATGGAAAGAAGCTAATAATGCAGTCTTAGCCCGTTTGCTAGCCATCATGTCTAATCGTTTGTTTGACTTCTATGTCAACTTCACGGATGCCAAGCAACTCTGGGACGAGCTTGATGAGAAATACTCTGAAGGAGATAACGAAAATGAGTTCTTTGTAACGGCAAACTACTTGAACTATAAAATGGTAGAAGGACGGTCGGTGATAGAGCAGCACCACGAGCTTCAACTCCATGTACGTGACTTAAGTCAGTACGACTGCGCCCTACCAGAGAAGTTCTAAGTAAACGTCATCCTGGCTAAGTTACCGCCCTCGTGGCGTGACTTTGTGACTGCTCGTAGACATATAAAGGATCACTTGACGCTCAATGAGCTGCCAGCTGCTATCAATGTCGAAGAGCGTGCCAGAGCAGGTGACAGCATGGGAAAGGCTCAAGTTCAAGCTCATCAAGTGGAAGTCAAGAGAACTGTAGGCCCTGGGAGACCCAAATTCAAGAGTCAGCCCCAATACAAGCTCCAACCAAAGAAAATGAAGAAGAAAAAGGAGGACATTGTCTGCTTTGTTTGCGGAGAGGCTGGCCATAAGGCCAATCACTGCTGCAATCGTAAAGGCAAGGGTCCAGCTCCCGGTCAGCACAAAGGCCATAAGGCCGAAGCAAATGTCGCGCTGGCAAGCTACAGCTTGGAAGAGTACGTACCTCAGGCCTTTATGGCATGTCCATCTATTGATTGGTGGATTGATACAGGTGCTACTAGACATATATGTGCTGAACGATCTTGTTTCTCTTCATTTCAGGGTGAAGGTGGTGGATCCGTCCTAATGGGCAACGGAGCCGCCGCAACAGTACGTGGGATTGGACAGGTTTGCCTGAAGCTTACCTCGGGCAAAACACTCATCCTCAAAGACGTACTGTATGTACCTGCGATGACTCGCAATCTTTTGAGCGGGTCAATGTTATGTAGACAAGGAATAAAGCTTGTATTTGAGTCAAATAAGGTCATCTTGACCAAGTTTGGTAACTTTGTGGGCAAAGGCTATGATAGCGGAGGCATGTTCCGCTTATCCACTCTTTATTTGAATAATGTAAACATCTTCAATGTTTCCCATTGCAATAAAGTTCATGATATTTGGCATTCAAGGTTGTGTCATGTAAATTTTGAAGCCATTATGCGGTTAAGCAAAATGAGTTTAATTCCAAGCTATAATTATGAGAAAGGTTCAAAATGTGAAGTGTGCGTGCAAGCTAAGCGACCACGAAAACCTTTTCATAGCGTGAAGGCGAAGCACTTCTCCACTTGAACTAATTCATTCTGATCTTTGTGAGATGAATGGAATATTAACTAAAGGTGGCAAACGATACTTCTTAACCCTCATAGATGATGCGACTAGGTATTGTTACATCTATCTACTTAAGTCGAAAGATGAAGCACTTGAACACTTTAAAATCTACAAAGCTGAAGTTGAAAATCAGCTAGAAAAGAAAATCAAACGATTAAGATCGGACCGAGGAGGTGAATACGTTTCACATGAGTTCTCCCAATTCTATGAAGAAAATGGAATAATACATGAAGTTACTCCACCATACTCACCCCAATCAAATGGAATAGCCGAAAGGAAGAACCGAACTCTTTGTGACTTGGTTAACGCCATGCTTGAGTTCGGTATCTTGGGACTATTGGTGGGGTGAGGCAGTTCTCACAGCTAACTATATCCTGAACAGGGTTCCACCTCATAATCAGGAGGAAACACCCTATGAAGGATGGAAGGGGAGAAAACCCAACTTATCATTTCTTCGGACTTAGGGATGCCTTGCAAAAGTGCATGTACCATTACCGAAGAAAATAAAGCTTGGTCCTAAGACCGTTGATTGTGTCTTTCTAGGTTATGCTATTCATAGCACGGCTTATAGATTCTTAGTGGTCAAATCCGAGGTGAGTGACATCACTACAAATATAGTGATGGAATCTCGTGATGCGACTTTCTTTGAGCAAGTGTTTCCTATGAGACCAATGGAAATCAGTGACCATTCTGGTTTAGATGATCTCTCTATTCTTCCTAATGTGGATAACACTACTTCAGATTTGGAGTTGAGGAGGAGTAAGAGACAGAGAACCGAAAAGTCACTTGGTGATGACTGTCACCTATGTCGTGGATGATGAACCACGAACCCTTTCAGAGGCATACGCATCTCCGGATGTGGATTACTGGAAGGAGGCAGTCCGTAGTGAGATGAATTCCATCATAGCTAACAGAACTTGGGAAATTTCTGATCTCCCGCCTGGTTATAAGCCAGTAGGCTGCAAATGGATATTTAAAAGAAAGCGTAGACCTGATGGTACTATTGAAAAGTATAAGGCCCGATTAGTGGCTAAAGGTTTCACGCAAAAGGAAGGAGAAGACTATTTTGACACATATTCTTCTATGGCTCGTTTACCCACAATTCGAGTGCTCTTAGCACTAGCTGCTGCATACAAGCTCCTAGTACATCAAATGGATGTAAAGACTGCTTTCCTAAATGGAGAGTTAGATGAGGAGATTTATATGCAACAGCCTGAAGGATTTGTGGTTGAAGGGCAAGAAAAGAAAGTATGTCGATTGATTAAATCTCTGTATGGTCTAAAGCAAGCTCCTAAGCAATGGCATGAAAATTTTGATAGTACGATGACGTCGGTCAGCTTTTGTATAAACGAAGCCGATAAATGTGTCTACTATCGGTTTAGTGGAGGCGAAGGTGTCATTCTATGTCTTTATGTAGATGACATATTGCTTTTTGGGACCAACATGGATGTGATCAATAATACAAAGTCTTTCCTTTCCCAGAACTTTGATATGAAAGACCTGGGTGAAGCTGATGTTATTCTAAACATCAAGCTTATAAAGGGTGAGAATGAGATTACTCTATCACAATCCCATTATGTGGATAAAGTCCTAACCAGATTTGGATTTATGGACTGCAAGCCAGTATCCACACCCTATGATCCAAATGCAAAGCTGCATAAGAACACTGGGCCGTTTCATGGAAGTCTTCAAAACAGACTATCCTTACACGGTCCACCATGGAGGCTGAGTTAGTTGCACTTGATTCAGCGGCTGTAGAGGCAGAATGGATCCGAGAACTCCTTTCTGACCTACCTGTGCTGGAAAACCCATTCCAGCTATATTGATCTACTGCGATAACCAAACCGTTCTGGTTAAGGCGAAGAGTAGAAAGGACAATATGAAGTCCTCAAAACACATAAAGAGACGACTTAAGTCAGTAAGGCATGCCAGAGAGACGGGTGTTATTTCTGTAGAATACATCCAGTCTGAAAGGAACTTGGCAGATCCTTTCACCAAAGGATTGGCTCAAAAGGTCATCCTTGCAGCATCTCAGGGAATGGGGCTTATACCCGTGTGAAGGCTCACCTCGGTGGTAACCTATCCTAGGAGATCGGAGATCCCGTGAACTAGGCTCTAGGACAACAAAATGTGTGAGATTAGAGAGCACACCTAACGGGTCCCATTAGCTGCAGTGCTCTTTCTGTATGGAAGGTTGAGCATTGGCTCTTAATGAATTCGAGGTCTATGTGACTTATGGAGTCGTCCTACAGGACTCCTAGAAGGGTTCACCTATGTGAGTGTGATTGTGAGGTCGCAATCAAAGAAAGACAAAGGTATACTATCTTAAGCACTCATGAGCTAGATACGGGGACATGACCGTAACATCCCAACCCGAGAGGGAAAGGGCAAGCTGCCCAGTACAGAATGTGATTTGGGTAAAAATTCTCACACCAAGGCATTGGATAAAGGCGTAGTCCTCCTTTGTCTATGCAGAATTGTAGTCTTTGTCGCTAGGCTTTGGGTTCAAACCCGCAAGGTACCCATAGTCGAACAGCTGTATATTAAACAAGACATTTTCTTCTCAATTGAGAAATTGGTGGGGATTGTTAGCCACTGGGGCAATATGGGAATTTCCCATTTGAAGGAGAAATGAAGGCGGGGCCCACCTGTCGGTGAGCCGCGCGAAGAGGTAAGGGTAGGAGACTCCGTCTCCTCCCCGAGCGCGTCCCGTGCGTGGATTGAGCCGTGCGCTTACGGCCGTTTCGTTTCTTCGCCCAGATCCGGCGATTTCGGCGGGGATAGAGAGATCCGGCGATTTCGGCGGGGATAGAGAGGCTGGGTCTCGGCTCGCCAAATCCGTTGCCGATGTCCGTGTTCCCCCCGTCCCCCAGTCCCAAGCTCCGCCTCCGCCTCCTTCGGTGCTCCGCGCCTCCGCCACCTCTGGTGCTCCGCGGTCCGCGCCTCCGCCACCAGGTCTTCTCCTCTCCATTCACTAGATGTCTAGATCTAAAATTTGAAATGCTCTAGAGTAATCCGAGTATCCGACCTCCGGTGCGCTACGCCCCCAGTCCCAGGCTCGGCCGGCGGCCGCTCCCCTCTCGGGCTCAGGTGCTCCGCCTCCATCGGTGCTCTCCCCGACTCCACTCCAGTCCAAGACGGCGAGACCGAGACCCAGCCTCTCAGGCCCAGACACCGGCCTCCTCCCTCTCCCATGACGCCGGAGTTACGGAGTCAATAGGATCTTGAGAAGTGAGTCCTTTCTCTCTGTTTCATTTGGCAAATATTAATTGGTAGAATGCTATTGCCAGATTGCTAGTTGGCTATCTACTGCCTATGTCTAGTCTGTTGTGACTTGTGAACTTGTAAGTTGTAAATATTAATTGGTAGAATGCTAGTTGCCTACCTAGTCTGTTATAATGTTACTTGCCAGATCCAATGATCCATGCATGTCAACATGTGTTTGTGACTTTGTGTAGCTTCCTTTCTTCCTCACTCACGGTTAATTTGTAATGTTGTTGCATACTTGCATTGGTTAATGGTTATTGCATTGGTTAATGGTTAATTGGTTATCTATCTTTCCAATTTTGGGTTGTCTAATGTATGTGTTTGCCGGCCACAAAACTCCAATGAATATTCTGTTTACAAGAACTAACCAATATCGTGCTTATATGTTATGTGATGGTTTTGGTGCAGACTCTGCTGGAGTGTTGTGCTGGTTTATGTGCTGCTGCCTGCTAACTTTATGTGCTACTAGTGCTAGCTGCTGCTGGTTTCATTTGTTTTGTCCGCTACTGCTGTTGTCCGGCTGTGCCCCATGTAATATGTAACGCCTCAACTGCTGTAATATGTAATGTATTGCTGGTTTATGACTTTAGTCTTTATTTGCTGCTACTGCTAGCTGCTTCTGAGCCTGAAGTGCTGGTGCCATTGCCTGGCTACATGCTGCTTGTCTGCTTGAGAGTTGGGACTGAGTGATATACTGAATCTTGATATGTCTTGCCAAGGTTGTCTTTGCATGTTCTTTCGCTCTGTCACCGGTTATGAATTATGGCTTTAGTCTTTAACTCTATGTGTGCTGTTGGGTGCTAGTTTAGTTGCTGCTGGTTTTGTCTGCTACATACTGCTGCTGCTGCTGTTTCCGGCTGTGACCATGACTCAATGACTATGAGGCATGTGTTGTTTTGAGTTTTGTTCTGTTGTAGTTTGTAGACCTGTAGTGCTGTGCTGTCCGACTGCCACTGCTGTCCGCTAATGCTATTCTGAAATCTGAATTTCTGATTCTAGAATGGAGAATTGGAGTCTTAGGGATGAGATTAAGTATTAACATTTAGCAATTCGCGTAAACTTTGGTAAAATTGGTATTAACTGATACCGTACCGAAATAAGATGGTATTTACTGATACCATACCATATTCTGGAAAATACCGTATTTACCAAAATACTAAAACCGTATTTACCGATCAAACCGTATTTACCGAACCGTATAAACCGAAAAAACCGAACGAACAGTCCTACCCCCAACCGCCAGTACCAACCCTCGGCACTCCCTCTCCTCTCTGCTCCTTTCCTCCTCTACTACCCTCCTTATGCACTGTGCCTCTGTGATGGATATGTGATAGCGACTATGAGATGGTTGTGTAATTGAGCCTACAAGCTCGAGAGAGCTTCGAGTCAAACTCGAGCCCAACTTAAAGCTTGATGTTAATCTTAGGGCCTGTTTGGGGGAGCTTTAGATTCTGAGTAGCTAGCTAGTCTGAGTAGCTAGCTGGAGATTCTGAGTAGCTGGATAGTCTGAGTAGCTAGCCTGTTTGGCATCCTAGATTCTAGCTGTGCAGCTGGTATCTTGATAGATGTATTGACTGAAATACCCTTAGGTGAGTTGATGTCTTAATTATGTATTGATAGAAGAGATATTCATGCTGTAAATTTATAGTACTTAGTTCAAACATTGAAAAATTAATATTAAAATTTCATGACAATAAATTTGATTCCAAATCATAATTTTAAATATTAATATAGATAACTAACATGTCTCTATACAAAAGGAACGTACTCTCCTTCCTATCATATCGATATCTCACCGTATAAAACAAACATAGCATTCACTGTGTCAAGTACAAAAGTCAATTTGAATCTGAGTAACTGCAACAATACTAGTAGTACACATATATCTCAACTTCACATACATCTGAATCTGAGAAAGAGCTAATGCAGTTAGACATATGGCATCAATTTGAGAAATTCAATTAACTCCTTCATACCAGAGAAAGTACAATAGAAACATAATAGAACCATAGCTTACAAATTTGCAACATAGAGAAATCTGATAACTTGAATGTCCGATCTGGTGAAATATGGTATCTCAAATTTGTATGACTACATAAACAACACAGATGGTAGGCAATGACATGCTACAAATATATGATATGCTTTCGTGCATCGCTCCAGTCGACAAGAACATATTCAATCAGGTGATCTTCCTCTGCTTGAGCTCTCTACTCTCCCTGAGATCAGCCTTCAAAACATTTTTCTTCAACAGGTAAGCACCCAAACTGGCAACCTAAATGAAATTATGAAAAAAAACAAAGAGAAAAATTAGAGTGTATAGCACAACAGCGACCTATGCCTTGCTCATCAAACATATGTTTGCATATTCAAAGTTCACATACCCCACATACCTTGAGGAAACTGTGTTCCACCACCATGAAACCTGAACACATTACCCTCATAGTGCACCCAATTTTGGATAGCCTTTTCAACTGTAGTGCCCTCAAAATTCAGATTTGGTAGAACCACACATTTGAACTGGAACGAACAGGCAGTAGTGATATCCATATCTTACAATCTCGCATACAAAACATCATCTTTTTTGTCGTGATTCTTATTTACAAATTCGACATTCCACAGGTGTATGCACGAGCTCATGTTATTTACCTACTAATTATACATGAAACTAGGAAAGATAGTACCATTTTTACCTTCCCTTGTTCGAATGGAGCTAAGAATGGCCGATGGTGGGGAGGAGAGGCGGGAGGAGGAGTAGGCGGGGAGCGGCGCCGGAGGAGCTAAGAATGGTGACGGTGGGGAGGAGAGAGGCGGGCGGCGGTGGATCCGGGCGGCGGGGAGGGGAGGAGAGGCGGGCGGCGGGGTTCCGGGAGGGGCGGTGGGGAGGAGGGGCCGGGTGGGCGGCGGGGGAGGAGAGGCGTGGGGCGTCGGTGGATCCAGGCGGCGGATCCGGGGTGGCGGCGGGGAGGGGAGGAGAGAGGCGGGCGGCGGGGGTTCGGAAGGGGCGGGGGAGGAGGGGCCGGGTGGGGGGCGGGGAGGACGAGGCGGGAGGAACGAGGCGGGAGGCGGCAAGGGATCGGGAGGAACCAGGCGGGGACTCGGGGGGGGAATGCGAGGCGGCAGGGGGGTTTATTTAATGGCATTTATGGTAATTAGCTTCAAATCTAAGGGTATTAGTCTCAGAATCTGTGAGAAGCTCGGTTATGCAGACTTCTTGATTCTAGTACAATTGCAGCTTCCTAGATTTTCAGATTCTCAGTAGCTAGCCTAAAATCTGGACTGTTTTGGGGAGCTTTTGGCTACTAGAAGTAGTTAGCTGGCTTAGAATCCAAAACAAACAGGACCTTAAGCTCCTTTAAACTCAGCTTGGGCTTCTACCAGCTCGAACTTGTCAGATCAAGCTCACTTGAGCGTAACTCGTTTACAACCCTATACACTAGGCAGTTGTTGATTGATGATGCCTGGTTCGTGCTCTCGGACCGAGGACGAACAAAGGTGCACAACACCTGTGCGATGGTGCTGTAGCTTGCGAGGTCAAGCACGCCGATCAAGATGAAGACACACCGTGCGAAACCGCGTGTCTTTTTCTGTAGATGCAATGATTGCACAAATGCCGAGAGACCGAGCGACACCGAGTGAATTTTCTTCACGCGTTGGCTTGTGCCGCAGACGAGAATGAGAGGCCGCCTCCTTTTTTATATCTAATCTTTTTTTATTTCTGAATCAATATGTTTTGTGGCTATAAAGTGCTCTCTCTGCACTTTTCAAATCTTAACATAAAAATTATATTTGTTCAGTCTGGGGTTAGCTCCTAACCCTATATCTATTTATAGTTTAGGACCCAAATAAGTTCTTATCTAATTCCAACAAATAAGAGACTCAAAACCCTTATGTAGCACGAGTTTTTCAATTTTTGTCAAACTACCCAATTTTGGACACTACAAAATTGTTACATGCCGTAGTCTCTAGACCGCACTTCCATAGCTCCAACACATATCATTCATCTTTGATCTCCACACGTCCCAACTTGAGCATGATTGTCTCCTCCAGCATCCTTGATCATGACTTTGCACAGCTATCTCCTGATTCTCGTCGTAGACCACGATCGCCTTCGAGTTATCCTACACATATAAAGACCAAAGCAACATCTTTTCTCGGCATAAGTTCTTTTCAACTTAATCGACATAAGTCTACATACGCCACACGCCTCAAATAACATTAATAAATAATGTTGTCAATTATTCATCATCACACATATTCTAGAAGTAGCCATATGGTCCAACAGATCATATAGAACAGCAGTAGTAATTTCTGAGTTACAAAACGTTGGTGCTGTAAAACTGATATCCAGTTTCAATAATATGGAACTGGGACACCACTTTGTGGTGGCCTGTATGATCTAAAAAGAGTTTAGCACTTGATCAATGCAATAATCGGGAAAAAAAGCCACAAGTAGCACGAACCAGCAGGGCTTCTTCGAGTTACCAGTATGCATGAATAATTGGTGTCAGTAATGCGTACAACGTAGCTCGTGGCCTCCATGTCCCTATTTGTTCATCCAAAGCGTCTATCCACGAAACCTGCTTTCAATTCAATGCACATTAGTTATCTGAGCTGCCCTTCGGAATTAGTATGGCATGTGGTCTGCATAACTGCAACAGTGCAACGGATACAACTATGGACCTGTTCTTTAGGCCACAAGCCGACCGGCTTTTGGCAGCCGCTACAGTACCTAACTTTTAATCGGAGTATTTTTTCAAGATGGGATCTACAAGTTAAATGTAGTACACGTTAGAAGCTTATCGGCGTTGTATCTTGGCTTACCTATTGTTGTCAGGATAATATATTTACTTATCGTGTACAATTGGACGCTAATTAAATACGCGTTGTGTAGTGTTTTGACCGGAGAATGAGTGGTTGGATGGACAACAGAGCCATCACCATAAAAGGAGCATCGCAGTGGTGTGAGAATTCGAAAGAAATGAGAATTGAATCTGGCGATAACAGAACATTTTCCTGAGGTGTAGTGCACAGGATAACTGTAGGGTTGGGAGGAGTCAGGAATTTGGCAATGAGGTGAGTTTTCTTTGGCAATGGCTGCAGCTGTAATTCCATGTTGCCCTACCAGTAACTTGGCCATCTCTGAAGTTCTTATGGACGGTGTTTGAAGTTTCTCTGTAACTTGAGGTTTATTCACACGTATTCAACAATTTCTATAATTGTTCGTATCTCGTTTGTGTCAAATTGCTGCAGGAACAGATAGGAGCACTGTGAATTATGGGTGGAGAACCTGCCATCTTCTCTGGGGGCCTGCGGCTAACACATCCTGCAGCTAACACATCGATTTCTGTCAGAGGAATTTGGAACGTAGCTTGTTAGCCTAATCGACAGTGGATGTAGAAATTCTCCAGATCTCTCATCTTCCTCAAATGCAGTACATGGATTATATATAGGTTTGGGAGGCATCAGGAAGTTAGGAAAGAGGTGAGTTCTATTCAACAAATTTGCAGTAGATGTCTCCAGCATTCCTTACTACTTGACCACGTTTAGTTCCCTGCCTGTTGGAAGTCTTCATTTTTTTTCTTTGTTACCTTGAACTTTAACCTTTCCACATCTTTTCACAGCAGGTATGTTAGCTACTTTTGGTTTTTGTTAATTTGCAGCCAAACAGCCATGGAGAGATGTATCCTCGTCCTGATGAGCTTCGAATGATGGTGAATTGCATCATCGTCGGGATGAGCTCCTCTGTGCTTCACATTCCAAGCCGGTACAAAGCATTTTCCATGCCCACACTATGTAACAATGTTATCCTCACACCCTGATTGAATAACGGTTTTATATGTAGTTTGAAGTTTTCAACTACTGAACATGTACTAGCAACAAAATTGGTATTGACTTGAGAGAAAAATCAAATTACATGGACTAATCATTTTTAATGACTTCAACCAAACTAAATGACTGATCTTTTTTTTTGAGATAAAGTGAGCTAATTTTTTTTGGCAATAAAATGAAGTAAATCATTACTAGAACTTTTAATGAAGCATTAGGAAACATGAAAGTAATGCTCCTGTTGGAAGAGCTTTCCCAATAATTAACGTTATTAAGACAGAGTTGCTAGGTTAGATGGACTTTAAAAACATGGCAGTTTGATATCAATTCCACTTGCCAATTTCAATTCCTGATGTCCAATTTCTTTATAATCCAACAATCTGAAATCTGACTGATTTTCATAATGTTTTACTTGGCTGATGTGTAACAATTTCCAAATCTTAATTTCCTTGAACTGAGAAGATGAAATTGGTCTCTACTCGCATAGAATTTGGCCTTGTGCAAAAGTAAGCTCTCAAATCTACGTACCTGCAGGGCACCCAACTCCAGCATGTATTTGCTAAATCTACGAACTCAAGCTTAATACTCAACCCATTAGCACGAGTAGCAGATAGGTAACTAGTCAGACCCTCGTTCACCCGGACAGGTTACATATTTGAAGTAATATTTTTGTATTAAAAAATGTGAGCAAATCATGTTTGGATAAGTGTAAGGACCGTAACATAATACTTCGAGTGGATTAAATTAAATTGTGCATGAAGAAGTCCAGTAGAGGTTAGTGTCACACCTCGGCCTAACCTCTGAGCCCGGAATGCTACCAATACTCCAAAACACTACCATTTACAACTATTGCTGCTGGATTTCGTCAGCAACTCCTCTACTTAAATCTCAACGATACGATAAACAACATATTATTTTAACACTAACTACCTAAGCATGCCGTTAAAGTCTGAATACATCAATTGAAGGTGATGTGCGAATTACTGTTTGTACGTGGAATAAAGGTGCTACTCCTGCCCGTGCATATCGTCTTCAATATTCATATAAAAACCAACAAATAAATAAAAGTAAGTCCAAAGACTTAGCAAGCACATAATAAAGCAGCGGTGTCAACATAGAAATTCTGTAAATTTCATAAATGTGACCGTAAACATAATCTTTGTAACTATATCACTGTCTCCCGTTTCTTTCATGCCATGCAACGTGTTTGTCACTGTAACTTATGCTGGTATAGTGTAGTGTTCACCCGTCGATAAATCACTCTTGCCCATCCTTTTTCATATGGGGTGTCAAACTCCACTCCTGTGGAGTGGCTGCCGAGGAGAAACAAAGAGGGAGACACCCTGAGGCAGTCGGAACGACGAACGGGTGTGGCGGCCAGTGCTCAGGCTAGGGGTGGCTCGGCTTTTGTGGAAGGAGGCAGGGAATGGAGGAAAGGCAAGGCGCGCTCTAGAGGCTTTATACCCGAAGGAGGAGCACGCTATTGCTCAATAGGGGAGGGCAGTGCATGCGATCGTGGCTGGCATTTGTGGGCTATGCGCAGGGTGGGGCGTGCAGCAAGCAGGGAATAAGTACTGGCTACAAATACAATTGCTTCATATGGTGGTGATGGGAGGATGAGTTACATAGGACCTTCATACTGGCTACAAAATATGACTGATGTATAGACTGCCCTTTGTATCAATTTCAGGCAATTGAAGTCAACACTTCTTATATATGTTATACAAAACCGGAATAATTTGAAAGGCAGAGTTTGGACGATTGTTGCTACTGTAGTTCTTTGCATATATAATTTTAAAATTCAGGTTAGCATCATCGAGCAGCTTATTGATAGTTTTGCTTGTGCCAAAATGTGGCAGCGAGATCAGTCTATAATTTAGATATAAGATGTGTTCAGGGAACAAGGATTTTAAAAGATTCCATCCAAATTCATGCACATCTAACATTTGGCCTTGTCACTGGAATTTGGAAGTATGTAGTACTTCTAATATCAAAATATCATTGGAATTATAGAGTGTCACTTAGTTGATGCCATTAAAAAAACTGAGAAATACCCACCGATAAATAGCAGAGTATAGGCTTCTTGGAATCGTTTCTCCAAATATTGTGGTAAAGTAATTACATGGCGTTTATTAAATCTAGTACTACATTGTCACGTTTTTATGCTGTCATCATCATTATTGATGCTGTTTCAATGAGAGGTCTAATTAGTCAAATTATATGTCTGGAAGTGGGACAACATTATAGACACCCTTGGACCATGACTTCAGTGCAAAAAATATTAGTGATTGGACAACATTATAGTCGATTTTTTCCATCATTTTAATCTGGATTTTTTATTAGTGGGACAACATTATGTCTGGAAGTGGGACAACATTATAGTCGATTTTTTCCATCATTTTAATCTGGATTTTTTATTAGTGATTGGACAGAATACATTCATTGGAGGACTGTGCAACGAATCAAGTTCTTCATTCCTACTCGAAGGCATTGGAATCAATGCTAGCTTTGAGCTCACGACTGGCACAACGTGAAGGCTTGTTCATTACTGTAACTTGCCTTTTTTTTCCTTTGTGCTACCTTGGCCTCTTGTTTGTCAGGATAATAAAACCATGACAGCTCAGTAGGTCAATAGAGTAATGTGTTACCAAACTTTATGATAGAATGGTGAATATATAGACCACACGATCCCTGGCCATTTCCTCAAAATGAGACGCAAGAAAAAATGAGATGGAAGCGCCAAGAAGAAACAACTCTCATTTTCCTCAAATGTGGTTTAATTTGCAGATCGTAGGCTTGGGAAGCATCGGCAATCTAGCGAAATGGTGAGTTCTATTTAACATGAGTGAAGTCATAAATAGCCTAGCAATCATCACTGCATTGCCTTGTTTCAATAGCTTCTTCAGTTTTCCCTGTTTCAAAAAACAAAAACAGCTTCTTCAGTTAATTCATGTTTGAATTCTTTTCTAACTTCAAGTTTATCATACCACCGTACTATTTTTATATGTATGTAGGTTTACTAATTTTGTTTGTGTCCATCTGTAGAGACAAGAGCAAGAACTGGAGCAATTATGGGCAAGGAGTAGTGAGCTGTGGTAAGAGGCTAGTAGAGTTTCACCGATATCCTGGAACTCGCTTATTAGCTCGTGCCTACAAACCAGGTTGCTCAATTTCGTTTTGAAATTTTGTTTGGGGGTCACCGTAATGAAGGAAACTCGGTAACTGTGGAACTATCGGGTCGAAACTAGTTCAAATAGATTGGACTATTTTTGAAGTTTTGAACAAAATGTGAATAAATTCGACAAGTTTATAAAGATTGCGTTCTCGAATAAGAAGTTTGTAGTGGGGACTAGGGTGAGCATAGCGCAGGCACCTGAATGGGTTGAGGACTTGGCGGCGGCAGCCTCCATGAAACCATCGATTTGGGCTCAGGATCTATAGTGTTGATGCTCTTACATTGACATACGGGTGCCACGGAGAAAAAAAATGTTGGCCGATACGGGTGTTTTCTTCGAACCCAGGAACACATAGCTCATGTGCATTACCACCTCCAGGGGTGAGAAACGGTAACAAATAATATGTTTTATTCAATATTTGTATTTGAAAAAATATAAATATAGTAAACAGAATTCGTATTTAAAAATATTCATATTCGTATTTGATGATATTTATATTCGTATTTGAGAATGTTTGTATTCCTATTTGCTGCTGATCCTTCCTGTGCTGCCGAAATTTGTAGCATGTTTGTGATACAAAAAATTGTTTGATGTTGTTAATGGTTGTTCAAAATTAATAAAACATTCAAGGGAACTCGCAAGGGTGCTCTGAGCTACACAGTTTACGACATGTCTGCAATAATGCAACCCAAACAAATTATGAAGCTTTGCGGTGGTATCTCGCAAAATCTTTTTGTCAGGATAAAACATTACTGGTATCAAGCTACTACTTGGGTGATAGTATAAAGACCGGCCATGCATTGAAATTGAGGGGTGAAATATGAGTTGGGAAACAGGTCAAGAAACCAACCAATCCATGCATACAGCATAGCAGAGAGAGAACACAAATTGGCTATTTTTCCTTCAAATGTGCATGGTGCAAATTGGCTTTGGAGGCATCTGGAATTTCTTGACGACGTGAGTTCTATTTGACAATGTTTACTGCAGTAATTCGAGTGCTCTTACCAGATTCTTGGTGTTGTTTAGTACTACATCAGAGTTCCACAATTTCAATGGCTGTCTTCTTTTCATCTTGCAGGTTCATAAGCTCGGCTGGGAGCAATAGAACTCAGTCGCGGACCAACCCATGGATCTGCTGGAGAGGCTACAAAAAAACAAGACTCTCCAGTTTCCCTTTGCTTCATATATAGTCTCTGATTGGCACGCCCCAGCTTAACACAAAGCAGCGCCTCGATCACATGAAGCGTTCCCTGTTCTACTACCACGGCCAAGATCACTAGCTAGGGATGCATCATGCAAGAAAATGGATGGGAAAAGCTGTGCATTTTTCATTACACCATAGACAAGGGTATCCACAGAGCTCATGTAGGGCATAGGAATTAAGTATTGTTTACTCTGATCACTACTACAAAAAAGGTCATCATAGACGGTTCGAAACTGTTATCACATACGATTTTCTGAATGGTCTAAATTTATGTGTCAGTGATAATCGAAGCTTATCATAGACAGTTTATGAGCCATCTATGATAAAAACAACACAGACGGTTTGTAACTAGAACTGTCTGTGAAGAAAACTATTACAGACAGTTCGAACTAAAAACCGTCTGTGATACTCACACATCATAGACAGTTCTAGTTATCAACATTATGTGATTGGTGAGTATCACAACCGGTTGGTATATAGAACCGTCTGTGATAGTCCTTCATAAACAGTTTATAGCACAAACTGTCTGTGATAGTTCATTCTATACCTAAAGTTTTTTCTGTTGTTTGTCTAGCCTCAAGAAATAATGTTAGCTATGCCCTTTCAAAACAAGCAAATACAGTGGTAAACACAACAGTATATTCCATTTCCATTAAGATTAGAAACCACCATTACAACATAACAAGATAAGAGCAGATTACCCATATAACTCAACAAGAACATATCTCCTAATCCTACGAACCCTACTCTTTAACACGGTAAGAATATATAAGAAACAAAGATCCTAGCAGACAGTGGAAGCTGGATACAGCGCACGATATCCTTGACGCCTGCCATCAAGGAAGAGAGGGGAGGGGATCGAATGTCGGCCGGATATCACCGACAATGGAGAGGCGACGATAGCGTTACCTTTGTGTCATGACAGTGAGACTGCATAAGACACTCTTACTACACTTACGACAAGAGTGTCTTGAACAGTGCACTGTGGTGTCACAACAGGAGGCAGAGGAGCTAGCTCACGGTGGTAATCGACGTCGTCGAGGGGAGGATGTAGGAAGCTAGGAGTGGATGATCTCACGTGTGACTGCTGGTGGAAAGGGAGAGGGGGGTAATTAATAAGGGCCAAGCGGTGGGAGGAACCAGTGTCTGCCATTCGAAGACGATTTGGTATACAACCATCTATGATAACGCTTAAATATGCGCGTCCTACTCCAGCTCTTCTAAACTATCCTCTCCCTCATCTTCTTCACCAGTTTTCTCAATAATGACATCTAATATCATTTTGATCTCTTTCCTCTCATCTATCCATCATGAGTTGTTCGGCCGCAACCTTACACAGACGGCCAACAATTTACATCTGGAGCAGCTCCTCCACTCACGCCTTGCTCTCCTTCCTCGACTCGCTTCCATCCGTCAACTGGACCTCATCATCCGCCGTCGACGGAGGTGTCTCGTTACCACTCAGGAAAGGGAAACCGCCCTCAGCCTCATTCTTCTCTGCAATGTGCACAAAGCGGAAGAAGCTCTTTCGGCAGTGGAGAGACACATGGATAACATTGTCGATCAAGCAAAAGTGACTGATTCTGAGGAAGCTTATCATGGCGTCCTCTTTGAGATTATATGCCATGTTAATGATTTGCCCAGGCTAGAGGAGGAAGTGGAGAGGGCAAGGACAATCTTCACAGCATTCGAGAACTCAGTCAGTGGCTGATCCTCCAACTCCAAAAGTCGAAAAGGAAGCATATGAAGCCTAGAAGACTAAGATCTGGAAATATCTTTTTTGGGGACTTTTGTAATAAATTTGCCTTTTGTAAAAGTGACTATTCACACTGGCACACTTATCTGTTCCAGCTCAGTAGCTTCTGTAGTTCACGCCAGTTGAAGGATAAAACACAGACGGTTGTAAATAAAACCGTCTGTAATAGTTTCATAGATGGTTCTAATTAAAAACCGTCTGTGATAATGCATATATTACAGATAAATTTTAAACCTAACCGTCTGCCACATCTAATACAAAACTAGGGTCAGCATTAAAGCTCAAAACACATCTAGTTATTGTGGAATGCCTATGAGTTTAAGGCACTCGAAAGCTATCAGTAGACATTTGTAACTTCTCAACTACTGTGGAATGAAGTGTGTGATTTAATTTCAATTGGAATAGTTCATATTCTCCAGGCTCCGGAGGGTATGCTTGTTACTGTTCAATTTGAGGTTTAAGATCCAAATGGATATGTCTGCAAGAGCTGTAGAAATAACATGAAGAAACATGTGCTGTTGGAGTGGAGTAATGGGCATGCAGTAAATCATTGCACGGAACAACCACCACGACTGGTCTTAAAAAGAGCAGCCAAGGGCATCACCGGACAGACAATGAGACTGCACCCCCTTACGAACACTAAAAGGATATGAACAACAAGGATAACAGCATCCCGCTATGCAGTGATACAGATGTTTGGATTGAGAGGTACCGGGAATTGACTTGCGACTTCTTGTATCATTCTTCCAGCAATTTTCTACCCTATTGTTTGATGAAGCATGATTAGTTCTTAGTAATCCCCAAAAGGCAGTAGCATGTGTATGTGCAGAGCCATTCAACAATAGATTGCGTCGCCGCTTCGTGCGCAATTCCTTCTCATCGTGCGTCTTGAATCCTGAGCATGCACCTTTCTTGGAGCTCATCATGAAACCTGTGTATGGTAGCCACCTCACAACAGCGCTGTGTGACCTGTCCAACGTCACAAACACTGAAACACAGCATACAACTCCCCATTGTACCGCACTCTTGAGCCTCCCAGCTTGATAATGAGAAGGATGTTAAGTTCCATCGGAAGAATGGTGGAGAAGAACAGAACATATATATCCATTTGTTTGTTATGGAAGAGTAAGTAATAAACTACTACTATGATTTTGCAATGTGATCCAAATGTCTATATGTGGGCAATCGAGTTAGACCTAAATTGAATGGTTCCTCCCAATGAAAAATGCATGTATTTCATTATTTTGCTTATGGACAATGACAATTAACATATTATCACAGAAGGTTATTCCATTCTGAACAAAATAATACATATCTGTTTAGAGTGTCAATTACTAAGAAAATTTGTTTTTACTTGTGAAAAGTGAGCATAAGTTAGACGATACAGAGCCCTCATGGATGACACACAACTTTTATTGCAACACTGATAAAAGCTGAGCCGATCGCCAAAGCAGAATTATTAGCATGCGGTGTGGGTCGTTGCGTGAAAATAATGCTTCATAGATGAAAAGATAACAAGCAGAAATGAGGTCGATCCATGTATGGACTCCAAGCTGATCTCCAAGAGATATCCTTCTGTATTTGCCCATGTAATCTCTTGTATAGATTGGCATGCAAGCCAAGGCATGTACTCTATATATTGTTGTCAATATGATGAATCAGTGTGTAAGGTTGCAACCTTTTCTACAATTGGAAGTGGAGACATCAAAAGGATCATGTGCTCACTGAAGCGTGTCCATAAATCTTTTGCGAATTGTTGTACATAACAATAAGAATAGTCATAGTCTTATAAATAGTTGCAATGGAACCAAGTGCGCAATCAGGGATGGGACATGACGCAAACCACAAGATTTAGCTTGTATCTATCATGCAGATGGTAGGTTTGGAAGGCAACAGGAATTCACAATACAATTCTTTTATCTGAGACCACTGAACAGCTGCTGATGAGGCTGCGTTCTTACACCTCTGCCTGGCATGGTGATCTGACAACCTGAGGCTAGAGGTCCTCAGGCAATCTAAGGATGATTTTTTGACGAGTCCATACTTTCGGTTGGCTGGCTGTACGAAGTTGTTTCTTAGGCTTTGTTTCATCTCAAACACTTTGTTATTGCGAGTCTGAAATTTGGAGTCACGATTTCTCCAACCTGATTCACCTCATCATGTATGATTAGTACTGCAAAATGAACCTATTTGTTTAATGCGCTCAGTTTCTGTAGTAAGCTGGGCTACTTTAGACATTTAGTCAAAAACATATGTAAAAACTCATAGTCGGTGGACTTCCACTGGGGAGAGCTCGCGTGAAAAATGGAACGGAAGAAGCATAAGAGCAAATAACTGAGTATGATAATCCAATGTAAAAAAAAATTGCTATAAATTGCTGCTGTTTGCTGATTTGCCCAACAGAAGTTTTACTGGCATCAAAACATTGCCCAAATCATCGCCAAAACAAAAAAAGGTATTGGCCCAAGTGTGTTGGTACTACTTAATTCACCCATCTGTGGTTTAGTATCCAGCTACAGAATAGATAATCTCAATAGTCTGAGTATTTCTATAAAACTAGATTCAGAGTTTGTAAGATGGCAAAACCGATTTTTATGTGAATATTTTTTTTATATAGTACATGCTACACATAATGGGCAGAGCAGAAGTAGCTAATATGAGTCATATGGTCACTGAAAAAAGGTATACAGAAATGAGGTGGTTGACTGGCTGGCCAGTGATTGCATGGATCACAGTTGCAAAAGCAACACAATAAAAAGCAGTATGTGAAACAGACTGAAGAGTTCAGACAGACTCAGGCAATATGTCAAGAAGCGATGAGCCAGTGGTTGCTTATTAGTATGACAGAGAAGAACATAGTAGTTTCAATGTGTCGCTCTTTTGCGCTATTGGTTTGGAAGGTATCGGGAGGTCAACTCATTCAATTCGCAAGTGACATGTTAGGAACTTAATTTGCAGCTGTAGTGCCATTATGTCTGTTGGCGATTTTGTTCGTTTTCTCTCATGTAGTTCCAGTACTTTGATTTTTTTTTTTGTTTCACTAATCTTGCTTTGGTCTCTACATGCTCAATCCTAGATTACCCTTGCACAGCCATTGGTGGAATGTCAGAACAAGGTTTGTTGGTTCTTCTGAGACATTCTGACCACAAATCATGTTTATTCATGGTCAAGATGTGCAGTTTGCACAATTAGGGCTCAACAGTGAAAATTGGTGCGACATGACTAACACTGATACATCAACAGCAGCGAATTATCTCCATGTTGGTTTTGCTCCATAAGATACTGCTTATTAATGGTCAAGATATCTAGTCTGCACAATTAGATTTTTGATATATATATATATATATATATATATATATATATATATATATATATATATATATATATATATATATATATATATATATATATATATATATATATATATATATATATATATATATATATATATATATATGTATATGTATATGTATATGTATATGTATATGTATATGTATATGTATATGTATATGTATATGTATATGTATAGGACGCTGAAATTGGGCACCAGAGTGCCCGGGCACCTTGATTTCAAATGCGTGAATTCAACCTAAATTTGGGTATGTGTTTTGAAAATATCAGTTTTAGGATATATACCCATCTATAACAATTCAAATGAAACATATACCTTTGAAAAAATATACTCAATTCAAAGTTTTGAACAATTTAGATCACATGCTTTGTCGATATATATATATATATATATATATATATATATATATATATATATATATATATATATATATATATATATATATATATATATATATATATATCACATACCTACAATCAAACTATCAATAAAAAAAGCAACTACAGTTCAAATTTCAGTTCAATTTGTTTGAACTAGTTAGTAAACTAGTTAAACTTGATATCCAAGAAATTTTAAAATTTTTCGCACGCGATACATACCTATTTTAGACTTATGGTGCCCGGGCATCAAGGGGCACTCGTTATTTTACTATATATATATATATATATATATATATATATATATATATATATATATATATATATATATATATATATATATATATATATATATATATATATATATATATATATATATATATATATATTTTGAAGGCAGTTTGCCACTTTTAACACTTAAATCATGTTGCTCCGCGGCTCTACCCCATACTAGTTCAAGAAGAAAGTGCAATGGACTAATTGAATACGCACCCTTTAGTACTACCGTACAAGATTTAAGTCATATAATAAATTCCACTCAATCACTTTTCTGAGAAACATAAAGAACAATATAGTTATTGTGTGAGACGTATATTTGACAACCAATGTGTATGTTGTGTGTTTGGGAAGTTTGTGTTAAGTCGAATTTGCGTGTTGACCAGTCGGAAGGTCCGATCCAAATTGAAATGGACTATCAAATGGGACTATGGTCAGGGAGTTAAAGTTTTGGTGGAGTTGAAGTTTTGGTGTGTGCGCAAAGGTCCGAATTGAAACGAACTATTAGATCTACTTTGGTCAGAGATTTTAACTTTTGGTGTACTTATGCGTAGTCGAAAGGTCCAAATTGAAAGGGACCATCGAATCGGAATTTGGTCAAAGATGGTTTGCTATAAAGATAGGCAAATCGGAAGGTCTAGATAAATAGGAAGGTCCAACTGGGCTATGTGTGACATGTTTGAGTGAACCATGTTGGAATTTGTTAGAAGTGAGTTCATTGTTAATTCTAGGAATGTTGGCTTGTTGCATTAGGGTTGCATGTTGCATATTTGACTAATGTGGGTCAAGTTGAGAAGAACTTATGCCCAAAAATATCAGTTAGTCTTAAGCAATGATGATGTATAATCTTTGTACCTGAGATCAACATAGTTTTTTTACATGTGTAATAGTACACTTAGTGGTTACCAAACGCTACTTTATAACTGGGTAGTTATAAAGGTAGTTTTATATTATGAAACATGGTGAGGAATTATGAAACATGGTGAGGAATATGTCTGGTTAGATATGTGATTTGCATAGTCACTAGGCCTGTGGTTGGATAAAGAAAGTGCATAGTCATGACACGAATGGTCAAAGAATGGACCACATGAAGTTATCCATCACTAGATCGAGAGAAGATTGAATAGTTTATGGGTGACACGTTTCTCATATGGAGTTCGATCGGATATTGGAGCTCGACCTGCTCTCCTTCTCCGCACACACCCTGCTCTCCTTCCCCGACTTTCTTGCATCTGTCAGTTCAACCTGATCATCCGCTGTCGACGGAGGGGTCTCGCTGCCGCTCAAGAAAGGGAAACAGCCCTCACCTTGGTTCTTCTCAACAATGTGCACAAAGCGGAAGAAGCTCTTGTGGCATTAGAGAGACTGATGGATAGAATTGCCGATCAAGCAGAAACGGCAGATTCTGAGGAATCTTATAATGCTATCCTCTACGAGATTGTGAGCTATGCTACTGATCATTTGCGGCTGGAGGAGGAAGTGCTAAGGACAAGGACAATCTTAACGGAGTTGGAGAACTTAGCGGCTGATCCTCCAAGTCCCAAAGTCGAAGAAGAAGCGTACGAAACCCAGAAGATTAGAATCTAGGAATCTCTTTATCTGTGCGACTTTTGTAATAAATTTGCCTCGAATTGAAATTAATAAATTTACCTTTAATTTGTGATCATATCTTGTCTCAGCAGTTCTGTAGTTCAGTTATTAGAAGCAATGTGTACTTATATATTAACCTCTGATTATGTACAGAATATCATAGGCAGTTGTTACGAAAGGGACATCACAGACGGTTCTTGTTAAGAATCGTCTGTGAAAATTCATAGACGGTTTGTTAAGAACCGTCTGTGAAAGTCACACAGACGGTTCCCAGTATAAATCGTCTGTGATGTAGCCGTCTAGTATAGCCTGTTTTGTAATAGTGTGCACCATTTTGCCAGATGGGAAATAGTGAATAGAGACGGCTCGGTGGTTTGCTCAAATGGCTAGAAAAGACAGCATGACATGGGAAAATGCGCAATTGGGTGGAGAAGGTGTTGAATTGAGCAAAGGTTCAATTGAAACCAAAATTCAATAAAATTCAGCTTGCTTTTGAATTATGGGTTGTTTCACCTACTACCTACGACTAAGAAATGGTACGTTTCACAGTTCACAATCTCTTTTCCAACTCTCAAGCTTTGTTTCATGGTCTCTCGAGACAATCCTAATGGTCCTTTTAAGACCATGTCCCTTGTCTCCGTGCAATAATTCACCGCATGCGCGTAACTAACTACATTCCAGCTCTCCGAAAAAAAAGAAAAGGATTGCTCTACTGTTAGCTCATTGATCTATCTGTACTCCCTTCTATTTGTCGCACACCTATCTTGTGCATAATGCATATATATATATATGAGGATTCCCTTGTTGCAGTAGATTGCCACGTGGCCTAAACCCACTTCATCAAAAGGCTCAATAGTGATAGCATAAATAACTACAATTTTGTACATACATGCTCTGAGATGAACGCACGAATATCCAAGGAGGAAATGTTATGCATTCGAAAATATCTTCTACAAACACCCACTGTGCATGCACTGACCTTACCAGGGAGAAATTAACGGCTCCAAACATTCTCAAGAATACTCCTGTTCATATGGCCGGCTAACAAAAGAAGTAGCTATAGATTCTAACAATAATTTGTATGGGGTATGCAGCGTACTTTTCTGTAATATATATATTGTTAGTGGGCAACAAATCCTATGCACTCAAGCTTATGATTTACTCACCATACATTCTAACTAAAAAAATCATGAAAAATTTCGAAAACATTTCTAAGAAGGAAGTATATATGGCCTCAAAAGAATCATAAGGAAAAAAGGAAACATTTTTTCTATCAGAAATCAAGGAATTAGCACGTCACTGGGGTAGGGTACCTAATTGACGCCCTCCATATAGAGAATTGGGGGTGACGACTAAGAGGGAATTCATGAGTACTAATTTATTAGGGAGTACTCAGATTTTCTGCCGTCGATCAAAATATCTGTCCCCATCCAAAAAACACCATATATATTTTTTCGGTGCTCCACCCCTAGCTCGGAAACTAGTGTGCAAATGGGTCGGATTTTGTTTTGTACGATGAAAATAATTTTGTGTTCGGTTTGTGCCACACACTGTGCTCCGGGCCTGAATGGACATAACATTATAGATCACAAAACAACGTCAACAAACAAAAAAAAAAAAGTACTCACGAACACAAAAAAAACTCAGTGCACTTAGCGAAACACATGTTCTGAAATTTACAAAGATAATGAGCATATTTTACATTTTTAAAAACTGTAAATTATGTTATAGAATTATATATTTTGAGTTCCACAAAAATATAATAAAGGATAAAAATATTTCAGAAAAGATTTCACTGATAAAGCAACGCATGTGATGTGAGCTGTGCTCTCCTCCCTCTTTGAACTCTTTCTCTCTCTTGTGAGATCCATGTGGTCTCTGAATCTGAAGTGCAGCTATGGGCATGTGGTGAACTATATATCACATGAACAAGAGCCATGCATGGTAGCTACCCGGGTAAACCAAGAGACTATGAGAAAGGAGATATGGTAAACCAACACAACTATCGATGCATTGGCACTTTGGCAATCATTTACTTTAGGGTTAGGAGGCATCGAGAAACTGTTCATTATATGCGATGCCTTTGAAGTCTGTACCAAATCTACTCGCTGCATGCGTACTTAGTCAAAGATAGGTAATCACTGAACAATGCTTTTGCTTTGATCCTTCAGCTGATTTATTTTTAGGTTAATTTTCAGAAACAACGCATTTGTACAACAAAGCCAAGATGACTTTCTTCTTCAGTATGCTTCTTGTGCACTTGTTGCCCTAAGTTATATATCCTATCTACTAAATAGGTAACGCTGAGCAGCAGTTCTACGCCTAGTACTCACGAAGGAACCCTGATGCACCCGAGAAGTAGGATTGCATTAGTAGAAGCCATCACAATCGTGAGTTCGTTCGATAGGAGTTTAAATGGTGAGCATGCATGAAATGTGTGATGTCCGAGACAAATGATCGATGTTAGCGCAGCTTGGGAATCTTCTAAAGAATGGTTGCAATAGTCCATGAGTCGATGCCATTTGAACCGAGAAGTGTGCACTTGGTCCCATTTGAACTCTAGATAGAAGATCTTGATACAATATAATGAGAATTTATGGTGAATTGCATGAAGGTTACAGTAATGTCCTCCAGATCCAGAGTTATATGAGCGTATTTACGGACATCTTTTGCATGAGACGCAGTTGAGGCTCTGTTCTTTTTTATGGAAGCTAGCGACTTTTGATTTTTGTTATAATACCTAACTTTTAAACGGAATATTTTTCAAGACGAGATCTACAAGTTAATTGTAGTATATGTTAAAAGCTCAACATCTGTATCAACCAAAATCGCAAACAAGTATCTCTCCATAGTCTCTGTCGCAAACAGCTAAAATTCAAAAATTTCAGTCGAAAATCAAAAACCACAGCCATACCAAACAGACCCTAATTAACATGGTCTTCTAGTATAGCCACACAATGACAGCATTATAGGAAAGCATGGAGATAGATCTGGCACTAGAAGAGAGACATATTTTATAACAAAAACTGCATCTGGTGGTTCTTCGTAGTATAGTTTTTGAGCTCTTTTACGGTACCCAACAATTAATGTGGATGTTCATTGTTTTTAATTCAGCGGGTCAGATCAGTTAGATTATAGTTATACTTCACCAAGTATAAGGAACTATCATTCCATGAGGGATAAAACAGTAATTGTAGATCCAAACAGCCCCCTGTGATTCTATCTTCGATTGAAATGGGCTAACTGAATTAGCGCTACGTTCTTAATAGTAACTTTTTTCTCGTGACTTCATTAGTACTAGCAGCGAAAGCATGGCGGCACGTCGTGCTAGCTACCGTATGGATCGAAGTAAAAAAGACGACAATTCGCGGTATATTTTTTTTAAAAATCGAGGATACGCGCGTAATTTCGGAAAAACCAAAGACTTTTTTTCGTAAAAAAACCGAGGACCTATAAGGACATGTACGTAACTAAACGAGGATCTGTACGTAATTTAGAAAATCGCAGGGTGCTATCCTGCAAAAGGATACACAATTTCGGTGAAGTGGAGGTGGTTTCAGAAAAAAAACCTAGGAGGGATCTTTTTGCAGGAACCAAAGACCTCTATGTGATTTCGGAAAATACAGGGGCCTTTTCGCAAGAAAGATAACGTGGCATGGGTGGAAGGTCGGGAACACCCCCGACTTTAATATAGTGATGATATCCATGTTTTGGCTGCCACACATGACACACACCTAGCATGGTAGCCATTAGGAACTAATCAAATGATGGAACTTGATAAATATTTCATTAATTCTTTCCAATTAATTGGTAAGGCACTAGCTATTTGATCATTAATTGATGCTGTACAGAATTTAGGTTAGTAATTTGTAGGATCGTCGATGGCAATCAAAAAGGGGGTGAAAGATTGTGCCCGCTTTTCAAATCTCTTAGAGCTCGACGAAGATTTCGACCACTCAGCGTTAGACCGCTCGCTTGATAGCTAGCTCAACACTAATGTGCTCGGAATGAGAACAAACCGAAGATGACGCTCAGAACACGCCACTAGCGTCGACTCGACACCATTTTGCGAATCAAAAACAAGATTGCTTCAAGGTGATGTTTATTGCGTGATTTTCATGGTTTTACAAAGTGACCTCATAAGCACCCCAAAAAGTCATCCCAACGAAAGCCCTCTCAACTCCACGCTTAGCCCTTAGGTTTTTCCTACTTTTATAGGCTAACGCGGCAAACTATATCCTCCTCAGACATGAACATGAAATCTTCATGATTTCAAAAATCAAGGGATTCGAAACCCTTCCAAACACAGGTTTTGCACAATCTCTAAACCTTCCAAGTTATGGACTCTTTCCATAATGTCTTCCAACTAATCACGTGTTAATGCCTCCAGAACCGCACCGCCGTAGCTTCTTCACGAATTACCACATTTGATCTCCATGTGTTCCAGCGTGAGCCCAACCACCTCACGTAACACCCTCTGATGCGGATACGCACACGCTTAGCACTTTTCAGGCGAATACATTATTTAATTGGAAAGAAGTATTGAGCCGCATTAAATATTGTCAGGTGAATTTGTTTCTAAAGGAGTTTCTTTTAATTGATGATGAACTTGGAATACTACGTCATGCTATTATTTTACGTATTCTTAGGTATGATTCATGTGAAGACTTGGGAGAGCAAAACGGAGGAGCAAAAGGACTAAAACTACAAGTTTTGGATAAGATTTACAAGCTAAATTCGGACCTCCCACGTCCTCAATCCAATTCAAACTCGGATTCAACTCAGAATTCAATTCGGATTCGGTTCGGGACAGCCTGACAGGCAGTTACTAAAAAGGCCATAACTTTCACAAACGGAGTCCGATTGAGGTGTTCTTGTACTCGTTGGAAAGATAATTTCAAGGGCTACGCAATGGATCCAGCCCCATCTCCAAATTCATCACGTATTAAAAGTTATGACCGAAACATTGTGACGGCTTAATTTTAGGTTTTTCTTTGTGTGAGTTTGTTTCCAAATACATGTAGGGATGAGTTGAGTTGGTTTAAAACCTCTTGGCCAGCCATGAGGTGGACAGGGTACTATATATTGAGGGTTAGATCCCATTGTAAGGCGACCACGTTTGAGAATAATCAATCTACTAAAGTATGTTCGAGTTTAGCATTGTTGCCTAAGTTCCATAGGGAATTAGGAGTTACTTTCTTCAATCAAGATCGTTCACCTTTCCGTTGGGAATTGGGTGCACGATAGATCTTCGCTGGTGGTCGTGAAATCAACACGAGTGTGGTTCGCGGATTAAAGAGTGTTCGTCCCTTGCATTGGCATTGGAGGATCATTGCGATTCATCAAGACTCCCGTGAGTATCCATCCCACGTCGAGAAGATCGGGCGACCCGTATCATCTTGGTATCGAGCGCGGTTTACTCGGTGGGATCTTATCCCTTTAAATTTCAGTTATTACTTATTGTCCTATAGTCCATAAACCGAAAACACAAAAAAATAAATCCAAACCCTAGTTTTTGCATCCGTTATTTTCGTGAGTTTTGTTAAGTTTTCGTCCATTAGAATTTTTGTTTACGTCTTGATCATCGTGTTCCTTTGCGTCACTTAATCTTTGTGTCCAATCAAAATTCAAAAAATAAATCCGATTGCTACATGCGTGAACAAGATCTTGCTACTGATGCGTGAACGATACATTCTGATGCATGAACAATTGCCACGTGAAAAAAAAATTTCTGCGCTTTGGCGTTTCATACCTATATCCTTAATTTTTCGTTCATCTTTGAGACTAGCTGTTGAATATTGCATCTAGGGCCGCTCTTGAGTTTGTTACACCTTGTCAATATTTGTGTCCTGTGAAAAAAAATCAAAGGAACAGTTAAACCTAGTTTGGCCTTTAAAAAAAAGGAGACAACTGAAAAAAAATGAAGAAGGAGAAAAGAAAGAAAGAAAGAAAGAAAAAGAAAGCATTGGCCGAATTTAGATGAGTTCCTAGTTCATAAATTCAGATCGTGTAATATAATTTACTTTGAGCAATCTTGTGCCCTTACATTCATATCATTGCAATTGGCTAGCGTCTCTCCTAGTACTTGGTGCAAACGAGCTATCTAATCTTTAATTTCAGATTGCCTCTAGTTAGCTCATTCCTTTGTTTGCATCGAGTCACATTGATCTTTATGTGTGCATTCATATACTTCACTTAAATCTTTTGGATCAGCACATAGGCAAAGTATTCTAACTTGGATTATTACTTAATTTACAACATCGAGATTTCAGATCGTGTAGGATAAATACTTCCTAACCAAACTCCACAAAATATCCTTTGCTTGGGCAATTGTGAGTCACTTTTAAATCCGCTTGATCATCACTTGTTATTATAGCCACCACCAAGTGTAAGTTTCTTTTGGCCTCAATCCACTTCGGAAAGGTAAGAACTTTACTTGGGAGAAGAAAAGTGAGATAGAGTGAACACATATTACCCATATATTTGTGGTTTTGGTGTCTTCTTTGTACAATCTAACCATGGCGGTGGAGAAGATAACTATGGTGATGAGATTAAAGTGGGTATGAAGGATTTCGCATTGAGCTCAATCAACAAATGAAAGTGATACATAAAAACATCGTGAATGATATTGTGCGAGCACTTGGTCCACAACAAGAAGAAGATAGCTTTGTTCCTTTCTATGGCGGTGATGATCCGGAGGAGTATCTTGAGTGGGAATGGCAAATGGAGAAAGTGTTTAGATTTCAAACTTTCCAAAGATCAAGAGGTGAAACGTGCCACGAGGGAGTTTGAAGACTATGCTTATTGTTGGTGGCAACAACTAATTGAAAACAATTCATTAAATCTTGGTCAGATTTGAAGGCGTTCATGAGGAGCGAGTTTGTGCCATCCTATTATGCGCAGGAATTGCTTCACCATTTGGAGAATATCACACAAGGTAGTAATACTGTCCAAGATTACTATTTTGAACTACAAGATGCAATGTGTCGTGCCGGTGTCACTAGTCCAATAAGGGAGAAGGCATACTTCAAGGGTGGCTTGAATTCTGAGATCGCCGCTATACTTCAACATAAATATTTTAGTAACTTGCATGATCTTGTGAATTGTGCTATTAAGGAGGAGAAGAGACTTATGGAGACACGTACATCACGGTTCAATCCATGTCCATACTCTTATGGTTCCACTAGTGTGACACATGAGAAGAAGACCGAGCATGGGACTTTCCCTTCGGTAATGGAGACATCTTGTGCTGTCCCGATGATACATACAACAATTAAGATGCATCAAAACCCAGTTGAGAATGAGAGCCACATAGCCAAATTGAGTGAGAGTGTTAAAAAGAGCGAGCTATGTGATTCCACCATATGTGTGTTTGAGAGCATCCAAACTGAGAGTGTGAGAGATACACCAAAAGAAAAGAGAGAAGTAGAAGATAGACAAAGTGAGGTTGATTTTGAAACTAACACATTAATATCTACTTCTAGTGTTGTTCCTCACATTGTGCAGGTTGAAATTAAAGAAGAGGAGCCAAATGTTCAACAATTGACACCATTAGAGATAAACTATGAGGAGATAATCATAGTTAAAGATGAAGTACTTGCTGCCCCGTTGTTACATCATGATGATTTAATACCTACAACACCTACATCAATTGAAGGGAATGATAGAGGTAATCATATTGGTTCTGAATTTATTTGTGAAAAGGTGAGTAATTGTGAGAACTCATGTGTTCATTCGAAAATTCCATGTTCTGAAATTTCTTTGGTCAATTTACATAATGTGGAATTAATTACTCATAAGGAAGTTCTTTCTAGAATATCTCCTGATGATTCTTTATATTATATCATGTTTGATGATCCTAAAGAACTATCTAGTGTGATTGAGAATGTTGCTGAAATTTCATGTTTAAAATCACTAGTTAGTACCTATGCATATACATATAAGTTCAATTTGATTGGAAATTATGGTATAGATGATAAGTTTTATGTTTACTGAATATGTGTTACATGTGATAAATTTGATGAATTGAAATTGCATATTTTGGATAAACAATCTTCTGTGCCATATCATGATCACAATGAGACGAGTTTCAACAATAATGCTGCATGTTTCAAAAGATTTCATAAGCCTACTTGTTCATCCTTTAATGTACAATCATGTACAAATAATCAGAGTAGCGCAGTTGAAGCATGGAAGGAACTAAAAATTTTCTCCCCCATATTAGAACAACTTAATTTGGTTTGGCCCATTAATGACTTGTCCATGTGCCTAGCAAAGTCGAGGACGACTTTTTCTCATGGGAGGGAGAATGAAATGAAAGACAATGTTGCAATGTATACATCTTATGGTTGCCGTTATATTAATTTGTTTGTGTGGAACAACGAGAATGACACGATAATTGATTCATACATATACCATGCATATGTGCTGTTCTTTTTATCTACTACGCCTTCAGATGTTCTTGATATGCTAAGCAAAAGAAGTGTTGATGACAAATATATATACCATGCATATCGTTGTATTCTTTGCTTAGTACAATTTCAGTTACCAAAAGCCGAGGACGGCTTTTCTTGAAGAAGGGAGGATGATGCGGATACGCACACGCTTAGCACTTTTCAGGCGAATACATTATTTAATTGGAAAGAAGTATTGAGCCGCATTAAATATTGTCAGGTGAATTTGTTTCTAAAGGAGTTTCTTTTAATTGATGATGAACTTGGAATACTACGTCATGCTATTATTTTACGTATTCTTAGGTATGATTCATGTGAAGACTTGGAAGAGCAAAACGGAGGAGCACAAGGACTAAAACTACAAGTTTTGGATAAGATTTACAAGCTAAATTCGGACCTCCCACGTCCTCAATCCAATTCAAACTCGGATTCAACTCAGAATTCAATTCGGATTCGGTTCGGGACAGCCTGACAGGCAGTTACTAAAAAGGCCATAACTTTCACAAACGGAGTCCGATTGAGGTGTTCTTGTACTCGTTGGAAAGATAATTTCAAGGGCTACGCAATGGATCCAGCCCCATCTCCAAATTCATCATGTATTAAAAGTTATGACCGAAACATTGTGACGGCTTAATTTTAGGTTTTTCCTTTTGTGTGAGTTTGTTTCCAAATACATGTAGGGATGAGTTGGAGTTGGTTTAAAACCTCTTGGCCAGCCATGAGGTGGACAGGGTACTATATATTGAGGGTTAGATCCCCATTGTAAGGCAGACCACGTTTGAGAATAATCAATCTACTAAAGTATGTTCGAGTTTAGCATTGTTGCCTAAGTTCCATAGGGAATTAGGAGTTACTTTCTTCAATCAAGATCGTTCAGCCTTTCCGTTGGGAATTGGGTGCACGATAGATCTTCGCTTGGTGGTCGGCGAAATCAACACGAGTGTGGTTCGGCGGATTAAAGAGTGTTCGTCCCTTGCATTGGCATTGGAGGATCATTGCGATTCATCAAGACTCCCGTGAGTATCCATCCTACGTCGAGAAGATCGGCGACCCCGTATCACCCTCGACCTCCTGGACCTCTGATCTCCCCATCGTAGTCCTAGTCCTCCTCATCACCGACCATGACCGCCTCCACGCCAACCTGCACATGCAAAGATCAAAGAAACTATCTCCCGGCACAAGTTCTCCACAAATTAACTGACATCAACGCACACACATATAACTCACCCTCGTCTAATTATAGACAAGAACCAAATCATGCACGAATACCAACCATGTCATCCACGACCATAAATTCCATCGCTCTCTAGAAATTCAGCTTCCAACCACCCAGCACGACTAGTCTGACCACCAAGCACACCTGGTCAAACCGTTGATCCATCGCGTACTCAAATCCTACGAGTACCGATAACAGACCACAAGACTTCAACTACTGATCACAAAGTCTACAACAACCAACCTCTAAACCTTTCAAATTATGGACTCCTTCCATGACATCTTCCAACTTATCACGTGTTAAAGCCTTCAAGACCGCACCGCCCATAACTTCTTTACGAATCACCACCTTTTCCACATGTTCCAACATGAGCCCAACCACCTCATGTGACATCCTCGACCACCTGGACATCAAATCTCCACATCGTAGTCTCGGTCCTCCTCATCGCCGACCATGACTGCCTCCACGCCAACCTGCACATGCAAAGGCTAAAGAAACTATCTCCCAGCACAAGTTCTCCACAACTTGACCAACATCAGCGCACATGTATAACTCACCATCGTCTAACCATAGACAAGGACCAAACCATCCACGAACACTAACCAGGTCATCCACGACCACAAATTGCATCACCTCCAGAAATCCACCTTCCAACCATCCAATATGATCAGTCTGACTGCCAAGCACACCTGGTTAGACCGTTGATCCATCGCATACTCGAAGCCTACGAGTATTGATCACATACCACAATACTTCGATTACCGATTGCAAAGTGTATGATAACCGACCTCTAAACCCTTTACTACCGAGTACCAAGTCCTATGACTACCGAGTATCGAATCCTTCAAGTACTCTTCCTCCGAGCACTATTTACCGATCACCAACCACCATGCACCATCCAGTCATACCGCTGGCCTATCACGAGTACCCGAAGTACTCAAAGATGTCAAGAAATGAAGTACCTGAACCGACAATGAAGTTTATGATTATCGACTATGAAGCCTATGACAACCGCTCGCAAAGCCTTCAACTACCGATCGCGAAGTCTACAACAACCGACCGAAAAACTGAAGACATCAACAGAAGACCACGAAGTGTATGAGAATTGACCGCATAGTCTATGACCATTGACCACAAAGTCTACGACTATCGATCACAAAGTCTATGACCATCGACCGCAATGTCTACAACTAGCGATGGCTATGTCTACGACTATCGACCGCAAAGTCTATGGCTATCGATCATAAAGTCTACGATTATCGACCGCAAAGTCTACAACTATCGACCGCATATTCTTCGAGCACCAACCACAAAGCATTTGACTATCGATTGCCAAGTCTACGACTATCGACCACAAAGTCTTCGACCTCCAACTACAAAGTCTTCGACTATCGATTGCCAAGTCACTGAATCTTGGACCACACTGCTCGAATACCGTCCGATGGTACTCAAACGTCATCTGATGCATCTGCGCCACTCAAATATCGTCCAATGCTTCGGTTCCACTCGAACGTTGTCCGATCTTCGATCTCACTTGAACGTCATCCGATGCTCTAATGTTACTCGGAAGCTGTCCGATGCGCCCATGCTACTCGGATACCGTTTGATATTCCACTTGAACGTCGTCCGATACTCCAATACCACTCGGACGTCGTCCGATACTCCAATTTCACTCAAACATCGTCCGATACTCAATTACTACTCGAAAGTCATCCGATGCTACTCGGACCCGATCAGATTGGTCCAAAACTACTCGAAGTAGACCAAAACCATTCGAAGCAGATCAAAACCACTTATATGCGGCCGAATCCCTTCCACTGCGATGGACTGAAACTTTCATAAACGCAAATTCCAAAGCAATCCAAATATCAATTATTCATCATCACTAAATCCAAAGCGTATCCACATGATCTAACATAATTCTAATCAAATATGGGCATGGGTAAGATAATGCTCCGGTGGCACAGGGCTTCAATGGAGCCTTCAGCTGCAACCTCTCACGACAGGCTTCGTTGACGAAGGCTGCCACCTTCGACGGGGCATGACTAGTGATGGCAGCCAAGTGCTGCGGGAAGCCAGCAACAACTCGGTGGTGTCTTGATGAAGCTACAACAATGGCGCCAACCATTATGGGAGAGAGATTAGGGCATTAATTATCAGATTTGGGGATTCCCTAATTTTTCGATTTGATCAATAGCTTTCCTAAAAAAATCACATAACTAATATATCTAGAATAAAGTCTATATAATACCCTTATGAAATCAAAAGGCGGATTTGATTTCTACTATCCATCCTTACCTGGGATAACAATCTTGGTCCGAAATTTATGGATATCACCGAAATTCAGTTTGATCGGTTCATGCCAGGAAAAGCCCATATCGGCCCAAAAACTTGGCCTGTTTTGTAATTTTTCTGCCGTTGGCCTGTCCAAGCCAGCTCAATCTCCCATCCAAACGCGCACCTCCAGATCACGCAGCGTCGGCAAGGGAGTGGCCATAGGAGGCTTCGCCGACAAAGGAGGGTGGCGACCAGCTGCTGCACGCACATGGAAGGCGGCCCCAGCAAGGGAGCGGTGGGTCCAAAATTTTTTCTTAACCTGAAATGGTTTGCCTGATCCTTATTACCAGTAGAACGTGATGTAAAATTAGGCTTAGGAGGCACTGGGATTTAGCTTCGGGTGTTACATTTCTATCAATCATACGCCATAGGGGCTCGGGCTCACACTGGCAGTAAGTATCGCACACTGATGCGCTGATTCTTTACGTGCTTTGAAGCACGGGATTTACATTTTGATCAAAAAATCTCCTGCCTTCAGGTAAGACTTCGACGGTGTGCTTTTCAGGTAGAAAACAGACGGTAGAAACTAGGAACCATCTTTTCAAGAGATAGATTTCCATAAGGTTTTCCCTTTTACTAGAAGATGTTGGCACAGCTTGGGGATCTTCTGGGATGGTTCCAATAGGTTCCGCGAGAAAAGTCACACGTTAAAACTACTCTTAACATGGAATGCTTCATGGAGATTGTCATTCTTGGTTTCTAGTCTATATGGATGGTGAGAAACAGAGAAATCTTTGATGCGGTTCCTCTTTCTTTTCCAACATTTGTGCCGATACTTCTTTCAGTAATTTCAGCTGCTGTTGTACAGAGCTAAAGGAGTAAAACTTCCTTCCGTTGCTGCTCGCTTGAACAACTTGCCTTTGTAATGTAATGTAATTTTCTCCCTTTTGATGGCTGTAATTCTCTTTTTGTAAACAGTAGGGTCGGCCTCCTCCCTAATGTTTCAATTCAAAAAGTGGTCACAAACCTTGATGCGTAGAGTTTATTAATAAATATAAATATGGGCATGTTTGGTTCGGCTGCGGCTTATGGTTTTTGGCTGAAATTTTTGAATTTTAGATGTTTACCACATAGATTACGGAGACATAGATACTTGCTTGTGATTTTGGTTAATACAGATGTTAGACTTTTAACATGTACTATAATTAACTTGTAGACTTCGTCTTGAGAAAATACCCTGTTTGAAAGTTAGGTACTATAGCAAAAGCCAAAATTCGCTAGCTTCGGTCGAAAAGAACAGGCCCTATGCCATCCGACAATTTAAGAAGGGTAATTGCATCTATAATTCCATAGTACGACGATTGAATCATTTACCCTCGACCTCCAGAATAGTTCAAAGACGTGATACCTAAAAGGCTACATGCATGTGATCAACAAAAAAAACTCTGTTCCAGTGCTGACAAAAGTGGAGCCTACTGATGAGGTAGAGTTATGAGCATGTCGAATGCTATTGCAACCAGTACACCCTCATGTACATGAAAGATACATATATGAAAGACTAGAGAGGATGGAGAGACTAATGTGGTGAATTATTATTACAAGGACCATTGCACATGAACCACCAGGAGTATGGTGAAACAAGATATGAGAGAAAAAATACACATTGTAAACCCATGACAACCACAACCTTTCGTTGGTCTTAGATGGTATGCTTGGGAGGCAATGGGAACTTGTTCATTATATGCTACAGGTTTGATATCAGGAAGAAAATCGTGTTCTGCATACTTACTCAAAGATAGGTAATCATGTCTTGTTTATGCTATTTTGTCCTTCCAAGTCAATGTTTCATGCTTTTTTCTATCATAATTATATGTTCTTTGCATTTTATTCTTCACCCTGAACTGTGCGTAGCTCTCCTTCGTATGCTACACTAGTTATAGGTTTTCTAAAAGCAATGCATATGTAAAAAGAAAAAAACTTGTGATTATTTCTTCTTTGCTGTGCTTCCTTCGTACTTCAGTGCTATAATTTCCATCTCCCATCTTCTTATTAGGCGTAAGTATACTCTCGATGGACCCCAAGAAGTCAAAAGAGATCTCTTGCATTTTCCATCACGCTTTCCAGCTGAATGAGCGCGACTAACTGATTTGAAGGGTGTTTTGAGTCCTTGAGATCTTGAAGTGGACAGTGTTCGCATGTATGTTTGGTCGGTCATCAAATGTTTTAAAGTTTCAGTTTCGCTGAGATTAGCATGGACTTGAAGATCACAAGAGAATGAACCATTCAGAATAAATTTTTAGATCTGGGTGAGAAGAATACATGTCAATTTTTAGATGCACATTCTTTTTTGCACCATACAAAAGCGCGTCTCCGAAGGCGACTGCGGTGACCCCCAGTCACCAGCCGAGCGTGCCTTGCCGCCGCCGTAGGTGGTCACCGGCCAGCCGACGGCGGTGGCAGGGCCTTTTTCCTCAGCAGCCGCCCCTGGCTCCCTTTATCATCCTCTGTGCGTGGCGGTGCTTCGCGTCGTGTGGGGTCAGCTGGAGGCCGGATCCAACTTCTTGCCGTCCGGATCTGGCGTCTAGGCCCTCGTTTCATCGTCGTAGAGTTCATTCCTTGATTCAGGCTCGGCGAGTTCATTCCGGGGTTATTCTCTGGCCCCGGTGGTGATGATGGCTGCGGGGCCTTCTCCCCGGGTGGGGTTAGGGCGGCTCGGTGGTTGGCGTGGCGGTGGCGGCGTGTCGCTGGGCAGAGATCCACTGAAGCAGCGCAGCCTGTGGCGGTGTGCGTCAAGGAAAGGGTTGGTCAATTTGCCGTTGTTTTTTTTTAAATCAATTTGCCGTTGTTGCGGCTGCTCGTTGTGTGTTAAATGGCTATGTTTTTTTTTAGCTGTGGCTTATGTCTTTTAGCTGTGGTTTGTGATTTTTAGGTTATTCGTGTAAGAAATTATAGAGTAACTGAAACTCACATGCGGTTTTTACCGATATAAATAAAGTCGGTATAGTATATACTATAATTAACCAGTAGACTCCATCTTAAAAAGACACCCGTTTAAAAGTTAATTACTATAAACAACCCAAAAACTAAAGTCAAAATCTGAAAAAGAACAGGCCCATTGTCCCGCGGAGTAGGCCGGCCGTTGGGTAGGCCAGCAAATCGGGCGCTCATTGCTTGATTGTGTCCTGAAGTAAGCTGATCGTGGTAGAGACCCTGGGAATGAAGTTGGTCCGGATCTTTGATTGAGGCAAGCCGTCGTTGCTTGGCATCATGTAGCGGCAGTTCGGCGACCCGAGGCACGGCTGGGTTGTGCATAGAGGCGGTGCATTGCTAGCGCCTGTGCGCCATGGTGTGGCTTGTAGCTCGAAGGTTCATGAGTCGCTCGCCGTTGCAGTGTGGGTGGAGGAGACGCCCCCCTTCTGCACAGAAGTTGTTTTGCTGGCCGTCCTGTGGTTCATTGTGCTAGTTATGGTCTCATGTGCTTTGGCTGTGGCTTGTCTTATTGGTGGTTGCTGTCATGTGTTGATTTTGGTGCTGGTGTTGTCTTTTGGTGTGGTGCGCCATAGGGTGAACTGCGATGCGGCTACCACCATGGTAAGCACCTTGGTGCTTGGTGGAACGATGGCTGTATCTCAAGCTTCCGCAAGAGTCGTGTGAAGCTTGAATTCCTCCTCTTTCTCAATTCGGCAAGCTCCAGTGAAAATACGCTTTCCTCTTTCGTCTTTCCGCCTTCTCCTTGTGCTGGCGCTCCCCTGCGAAGCTGTCGCCGCCGAACCGCCTCTCAGTTCACTCGCACAGGCGCCGCCCGCTCCTTCCACCAGTTTGCAGCCGTCACGCCCCCTGCGTTCACACCCTGCTGTCAACCTGGTCCCACACTCAGTCGCACCCCTCTGCTCTCTCTTGCTCCGAGCGCCACCACCTTCGCGCTCGTTCTTCTCACCGCAACTCCCTTCCCTTGCCACCCAAGCCGTGCCATACTCCCTACGTCAAATCCTCGTCAATTCTTGCGGAGCTGCAGTGCCACCTCCCTCTCTCACGCTCTGAGTAGCCGCAGAACTCCCCATCTCCTCGTTCTTGCGCAAGAATAGCACTCCCAAACCGCCTCAAGTGGCCATCGACGTTCGCTGCCTATAAAGCCCAATGGACACTGTAGAATGCTTGTTGTTACTCCCTCATACCTCCCCAAACCACCATTTTGAGCTCAAGTCCGTCGCTTCACCGCCGATTGTCTCCCTTGCGCCCGGTGAGCCCTAGCGGCAATCTTGAGTTTCTTTCAATTATTTTCCGATTCATTACTCTAACATGATCTCCTTTACTTCCTAAACACGGTGGTGAACTTGTCTGAGCTCGAGCGTTCGTCAGGAACTCTGGCGCTGAGATCGCCGTCGGCAGCAACCCCTCTCTCGTGGCCAGCCCTGCTGAGCCTTCTCCGACCTAAACCGCCACCGCCATCGCCATCTTAACCCCGACACCTCCTAGATGGTTAAAAAGCTACCAATTTGATCGGAAACCCACCGGAGTCCTATGGCACCGCCGTGAGGGTCGTCGCCTTCCCGGCCGCCGTCAACCATCGTTGTTCATTCCCGCACTCCCCAAAGCCCCAAATGAAATCTCAAGCTCTAATCTCTCCTCTTTGTGAAACCCATTCCTTCTAAGATGCCCTGACGACGCCGCTTCACCAGAGTCGACGCGCTCTGTTTTGCCACCAGGGGGATGTCTAGAGGTTGAAGACGACCCGGGGGCGATGTGGTCGTATCATGGCCGTCGGTGCCATTCCATTGAGTGTCCGCTTTCATTTAAATCCCAACCGTCAACGCCTGTTACCGCTTCTCCATCCGAACGCTCGCGCTCGTTGCATCGTGTCCGTTCGCAAGTGGCAGCCGAAGCAAGGAGCCTGCATACTTGTGGGCAGAATGTTTGCATGGTGTGCTTGAAATTAAGAAGATGGCCTGGCGCAAAATAAGAAGTGAAATGCGATCAAAAAAATGAAAGGACTAGCTGTCAATAACATGGTTGTATGCATTAAATCCTATGATGAGATCCGCTGCATCTCAACAATTCAAAGCAAGGAAAGGAATCAGCTGAGAGAGAGCGGACTCGTTTTTCTTTTGGCCGAATCTATTAGGAATCGGTCATGTATTTTTTTCTGTTTTTTTTCTCTGAAAAGGCATGTTGTGTCTAGGGCTGTAAACAAACCGAGCTTGAGCGAGCTTGGCCTTCCAGGCTCAAGCTCGGTAGAAGCTCGAGCCGAGCTCGAATCGAGCTCGAGATGGGTCCAAGCTTGAACCTGTGCTCGAGCTCGGCTCGGCTTGAGCTCGAGTAGGCTCGAGCTCGGCTCGATGAAGCTCGATAACAATTAAAATAATTTATTGTACACTATTTTTCAATAACAAGAAAAACTCGAACTCGAGTTTGGCTTGAGTAAGCTCAATAACAGTCAAAATAATTCAAATATACACTAATTTTCAACAATAAGAAAAGCTCGAGCTCGAGTTCGGCTCGAGTAAGCTCGGTAAGAATTAATATGTATTACTATTTAAGCTCGAATCGGAGCTCGCGAACTATTCGAACTCGGCTCGGTAAAGCTCATGAGCTCGAGATCAAGCTCGAGTTCGGCTCGTTTAAAGTTCGAACCGAGCTCGAATCGAGCCTAGAACGAGCCGAACTCGAGTAGCTCGCGAGCTCCGAGCTTTTTTACAGCCCTAGTTGTGTCCGAACATAACTACAAAGTTCGAGTCGTAGTCTTGGGGGAGGACCGAACCTATGTTCGAGTCGACCAAGTTGGGCTATATCTTTCGAGTATTCACAGCCTTCTAAAAACAGATCATCAGAAATCAATCTATTATTTTCAGAGAGCTATACGTTTATTCTCCCTAGGATTTAGCATATGATTGCAACCTAGAGGGGAATTAGACGTTCTTCCCCGTCGTTCTTATGTTTTCTTGTGATTGGCTGGAGCGACGACACGTCTACTTGGTGGTCGGGTAGACGAGATCATGAGCGTGTGGTTGGGCAAATTCTTTTGTCGCAGGTTATTGTTCTAACAGTGGTTGGCGCCATGATTCGTCAGGTTGCACGGATCCAAATTATCTTCATCGATCTTACACCGTGAAGATCGGGCAATCCCCCGCATCAGCGAGGTTCTTCACCCATCATCCTTTGCAGGTATACCCGTGGGCGTAAATCGGGGTCGCGGGTACGGGTATGGACGAGCACTACCTGTCCCCACCACGCTCGATTGACATCCCTAATCATCATTCAAGGTCTTAGCCGGAGTGAGTTTGATCGCATCGCTCATCTCACATCGACGTTCGACATGTGAGTGACCCTCGATGCATACCATGAGGGCACCACCTAAATCAAGACCGTTCGATAGGACCAATACAACCGAGAATACAACAAATTCGAGATGCTTGCTAGTGAGTTCCTAGATGAGTGCTTTCGTAGATTTCACAAGATTCTAAGCAACCTCTGAGCTGTTGGTCACGTATACTCAGACTCGGATAATGCTCGTTAGATGCTTTCTGCCTTGGAGCTTAGAGTTTGGGAGATGAAGGTGAGCACCATCAAGTACACAACTGATTTGTCGACCTTGATTCCTGACGCGTTGTACTCTTGCCTCAAGACTCATGAGATCAACATTGTCTCTCGCAAGACGAAGTTATAGTTGGTGGCCTTGGTCATAGATCCTACTTCTGCCTCTAGAGCATCGTCTGATGGTGCTTCTAGATTCTCTTTGGCTGCTTTGTGTAAGATGAGCGAAGACCAGTTTGAGCAGTTTCTAGAGAGTGATCTAGCTCTCTTAGCCAGAAAGTTCTCACACGCATACAAGACGGTGAGAGAGAGAAAGAGAGGAGGTCTGGAGATTTATTTTGAGTGTGTTGGTCCCAACCACATTCGAGCAAAGTGCCCTAAGCTAGAGAAGGGTAAGAATGACTACAGCGTTCCAAGCAAGAACGACTACATCAGCAAGAACCGCAACAAGAAGTCTTCTTATCGTTTTCAACAACTTCGACTTCAGCAACATGGAGGACTAGTGGGTGAGGTGTTGGGTGGTGGTTGAGTCGTTGTTCCATTTCTGGGACACTACAGCTTCTTTCCGTCATCCAACCGTCATTGACGTCAGCCGGGCGAGCCACCGCCGCAGCTGCAAAGGAGCGACGACGGAATGGGCCAGCACGGTCAGGAGTGGTGGTTGTATCTGGCCGCCTTGTGAGGTGTTGGGTGGTTGTTGTTCCATTTCCAGGACAGCAGGAGCTAAAGATCCTGCTGTTTAATTATGTTTGCAATTTATTTCCCCGGACTTGAATATAGCTCACATTGTGCCAACCAAGAGGTATCTTCCTTCGACATAATTAGTACTTCTTTCATCCCGTAATATAAGTTCTCATTTTTTAAAAATGTCATCCCACAATATAAATTCATTGTGGAGATCAAATGTGTAGTTATTATAATATTTCTATCATATACAGCTACTTTAATGTTGAAAAAAATAAATGAGTAATTGTAGCATACCATTTAATAGAGGTCTGTATGGTTCAATTGTATTAACTTTTTAAAAATTTAATATCTCATTGGTTTATGCGCATGGTAGACTTTAGACTTATTTGTGGGACGGAGGGAGTATTGTTGTTGACTTCTTGGAACAAAAGCCACTTTGGCCATATTTGACTCGTTATTTACAAAAATGACACTCTCTTAGCCTCAATTGTAAAAATAGCACTACCTATCGTCCGATGACCGAGCGACAGATTCCTTGAAGCGACACGTGGCACCTATCGCCCGGTCATTGGACGGCCGTGCGACAGGTGCCTCAGGCCGACACATGGCGGGGCTAATGCGCAAGGTGAGACACCACGTGTCAGCTTGAGGAACCTGCAGTCTGGTCACCAGACGACAGGTAGTGCCATTTTTATAATTAGAGTTCAGATATTGTTAGGTTTTATAAATAACACGTTAAATACAGTTATTTCCGCTAATAACTCACTTCTTGTGCTACCAGCCAACCAAGAGGCTTTTCTTACCCCGGGGGCCAACTAACAATTTTTGTACACGGCGTGAACTAGCAGAAATTTCACAACAAACAGTCTATTCCCGTAGAAATGAGTAAAATATCTCATTCAGAATATAGAAACTTCACTGGCAATTTCTCCAATAATAAAAAAAATCTCATGTTCCAAACGGAGCTTGATTCTAGCTTGTTTACCAAATGAATGGTACCATGCATCGCTAGCCTGTTTGCAAAGGTGGACATAACAATTTGTAATCCAACGGAAAAGGAACTGCCAAATTGTCGAACTGAGATACAAGCGTGGAAGAACTGACATTTCATTTCACCGCCTTATCCCTCCCCCCAATCATACAAGCTAACAAATATACTACCTCGGCAGAAACACGGGAATTATTCATACGGTTTCCCAACACACCGAGAAAACGTGTATCCAAGTATCCTACCCTCGTAAAAATATGTTAAGTTTGGTTGATCCATGATAGCCGCCATGCTACGCATACCCGCATACGTGGCCAATCACGCGATTGCACTTACTAACAGTGGCGGACGCAGAAATTTTAGAATAAGTGTACGAAGTTGTACAAAAAAATTTCAGTATAAAACATAAAGATCTACAATAGCAATAGTTAACATACAATAGTTTATAGTAGCAAAAGTACTCACCGGTCGCCGGAGGCCCGGAGTGGCGGCGCTAGACTGCTGCCTGCTGATCGGCGGGTCAACGGCCGTAGGTGGAGTGGAGACGCCGGAGGGCGGAGGCACGGTCTCGCAGTCCGGTCGGCGATCGACCGATCGTCTGCGCCCGGCCGGCCGGACCGCCGGAGCCCAGATCCACCCTCCAAGTGGTGTCGCGGACTCGCGGTCTTGGCGAGTGCCGAGCGGCCGGAGGGCGAGCGGAAGGCAGGCGAGAGCCGAGCCGGATGGCGGTCGCGTGACACCGGCGTGGAGCGAGGCCCGCGGCGCCGGAGGTCGGAGGCGCGGACCGTGCGGTCAACGCGGGGTCGCGGGCTGCTGCTCGCCTGCTCGGGCAGCTCGGCTAGGGTTAGGGATTGGGCAGGATAGGGATCGGATGGATCTGTAACACCCAACAATGTGGAGTGGTTTTAGTGGCATCCCAGGGTAATGTGGGTCCTGGGGTGTTACAGGATCGGGCCATCGGGGAGACGGGGACGCCGTTTCTATCGTGCGACTTAGTGGGTGGGCAGAGCAGCAGTGCGTGCGTCGGTCGGGCCGGTCGGCTGGTTGAATAGTGATGGACTCGAGGCTAGAAATACTTATTTTGGCCTAATTAAATATATGTATATGTATTATATCTTATATATACTAGATTTTTTGTCAAAAAATTTAGGTGTTCAGCTGAACACCCATGACATACATTAGATATCCCCCTGCTTACTAACCACGAGGATGGACAAATTTTAGGACAGTTTACCGGTTAATGCTTCGGAGTTTCAAAGCATTATCACATTGACACAGAAGTACATAATTTTAATGTTCAAAGGAACAGTGATGGATTGGGACGGCTCTATATTGTACACATAACTTATGTAACTTATGTACACTATACTTATATTGTACATATAAGTATATAAGTATAACTTATGTAACTTATATTGTACACAGAATTTAGAGGTATAAGAAAGATACACATAACTTATGTACACTATACTTATATTGTACATATGTATATGTAAACGTATCTCTAATACACTAGAAAGTTAATCGGAGACTGTAAAATCTTTCAGAGTACAGGATTATATAGTGTACAAAAAATTAGCGTGCGGATTCGATGAAACGGGCTGTTTCTGCCATCTGTCTCCTACTTGTTATATCCAACTTGCTATCCTTGCTTAGAAAAATGCTATAGGTCACTCAAGTACAAGCTGTCTGTTGAATTTTCTATTAGCTTTGACTAGCAGCTTGTACCGAATTAAATAAGAAAAATGCTATATGTCCCAAATTTGTACTCTTACCTTTCACGGTCTTTCCGGTGTAGTTTTGGTCTTTAGTTTTTTAATCATAATATATGTGTAGAGTCGTCAAAGCATTATAGCATATATTTTTTTGTGGTATGAGTATATTTATGATACGATTTTGTGGCTAGTCTGAATATTAAAGAAGATATTAGCTGTCAAAGATTAAAAATTTGTACGAAATACTCCGTAGGCAACAAAAAAAATTGTAACCGGAGCGAGTAATCTGAAACAATAGCTATGCTATTTTTTCCCAGTCTAAGAATGTAATATACGCCAATGTCTTCGTATTAAGTAGTGGCAAGGCCATAAATTCAATCATCTACGGGCAAATATGTTCTGGGAATTGCTACCGTGAGCATGTATGATACCTGGGCCAGTCCTAGACATAGGTAACAGGGGTGACCACTTAGGGCCATAAAAGTTAGGGCCTCAGTCCATATATACTTATATATAACTTGTTCAGACTCATAGTTAGAGAGACCAACCAAAATATATAAGGGCACAGGATCATATCGTTAACTTCCAGACAGCCACTAGCAACAACATGAAGAAAGACAACTAGCAACCATACTGAGAATTTGTGTAGGCAGCCCAAGTGTCCAACTTAATTTGGAAACACCTCATTTGGAATGTCACATATGACTAAATGAAAGAATACTCGCTCATAAGATCGATGCCTAGTTCGGCTCAACTAGCTTTCATCTTATTTGCTAGCTAATTAATTGAGATTTTGACAAGCGGTGGTTTCTTAGATATTTGAATTCTTCAATTCAAGTATACAAAGAAAATTTTTGGTTCAAGATGTTTGGCGACTAACAGAAAGTTTTGTATCAGTTAAAAGATTGAAGATTTTTTTGAAGGTTGGTACTTTTGCCTTTTTGTGTGGCTAATTACTACTTAGTTATGTGCTCTATCTAACTGAAAAATCTCATAAAATAGTTTTATGTGGTTTTATTCCCAAAGGGCATATTTGGAACATATGAATTTCACAAAAAACATCATAAACTTCTTGAAATTCAAATGGGGCCTTTAAGTTTTATGTCTCTTGCAACTTGCAAGATAAGTTTAGTATGTATAACCCTTGCTCAAAAGTAGGATGTTGGTTATCTAGAATTATTTGCGCTTGTTATTGATACACATTAGGTTTTGATCATGAAAGTGTCTGATCGACCTAAATAGAAGTAAGATTTTTAAAATATTAGAAACACCCTAAGGCCTCCACTTTTGTCTCACCCCAGGGCCTCCAAAATATCAGGAACATCCCTGATTATACTAAGAGAAAAATAGGATGCTCGCACAGTCCATAAACTGACTGAGTGCTACTCATTCCCAACCTCCCATTCCTAATCTTATCTTATTCCCCTTCTCTACTACATCTATCTCTCTCCATCTACCTCCACCACTTCTCATACTCTCACTCGATCTAGTGGCTCACTAACAGCTGGACTTCATCTCCTGAGAACCCGCTATCGAAGAAACGCCTCCCTACCACCATCTCTCTCTCTCTAGTGCCACACGCTCCCTCGTTGTCCTCGACAACAGCGATCCCTTGCAGATGACAAACTCAGCACTGGCACAATCATGGTTGGGGGTGATGAGGTTGTGGTGTCAGGGCCGCTAGATTTGGTCGGTGATGTGGTGACGTGTGGGCTGGCTACCTCCTCCTCTTACTCCAAGCCCATTCAAAATGTTAGCACTAGTAAGTTCAGTTGTTGAAGTTGTTATTTTCAAATATTACAGCACTCTCTCCAAAATGTTGGGTTGATTTAGTGGTTTTTGTATTTTTGTTGCAACAGTGTTGCAATTTTGTTGCAACAGATTCTTGTATTTGTTACCACAGTAATTCTCATTTATTGCATAATTTTTAGTTTATGTCTATTGCATCGAATAAGAATTTTGTTGCAACCATGGGAACTAATTATTACAATTCACGAAATTTTGTTGCGCCAAATTGGAAATACTACCATCTGTATCTTCCTCCTCCTCCCTCCCTCCCTCTTCCTCCTCGATCAATTTTGAGCTTCGGCGACCTAGTGGTGACCATAGATTGCCACTAGAGATGAGCTTCTCTCTCCCTGTGCCTCCAAGGCTTTGCAAATAGGTTACGACCATGATGTTTCGAGCTCAATGCCAGCCGCTGATCCGAGGTCACCGCCACTCATGCTCAAGGGAGGTCAACCACCGCCTCCTCCTCCTCCGGCAAGCTAGAGCTTCGGCGAGTTAGTGGTGGCCAAAGGTCACCCCTTGACACGAAGTTTTCACGATTTTTTGTTTGCACTAAATTGGATGTTCGAAATCCATCTAAATGAGATCTGACGGCAGGGGAGCGTACGATGAGAATGCTCTTGTCTTACGCTTGAGCGCTAGTCACTCTCATATGTTATTACATATCAATTTCTTTAAAATTTGTATTGTCTTGTGAATTTTCGTTAACTTTCACATGTATAGTGTGCTTTTCCGCAAAGAGTTATTACTCAATCTTTGGAGAAGCCAAGAGCTTTCATTAATCACCATGGTTAAAAAATTACAGTTCATTTCGGAGTGAAGAGGATAGAAAGCTAGGGCTCATAGAACACCAGCTAGCTGGCTCATGTCTAGTACAAGCATGCTTGGTATACACATGCGCAACATTATTGGCCTCTCTTCGAACAAACTGGATAGAGAACTCGTCAAACGAAAGAAAAGCTCTCTAGCTTGTACCAAAATTAACCATGGCCTCAAACGTGGCTGCGATATCACAATTAGGCACACACATTGAACACATACAACATCTCTTTCACTTGTACAGTAAACCTTAGACTGATCTAAATCATACGTAGTGCAAATACCGTGTGCCTAAAACATAGCTTTTGGCTTTAATTAGGAAAACACATATATTTTTCATGTTGAAATCCCGAATATCGTAACACCGTATCTTGGTTTTCAGGCATTAACATCATATACTCTAACTCATAATATCCTCACATTCTAACCCGAATCACCGGATAAGCACTTTTTACAGTGCCACATAATTAACCGACTAACCAACCGCGCAAATTTGTGGTCACACTCTGGCAGCTCGCTGCACAAGACCCGGGTGCCCATAGCCCCGCGAGCCCATAAAACGCCGCGCAATCCAACGACCTCCCGCCAGCCTCCCCCGGACTCCGATCCATCCCCTGATTCCTCTGCTCTGGCCCGCTGTTCATCGCCAATCAGATCAACACATCAGATTAGTTTAGCGCTCCTTGGAGCAACAAAACAAGTCAAGATTATTCACTGTTTATTTATTCGGTTTGAGTACTGCGCGCGTTCCTGCTGCAGCAGCTGCCCAAGAGTCCAAGAGGAGAGGTATCTTTCTTGAACAATTGCTCTTCTTGTCTCGGTTCGTATTTCCACGCTTCGGCCGTTTCTTAGACTCCGCTGTGTTGACTTGTGCTGCCGCTGTCTGCCTCTCCTTGCCCTGTTTCTTTCAGGAAAGAGAAGTGTGCAAAGATTGAAGAGGCAGAGAAGTGAGGTTCTTGGATCGTTCTTGGTTTGGTGCAGGGGAGATTGGAACGGAGAGGAGGGTGTGTGTGAGAGAGAGAGAGAGAGATGGCAGGGGGGTTTGCCGGCGGCGAGGCCGGCGCCGGGAGGGCGGAGTTCTACGAGGGGAAGATCACCTGGTACTTCATCCTCGCCTGCGTCGTGGGGTCGTTCGGCGGATCCCTCTTCGGCTATGATCTCGGAGTCTCCAGTGAGTGCCATGAATTTGTGATTACTCGCTCTTCTTGCTTTCGTAATTGGTTGCGGTTGCTCTGTCCTGTTGTTCATCTGTTGTTGGATTTTTTTGTCATGTCCATGGATGATCTGGTCTTAGATGTTGCGTTCTAGTACGAGATCTCTGTCTCTGAAAAATGTTTTCTTTTTTTCTGTCTGTATTTTTTAGGAGTGGTTCGTCCACTCATTGGGGATTGAACAACTTTTCTTGCATAGGGTTTTAAATCATCTGTATAAACTGTACAGGTTTCCTGGGAGATTCCGATTCAAATTTTCGCATATAGGTCCCAATCATGGCTAATGCTTTTCTTTGAAGAAAAGAACAGATTGTCTAGGCCAAAAGAGAAAAGGAGTACCTAATGATCATCATGGTGTCGCTATCTTGATTCTCTGTGGAAGGAAGCAAATCTGTTTTTTACGCTGTTTTTGGGAGGCAATTGTTTGTGTTGGTTACCGCTTTGTCCAGTGGAATTAGGAAACTATGTTTAGCCTCTTAACATCCAAATCCAAATGTGATAAGAAACACCTGTTTCGTCTTATCACTATCGTTGAAGCTTCGCTAAACATGGCACCATATGTGCTCTCATTTTCAGTAGAGATGTCTTCTCTCATTCACAACGCATTTTAAACAAAGATTGTGAATAGAAGTATCAAAATGTCCACACTAAACCAAATATAGCTCAAATATATGAATTTCAGCAATTTCAGTTACGGATGGTCGCTGGTCTTCAGAGTTACACAGCCAAGCTAAATTCTGAAAAATGAGAAAGCGTTCAAATTGCAGCAAGAAAACCAAGATAAACAAAGGGCTGAGATTTGCCTTCCTTTTGCAGTTCTCCTGATAACAACATGAAAAATACATATCCGTGAAAGAACAATGCAACAGAGTGGTCGAAATCGGCAAGAATCAGTCAATCACATAACTTGAATACTTGATGCAACATGAAATCCACAAATTTCAGCTTGTTCCTACTACCAGTTTTCATCTTTTCTCGTTCTGAACCAGCAGTCAAACAAACCTGATAACTAGCAGACGGTTAGATCACTCAATAAATAAAAGCAGTCCTATCATCAAGTTATGTAATTGAGTGATTCTCGGCGGTTTCGATCGCTCTTGTCACATTGTTGTTTGATGAAAATGTACTCTATGGTGTCATCAGAGAAGTGGAAGAAGGAATCATATCTTTTCTGGTGCATACCACTGCACCACAAAAACACTCAATACTACAAACAATCAAGAATGCAACACTCAAATTCTAAATTTTCTTGAAGCTTTGCAATGGAGATGACGAGAAAGAAGTAGTGATCTTGATCTCTGCTGATGATGATCACCAGGTGGTGTGACCTCCATGGACGACTTCCTGATCAAGTTCTTCCCGGACGTGTACGCGCGGAAGCACGCGCACCTGCACGAGACGGACTACTGCAAGTACGACAACCAGGTGCTGACCCTCTTCACGTCGTCGCTCTACTTCGCCGGCCTCGTCTCCACCTTCGGCGCCTCGTACGTCACCAAGCAACGCGGCCGCCGCGCCAGCATCATGGTCGGCGCCGTCAGTTTCTTCCTCGGCGGCGCCATCAACGCCGCCGCCGCTAACATCGCCATGCTCATCGTCGGTCGCGTCCTCCTCGGCGTCGGCATCGGCTTCGGCAACCAGGCCGTCCCGCTCTACCTCTCCGAGATCGCGCCCTACAAGATCCGTGGCGCCGTCAACCAGCTCTTCCAGCTCACCACCTGCCTCGGCATCCTCGTCGCCGACGTCATCAACTACTTCACCGACCGCATCCACCCGTGGGGGTGGCGCCTCTCGCTCGGCCTCGCCATGGGCCCCGCCACCGCCATCTTCGTCGGCGCGCTCTTCCTCCCCGAGACGCCCAACAGCCTCGTCGAGCGCGGGCGGCTCGACGAGGCCCGCGCCGTGCTGGAGAGGGTGCGCGGCACGCGCAAGGTGGACGCCGAGTTCGAGGACCTCAAGGAGGCGAGCGACGCGGCGAGGGCGGTGCGCGGCACGTTCCGGAACCTGCTCGCCGTGCGCAACCGGCCGCAGCTCATCATCGGCGCGCTCGGCATCCCAGCATTCCAGCAGCTCTCCGGCATGAATTCCATCCTCTTCTATTCCCCCGTCATCTTCCAGAGCCTCGGGTTCGGCTCCTCCGCCGCCCTCTACTCCTCCATCATCACCGGCTCCATGCTCGTCGTCGGCGCTCTCGTCTCCATGGTCGTCGTGGACCGCCTCGGCCGCCGCTTCCTCTTCATCGAGGCCGGCATCCAAATGATCGCCTCCATGGTACATAGATAGATGCGTGTTTTTGATTCTTCTTGGCGGTGACGACCACGCATGCACGCTCTGACAGACACCGGCCGGCGTTGTTGCAGGTGGTGGTGGCCGTGATCCTAGCGCTCAAGTTCGGGCACGGCGAGGAGCTGTCCAAGGGAGTTGGCATGGTGCTGGTGATCGCCATCTGCCTCTTCGTCGTCGCCTACGGCTGGTCGTGGGGGCCGCTGGGGTGGCTGGTGCCGAGCGAGCTCTTCCCGCTGGAGATGCGGTCGGCGGGGCAGAGCGTCGTGGTGTGCGTCAACCTCTTCTGGACGGCCGCGGTCGCGCAGTGCTTTCTCGCGGCCATGTGCCACCTCCGGTGGGGCGTGTTCATCCTCTTCGCCGCGCTCATCGTCGTCATGTCGATCTTTGTCATCCTCCTCCTGCCGGAGACCAAGCAGGTGCCCATCGAGGAGATCTGGCTGCTCTTCGACAAGCACTGGTACTGGAAGCGCGTCGTCAGGAAGGACCCCAAGTACCAGGGGCACCACCAGCAGCAGGAGATGGCTGCTGCCGCCGGTGTCAAGTCCGGCTCGTCGGATGTTTAGAGTTCTTTCCACAGAATATTAATGGTGATGATGAAGATGATTCATGTTTAAATAAGATTTAAATGGATGATGCAGCAGCTTTGATCTTGATGCAAAGAAGATGTGGGGTTGACGTTGCCGCTTTAGATTGTGTGCTTTTGTCCATAGTTTCGTGCTTATGGAAGTTTAATTAGGCTTGTTGGACAAAGCTTCTCGGAAGGTGTGATTGGTCGCGGGTTAATGAATCATGATGCAAAGATATGGAAGGTTATGCGTGATGTAGCCCATTGTTCTGAATTCTCCAGATTGATGTGAATTTCAACTCTAGCATTGTCTCATTAGCACTCCTAAATTTTAGTTCTGGTCCGCCACTGGTTACTTTGTACTTCGTCTCTAATGAACTTTCCATGATCTGTCTGACCCAATGCTGAAACTCTACTCATCTACGGTTGCTGAGTTGCATGTTGTCTGAAAACCATTATAATAAGGGAGTGACTATTGCCAAGGCGATCGAAATTTTTTTATATTTCAGTCACTTGAAGTTGCACTCTCAATCAACTAAAATTGCAGTTACTTTTTAGGGGGACTACAATTTTAGTTGATTGAGAGTGCAACTTCAAGTGACTGAGAGATAAAAAAATTTCAGTCGCCTTAGTAATAGCAAAACCGTTATAATAAAGCATGGCAGTCGCTTTCATTAGCCAAATGCCGTGCGATGATTTTGGAGCGGTCAGAATTTGACCTTTCAAAGCCAATTGATCGCATGCACGTCTCACTCATCAGTCATCACGTAGATTATTAGTCAGTGCTGCTTATCTCTTGAGGTCCCGCCGTACTCAGCTTGTCCTGATAGAATTCCGAAACATCACAATCCCCAACTCTTGCCATTCTTTCGTCATTAAGGAAGCAGCAACCAGTAATCGACGTCAGTGTCAATCTTGTGATGCAATTGACATATACATTGTAGATTGGAATAGTCGTTGTATTGCAATAGTCTATAGGGCATATATATAGTATAAAGAGGACAAAAGGATACAAACCCTAAACATATGGGAAAAGACCCAAATACCCTTAACGCCCCCCCTCAAATGCAAAGCGTATGCAATAGCATTGCATTTGGAAGAGTTGACACTTAAAAAGGAAAAGACCTAAATACCCGTAATACAAATAAGCACTTAAGCTACACACATATCTAACACCCCTTTCAAACTCATGGTGGATCAACAACACTGAGTTTGGAAAGGAAGAGCCGATGTTGAGCAACTGTCTACGCCTTGGTGAAGAAATCGGCTAACTGAAGCTCCGAGGGCACATATTGAAGAGCAATAATTTTATCTTGCACCTGTGAGCGTATGTATGAAGCAGCTACTCCAATGTGTTTAGTGAGCTCATGCTTCACAGGATCTCGAGCAATGCTGATCGCGCCAGTACTATCTGGTAAAAGAGGAGTCGGTGTAGGAGTGGAAACGCCAAAATCCTCAAGTAGCCACCGAAGCCAGGTGATCTCAACTGTCAACGAAGCCATGGCTCTCAACTCAGCCTCAGCACTCGAGCGGAAGCAATGCCTGCTTTCTTGGTCTTCCAGGCAATCAAGGAGGATCCAAGGAAAACACAATAGGCGGAAAGAGATCGGCGATCAGAAGGATCACTAGCCCAGGTCGCATCAGAGTATGCCTGAAGGTGCAATGAGCTAGAGCGAGGAAAGAAAAGACGACGAGTGATGGTCCTATGGAGATAGCGCAGAACACGGAGAAGGTGACTGTAATGGAGTTGAGTAGGAGCAGAGACAAACTGACTTAAGATGTGAACTGCATGAGAGATGTCAGGACGAGTGATGCCAAGATAAACAAAGCTCCCAACGAGGTGGCGGTAGCGAGTAGGATCCTCAAGAGGCTCGCCATCGGTAGGTCGAAGATGAGCACCAAGCTCCATAGGAGTATCCACTATACGCTGATCAGTAAGACAAGCGCGAGTAAGAATATCCTGAATGTAACGCTCCTGGGAAAGATAGTAGCCCTCGGGGGTAGCAGTAACCTCAATGCCAAGAAAGTAATGAAGAGGACCCAGATCAGACATCAGGAACTGCTCACGGAGACGCTCCTTCACAAAAGCAATGTAATGAGAGTCATCACCAGTAATGATCATATCATCAACATATAGAAAGAGAAGCGTCCGACCCCGAGAAGAGGTGTGAACAAAAAGAGCAGTGTCATAATTGCTGGCAGAGAAGCCAGCGGCAATAACAACAGATGAGAACCGAGCAAACCAAGCACGAGGAGCTTGCTTTAACCCATAGAGAGAGCAACGAAGGCGACAGACCATACCATCAGGGACAGAATACCCAGGGGCGGTCGCATGTAGACCTCCTCACGCAACTCGCCATTGAGAAAGGCATTCTTGACATCTAACTGAGAGATGGACCACTATCGAACGGAGGCAACTGCAAGGAGAATGCGAACGGTGGTCATGTGAGCGACAGGAGCAAACGTCCCATCATAGTCACGACCATGCTCCTGCTGAAAGCCACGTGCTACAAGACGAGCCTTGTAGCGCTCAAGGGAACCATCTGAGCGAGTCTTGATCTTGTATACCCACTTGCACGTGATGGGAGTAACATGTGCAGGTAAAGATACAAGATCCCAAGTGCCAGTACGCTCCAAAGCAGCAAGCTCCTCAGACATCGCAAGTTGCGACTCAGGATGAGCAACAGCCTCACGATAAGTCAGAGGCTCAGAAGAGTCAGTAATCGCAAAGCCATAGCGCTCAGGCTGACTAACAGTGTGGCGATCACGAAGGCCGTATCTAAGAGCAGGATCTGACAATGACGAAGAAGAGGAACTGGGGACAGAGCCTAGCAAGGAGGGAGAGCCAACTGGAGAAGGAGGAGGTCGAGGTCGACGAGAGTAGTGCAAGGGAAAAGGTGAAATCTTAACGAAAGAGTGGGAATGGTTCTCCGATGTAGGTGGAGGAGGATCAGTCGAAGACGAGGCGGAAGGAGGTGGACGAGGCAAAGTATTAATGGAAGCAGGTGGAGAATGAGGAAAAGGCAGAAAAGAGATCGACCCAGCAAGTGAATCAGATCTGACTGAGGGAGAACGAGGGTAGTAAGGTCGAGACTCGTCGAAGATGACATCCCGGGAAATCCTCAACCGGCGTGCCACAGGGTCATAGCAGCGATAACCCTTATGCTCAAGACTATAGCCAAAAAAAACAGACTAAACTGATTGAGCATTCAGCTTAGTGCGCTCACGAGGTGGGAGGAGAACAAAACAGACACAACCAAAATTGCGAAGGTGACCATATTCTGGGGCCCGACCAAGAAGACGCTCGACAGGAGTGGATCCCTGCAGGGCGGTGGAAGGCTGCATGTTAATAAGGAAAACTGTAGTGGAGACAGCCTCAGCCCAAAAATAAGGGGGAACAGAGGAGGCAAGCAGGAGGGCTCTAGCAGTCTCAAGTAAGTGACGATGCTTACGCTTAGAGACACTATTCTGAGCATGAGCACTAGGACAGGAATACTGGGGAAGAGTACCCTGTTCAGCGAGAAAAGAGCGGAAGGTCAGAGAGATACTGCCAAGAGAGTCGACGAAACACATAAATAGGCAAATCGAACTGAGTGCGTATCATAGTGGCGAACCGCTGATAAATAGAGAGAACATGACAGCGAGAGGACATAAAATAGAGCCAAGTATAACGAGAATAATCATTAATGAAAATTACATAATAACGATGACCCCCTTTTGAAACGAAGGGGGCTGGTCCCCAAACATCAGAGTGCACAAGATCAAAAGGACGCGTAGAAATAGAGTCACTAGAGGGATAAGGGAGTTGCAGCTGCTTGCCAAGCTTGCAACCCATACAATGTAAAGAGGTGTCCCCAGAAACAGACCCAAGAACACCACGACCAATGAGCGACGAAAGACGGGAACTACAAAGATGACCGAGACGATGGTGCCACTGAGCGAAGGAGGTAGTGGACGCAGCAAGCCCAGAGGGAGCGGCGGCGGCTGACTGGCTGGTGGAGAGAACGGAAGGCAAATGAAGCCAGTCGAGCTCCCAAAGACGTTGCGAATCACGGCGGCGAGGGCTAGTACCAAACAGAGTCCCCGTGCGACGATCCTGAACAGAACAAGAGTCAGACTCAAGAATAACACAACAATCGTGATCAGTAATCTGACCAGCCGACATAAGCTACAAAGTGAGCTAAGGAACATGAGAAACTGCAGGAACATGAAAGGAGGAGGTGGACAACGTGCCTCGACCTACAACAGATAGAGAGGTACCATCTGCAGTCTGAACAGTAGAAGAAGAGACTGTGGGCTGTATGGAAGTGAGATGTGTAGAATCTGGTGTTATGTGAAAAGAAGCACCAGAGTCTAAGATCCACGGAGATGAAGTACCTGATGAGGGAGGAGGTGGAGGCGTGGAAGACTGCTGAGAAGCAAGAGCTAGACGAGCTGAACCCGAGGAGTCTGAGGATGAGCCGACACCGAGGCGCTGAAGAAGCAAGAGTAACTGCTGTGCGGCATCACCGGTGGAATCCTGGCGAGAGGCGCGAGCTCCTGAGGAGGAGGAACCGCCAGAGCCTTTCGGGGGACATCCACCCCGACGACTCTGATCCCTCTTCCTCTTGTAGCAGTCCTGGTACCTGTGACCATCACGCTGGCAATAGGTGCAGTGAAGACCTGTAGTAGAGGCGGCTCTGAGGGGGCGCTGAGGCGGGAAGAGAGCTCAACTGGTGCTGAAGAAGCTGGCGTAGAGGCAGACAAGACAGCACACATCTGAACTGTACCACGAAGACGAGTCTCCTCGGACGCACACCGTGAGAGCATCCACTAGGCTCGGGCGCGGTGACGAGTCGAGGCGAGCTTATGCGGTCTCGAACTCCCAAGCGAGACGTCGAGAAAGTCGTAGAGACGGTGAGTCTCCTGATGAGCTCGGAGCCGCACACAACAAGGACAGGTCCGGCAAACATCGACCCCAGAGAGTCAAGCTAACGCCACACCTCTGACATCTGCTAGTAAAAGTTGTCGACGGTGGCATCAAGCTACTGAAGAGAGTGCGCCGATGCACGACTGAGAGATACATAGCATCACTCGTCGGCTGATAGTGAACTCGAAGACGCTCACACATAAGCTGTGTCGTCGGTAGCTCTACCACATCCATAGAAATAGCCACGATCATGCTACCTTCCAGAATGGCAGTAGCACGAGCCTCAGCCTCCTGCCATACCTCATAGGCGTGTAGGGTAGACTGATAAAGCTCTAGGGCCTCCTCCAACACGGCATTGACCTCGTCCCGAGCCGCCTGATCCGCATCAGCAGGAAGAGCGGTGGATGGGCGGTGTAGGACGAGGTGGGCGGGGTTTTCACCGATGAGATGACCCCATAGACGCGGCTATTGAGGAGAATCCTCAGGTGCACCGCCCACTCCCGGAAGTTGGTACCATCAAAACGAACAGCGGCGAGTGGGATGGCAAAAGAACCATTAGCCATTTTTTTGCCTTTCTTTTTTTGGCTTTTTTACACTAAAAATGCCTTTTAAAAGCGAGAGAGGCTGCTCCCGAGCCCGAGCGGCACCAAGCGTCGAGCCCGGCGGCGGCGGCGTGCGGCGGCGGCTTCCGCAGCGGTGACCATAGGCGGCGGCGTCTTCCAGCGTCGGCGACCCAGTGGCGGCGTCTTCCAAGGCGTCGGCGACCCCAGGAGGCGGCGGCTTCGGACGTCGGCGACCCCTGCAGGCGGCACGAAGGAGATAGCGGATTCGGCTCGGCCGAATCTAGGGCAGCGATGGCGAATCCGACGGCGTCCCCGGGGCGGCGGCGTCCACGGGCGGCGGCACCACGAGGCAGATCCGACGAGCGGCAGGTGGAATGGAGGGAGAGAATGAAGGAAGGGAAAGGATTCCGGTGGCGGCGGTGGCGGCCAACAAAGAACCCTAGCCCTAACCACCTTGCTCTGATACCATGTAAATTGGAATAGTTGTTGTATTGTAATAGCCCATGGGGCATATATATAGTACAAAGAGGACACAAAGACACAAATCCTAGACATATAGGAAAAGATCCAAATACCCTTAACATACATAAAGGTTTTCATACTATCAGTCACTTTCAGTTCTCATTTTAGATATCAGTCGAGCTGAGGAAGATGCTAAAAATGAGAACCAGTAACATAATTCACAATACCTGTGATGATTTGACAAATGTATAATTCTAAGTCCGCATCAAGACAGACCTTTTATGCTTACTAAAATTCACATCATGCCTTGCTTCAGCTAGCCACTGAGCTATTTATTGCATTGTATGTTTCTAACCCTGTAACATAAAGTTATTCGATTAATCCCTCTCATTGGCAAAATATCCAAGTGATCATCTCTCTGTAGCTACCAAAATTTGACCTTTCGGAGAAAGATCTCCCTTTATATATCACTCAATAGTCATGATCACATAGTTTAGTCAGTCCTACTTATTTATATGCAGGTCTTGTCATTACTTGTCCTACTACCATTCTGTAATATCCAACAGAAACCTCCTAGTTTTGCCAAGCCTTCTGTCTACAGGCTGGAAACATCAGACACATCTCATGAGATAAACCTGAAGACATCCGTAGCATCGTTGACTTTAACTTTTCATTTTAGATTTCCTTATAACTGAATAAACATTCTAATACTGGACTGATGTAACAGACAAGAACAAACGATACATGATTCCAGGCTACAAGGGAACATATTACACATTGTAGTGACAAAAGCGTGCATCTTTGCATAGTGACATGACAAAAGAGGTCAGTGTTGCACAGAGACATGATAAAAGAGAATAGCTTTGCACAGTGACATGACAAAAGAGGTCAGCTCTGCGCAGTGACATGACAAAAGATCCTAGCTTTGCGCTGTGACAAGACAAAAGAGGACATCTTTGTGCAGAGACATGACAAAAGAGAGTTTCTTTGCCAGGTGACATGACAAAACAGGACAACTTTGCGCAGGGACCAAAAATAAATCACATACCTACCCTTTGCTTTATAAAATGAGGTACAATGCATCTGCAAGAGAACACTACACAATCTAACACTACATTATACCTTCGTTCTTCACGTCGGAATGGACAACAAGCAGAAAAAAGGAATTCCAGAAATTTCAGAACAAGCTATGGGAGAAATTGAAGAACAATTGGGAGGAGACCCGCAAGATCGCAAAATGGGAGGAGACCCGCAAGATAGCAAGGGCTGCTGCGGCTCGCAAGGAACAAACAAGGGCTGCTGCGGCCAAGGCCAAAAAAGGGAGAGTGCCACAAGGTCACATCCACCTAACGACGCCCCCCTGTAGGAGCATGTCCATACTGAACGTTCCAACTGAATGTTCGTCACAACACCCCCGAGGGGCGCCGCCCTCTGCTGGTGCAGAGACCCATGTAAATTCTTCAAGTCAAAGCAGCGTCTTAGCCTCGGCATGCGTTATTAGGATTGTGGGAACTACTCATCTGACTATCCTGACCGCCGTTTCGACACCATTAGTTATCGGCATCCGGTAAGAACTACTTACAATGTGTTCCCCCACTATTTGTAACTAACAATACGTAATAACAAACTCTATCGTCTGTCCGCAGTCCCTGGAGCCGTTATGTGGCTATCGCAAGTGGATCGAACTAGAGATCCACCCACATGACCAGTGGACTCTGGACTATGAAGAGTGCAACGACATAAGCGCATGCGAGATCCGCGAGGAGCAGCGTCGCCAAGACGAGTAAACCGAGCGTATACGTCGGGAGACACAAGCTCATCTCGAGACGTGCACACGCAGGGAGCGCGAGGCTCGCGAGAGGGAACGCGAGAACAAATGACAACTGGCGGCCAAGGCCAAACAGGAATCTGAGGATTTCAACGCTGAACTCGCAAGGAAGGGAAAATGGCCCCGATCTACGCAGTAGGTCGGGCCATTCCGCACTACTCCCCCAATGTCTAATTTACTTCCATCCCAAGAAGGCGCATATGTATCGTAGGACTACTTTACTTTGTTACATCGTGCATTGCTCTGTTTCGTATGCACGTAACTAAATCCTATGCGTCGTGTCATTTTCATGTTTATTACGAAGTGTATTTTAATTATCAACATAAAATCTCCTCATCTTTTCGCATTCATTTTTCCCACGTGTTCAATATCACTTTCCTTCCTTTCGTCCAATTGTTCCTATCACAGTTATCCTCAAAAACATTTTCCTTAAATTTCTTCCAATAAAACAATATAACATGATCGAAAAATATTATTGCTAGTTCAAAATATTTTTCACGGTCAGCAATGTACGAAAATCACAAATACATCAATCATTACTTTACACAAATTTCGTTCGTACTCTACCAAACAAAAATTTTAATTTTCATAATTGCAAAAAAATTACACAAGCAGTAAACTGGACTCTACATCAAATTCATATTTTTTCAAACACCATTTCATATATCCAAAATTATTTCTATTCTAAATAACTTCACAATGCATATAAATTCTTATACCGTAAATACACAGACCAAACCCTAAAAAACATTTGAGTGGTGCGGTCGGCCACCGCATGACCTACCGAGTGGTGCGGTCGGCCACCGCACCACTCGCCCTGCTACAATGGCCAGCGGAGTCGTGCGGTGTCATGCGCTCCACGGCCGCACGATTACCACGCGTCAACCCCCAGTAAATCGTGCGGTCGGTGGGGGCTATATCAGGAATTACACTGTTTTAGAGGCTATTTTTGGAATTCTCGTGGTACACAGTACCAATTGTGTCCAAAATTCCTAAAATCTAATCATGTGGCTTGTTCGGAAACCACGGCATTTGAATCAGAGACGGTAACTGGGTGCACTGAATGATTACTCCTGAAGCTTTATTTATACTCATACATAATCTAAAGCTATAAATTTACGAAGATCTACAGCTCAAAGGTTCAAACAACTGATCATATGCTGTCACCTAATTATAGCAGTTTTCAGTGTAAAGAGTAAGGGAATTTGATTTTTCTCAATAGCCCTATTCAAGAATAAGACGCTTGCTCCGTATGCAAGAATAAGGGAAAACCGAGGATTGAACCTTGCTCTGATGGCGAGGCTGTCGGTATAGAATTTTGTGCTGATTTTTGCTCTTTTATTGTAATTTTATGCAAATCTAGCCTCGTGGTCTGTTTTTTTACAGATTTAACCTCTTTCCGAACCCCGAATGAATTAGTGGCCGACACGTCACACATATCATGACCCCAGAGCACGGAAACTTAGCCGTCTACTTTCCACGCAACCGTGCCACAGGATGTGGCTGGCTACTTCCCGCGCACAGTAGTGCATTCTATTATTGCAGCACAGTACTGTGGTACCAAAGAGCCACATGCACATGCTCATGCTTTTCCTTGCATTCTGTGTAGCAATCCAAAAGCTTCATGCATATGGTGTTCAGGTTAACGAAACATCGGCATCATCAGATATATGCTTTTGCTGAAAATCATAGAATAGATTCCCAAACGTTAAAGAGTGGTTTCCATTCGTTACTGGGTCTGTTCTTTTCAACTTCTAAAAGCTGTTTTTCGGTTTTTCTACAGTAACTAACTTTTAAACAGAGTATTTTTTCAAGATAGGATCTACTAATTAATTGTAGTATATAATTTATTGACTTCATTTATATTGGCAAAACCGCATGTGAATTTCTGTTACTCTGTAATCTCTTGTACAAATAGCCCAAAAATCACAAGCCGCAGCCAAAAAGAACCCCTACTATCACACATCATCTTGCCTAACTGTTTTGGATGCTCGACTAGACCAAATGGAAAATTCATCCACGCCAGGGGCGGATCTAATGTGGTTCATGGGTGTTCAGCTGAACACCCAAATTTTTTGACAAAAAATCTAGTATATGTAAGATATAATATATATATATATATATATATATATATATATATATATATATATATATATATATATATATATATATATATATATATATATATATATAGGAAAAATATCTTCTACAACCGGGTGTAGTTACACCCACCTCTAATATGTATATATATATATATATATATATATATATATATATATATATATATATATATATATATATATATATATATATGTAGTTGCCAAATTAACTATTTATAGTCACAATTCGGCCCGAGACCGAGAGAGACGCAGCAGCGCGATCGATCACAAGAAGCGAGGCCACCCATTTTCGCGCGCGCTGTCTACCCCGGTCCGGACCCCTCGCCCGATCCGCATTTGCGTTCGCGCGGACGGGGACCCTAACCCTAGCCTCGCCGCCTACGCTCCGCCGCCTCGCCCTCCGCCTCCGCCTCGCTCCCTCCCGACGCCGCCTCGATCCGCATTTGCGTTGGCGGACGGGGACCTAACCTAACCTCGCCGCCTCGCTCGCCTCGCCGCCTCCGCCTCCGCTCCATGGGTGACCGCCTCGCCGCCTCGCTCCGCCTCGCCGCCTCGCCTCGCCTCGCTCCGCCTCCCGCCGCTTGCTCGCTCCGCCTCGCCTGCCGCCTCCTCTTCTCCGCCTCCCGACGCCGCCTCATTCTCGCCTCGCCGCCTCAGCCCTCGCCTCCGCTCCGCCTCGCCGCAACCGCGACGCCGCCTCCGCCCTCCTCCTCCTCTCCACAGATTTAGTTGAAAATTTGATGTTGAGGTTTGTTTTATAGTGTATTAGTTCTTTAGCATTTGCAATGCCATAGAACGATTCTTGGTGATTTATCATACTGTCTTCTTTTTGTATTCTAGCTTATGATGAATCATATGATTTGCTATCATGGGATTGGTGTACAACTAGAAACCCCGGATTTATTAACAGGATCAATTCTCTGCAATCACCATTTCAAGGTTTGCACCTCACCTATCTCAATCACCATTTCAAGGTTTGCACCTCACCTATCTCAGTAGTCAGTATTATTCTTACCTAGCAACATTGTCAGAAACAACTTTTGAGATATTCAGAATTGTGCTATTTGTTATACATTTTGATATGAAACCTTCTTTTGCTGAACCAATACATAGGCCTTCACATATTTCATTATTTGGATAGGACCTAATGGGGTCTTCAACAGATTACTATTCCGGTTGTTGAATTGTTGCCAGAAATTTGATGGCATGAGTTATGGATCAATTAGCAGTATGTATGAATTGATTTAACCCTCGTAAACTGATCATGAAATGTAGCTTCTAAAGAAAACACTATGATAAAACATATAGACAGGCTGGTTTGCAAGAAATTAAGCAAAAATGAACTTCATGGAATGTAAAAATCCACTAAATTTTGATCATGCCGATCTGTAGTGAACTTTTGCAATTGTTTTGTAATTTCTTTATATTATTTGACATGTTATCTCTAGCACGAACAATTGTATGTTAACTATTATTACTGTAGATCTTTATGTTTTATACTAAAAATATTTTTACAACTTCGAACACCCATTCCAAAATTCCTGCGTCCGCCACTGATCCACGCCGACATACCTAGCAATGATTGAGAGAGAAGCAAGAAAGCAGAGGATTCCTAGAGTAAGGAGCGACTTCCGTTAATTAATATCATCGAGCACAACTAACCTTGTTTTGCATGGGCACATCAAATTGGCAGTGCTGCTCACTTCATCCTGTTCTCCAGGCCATCGGGATGCATGACATGTCGATTGCCAGTTCACCCGCATTTAGGAGAGGGTCAAATCCTAAAGAACGGGTTACAGGGACAGATTTACAAAAAATTATCATAAGAAGATCAAATCAACATAAAATTCATCGGCGTGCAACTCGCCCACTTGGACTCAACCTAGGTCACCTCGTATTTGGGTACTGTTCTACTCTCCGGATATTGTTCATATAAATAATCTCTCATAGTAAATACGCATGTAGGTGCTTTCAGTGGTCAAAGCATATACCACTCTATGAGGTTTTACGTTCTTCATTGTTTTAGCATGTGCATTAGACGTACCGATGTAAAGATATAGGTGTTTGTGTATGAAAGGTTATGTGTGTGATACATCCTTATTGTACTTATGATAAAAAAAATGGGGGGGAATGGATTTACCTTGGATGCAAACTGAGTGCACTAACTGCGTACTCCTGAAGCTTTTTGACTGGGAATAATATAACATCGACAAATACCAACTGGTCGTTCCCAATCTGATAAGGTCAAATGCACAAATTTCAGAATTTACAAGGATTTTCTCCACAGCGCATGTAAAATGAACAATACCGAGGCAAATAAGATTTGCATAACGGCAACAAGATAACTTTTTGTCAAGATAGTTCAATTCAGACTTATGGATGCCACATTCCAAACATCATTTAACTTTTTGTCAAGATAGTTCAATTCAGACTTATTGATGCCACATTCCAAACATCATTTAACTTTTCAGTCTAAATACAGGCGAGTTTTTGCTGCTAACTGTTGCCAGGTTTCTTCAAGTTACGCGAATGCAGTACATTCCAGCCAAGCATCACTTTTCTTGGGCATGCCGCATTGTTCACATTATAAAACTGGCATTCAGGGTAGGGTGGGCAGCAGCCGGCCACAGAGCACCACCAAACAGACCTTAAATACACCTTGGGAAATGGATGCTGTCAACATAACCACCTGACATCGCCATTTGAACATTTCTCTGGAACTTTTGTGGATTGTCTCCGAGGACAGCCGCAGCATCATGATTCAATTTCTATTTTATTTTCTTCCTTCTTTTTCTGTTCTGATCCATTTCCCATTTGGCCCATACCTTACTTCCTAGCCTATTTAGTCGTTCGGCCCATTGGTGCATGTGACGGCCCACCAGCCCATTTGCCTCTCCCCCCTATCACTTCTCTCGTTCTCTCTCCATTCTCACCGCACACATGCACACCTTGGCTCTCTCCCCTACTCGCCTTCTCCTTCCCTCCCCTCACCATCGCCCTTCTGGCCTATGTCGTTGCCCTCCTCTACCGCTCACCTTTCCTCGCTGGCTCGCCCGTCTTTCCCGCAGATCCGTGGTGTGGAGGGAAGGTGAGGCCGTGAGGCTGGCAGCGGAGGGACTCAGGGGAGACGCGCTAAAGGGAGGGGAGGCGGACGACAGGAGGAGACGGTGGAGGGGAGATGACAAAGGGGGGAGGAGGAGGCGGAACGGACCTCGGTCGCAACGCGGCGGATTGCGGCGAGGCGGAGGCGATGCTAGCGTGCAGTGCCAACTAAACCTAATCCCCCCGATAGGCACTCTTGGTAAGCCTCCCTCACTTATGTACTACTCTCTTCGTCACCGCCTAGCACGCCTAGGCATCCGCCGTGTCTACCACGGTTGTCCTGGCAACGCCATGGCACCTATGGTAAGCGCCTAACTTGGAAAAGCTGGGCGGGAGACCTCGGCGTCGAGCTCTGGGCAATTGGACACCTAGTCGTCGACTTAGCGACGATTAGGTGACACCGTAACCATGCTTTCCATGATCAAAGGAGTAGGCAAGGGTTAATAGAAGATGTGTTACCTTAGTCTTGCACTTCACCTTGGGTGGTTCGTGTGGGTAAGCAGGAGGTACTTGGAAGGTGAACACAAAGGTCCCACCTCTACAAACGAAAAAACATATTGGGTGTTAGAAGAATAATTTTTTGATTAGAAATGAACTGAAAAGGTACATCCTTATCTACAATAAAAACACACAGGTGATCCATTTTGACATTCCCGTGAGGCCGTGACTTCTTTTTTTTTTTTTTTGAGGTAAATGTTTCCACTATGTTGTTCAATTATACAGGGAGTAATGAAAAATCTATAGCCTTTTCTCTCCATTAAAAAAGTAAATTAGTAGAGAAAAGATGAAATTCAGTAACCCAGGGGCAAGAGCAGGAAACGACTGGAAAATTAAGAAAGCAATTTAACTATAGTTGTTACCAGTTGCACTTATTTCTATTTAAATATTATGGATTAATTCTTTTTCCTGCTATGTCCAGAGAGATTGGCAGGTATGTGATGTAAATGTAAACTAAAAGCAAAACCCGAATCCTCTTAATCCATATTTATCAACAAATATCTCTTCAAGTACACCAAAATGCAAGATTAAATCTGTAACAAGCATGCAAGATCCAACGCTTCCTATCCTTATGTGCCAAACGGCAACAGTGCAAAACTTTGAGGAAGTTCAAATGTTCAGTCAATATTGAAATGTGAAATCTAAATAAGAGGAAGGATGGACTTAAAAGAAGAATCTATAGATACTTACACATAGTATCCTTCATCAGGTCGTAGAGTAGCCTCAAAATTCATCAGATCATCCTTTCCATTAGGAAAGGATATTTTAGTTGTCTTTGGAAGGTTAAGCTCAGCAGTATCTGCAAGATAAAATGTGAATGGTCAACAAGATCCGTGTTTTGAATCCTATCCAAATGGAAAAGGTACTAATATTCATCACGTGCATAAATCAGGAAGGCAGGAACGGATAGGAATGTCTACGATGTTAATAATTAGCATTGATATCTAGATGAACAGACAGGTTTGTAACTACAGTATCTAACCGTGTCCGACATTCAATATGGCAAGGTTTCAGATATGGATCCAGATAGTGGATCCTAAGTATTTCTCGTGTTCAAATTTGAGGTGAAACAGTGGAATTTGGTCAGATTCAGATTTGGACATCAGATATCTGGGTCATGCTCATTACTATATAAAAACCATTTAGTGCCGTTATCACGGTGCTCCGGCCAGTTACGGCAACCTGGGCTCCAGGATGCCTAGGTGACAAGTATACTGTTGAGAAACCGACGCTGACGACCAGTCCGATCGGGTTCTCTGCTTAGAATAAGAACGAATCAATCACAGAATCACAGAAGAATAGAATGAATACACAGAGAGATAGAGAGAATTCCCGAGCTTTCTTTATTGCTTTCCATTGTGTGTACATAATGAGGGGTATGGCTCTCTATTTATAGAATACGGTGGGGGTGCCCAACCATGTAGGACTCTTGGCCGTGGGCCCAGTTTCCTAACACTCCCCCTTGGGCACTCACCCAACATGCTCATGCCTCGTCAAAACTTCATAAAAACCCAGTGGGAAAAATTTGGAGAAAGAGTACATGATACATGTGCTGCTGCGATGCACACATTGCCTCATTAAAAACCTTGGTCGAGAAACTTCAGGAAAACTCGTCAAGGGAAAAAGAGTACAATTCACCCAAATACATTTAGTCTTCAGGACTTTATTTCGTTGGGTACTTGATCTTCGTGATCAAGATTTACTAACGGGCTTGAGAGAATTCTCCCCACAGATTACGCACTTCTCTAAGTCTCATCATTCCAATCCTCGCACGCACCTTTCAAAGCTAGATGCGGGAATGACTTAGTGAACATATCTCATGATTTTCACAAGACTTAGTATGCGATGCTTTAATCTCGTCCATCTTTTGCAATTCATGTGCATAGAAGAACTTGGGGTTGATATGCTTTGTGAGATGACTCTTCACATAGCCCGTTGCACTTCACATAGCATAGCGACATTATCTTCATAGATAATTATGGGGGTTTGCACAATGTTCATCCCACATGACTGCTGGATGTGGTGAACCATTTGGCAGAGCCAAGTGCACTCGTCTTGCTTCAAACAGCGCTATTATTTCTGAGTGGTTCGTCAAGTCGTTACGAGACTTTGCTTAGACGATTTCAAGAAAATGCGCCCACCACACAGAATACATAGGTTGTTTGTGACTTTGCGGTATCTTGGGTCGACAGTACCCGACATCGCATAGCCATCAAGTTCGAGATCTTGGTTCTTTCGTAGAACAATCCAAGGTCCTTGCTTCCTTGGAAGTATCGGAAGATGTCCTTTATGCCCGCCAATGCCTTTTGGTAGGTTACTCCTTACTGCCTTGCTAATAGGTTCACGGCAAATGCAATGTCCGGTGTAGTGCAGTTGGCTAAGGACATGAGTGCTTCTTTTATATCTTCTGCTGTCCCGATAATATTCAGATTATCTACATACACAGAGATTATACAGAATCCATTCTGGGATCGCCGTATAAATACACAAGGAAAATCTTCATTGTTTGTGTTGCCTTTCTTGCAGAGAAAGTAGTTCAAGCGATTATACCATATTCTTGCAGAATGCTTCGATCCATATAGTGACTTTCTGAGTTTCACACTGTACAGATTTCTATTTGCTCTGTCTTGGTTCGGAGAGGTATTCCTTGAGGAATTTCATATAAATCTCGAATCCAAGTTCCGTAAAGATATCTGATCACAACATCCATCAATTTCATTTCTAAGTTAAAGTTTACTGCCATTGAGATCAAATATCTAAAGGTAATTCCACTCATGACTGGGGAGTAGGTTTCTTCATAATCAACTCCAGGACGTTGAGTGAAACCTTGTGCTACTAGCCTTGCTTTGTATCTCACTACTTCGTTTCTTTCATTTCTCTTTCGAACAAATACCCACTTGTGCCCTACGGGGTGCACATGGAGAGGTGTGCGGCATACGGGCCCAAAAACCTCTCTTTTGTTCATAGATAGCAATTCAGTTGCTATTGCCTTTTTTCAAACTTCACAATCTGATCTTTTCTTACATTCGTGACGATCTGAGCTCGGGATCAAGATCGATGATTGTGGCAATTTTCTTCTTGAAGTATATCTGATATTGGTCGTTGTCCTGTTCATGGACTCTCCCGTGTGCACATAGTTTATAGCTATTTCTTCATGAGTCACCTCTTCTGGAGCGGTTGCTTCTTCTGGAGCTTCCCCTTGCACATCGCTTCTTCCCATTGCGGTGGCAAGTCCCTTTAGTTTTTCGACTCCGATGTGTGCGCACACATCCATGCCGACGGGGATATTCAGATCCGGTATGCCCTTTTCTGAAGGTGTCATACTTGTGCCAGGTCTTAACTGGCTCCCTTTCTCATTCTGGGGGACTTTAATGATTGGCTGTGATAATTCCTTCTTATCCTTTGTCACCAGGCGTCCCCGGTTACTTAGGATTCGAGGAGCCGGAGTTCTCGTCCTCTTTTTTATTTTTCCGAGGCCTCGGACGAGATTAGGGATACCTTTCTTTGGTATTTCACCCTCTCCGGCGATGCGTGCGGGCACATGCGACTTAGTCACGCCTTCAAATCACTAAAGTGATCAGGCAGCTGATTTGCTAATGCTTGCAAAGCAATTGTCTTCTGGACTTCTATTGCTTCACTAGTGCACGGGTCATGTGCATGTATTTCCCTACATTTTTCATCAAGGGGTTGATTTCCTCCCCCTAATGTTGGGAAATTTTCGGTGCTGACCCTTGCGCTAGTTGCATAGATGAATGGATGTTGTAGGCCAATGGTCTAGAATTGATGAGATTCGCTGCATGTAGGACTGCGTGTCCCCAACATGTAGCTGGCAAATTCCAATTCTACAAAGGGGTAGGGCAATAAATTTAATTATCTTAATTAAAGACTCGCCAAACCATTACGGTATGGACATTCGATGCAAGTGCTCAATCGCAATTCCCATTGCCATGCAATAATCATCAAATGCCTTCGATGTAAATTCCCCGACGTTGTCCATTCTGATGGACTTGATATGATGATCAGGGAACACATTTCTGATGCGAATGATCTGCGAGATCAATTTTGCAAAGGCGTGGTTTCTTGTGGACAGCAAACCCACATATGACTACTTCGAGGAAGCGTCAATGAGCACTATGAAATACTTAAATGGCCTTGAGATGGGCTGAATGGGACCGTAAATGTCTTCCTAGATGCGTTCTAGGAATGCAGGTACTTCATCCTTCACTTTCAGAGTGGAGGGTCTAGTTAGTAATTTTCCCGGTGGCACATGCAGGCACACAAAATCTTCAGGATTCGGGAAATTCTTCACATTAATATTATGCCCTTGGGAATTGTTGATTATATTTCTCATCATTCTATGACCTGGGTGGCCTAATCTGTCATGCCAGAGACAGAAGAGTTCAGAGCTTCTAAATACTGTCTTCAGGACCGTGCAGGCTGCATGTGCCTTGATGTTGGTATAGTATAGCCCCGTTTCTAGTGAAGGAAGTTTTTCTAATACCCTTTTGTCATTCACTTCGCGCTTTGTAATGAGCAGGTATTCCTTACCGTACTCTTCTTCAGTCTCTACGTGGAAACCATTGGCACGAATATCTTTAAAACTTAGGAGAGTTCTAGTCGATGCTGGGTACAATAAGGCTTCTTCAATGACCAAAGTTGTGCCCATTAAGAGTATAATTGTGGCTCTTCCTGAACCAATTATACATTCGTCGCTTCCGGCGATTGTCGTAAGGTTGCCAGTGCTCTTACGAATCGATTGAAAACTTAGTCTCTCTTAAGATGGTATTCTTTGTGCCGCTGCCAGCTAAGCACACTTCCTTCATAGGGCACTACACATGTTCTAATATAGGATATTTTATTCGTATGCATGAGAAGGCAATCATCGCATAAAAATACTTCAATATCAGAACATATCATGCCATCATAAACTGAATAAATGAATGAATTATTTCAAAATCATCCAACCATCACGAGATAACAAATCCTAAAGTACCATCCATGCAAGGTCTAACTTGTCCATTTTAACATAACATAAATGACAATTAACGTCTCATGCATTCTGTGCATTAGACGGTCGATTAAGAAATCATCGACTTCTTGACTATCTTTTCGTAGTGATATTCTCTTCAAGAGAAATCATGGCGATGGTCGCCTCTAGGTCGTAAGGGGTGTTGTTCTGAGATGGTCTCAACCTCCATCAACTCGAACAATCGCGAGAATGCCCCTCAACCAATGCAAAGTGAGCTTGGTGCCCTTTGCCATTCCTCTTCGGGCTTGGTGGGCATCAATTACATGTTGCGGCTCTTTGCGCACCATGACCAATGCCCCACTTGCCACACTTGTAGCAACGCCGGATTCTGGCAGCCATAGGTCTTGCCACTTTTCATAGCCTTTTGTCATTTGGAGCATCCGATTTGCCTTTACGGGCAGCGGTCTTACCCTTCTTTCCCTTCTTTTCATCAAAGGCTTTCGACCTTGTAGCTCCCGTTGGCCTCACGACCACGTGAGCTCCCAGGTGGTGAGTGGCGTAATTCTTACGGAGAAGTTCGTCTGAGCCTCCGCAACTGCATCATATCGATCAATTCGGCGTACTCCTTGTGGCCGTCTTGGCGATAGTTGCGGCGGATTGAACGACATTGGGGTGAAAAGTGGGCGGGGTCTTTTCGATCTTACGCTCATCGTGATCCGCTACCACGAGTTGAAGATTGGTACAAATCTGTGCAAGGCAATTGTACTCTCGACCGTCTTAAAGTCGGCAAACCTCGATCGACCCATTCTTGCTCTGCTTGAGGAAGGATGGTGTACTTTAGCCTCTCAAACCTCTTCTTGAGTGCGGTCCAGAGTGCTAGCGCGCTTTTCTCCGCCATATACTCATTCTTTAGAGTAAGACAGAGGTGGTGCGAAGAAAATGAAGTGCTGATCATTCTCTTGGGCGTGGGTTGGCGTCATTCATCCGCCAATCCCAATAGGCTGCGGAGCCGCTTGGCTCAAGTACTATCTCGATATCGGATGCCCGTCGAGATAGTTACTGCCATCTTGGGCGACTCCTCGAACTCCCGGTTCGTGATGCCAGTCATCTACATGCATATAAATGGAATATAATAAGTTTACTTCAGTGTAAACATGCATGAAATAATTTCTCATGGGTAAATAAATGGTACAAAAGGTTCTCGTAATGTTTCATAATTTTCTGTGAATTTTCTATAATTTTTTACTGCTAATTTCAGTGATTAAAAGTAATTTAAACAATTACAATTAACCAAAAACAGTAAATAAATACAGAAAATAATAATAGCAGAAATAAATAAGCTTCAAATCTTGAAAATAATTCAAAATCGGATTCGAGGCCTTTTATCTTTGGAAAATAAATTTTCGGTGATTACGCAATTCGTGGGTCTATCGCAAATTTTCGATTCGGAGAAAAATCCGTGCAATTTCACATTTTCGAGGGGTTTTCGCAAAATTTTGGACCCGTTAAGAATCGGAGGGTCTATCGGCAATTTTCGAATGCCGATACCTTCTCGCAAATTCGGACCTAAATTAAAGAATTAAGGGCCGATCGGTAATTTCGGCGGAGGACTTTTCGCAAAATCCTCACAAGCCCAAAAGGCCCACCCTACTGTTCTTATCTCTCGGGAGGTAGGGTTTCCCACCCCTCACTTGGGCAGCACAATGCCGGGGGGCGATGGGCGGTGGCAAGGCGGTCGGGCGGCGGGCAGGCATGGCCGGCCGCAGCGGCGGAGTGTGGCCGGCGGCGGCTGGCCGGCGGCCGGCAGCCGGCAGGCGGCAGCGGCGGGCTGGGCGGCCGAGCGGGCGTCTGGCCTTGGCCGGCAGCGCAAGCATGGGCAGCGGCGGCAACAGCGCGCAACGAGCAGGCAGCAGCAGCAGCGGCAGCAGCGGCTTTGTCTTGAAAGCGGCGGCGTCTGCGCGGGGCGGCGGCGGGCAGCAGCAGCAGCGGCGGCGGCCCGTCTGAAAGCGGCGGCGTGGTGGAGCGGCGGCAGCATGCGGCGCGGTGGCGCTTGGCACCACTGGCCGGCCGCTTGCCGGTCGGTGACAAGACTTATGCGATGCGGCGGCGGACGACGACAACGACGCGATAAGCGGCGCCTCATGCGAGGCGGCGGTACATAGGCCGGCCGGCAAGGCATGCGCCTTGCGCAATTGTGGGCGCGGGCTTCAGTCCGTCGGCCGTTGTTTTTTATTATTATTATTTCTGTGTGTGATGTCGTGCTGAGCAAAACAGAAGAAACGATGCCAATTTTTTTTCTGTACAGTGATCATGCAGGATCAAACAAAACCATACATAAAAAATTTCGTTTCAATCTACGATGCAATCAACATCTACCCCGTTTCGCAATCTACCGATCGACATTGTGCCGGCGATTTCAGATCTGCTCGCGGTAGATTTGGGGCGGATTTGCATCGTTCTAATCTACAGTGCAATCAACATCTACCCCGTTTCACGATCTACCAATCGGCATTGTCTTGGCGACTTGAGTCTCGCTCGTGGTAGATTAGGCGGTTGCAGTGAAAATCAATCTAGAACGCGAAAAGAAAATACATATTCAAAGCGATCTAGAAAAATTCAATCTGTGCTTCGATGATTACCTTCGTTCACCAGAGCGAAGTCGTGCTGATAACGTGTTGAGAAACCGACGCTGGCGACCAGTCCGATCGGGTTCTCTGCTTAGAACAAGAACGAATCAATCACAGAATCACAGAAGAATAGAATGAATACACAGAGAGATAGAGAGAATTCCCGAGCTTTCTTTATTGCTTTCCATTGTGTGTACATAATGAGGGTATGGCTCTCTATTTATAGAATACGGTGGGGGTGCCCAACCATGTAGGACTCTTGGCCGTGGGCCCAGTTTCCTAACATATACAACTCTAATCGCACACATTTGGCAGTAGGAAATGACTATATCCACTGCACAAAAGACAAAGCAATGGACCCACTACCCCACTCAAGCCCAACAGTCCATCTCTCTTCTCTCAAGCCTGTTGCCAGTGCCCACCACCCTCCCGTGCCATACTGCCCACTACTTCCACCACACCGCCGCCTACCCCTTTTCGCCACCTCATCCACTTCCCTCTCGTGCCTCCCCTATTAGGCTATTACCCTTTCTTGGTGGCTTCTGCTGCTGCTCTGCCTCATCCTCAAGCTGCAATGAGCAACGGCAGCGACAGGGCTGACTACGGGCGGCGGCAGCTCCCCTACAGCCAGATCCAGTGGCAACAGGGCAAGGGACAACAAGGTGGCCCAGATCAACGCTCACCCGCCCCAATTCCCAGGTTTCACCACTTTTCCCTCACCTCTCTCTCACTTTCCATATCTCCAGGCTAGGTGAGGTGCCAGTGCATACGTCCTCCGGCACCGGGACCACTAGGTGGGGCCTGGGCAACGCCATGACAACTGTAACCGTTATGCAAGTAAACAAGGCAAAAAAAGCATACCTTTTATCATTCATAGCAAGATTTCCCTACTTAGTCCCACACATAAATCATGGTCCACACAAAGGTGGGAATAGAACCAGTAAAATCTCAACCAATATGGTCGAAGTAAAATCTATATAGCAAGTAACCTTATATATATATATTGTAGGCAGTAGTTAGTACTCACATGCTCATTTAAATCTGCTTACTCAACCAATACATGTTCATATTTGGGGAATGGAACACAATTTCGGTTTTAGCTATTACCTTAACCAAATTCAACCTTTTGCATAATCACATCAAGAAACACAAGGGGTTTAAGATGTTAGCTATGACTTACTCAAAATAAATGTAAAAGTCAGTTAACTAACCCACTTAAGAACAGTTTATGCGTAGCAAAGAAACAAAAAATAATAATGACATAGTTGTAAGGATGTATTGATGGAAATACATAAATTTGCGAAAAAGAGAACTTCAATTTAGTACTAATCAATACACATTGTATAACATATTAACATATGTCAACAACTCAACATCAAAAGGTAAGAAACCAAATAACTCAAGTAACATAAAAACCAAATCAGCTCGGCTAAAACAAACCTTTATGGAGACGTAATTCCCCTGGACTTTGCTTCTTAGCAGGAGGCCCCCCCTTTGCATTTGCTGCCTATTCCTTCTTCTGTCCCTTTATCTTAAAAAGGTTTATCATCTTTCTGTAAAACAAGAGAAAAAAAGCTAAGAATAAAGAACTATAGAAAGCAGGTTTTTTTGTGAGAACTTAAACAAAACTGACAACAGAATTACAGAAGAAAAGCATGAGTTCGAACTAAAGGATGACTTTACATTCAAACAGGTAGAAATTGTAAAGCAGAAAACAACCAGTTCAGTTAGTTATTGAGCTGGTGAACTTACAACCTCAGTTTCTGCTTAATTATTGCCTTCCTCAATAACAATTATTTTGTTGTCCACCTATTCAACCCTGAATGCATTTAGCCGTCATGCATTCAGCATCAATTTCTCTTATCCAATATATTAAATCAATAAGTTGGCTATCCCTAATTCCACATTGCATGAAAAAAGATTGTTGAAGTTTAGAGTGCAAGGCTGCAAGTACTAATCGCTCGAGCATAAATACATTTTGTTCTCTATTTGCTTCCAGCTGCATCCTCCTTGCTCATACCAAACAAGACAAAAATACAAACAAAAGTAACAACACATAGTAACCCTAACAAAGGTACTTTCAAAAAAAAACCAAACAAAAAACTAATCCTATCAAGATAGTTTAACTCCCAACTACAGCAGGGGCGGACCTAACGTGGGGCATGGGGGTTCAGTTGAACCCCCAGAAATTGTGGAAAATAAACTGCTATTAGTACTCCACCACGCAACAAACTGAATGGATTGGAGTATTCATCCCAAAAAGAAAGGTTTGGATGAGATTGCTCAGAGCAAAGAATAAGACACCCCCACGAGGGTGTGTACGGGGGATCTCCGGCTAGAAGTCACAGCGCCGGCCGCCGGAGGAGGGGGGGCACATCTGCCGAACGGTCGGCGGGAACGAAGGAAGGGGAGGAGAAGAGCTCACCGCGCCCTTCGCCGAAGGAGGACCAGATCGATCCACGGTCACCGGTTGCCCCCTTGATTTCTCCAACAAGAACTCCACCACCAGCCAGCCCACGATCGATCGATCAACCAATCGGCGGCGATCGGTGGCGGCGGGTGGGCTCTGCGTCGGAGGCACGAACAAGCGCAACAAAGGCGCTGCCTTTTTTGGATCGTTTGCCCCCTCACCCACATGATAGTGAGGTATAATGGGATAAATCATGAAGTACATATCAACTATAAAACAAGTGATTAAATATTTCAAACTGGGTTTGGGAGGCAAGAAAGGAAAAAACTCAAAATATTTTTCTCTCCTTTTCTCTCTAGAATTTTGTTTGGGCTTGGACTATACGATGCGATGTGACGCCGTGGTTATTTATAAAGGCGTTATCTTAGCTATCCAAAACTACTTTTTGCTGATGGCTTTTAAGTTAAGAATGTTGATTTTTGACTGTAATAAACGCATCTTTTAACTGAAACATTTAATTAAAAAGAATACAGAAAAAAGAGAAATTATGAAAAATATATATATATACACGAATAATACAAAGAAAAAGAGAAGATAATAATAATAAATTATATTAAAAACCTAACACATCTAAATCAGCTTTTGACTGCTAAAAGCTAGAAGCTAAGATAACATTATATGCTTTGCCCCCATCGGTCATGGTTTATGGACTCCACTGTGTTGTGCCATGTTACGCTTATTTTTCTGGAAATTAACAGTATATTTATTTTTCAAGATGGTTTGGAAAAAAGCTGCTAAGCAAATACCAAACGCAAAAATGGCTGCAGGGACACTGTGAAAGTGTGGCGTTTTGTGAAGGATATACAAAGTCTACTAGAAAATCTCTACGGTACTTGCTTATTTTGCCTGAATTTCAAACTACTAATATTTTAATGGGTTTATTGTGTCTATTATCGAATTATTTTTTATGTCCTTCAACAAACGTAAAACTTTTGCGGTGTGCTAGAGCCAATTTTACCAATACCAAAATATCTTTTAAAAAAAGGTTCCACCAAAGAATACTATCTAACACATTGCAATGCTAATTGGATGCGAACATATTTATCTTCAAAATATCAATATCCAGGAAATTACTGAGTCAAATACTAGAAAATTCATAAATAAAGCCACATAATATGTAGTTAGTAAGAGAATTGTTTTTGAAATAATCCATTTTTATTCGACATAACAGAAATATACCTACAAAAAAATTTTACAGGAATGATCTCCAGTCGTCGAGCCGTTGGGCAACTGGGACCTGTCGCCAAACAGCCGTGCAACAAGCAGGCTGTCCGTAGGCTGTTGGACGATATAATTGTAGTCGCGAACAGTCAGGCGACTGCAACCAGTCGCCCAATAGTTGAGTGACTGCAAGACCAGTCGTCCAACCCTTCGGCTGGAGGCTCATATAAATCGGCCACCCGACGGAGCCCCTGGCGCCATTCCCATTTCATTCGTCGTCGCCGCGCCATGAAGAGAAAGGAGGAAAGGAGAGAGAAGAAAAGAGAGGAGAGGAGAGGGAGAGGAAAAGGAGAGGTCCTGCTACTTCCGTGAGGTAAAATTTTCTTCATCTTGTAGTCAATATTTTTGTATAAATAAATAGTTTTTTAGTGTATATTTAGGATCCATAGAAAATTATAGCTATAGAAAATAATAGTACAACTTTGGTATGAAGTAAATAGTCGTAGGAAATTTAGTCAATGTAGTTATAGAAAACTAGCGTCTGTAGAAACTTATAGTTATAGAAAATTTAGTGAATATAGTTGTCAAAAATTAGCATTCGTACAAAATTATAGTTGTAGAAAATTTAGTCAATATTATGTACATAATAAGCATCTGTAAAAAAATTATAATTAATAAAAATTCAGTCAATACTTTTGTATGAAGTAAATAGTTCGCTTTGTGCAAAACAATAATATGTAACATTTATGATTAGTTACGAATGAATATAATATCGTTAATATATTGAAAAATCATGCATACCATTATAACTGGTATATTGGCATTTAAATCAATATATCACGTAAATTGTCGACACCCATTAGGAATTATTTACATGAGGAGAGAGGTCGAGCAGCAAGAGAAAAGCAGTGTCGGTGTGCGTAGGAGCCGATAGGGAGTTCATATTGGGTCGGAGGAATGGGAGCAGTGTCGGTGCAAACAAGTATGGGTTATGCTATAAGGGTAGTGTAGTTGGTCATGATAGGCGAACAGTCATTGAAATGTAAATTACAGTACATCAGTACTTTTGTAATGTGCGATACGATTTGACTAGCTGCAACATTGAAAATATTTGCTGGCAGATATTAGTAATGCTGATACCCACTACGTTTAAAGTGCATTACGATGTCAGCACCATTCGTGAAGGTCCGAACAATGTTGACTTGAGCGGTTTTGCGTAAGCCACTTTGGTACACCCGGACGGCGAGAATGCTCGGATCGCAGATGTGATGTACTAGCCCGCCCATAGTTTCTCCTTGAACCCTAAAGTGTACAGCGTTGTCATACAAGGGCTTCGGAGCCGGTCTCCCACGGACATTATGGGAGTTGAGAATATTGATACGCACTACTTCATATAAAGGGTTTGTGCAAGGGTGCCGGCGGCGTGGATACAAGTGTATGATGCTTGTGCAACCATGCCCAATAGAAGCTGTACAAGGTCATGCCGACAGCTATCAACTGGGACGTGTGAGCAGCTTGGGCGCCCAGCATGTTGATCAAGAGAAGGAAGTTACTCATGACGAGACCGATGCAGTACATAGAGAAGAGGTAGAAGTGTTATAGCATGGTGAGTCTATAGGACAAGCTGATGAAGGGGAGTATATGGAGTACATAGTGCATCAAATGGAGAGCGATGATCGGATGGTTTGGGCTAAAGAGGAAGCTGTGGTGGTGAACGGTGAGGATAGTTCCGATGAGGATGAAGCTCCCATCCCGCAGGAATGGAACTGGTTAATGTTGAAGGTGTTGCTGCACATGACAAGCATGAATCATTGTGAGAGTACCATGGAACAGAGATTCGGTTGCATTCAATATTTGCTAACAAGACATCATTGCAGGATTTCATCAAGTTGTGGGCCCTGTCCATGTAGCAGACTTTTTGGGTTGTAAAATATATCTAAGAGCAGTACACCATGAAGTGCGAGCAGGTCAGTTGTCCTTAGAGGGTGCATACACAGTAGACCGAAGTATGAGACTCACTAGATTGTGTCGAAGGTGGAGCCGCACTCCTGCATTCTAAGTAGTATTTTACCGAGACATCGTAACTTAATGTCCACATTTATAGCCAATTTGATGTATGGAGAGATAGTGGAGAAGAAGGACATTGAGGCCACACACATCATGGTGGCTATCGAGAAGAAATTCAAGTACAAGATTAGCTACGCGAAGGCGTGATGTCTGAAGCAAAAGGCTTTGGAAAAACGGTTCGGGTCTTTCTAGGCGACATATGGCAACCTTCCTCGTATGCTTCAGGTGCTATAGGACAGAAACTCGGGCACATACATTGCTGTGAAGGACGAACCATCTATAAGATCGTCAGATTTTTTGGTGTGTGCATCGAGACATTCAAGTATATGCTTCCCATGATCTCAGTTGACAGGACCTTTTTGACCGGCAATTACAAGGGCCAGATCCTTACGGCCATTGGCGTTGACGGCAACAATCAAATTCTACCCTTGGCCATCGCATTCATGGAAAGTGAGAATTACAACAGTTGGTTGTGGTTCCTTAGATATGTGAGGGTTGAAGTTATTGGTGCTCATCCTGGTGTGTGCGTAATCCATGATCGCCATACCGGGATAGTGAAAACCATAAGAAAACTTCAAGAAGACATCGAGAAACCCTTCCCTTGGTCGGATATGATGAACAGATGGTGCATTCGTCACCCGGGGGCCAACTTCTCCAAGTAGTTCCCGAAGCAACTATTGATGAAGCTGTTCAAGAGGTTGGCTATGTAGAACCAGCAGAGAAAATTTGATGCTTTGTGGGTGTTGTTGGACGAGCATAGCAGGAAGCATGTCGATGAAAGAAACAATGGACCGGCCATGCCTGAGGCAGCAGAACCCGAATGCCTCACAACGCTGGCTGACCCTGACGCAGTTGGTCCGAGAAGGAGGAGCTCGCGTAACATCAAGTGCTTCTCACAGTGGATCAAGGGAGAGCTATTGGACAAGTGGTCCCTGCTACATGACACGGACGACGCAAGATACAACATAATGACAACTAACCTTGCCGAGGTGTACAACTGGGTCCTTAGGTGCCTTCGTTCTCAGTCCCTCGTCGCCATCGTGGAATGTGTTCTGCACAACACAATTGACTATTTCAAGGAGAGGCATGCAAATATCGTACTTCAAACAGCTAAGCCGCAAACAATGTACTCCTCGATAATTACGGCATACATGAAGGCAAAAATGGAGAAGGGTCAATTGTACACGGTGCACGTGATGGGCAATAGGGAGCATCGTTTCGACGTGCACCTCTGGGATAGAGCTGGATTTTGGGACGGCTCTTGCTATTGTTACCCACAAGGTATGCCTTGGAGATCATGTGAACGAACTTAGCTGCTCATGCAATAAGTCAAACTTGTTACACAAATCATGCTCTTATGTCCTCGCTGCATGCGAGACTGTAGGCATGGATCCTTTGAACTTCATGTTCGAGTAATTCTCCAAGGAGAGTGTGATGCAGGCGTGGTGTGGCGAGCTTAGGGGATTTAGGGTTGTGGGAAACTTCGCCACCGTGGATATTGCAGGGAGGACCTGAATTTCGGATGTTGACATGTTGAAGGGTGGGAAAGGTCGGCAACAGAGGTGTTGTATTAGAAATGATATGGATGAAACGTAAGCTGGAGCCCCAGGTACATGCTACGGGCACTGCAGTCAGGAGCGACACACAACTAGATGATGCAAGGCGCCTTGCTGTTGAGTAGGAAGACCGGCATGATTTTTGCAACTAGTTGTATCGTATGTTGTAATAATTGTATCAAGACTACAAATCATTGTACATTGTAATCTGTACTTTGTTAGTTGGCATATTTAATGTACGTAGTGTTGTAATAATTGTATCGTATGTTTCATATACCGTATGCACAACTTTTGTGGTATTTCACCCTTTTCAATACTATTGTAAGTATTATGTAGTTAGCCTAGTATTGTTCCATTTGTTTATTTACAAGTTATATTTACTACACCTTCATACTTGTTGTTTTTTGTTACGAGTAAATGGTAACTTGAAGTCATTTTGAACACTAACCAAATATACCCTTCATATTCACATGACCAATACTTACACAGGCCCCATCGAAACGTGATGAGAGTATAACACCAACAGAGTTGAACTGAATGTATTACTGTAGTTCCATCCATTAATATTACAGATACAAAAAATTTCGTATATGGCTGCATTTTTGTGATGCAGTAATCTACATCAAGCACTGTGCAAGGCAATGCAACTCAATTAGCGGTAAAAGAATCGAATTAGCTGGTTGACTATAGCGATGTTCCTAGAACAATTTTGATAAACTATATGCAAGTGGAAGATAGATTTATACCAATACTGGACCATTTATGCTAAGGAAGAAGAACAGAACAATCTTTTCTCTAATATTTTAACTTTCTCTGTATAACTGACCGACTAGATCTACCTCGATGCCAGCTAGTAGGTACTAGGTACTACGTCGCATGTACAAGTGTCTCCACACAGACCAATCGGCGTTGTTCAGTGTGAATTACCATTCTGCTTGGTCGAGTCAGGTGAAGCGTATCCATAAGGGTTCTTACTAGCCCAGTTCCACTGGTCCCTGCACATTTCTGCGATGCCATATTTTGCTCTGTAGAAGGAAGATTAATATTAAATAACCAAAGAAATGTTATCATTCATAAAAACTATAAATTGTCTTTTTTATATCTTACTTCCAGGTGAGTTCTCTCTCTGCTTTAGCAGTTGCTGCTAAGAGAATCTCGGCGTCACCAGGGCGTCGCTGACCGATGATCAGGGGAATTTTCTAGCAAGGGAAACAATAATATATGGATAAGGAAAGAAGGCAAAAGAAGAAGAAAAAATACTCACGCATGTCTTGATATCATTGGCATTTGGCAGGAGAGTTAACATACAGTTTGTTGCACTTGCACAGTCCAACAATCAACTCCATACAAATTTCTAGAGGTTCTTATATGATGAATTCCAGAAGTTTCACACGACTATTGGTAACCAGCGTGAAGGGGTCTAAGCATAATAATACAGTCTGTGTTAAGAAAATGGAATCTTATCAATAACTCTATCTAGCAGCTAGCTCCAGATCCCAACTTGCAGTGCAATTGTCAGTTCCCAATTGTCAAAATAGTCTCAGCTGAAGCCTCTAAAGCCCTACATAATCTGCTGGATGAATCCAAGGATTGCTTGCATACCATTACAATTCAGTAGAGTGGAGTTGCAAATTTGCGAGATATGCTAACCAGCTAAAGATATCATGGGAAAAACACAGGAACTAGACATGTCCAAAAAAACTCCAAATATATCGAATGATACCTTTCCAGAAGCCTTCTCAAATGCATTGATCATCTCCAACACTGACGTCCCCTTTCCAGTTCCAAGGTTGTATGCTTCACAACCTGCAAGTAGAGTTGAAGTTTTAGAACAAGATTCAAGTCATTCAACTACAAAACAAACTAACGGTTTTAAGCATCCAGTGCACTGAGAAATAGAAGAAATTGCAGTTTGAGCACTCAATTATTTGCATGGACTCCAAAGTTAAAGAATAAAATAAAATGAACATTCTTTCTTTATATTAAATGGCTTGGGGAAATGCAATGCATAAGAGTTGTTAGTAGTTACAATGTTACACACATACATCTGAAAAGTGGTATAAGTATTTGTGATAAAGTATTTGAGAGGGCAGTCAATTGTGCAAACCTATGTTCGATGAGCTCTCAAATAGCTTCCGCAATGCAGCAATATGTCCCTCAGCAAGGTCAACCACATGAATATAATCTCGTACCTGCACATCAGGCCAAAAGAGTGTCATTAGTAGATGGGAATAGAATATTCAATTACACAAAAAAACTGCAAGTTTCACAATAATATTCCCAAAATGGTTTTGTTGGCATTTGGAGCTTGCAACGACACTTGGGAAGAAAGTGCAAGACAAACTCATATTGGTAGGATGGAGAACACTGGTTGAAATAAATGAAACAGGAACCACTGTCATCAGGAGCACCCGTCTCTAAAGTAGGATATGGGTTTGTTTGCTGTCCTCTTTGCTTTGATCCTTTTTTGTAAACCATGTATTAGGAGCCTAATGGTACTGCTCTGAGGAGGCTGAGATTTGCACTTTATTGTAAATTATAATAACATCAGAAGTGCCCACATATAATATGTTTTATTAGGATATCATCTAGTAGCTCTGTGGACTACCTCCGAAGGAGAAACTGGTAACTAATGCATCATTCATTAATTTATTTGCGACACTTAACCAGATATGTAATACAGGTCCAAGCATTAGCCACATGCAATTATGCAAAATTGGTAGATTCTCAGAGACACCCATAGTACTGAGATACAAAGCTGACCAAAAGCGCTAAGTTGCATGTTCGAACAGAGACTGAGGTAGGTCTTTTCTAGCTATGTAACTTGTCTCAAGTCATTTTATTATTTTTCTTCAATTATTTGCTTGCAAGAATGTCATATTCCAAGAAGCGCTACCTAATTCCACTAGTTATTACAGAAATTTCAAATTGGAGAGACCCAATCTTAAGCATATGCAGTTGATACTACTGCTTTTAGTGTTGATCTCTTTATATTTCCATAAGATGTGCTCTAGAGAAAAGAGTTACTGCATAATACATCATACATGGTCCTACTAACTAAAATCTAGTAACTAATGGAACATGAACTGACTGGGCCAAAATGGTTGAACCAAATTCAAATGGTGAGGTAAAGCAACAGTAACTGAGAATAGCATGATAGAGAAATACCCCTGTCCCATCTTTCGTAGCATAGTTATTTCCAAATATTGTCAATGATGGTCTCCTCCCAACAGCAACTTGCTGAACGAAGGGCATAAGGTTGTTAGGAATTCCACATGGGTCTTCACCAAGGTATCCACTAGGGTGAGCCCCAACTGGATTGAAGTACCTAAGTAAAATGATCCTCCATTCAGAATCTGTGTGGTGGATATCACGGCACATCTCCTCAGCTATAAGCTGCCATTAATGTGTATGGTTGCAATCGGTTAAAAGACTTGGTGTAAAGATTTATGCATGGGAAACGAAGAGTAGCATACCTTGGTTTTGCCATATGGATTGTGTGGAGTGAGAGGAAACTCCTCTGTGCATGGTGAGTTCTTAGGTGATCCATAAACTGCAGCTGATGATGAGAACACCAACTACAACATTTGAACACACAAGAAAACAAACACACATGTCATTATCAATCTGATATGAACAACAAATAAACAACAGACTTAACATCAAACAAATTGTTGATGGATGACAGAACTATTAACACAAGGATTTTTGGCTACATGTATCAATAACATTATTGAATGTGGTGACCATGTCTAGTAGGCGCATGGATGACTTGTTACAATTTATAAAAGTTGGAGCTAAGACCAGATAAAATGAGGTTGACTACAAATGAATTCCACTGCAGTACGATACATCATTAGATTGGAAAGTAGAGAGGCCTAGATTTGCCTTTAAAACGAGATGTATAAACAGAAAATTTTATTGAGAACAGAATATGAAATTCAGAATAATTAGTAATGTTGATATGTTAGAGGTTACTACTGTTCAAAGCACTAAGTACAAATTTAAAACGAAGTCTGAATAATGAATTAGAAAACATATCAGCTAAGCATGTTTATGCATAAGAATTCAGAAAGCGAATCACTTCAAGAAAACATCCTCAAGGAATACAAGGTACTCCACAGATATAGGAAGGGTAAGTACCTTCTTACATCCATAGGCTGCCATAACTTCCAGAAGATTTATCGTGCCAGAAACATTATGGTCGTAATAGAGCAATGGCTTCTGCACACTTTCACCCACAGCTTTCAGTCCAGCAAAGTGAACAACAGCATCAAATCTGGAGTATTTTAAAAATATAAAGAAGTTCTCAGTGGAGATGCCTTTACACATAACAAAACAATCAAAGCATTGAACAAGTAAAGACTGAACAGAAGTACATTGAATAATATTATATATTGTGCTTTACCTTGTTGAAGCAAAAACCTTTTCCAGTGCATCCTTATCACGGATGTCAACCTGCAGGAACAGAAAAGTTAATAATGTTGCATTTATGTCCCTGAAAGCCTTTAACAATTTCAAGAGTAAGATCAAGGTGTCTAGGGGTTAAAAACATAATCTAACATTGACTTCCAGATCCATCTGTAGCACATGAAGCAATAGATTTCCTTCTTTTTACGAAGAAAATAGAGCTTTATTAATTACTCAAGAACTGGAATACAATAAGTTTGCAGAATGCTGTTGCTCATGAAGCAAGAGATTTGCCTAAGGTATACCATCAAATTCTTCATACAGTAGGGACAATACTGATGTAACAAATAAAAATTGGAACATGTCACACATACTCTGATGACCTATTCCTTATCAGGAAAAAGGGTATCAACATTATATTGAAGCAATTTAACTGGATAAACTCATGAAAATATTTCTGAGAGGAGTTGGGTGAACACAGTTGCACAACTATGAACCGACACTGCATGTGCATTGTCCTTCATAGCAACAACCTACCAACAACATATACACGTATTTTCCCAAAAAGAAAGATTTTATCAGCTTAGTACTTGGGTTATAACTGCAAGATGAATGGAGTCATCAGCTAACTCTGAGACCATTTCTAGTGAGCAACTTGACGGAAAAAAGGAAGATTCATTTATCAAAATGGAAAGTACTTTGCTGAGGGAACGTTCACCTAATTTCTGCTTCGAATGCAAGAAAAGGTCATACCCAATCTTCTCCCAAGCAACAAGTCCCATTTATGCTAATCCTTCACCAGCATATCCGAGAGATTTATTCACTAAATCACTTATACTTTCACCAAACAAGCACTTGCCGTGCAGCTAATAGCAATGCTATGGTCTAATTTTTGACTTAGAATCATTCAGTATAGAGAAATTTGGTGAATCTTCATGTTAGTTCTTTCTTTTAACATACACGTGGGTCAAAAACTATTTTTTTATGAAGTCCTTGCTTCCACAGAAACCATACAAGTACATTAATGTGATGATCTCTTTGAGTTCCACCTTCAGCCTGATAAGTCACATTCAGGTAAAACAATTTCGGCGAAATTTCGGTTTTTTCGGCCTTTTCGTTCCCTACCGAAAATACTTCATTTCGGTCAAACCTTTCGGACGTATTTGAATTTTGCGAGCGATCGAGACTGTATTTGCGAGCGAATGACCTCCACGGCTCCACCCGGCGACGGCCCACACGCCAAATAGCCCACCAGGCCCAGGTGCCCATCCGCTCGGCCGCTGCACGCGATGAACAAAGCGCATCAACCCTAACCCTTACCCCTATTCGCATCCTCCATTCCTCCACCGAGACCGAGCGGCGGCGATGGTCAAGGTGGGACAAGCGGCGGGCATCGGCCAAGGCGGGGACGAGCGTCGAGCGCCTCCCCAGTCCCCAATCCCCATCCTCCACCGAGCGGCGAGCGGCGGCCAAGTCGGGGAAGAGCGGCGAGCAGCGGCCAAGGCGGGGACAAGTGGCGGGCGGTGGCCAAGGTGGGGCAACTCCCTCCCCAATCGATTCGACAGCGGCACAGTTCCTTCCCCGATCGATTCACTGGCGGCGCATCTCCCTCCCCGATCGATTCTACGGCGGCGCAGCTCCCTTCCAGATCGATTCGACGGCGGCGCGCTCGGCCTCCCCCCTTTTCCCCAATCTTCCCCGAGGTAGATTGAATAGAGACGGGCATCTGCCTCTCTATTCAATCGAGTCGGTGGTCGTTCGCTCTACCTACGGCAGCGGCACAAGGGGAGAGGAGGGTGTCGCTGATGGTGCTACTAGAGCAGGAGGGGCAACAATGGACGGCCGGTGGTGGCGAGTGGGAGCACATGAAGATGCGGCGTCGAAGGAGAGGAGGAAGGGCGACATGGGAAGGTATTTATCTCAATTCTCAAATTTTGGTTAAATTTCATCAAAAATTTGATTTTTTTTCGTCCGAAATTCGAATGAAATGAACGAAATTTCGTTCTTTCGTTCCTTTCGCCGGCAGCCAAATTTTTTTTGCATCCGAAAGATTAATCCCTGGTCACATTCTGGATACTATGTAAGAAAGGACCAATTCAGCACAATCGTCCACCTTTATATATAGATTTTCACACGTTGCATCACACAATAACTTAGTGGAATCTCTTACAATCCTTGAGTAAGCTCAAAATCAGCACTAAGAAATAATTAGCAAATTATCAGAAACCTCTATAGGCGCCAAGTACCAAACTTGCATCTTTACAAGAAGTAGCCTATATTATTTTTACAATTGCAAGATAGAAGCCAAATCTTCAATGGATCTTACTAAATGTCACAATCCTATCCAATTATCCGTCAACGAACAGCTGCATATGGGAGATCTTCACCTAACCCATTCCTTATATTTTGGCAATTGCAAGAGGAAGACCAAGAAAATACTGTTTGAAGCTTCCAGTCAACACATGCCAACAGAAGGAGAAGTACTTCTATGCTTCCCAAAAGAAAACGGCATAGATCCGAAAGCAAACTAGAAAATTAGGAGCTGAGGAGCTAGGATGCACCAAACTATTACCATCCACATATGTTTTAGGATCTGTACAGTTTTCTTTCAGGGATCACACACACACCTTCCAACAAAAGAACAGAACATTGAAAAGCGAGATATACATATCATGCCCCACAGATTCCTTAGGTCTCTGATCCTCTATGAAGACGCAACTTTTTTACAGTCAATGTCCAAGCCAACAATCAAACTTCCTTCATCAATCCATCATCGTTACCACAAAACAATCAAACTTAACCATACAACAATTAGGAAAGCACGGACGGTAGGCCCCACGACTGCAGGGAGATCTACATATTACCCCGAAAGCGATTTAGGCATGGTCAAACACACACCGGGTAGTTCTTAGGCTTCACCAAATAAATCCAAATGCGCCCACAAAACCAACCAAATTCGCACTAATCCATCACAACCGCACTTGATTAAACACACCGAAAGCAAGGGCAGCACGCCGCGCAGGGGGATCTATCAGTCCCCGCATTAAGGAGATCGTACACCAGACCGGCGAGCGAGCACCGGCGATAGCAGGAGGAGGGATCAACCAAGGGAGCGCGCGGGATCGGCAGTGGCAGTGCTACTAGTCTACTACATTGTTGCCGGCACACACACGCCGGTGCCGTACGTACCTTGTGGAAGGAGAGGTTGCGCGCTTGGTCCCCCGCGAGCGCGGCGACGCGGCGGACGGCGAGCTCGGAGGAGTTTCCGAGGTTGTCGACGACGACGGCGCGGAAGCCCGCCGCGAGCAGCTGCAGCACGGCGTGGCTGCCGATGTAGCCCGCCCCTCCCGTCACCAGCACCGTCCTGCTCGGCCCCGCCCCCGCCGCCTCGTCCACCGCCATCCCCAACCTCCCACTCGATCTCTCCCTCCCTCTCTCTCTCTCTCTCTAGGCTTTCGGCCCTCCGACCGAGGCGCGGATCTACGAGGAGGAAGCGAGGGGAAGAGGGAGAGGCGAGGAATGGGGGAGGAGAGAGGAATGGGAGCTGAAAGAAATTTGAATGCGAGGGGCCGTGGCTTGGTCCGCGTCCCCGGGGTTGCCGCATGCCAGTGGACGGGAAGGCATGTCGGTGGGGCCCGCGCGACAGTGACGGCGCGCGCGATCCCTTCCTTGCGCCGCGCTGCTTCTGAGCTGACGAGTCTCGTCTCGTCGCCATGGGATCGGAAATCAACGGTAGGTCGTTGCTCTACGCTAGGACCTCGAGGGAAGATCCCACGGTACATATCGGCCATGTTCTTTTCCAGCTATGAACAAAGTATTTTTTAAGAAAATAGGGTCTACTAGTTAAATGCATTACATACTATACCGACTTTATTTATATCAGTAAAAATCGTACATGAGTTTCTGTTACTCTATAATCTCTCGCATAAACAGCCCAAAAACCACAAGCCGCAGCCAAAAGCCATAAACCTCAGCAAAAAAAAAACAGGCTCGATATCAACTTGTTAGCTATCCGTAAGTCTGTGGTAGATTTTTTTAGCTATATCTTATAGCTTTTAGTTTAGATCTTTGAATTTTAGCTGTTTTTTAGAGAGAGTAGATACTCACGAGCGATTTTAGACTATATAGATGAAGTCGAGATAGTGTCTACTATAATCGATTTGTAGACCCCGCTTTAAAAAGACGTTTCGTTTTAAACTCGGTTACTGTAGAAAGCTAAGCTATAAATTCAAAAGAATCCACCCTATATTATCTAGGATTTTGGGTAAAATGGAGAAGAGAGAAATAGTCTACATCATATAAGATTTTAGATGATGTGGAGAAGAGAGAAAATTGTTACCTAGTATTTAAAGCTGTTACCTAGTATTTAACAAATGGTCTTATATATGTTTTTTTTACTATCTATACTATTGTATAAATATTATATGGATAACTTAATGATTGTATGATACCGTTATAGGTAACTATGCATATAACTTATTTGTATGAGTAATTTTTAGTCTTATTTATAGACAACATAAAGATGTATAAAAGACAACTATTGTCTATACTAGTGTATATGTCATAAGCTTTGTTTACTGTTGCTTAAATGCCATGTACATGGTTGTTTACATGGTTGTTTAGTGGGAGGAGTATTTGGCAGTGGTTGTTGCTTTTGCGGTTGTTGGTGGCTTTTATATGCCGATTCAGAACAGGGGGTTTTATATCTGCTATATCACTTCATAATACAATCTTATATGTTTCAATTTGTTCAATGTGTAAGCTGCACTGGCGTATTATTGACTAAGTTCTCGATCAAATTCAAAGATAGCTCTCATCTAATGTTCCAACCTAAGACCCTGTTTAAAACGCGGAAAATTTCTTCAATTCTTGCATGCATCGAACTGTTTCTTGTGAATTTCCTATGTTGCACACTAGGTCCAATCTTTTGAATGACAAAGAGCCCGCGAAACAAATTACCTCTCGTGAAAACCCGGCTTACTAACGTTCTCACACTTGTTTGTTAATTAATACAGTTTGCTCGGTTTTTAGTACTTCGCACCGTGCGTAACAACCCTTGACTGGCTGCCGGACTTTTCTTCCGTTCGATTAGTGCCATATAGATTCCTCAAAAATCAATGCCATATTGGACTAGCGTAGCATCTTGCTAGTAGAATCGACCTACCAACATTCTTACCGGTTCAAAACTACTACGAAGGATGGCCAAACACTAGTACTCCATCCTGCGAATGAAGTGGACAGACAATGGAGATATTACACCCAGTTCAATATTTTTAACCAGCATGTGTCATTGGAACATGCCATAATCCCGGGAGAAAATGCTATCATGACATGTTCAGTTTAACATTTTCATTGGTATGTGGACGGCAACTATTTAACATGGCTTTTGTACTTGCTGCATCCAAGGAATAGCGCAAGCAGAACGCTCATCATGTGACCTAATCGAAGGGACTTGAGAACGACCAGGCCAGCGTTTGGCTGTGGCCGAGTCTTATGGCTTTTGGTTGTGCCTTGTGACTTTTAAAAGCTGCGTTTTGATTTTTTTACAGTAACTAGTTTTTAAACGGAGTATCTTTTTAAGATAGAGTCTACTAGTTAATTGTAGTGTATACTGTACCGACTTCATTTATATCGGCAAAATCGTACATGAGTTTCTGTTACTCTGTAATCTCTCACATGAACAACCTAAAAGTCACAAGGCGCAGTCAAAAGCTATAAATTTCAGCTAAAAAGAACAGGCCCAAAGCAGTGGAGGTATGCAACCTCTCCCTGGTGTGCAAAAAATGCATTACGCGCAGTTCTAGTCAAGAAAATGATAGTATGCCCACGTTTCACCTATCCTTGAGAACCGATACAGTACATTCTACCGTAGTGAATTCAATTCTGTACATTACCTACCCAAAAAATCCGTACAGAATTAGCTTTTAAATGGTACGTCTTTTTAAAACAGAGTCTATCAGTCGATTGTGGTAAACAATGTACCGATTTCAACTATACTGACCAAAATTATATTTGACTGTCTCTCTTTGTACTTTCTCTCGCAAATAGCCAAAATATAAAAGTTATAAGTCACAGCCTAAAAAAACTTACCCGGGCTAAGAGTGAGCAACCCACTTACATCACCAAACCACAAAAGCCCAAAATAAAACCTTATTTACAGGCACACCCGTGGTATCTTTGGAAGTAGACGGGACAAACATTTGTCCCAGCCTGGTTAGCAGCCACCATGTCACATGGGCGCTTCCCAAGGTTGGACAGGCAAGGGATGTTGATATTCATGACATCCATGATGAGGATATATTTTTGGTGTCCACGCGAGTACGTGTCCTAGTGCAGAGGCGAAGTCAGAAAATTTTCATTTGGGGAGCCAAATTGTAAAAGACAAATCGTTGAGTGGCCCAATTAAAGATTTCCCGCTACATTACATGGTAAAGGTCATATTCTTTTCAGCTTCTAAAAGCTATTTTTCAGCTTTTCTACAATAACTAATTTTTAAATGAAGTATCTTTGTAAGATAAAGTCTACTAGTTAATTGTAGTGTATATTATATCAACTTCATTTATATCGGCAAAAACCATACGTGAGTTTCTGTTACTCTGTAATCTCTCGCATGAACAACCTAAAAGTCGCAAGCCGTAGTTAAAAGTCATAAGCTTCAGCTAAAACGAACAAGCCCAAAGCAGTGGAGGTATGCAACCTCTCCCTGGTGTGCGAAAAATGCATTACGCGTAGTTCTAGTCAAGAAAATGATAGTATGCCCACGTTTCACCTATCCTTGAGAACCGATATAGTACATTCTACCGTAGTGAATTCAATTTCGGACATTACCCACCCAAAAAATCCGTACAGAATTAGCTTTTAAATAGTATGTCTATTTAAAACAGGGTCTATCGGTCGAATGTGGTAAACATTGTACTGACTTTAACTATACTGATTAAAATCGTATTTGATTGTCTCTTTTTGTACTCTCTCTCTTACAAATAGCCAAAATATAAAAGTTATAAGTCACAATCCAAAAGAACTTACCCTGGTGGGTAAGAGTGAGCAACCCACTTACATCACCAAACCACAAAAGCCCAAAACAAAACCTTAGTTACAGGCACACCCGTGCTATCTTCGGAAGTAGACGGGACAAACATTCGTCCCAGCCTGGTTAGCCGCCACCATCTCACATGGGCGCTTCCCAAGGTTGGACAGGCAGGGGATGTTGACATTCATGGCATCCATGCGTCCCACATCATACAAAACAATCTGCAGAATTTCTCGTTCGTTTCGGCTTCAGTTTCTGACTTCTAACTTATTTTTTATTATTCATAAATTTTATCTTTTTATGAACTTTTGGTTTTTTTGAGCTTTTTTGCCGGTTTTTTTTTCTGTATTCGTTTGTGTTGTCCATGATGAGCTAGCATATTTTTCTATTTTTTAATTTTTTTAAAATTTAATTACGCCAAATAAGCCATCTTCAGCTACAGTGAAATTTCAGCCACTACAGTGCAATTTCAACCATAAGCCACAGCTTTTCAGCCTACTAATCACTTTTGAGGGATTAACTAACCACAAGTGCATATGACTGTGTGTGACATTAGCTGGAATTGGGAGATTGTTCTCTGGCAAGCTTGTAGATGTGGATTGCAGATTTTCTGCCTTAATAATTGTGAGAGTATTTTGCAGGGTGTTGACTATATGCAACTTCACATTCAATAGATGTATGCATTACAAGGGAGCAGTTGTCTTCCTCTGCTGTTTACTTACTTGAAGCCATTGATGATCTAAAGTGAAGCCTGGAATTCAGACTACCAGTAGCTTCACCTGCTTCTAACAATAGAAGAGACAGTTCAGGGTTTAAGCTGTTGAGGACAGAAAGGAACTCTGGACAGGAATGGTGGCCACAATCCGTGATGTGCTCACCTGACAGACATCATGTATTAATCAAGAATCAGCAAAACCTCATGTGATGATGGTCCCAGAATGACATCATGTCAGAAATCAAAGAGCATCTGGGAAGATCTCCACTTCCTCCTCCAGGATATTTTCCACTGTTGCATAGGGTTTTGATTCTAGAGCTTGTAGCCATCCATAAACAGAAAGAGCATTTTTCCTTTCCAGGACTTTCTGATGAAAACTTGCCCCCATCAAGTTCTCAAATATGTCAGCAACAATAGGTTCAGCATTGAAACAGAACATTATAGCATCTGCAAAGCAACAAAAATGCTGAAAATGGTGAACAGTAGCTCCACATATGTTGTTTATGTTATGAATATTGTGTATATATTCATGGGGCCAAAATGGCAATATATATAGGGAGTATAAGGGAATAAACAGAGGGATATGCCATATACAGATAAGGAAACTAAGACATATAAGGAAACAAATAACAATTATATTATATTCTTAACACCCCCTCAAACTCATGATGGATCACACATACTGAGTTTAGAGAGAAAATACAAATGTTGTGCTCTCGTTTGTGGCTTCGTGAAGAAGTTAGCAAGCCGTAACTCTAATGGCACAAATTGTAGAGCAAGTACTCACTCCTACACCTGTGAGCGAGTGTATGAAGCATCTACACCAATGTGCTTGGTGAGCTCATACTTCACTAGATCACGAGCAATACTAATAGCACTGTACTGTCAGACACAAGTGTTGTAGGTCCCCTCACAGGTACTCCAAAATATGCAAGTAGCCATCTTAACCAAGTAATCTCTGTTGTCACTGCTGCCATAGCTCTCAACTCAGCCTCTGCACTCGAACGGGAAACTGCAGTATGCTTCTTTGTCTTCCAGGCAATCAAGGAGGAGTCAAGAAAAACATAGTAAGCAGAAAGAGAACGACGATCAGAAGGATCACTAACCTAGGTCGCATTAGAGTATGCCTGAAGCACAAAGCTGCTGAAGGGAGAGCTCTATAGGAGTCTCAGCAGTGCGAATGTCAGTTAGATTAGACCGATCAAGAAAATTCTAGACATACTTTTGCTAGGAGAGGTAATAACTCTCAGGCATGGAAGAAACATCGATCCCAATGAAGTATGTAAGCAAACCAAGATCAGTCATCAGAAACTGCTCACTGAGATGCTTGTTCACGTATGTGATGAATGAAGAATCCTCACAAGTAATGAGCATATCATCCACATATAGGAGAAGTAGTGTTCTATCTTGAGGTGAGACATAGATAAAAATAGCAGGATCATGGGCACTAGCAGTGAAACCAACAACGGTAATCACTGAGGTGAAATGCGCAAACTAGGCACGAGGGGCCTGTTTGAGGCCATAAAGAGCACGACGAAGACGACAGACATAGCCATCTAGAATAGAATACCCAGGTAGTGGCTGCATGTAAACCTCCTCATACAAAACATCATTAAAAATGCATTCTTAACATCCAGCTGAGAGATAGACCACCAGCGAATAAAAGCAACCGCAACAAGAGTGAAACAGTGGTCATATGGGCAACATGGGCAAACATCTCATCGTAATCACGACCATACTCCTGCTAGAAGCCACGAGCAACAAGACGAGCCTTGTAACACTCAATAGTACCATCAGATCTGGTCTTAATCTTATACACTCACTTGCACATGATAGGACGAGCATGCATAGGCGTCGATATAATATCCCAAGTCTCCGTACGTCTAAGAGCATCAAGCTCCTCTGCTATAACGAGCTGCCACTCAGAATGAGAGGCAGCCTCACGATAAGAACTAGGCTCAATGACAGAGAGATCATGAGTGGTCGAAGTAAAATCAAGACGATCAGGAGGTCGAAGAGATGTCCGATCACGAAGGGCGTAATGAGGAGCATCATCAGAGGAATCAAATGTCGGTGTCGGCAAGATACTAAAAGATGAGTCTGGTGAAGAACGAGGACATCTGGAGTAGTGCACTACTCACCAGACGTCGGTCCCCGTTCTCGTTCTTCACCAGACGGTGGTGCTGTAGGAGCAAGAGGCGGTGCTGCAGAAGGCAACACAGGAGGTGAAGGTACATAATGAACCACTGGAGATAGGCTAGAGGAAGGCTGTGAACGGGGAGAAATGGGTGAAGAGTCAGGGAGAGACAAACAGGAGATCGTCTCGATGGTGAAAGTAGGACGAGGAGCTGAATCTCGATAGAAGAAATGTCGAGATTCATCTAAAACAACGTCTCGTGAGATCCTAATACGTTGAGCAGAAGGATCATAGCAGCGATAACCTTTATGCTCAGAACTGTACCCAAGAAAATACACTCAACTGACTGGGTTGACAGTTTGGTGTGCTCACGAGGCTGCAGCAAAACAAAACAGGTGTAGCCAAAAACACGAAGGTGACTATACTGGGGGCTCTAGAGTAGAGACGCTCCATAGGACTGACATCCTTAAGAGTAGTGGAAGGCTGCATATTGATGAGATATGCAGCCGTAGAAACAACCTCTGCCCAAAATTGTGGTGAAACCTGAGAAGAAAGAAGAAGAGTACGAGCAGTCTCAAGCAGATGATGATGCTTGCTTTCAATAACCCCATTCTAAGCAGGGGCACCAGGACAAGAGGACTGGTAAAGAGTGCCCTGCTCAGAAAGAAATTGACTAAAATCACCAGAATAGTACTCTTCAGCAGAATCACAGCGAAAAGTACGGATATAGAACTCAAATTGAGTACGAACCATCGTGACAAAGTTACGTTAGATCACAAGAAACTGACCACGATTAGACATAAGGAAAAATCAAGTGAAACAGGAATAATTATCAATGAAAATTATATAGAATTTATGCCCGCCTTTTGAGATAATAGGCGTAGGTACCCATACATCTGAATGAACTAAATCAAATGGACGAGAAGACATGGACTCACTAAAATGATAAGAAAGTTGTAACTGCTTGCCCAGCTTACAACCCTGATAAAACATTAACGTGTCAACAGTAACACACCCAAGAACACCCTGACGAACTAATGAAGAAAGACGGGACTCACACATGTGTCCTAAACGGTGATGCCACTGCGCAAAAACTCCAGAGGTGGTGGCAGTAGTGGCGGTAGAGGCAGACGTAGTAGGAGCAACAAAAGTGGATAGAAGGTGGAGACGGTCGAGAATGTAGAGACCCTGACGATCCCTACAGCGCCGGCCAGTCCCAAATACTGTCCCTGTCTGTCGATCCTGGATGAAACAGGTGTGAGAGTCAAAAATAACCCTACAACCAAGATTCATGAGCTGTCCCACCGAAAGAAGGTGCATGGTAAGCTGGAGAATATGAGAAACAGCTGGAACAGAAAAGTCAGAGGACAAAAGAATGCCCTGACAACTGTCAGAAAAGGATGTATCGTTAGTTGTCGGAACAGAGATAGGAAAATCAGGATGCCCTACTGAAGTGAGAGATGTGAAGTCCGGTGTCATGTGAAAATAGGCACCATAATCTAGAACCCAAGAGGTACCTGGAGGAGACGTCTGAGCTAAACTGGCAGAACCCGCTGAGCTGTGAGAGAGCTGCTGAAGTAGAGCCTAGCATAGCTGCTGAACAGAGTTACCTTTCTGAGCAGAAACTGATGAGCTGATCTGTCCTCCTGTGAAGGAAGGGCCTCCCTGCCCCTCCTATGGTCGCCCACCCCCACGCGCCTTGTTCCATTTTTTTCGCACCGCACAACTCTAGTAGTCATGCCCAAAGTTCTTGTAGTAGTTGCACTAAACTTCAGTTGGTGCAAAAACAGGAGCGGAGACAGGCACCTGGGAAGAGGCCATAGTCAAAGCAGATATCATTGTCATAGTCAAAGAAGGGGCAACAAGCATAGTTGGAACAGATTGTGCTGCTAACCCGAGACGAATCTCTTTAGCCTGAAGCGTTGAAAGGACCTCTGTAACGGTCGGCCGTGGAGAGTGGCTCAGCAGCTGAGCTCTAATAGGCTCAAACTCTAGGCGAAGGCGACAGACGAAGTCATAAAGGCAAAGACGATCATGATCCGCCTTATGCACTTTGTGACACTCCTGACAAAGTGGAGAGGCCAGCTCATCTAGCTGGCGCTAGAGACTTGTTAGGGCCCAAAAGAAGTCGTTAACAGAAGAATCTCCCTAGTGAAGCGTCTCCAACTCACGTTGAAGCGAAAAGAACTTAGCATCACTACTCTGCTGGTATCGCTCACGTATGTACTCCCAGATCTGTCGAGTAGACCGTAAACCAACAATGTCTGGCTGAATGGAGTTGTCGACGCTAACTGCCAAGATGGCACGAACACGGACCTCGTCAGCACACCAGTGCTTGAAAGCGTCAATGGCATACCGAAAAGCCTCATCAGCAGCCTTTGCCTCCTTCTTGGCAGCCTCATCTACTGCAAGAGGTGCATAAGTAGACTGTCTAGGAGAAGACTGAACCGACGATGGCAGAGAAGGGCGTGCACCGGTGATATGTCCCTAAAGGCGGAGACCATCAAGCGTGATATACATGTGAGAAGACCATAATCTGTAGTTCGTTTCATGGAGTTTTGTTCCATAGAATGGGATCGCAGCAGATGCAATGGAAGCCATTGGTAGGCGGCGCTAGACGGTGCGCCTACCAAGGCAATGAATTCTAACAGGCGGTGCTGGACGGCGTGACAGTTAATCAACATTATGGTTTTTCTTCTTTTTTTTTGCGCTAAGACAAAACTAGAAACGTCATTCGGCCGCTCGGCCGAAACAGACAGCCGACTCGCTCGGGCGTCGCTGAGGCGACGAGCGAGTGGATGGCGGAGCGGGTGGCCAGCGGAGCAGGCGGCCGATAGAGCATTGACCGGCGCTCGGGGCGTCGGCAAGCGGCGGCGGCAATGATCGATCGAGTCTTCGACGGCCCGGGTGGAGACGACGGTGGCGGCACAGGCGGCGGTGGTGATGATGGATCGACCGATCCGCGGCGGCGGATCAAGCGAGGTAGCGCCGGATCTCGGTGGAGACGGCGTCGGCGGCTCGGGCGGCGGCTCGGCAATGATGGCCCCAGCGGAGGTGGCCCGAGCGGCGACGACGACTTGGGTAGAGGCGGCCCGGGTGGCGGCGATGGCTCGAACAAAGGCAGCCTGGGCGGTGTCGACGGCATCAAAAGAACAAGATCTGAGCCCTAACTCTGATACCATGTTGTGAATATTATGTATATATTTATGAGACCCAAAGGGCAATATATATAGAGAGTATAAGATAATAAAGAGAAGAATATGCTATATATAGATAAAAAAAACTAAGATATATAAGAAAACAAATAACAATCGGATACTATGCCTAACAGCTTATACAACAGGTCATCACTTTATCTCACATTTGGCAGAGCAATTGGTACAGTGCCAACAGAGAGAACTTCGCAGTACAGGGAGTAATAAAATACCAAGATCAATGATACCGGACAACAGAATGCCTGCAAAGTTACTTATAACAAAATATATCATCATTTTCCATGCCCATGCAGATATGCACCTCAGAAGTGAACTTTGTGTTCTTTATTTACAATCTTGACGTCAAATGTTAACAACAGAATATAGCATCATCTCCACTGTACTACAGAAACCTGCCATGACAAGCACCAGGCCTCCACTTGCTGTCGTAACTTTGGTGAAATCAAGCGTGGCAAAATCAGTTTTTCGCTTTCCTTAAGAATCAACCCATTGCAATTCCATGAGCAGGGTTCTTTATGTACATGAGAAACAAGTGAAACAAAGCAAGCACGCTGCAGAAAAGGACGTGTTCTATACAGTAAATCTTGAGCTAGCTACACCTCTTCCTGCCATCCTATCAACACGGCGGCGGCCAAAGGGCAAGCCAAATATTGACCGAACCACACCCCCAATCTGTGTCTTGCAGAGTGGGCATACTGCATTTATCTTGAGCCATTTATTGACACATTGCACATGGAAGAAGTGGGTGCAAGGAAGCTCGCGGAGCTCATCGTCATCTCCGTACTTAGCAAGACAGATGCAGCACACCTGCATCAATATCAGTAGACTTTGACAGTTATGACTTGGGAATCATGCCGAGAAAGATAGCAAATGTGCCCTATGTGAAGGAATAACAGAAACAGCTATAGTACAGTATTTGGATAACTTGGCCTCAAGTCACTAGTGCCAAATTGCAATGAATTGACACACTAACAAATAATCATCCTGCAGAGTAGAGTGCAGAATATAACTTGGAATAACCTAAGAGGGCCCATGTCATTGAATAAAGAAATACCAATGCATGGAAAAGGAGTTCATATATGCAAGCATGCGTAACTACATAACACCATTAGTTTGAAGGTTCATGAGAAGAATACAAGGCTGAACTAAACTATAATATAGAAGGTGTTCTTTACAAACCAAGAATATTTCCCTAAAGAACTTGCGATCTATGTGTGTTACACATTGTGAACGTAAGTAAATGTTCATGCTTCTGTGGAGAAGATGTGCAGAACCATCATCACCAACTAAACCATTTATTAATAAATATTCTAAAATAAGATAGAAAGTGAATATTACTACGTAACACCGAATGCTTATGCTTTCACTTGTATTGAATAGACGCTGTTACTAAGTTATGAAGTATATGAAGGTTGTAAAGCAAATCCCTGCAGTACTTATCGAATATCACCAGACAGGAGAACAATGTGAAATATACTCACAGCATCTTCAGCTGAAACAATCCTTTCCTTCTTAGTTCCTGGCCCCAGGATGCCACCCTCACTAAGATTCTCTGAGCTCGAGGCATGGTCAAGCCCCCAGTTTTTGCTTCGTTTTGGTTTGAATTTGTAGGTTGGCAATGCATCAATTAGCTCTTGAGTAGCTCCTCTACTTTGACCCAAATCCTCTTGAAGGCGCAAAACAGAAATTAAGCATGGAAAGCAGCAGCATATTGCTGCACACATGATAAAAGGAATGGCATACCCAACACAACTAAGTGCAAGGAATGCTAAACATAGCCTGGAAAGAGGCAGCAAAGTCAGGTGGGAGTTCAACAAATTATGAAAGAAATTGAGAGTATGCTAGTACCTATACATATTGGGAGCGTCCTGAGCATCTGACGAAGTGCTGCGCCCGCCAAAAATCCACACATTGCCAACAACAAACCATACAGCAAAGAAACAGTCTACAGCTGTCTTGAAATGATAAGCCAATATGCTAGGGCTGTAATGGATAATCACTTCAGATAACAGCAGTCATTTCAAATTTAACCTACAACTACCTATTATAAGATCTCGCATCACCCAGTTCTTCAAGAAATTACTACTCAAATTTGAATACTTCAGGCTAGAGTACTAAAACTATCACAGGTCCAATTCCAGTTAAACAGGACATGTTATGTTCCACATTGTTGCATGCTTCTGTCAAGCACAACACCACAAAAAGGGACCATCCTCCCACCACTCTAATGAGACATTTGAAGTGGACATGATAATATTATGCCATGAAGTGGTCATTATAATAGTCCATGCTACATACTTCCAGATTCCCAGGTCAAAGAAATACTAGTATGTCTATACTTACAGAATAAATGAGCAAACAAAAAACAAATCAGGACATATAATCACTGAATTTGTAGAATCCTTGCAATGGTACTTATATGCTAAAAGATAATAAAACTCGGCTCAAGAACATGTGGTTGTGGTAACACTAAAATTGATACCAGACATGTCATTAGAGTGACACATACAAGCAACTAGACTGGTCCATTTTAACCAAACATGTCGACATCATTTCGTTATAGAAGTGGATAATTCTACAAGTATTTACTATATGCACTTAAAAGACCTATGAAGTTCTCCTTCCAACAACACTCTTGGGAAGCCATTGGGGGTATTGCTTTTCTTGATGGCTTTTGGCTGTGACTTATAACTTTTGGCTAAAAATGAATGGTAATGACTGAAAAAAGTAGCTTTTAAAAGGAGACGAGCGGTGGAAAACGTGAGGTGGTGAGGGTGAGATGCTGCGTATGACGAGAGCGAAAGGAGTGAGGTGCGTGATACACCCATGACCCCCTATCTTATCCCCAGAGCAAGACGACAGCGAGAGGAGTGGAGAAGCTGCTTCGAGAAATCAGATGTTCATATTGGCTTTTGGCTTTTCTAAGCAAAAATCAGAAGTAGAAGTCAATACGAACAGAGCTTAACTGTGTTTCTTTTGCCCAATTCTTAGAACTAACCAGATAAACTGGGAAAGAACCTATAATTGCAACTTAAGCAAAGAAAGGGAGCGGTTTTCAAAAAAGAAAGAGGACATGTTGTGATAAGACATCCAAAAAAGTAATCCCACAAAATTCCCACACTAAGTTAAATAAACTATTGTTGTAGCTATGGACAATGAGCAATGTAAAATAAAAATGAATATATCTCTATAAACTGAGAGTTTCGTTTGCTTATTTCCAAAGTTGCGCATCTACTGTTACAAGTTTTTTTAATTCTTTTCACAACTTTGTTTTCATACTATAACATTTTGTATAGCCACCATAGAATTTTACGTAAATCAATGTAAGATCCTTAAAAAATAAACTAATTCTAAGATGCCCCAAAGTTACTAATTTCATTCAATTTAAATATTTAATCATCAATATTTTCATCGCATCTTTCAGTTTTTTGGATTGTGCATATAAGATTATAAGATATAATAGGAGTAGGACTGCAAAGAAGGATTCCACAACATGTAGAAGCTTAGGAAATTCAAACTGAAAATAACATGGAGTTACAAATTACCTTGGACAAGAAATTGTGATACATCCAAGATGCAAGACAGTACCACTGGTACGCTGATTGCGTCCTTCTGATGATTGAGAGGAAGTCAAAGTAGGATAGGTTATAGGTGGCTGTTCAGGTTCTTGCTCCGAAGGTCTGTTTCGATGGACATAGCGCCAATAAATAAGAGGAAGACTTGCAATGCAGCCAACTGTATAACCAATTATCCATGCAAATAAAGGGGCATGGGAATGTTCATGTCTTGAAAAGATGAGGATGACAATAGCAGCTATAATCTGTGCTACATATATGACAAGTTCAAACAAGATCCATAAACCAGAATTCCAAGGACTTCTTCCATGACCATAGATACTATCTCTTCTAGGAAAGGATAAATTTCTGGAGTTATATGCAGTTGGCGATGTTGATGCTGAAGACTGTGATGATGGGGTTTGTGTGCTTGTTGAAGGCCTATCTTCCAGATGTGGTTCATCTGAATCACTGTGCAGATCTTGATGACTGGTTGATGTTGATGCAGTTTCCCCACGTGCTACATTTATAACATGCTCATGTGCGTCATCACAGGTAGCATGCTCCATCAATAGCTTGGATTTATCAATTTCCAGCTTAGTTCTAATCATGAAAAGGCACGCACATACTCATCATGGCTAACCATATGTTATTCACCATCTTTTTAACCAGGAGCTACCAATGACCGGTGTGTTAGTGCAAATACAACTCACCAGAATGTCAATTCTCAATATAATCTACTGAACTTTAGTTTGTGCATTAGGAACTTCATTTGCTTCAGGAAGAGGCCAATACAAGCAGCCTAAGCTACAAATTTCAAAACAAAGAACTTCTCATACATCCTTTTCCATATATACAAAAATAAATTGTAGATATTCATGCTTATAATAGACTGCCAAATGAACAATAAAAGTCAGTGTGAAAGACAAAGCAGCGAATGCTCAGCATATGAGCATACTATGACCGCGAACACCAATTCTTGAAGAGTACCTATGTGTTTATTCCTTTAAGAAAACAGTTCACATCCTGTATAATATACCATGTGCATCGACATATCCCACAAGCTTTTCCTTACAAAAAGAATTGGCCCATGATTTCTATTATGCATCCTGACTAGAGTTTTTGTTATATACCATGACACAAACCGGGTGGAATCATTTACTGAATTTTGTACAACTTGTTGAATACAAGAGTAAAAACCATTCACCAATAAGGTTTTTATTTTTTGCATCACTAGTTGGCATACACAAATTGGTAGGGTATCGGGGAGAGCTGCAAGATCCTGACTACTGAATCCAAGACCAGTGTAATCCTATCCGGAAGTGTCTAAACAGTTCTGCGCAATACCACTATTCTCCAAGAAAAGAAGATTTGCTATGACTTAGTTTGATGCTAAACCAATATATCTATAGGCAAGAAACAATGATTAAACCAATACACGTCCCCAATCTGCTCCAAGACTATCGAGTAAACAATAACTCCACTCCTTTGCCATTTACTCAAAAGAGTCAAAGATAAACTCCATTATTCATCAACGCACACGAACTGAGGCAATACTAACAATCACAGTAACCAGTAGGAAATATAGACAGGTGGCATGAGTAATGAACAGAAGTGGAAAAACAAAAGGAATTACATTAAACCAAGAAACTCTCGCCGACACCCATTCCTGACAAAACCGCGAGACAATCCATGCAGAACCGTACAGATCTCTTCCCAACAATGTACTCACTTACCAACACCTACCACTTCAGACTTGCCCAACAAAATCAAAAGTCACGAATTTGTCAAGAACATCCCACCCTAACACACCTCAGCACAATTCTTGACATCTCGCTACAGAAAAAGAAAAGAAAAAAGAATCACGCACAGAATTGATTCAAAGAGAAGAACTCACAGAAATCGCCAGCTCCTTGGATCAATTCGGCGCCGAACCGACGGGTTCCCGCTGTCTCGGGGGGTGGCCACGGGGAGGGGAAGCAGAGCAGGGGTCCCGTTCGCGAAAAAGACTCATCTCATTACTTCGCCTCATCTCATCCCCTGTGAATGGTGGATGTCCCGGCTGTGCATCTGCAGGCCTGGTCCACGGACGGGAGTCAGAAACATCGTTGGATGCGTGGTAGTAACGGTTTGATCTTCGAAGCAAAGGAGTCGGTCCATGAAGCTGGTCTATGCGGTGACGAGGGCGTGGGGAGCTTGGCTTTGGAAGTTTGGAGCACGAAGAACGTGTCGGTCCGGGCTCTTTTCGCTTTTATTTTGGCCCAGTTCAAAACGACTTTAAAGGCTTTTATAAATGTGGCTGTTGTTTTTTTTTACTGAAACTAGTTACGTACTCGTACGTTGCAACGAAACTCATTAAATATATAAATAATCATGCTATAGAAGAGAGTTGCTTTGATCGGTTGAAAAGTAGAGAATAGTGAGAAATTGAATGAATAGAGCGGTTGGAGGAGAATGGACCGACGACCACCAACTCAAATTTTTATAATAGTAAAGATATGCATAGTAGCGATCATTAGTTTTTGGCTAAGATATATAATTAAAGAAAATAAAGAGAAAAGAGAAAAAAATGAAAAAACTGTTATAGCTTCACGGATAATACAAAAAAAAAAAGAAAAAAACTATATTAAAAAACCGTTGTGTGCAAAACGGCATTTGGAACTAAGAGCTAAAAGTCATTTTGATGGGGACTTTATCCTCTCTTTATTTTTTTCCATTAAGTAAGGCTTTTTAAAGGATTAAGTAAGCCTTTTTGGCTTGATAAAACAAAATCGTAATATACACGCGTGCCATCTGCTCAAGATTATTCTGTGATTGTATTTTATGCATTGAATTGAATAATAGCTGTTGTTACTTGTTAGGTTTGCAGCTTTGCATGTGGGAGAATTTTTTTTTTCATTTTTCAATTTGTGCGCAGCAAGTGTCGGCTCATTTTTTTAAAAGAAAAACAGGAAGACTATCTTCATTTCACTAAAAGGAGTAAGGTACAAACAAGTGTTTTTCTCTCTAACAAGAGTAACTCAAATCTCAAAGTAAATGAAGAGTTAAGTAACATCTATCTACTATTCATCATGCTTTAAAATTGTATAAATCACTATTAAGTAAAGTATAGAAACACCTCCTAACAAAGAAAAAGCAGAAATTGTACAAGACTAAAGGGAGCCACCCTACAAAAGGACTAATGAGAGACTAATTGAAACAAATGTTTAGCGCCTGTGTCCGCCACTAGTGGATTTCATCCTTGATTGTCGAAGAAGTACGTTATGTGGGCGTTCAACCTGCCGGAAAATTTTTGTGTTTCTTTCATTCCATAATCCCCAGACAATGGCCATTATGATAGAGCTGGCATCTGATTTATTACTGTTGTGCCATCTGAGCAATAAGTCTTCCATCCACAACTACGGTAAATCAGTTTTTGACAAGGTGGTTGGCTTGAGGCCATCGATTCATAGCCAATCAGCTATCCCTTGATATATGCATTGGCTATAATTACATTAGAGCAACAGGATAATTGGTTGTCTCCAGGTTTTTGTACCATAAGGGGCAGAAAATAGTTGTTCGGCCATGAGCGAGCACGGAGGATATCGGCTATGAGGATTTTCTCTTGGGTTGCAAACCATGCGAAGAATTGCATTTAGATGAAGCCCGGCTGCCAAATGAACGATTTCAAAAGGGAAAGGATTCTCCTATAACACTGTAATTTGTAAGCCGAGCATGCAGAGTGGTGCTCATCTTGAGAGAAATGTGGGCGCATTTCAACAACAAAGTGTAGTTGAGCACTTGCTAATTACTGGTTTAGAAGGACAAAGGGTTCATATATAGATGGAAACGAATGTACAAACTGGGGCTCAAATGTTACACGCATCACCAGTTGATGACAACACAATCGAACAATTATAATGAAACAGTTGAAGAAATATCTCCACTTCAAGGTTTTGTTTGGAACACATGAATTTTTTAATTTATACAACAATTAAACTATTTTTGTGTAAAATTTCTACAAAACTCCTGTTAAATTATTGTGTTCCAAATGTACCCTAAGTATTTGTTGAACTAACTATGCTCACCATGGCATGGGTTCCACTCATGATTTTTAAAATGGCATGGGTTCCACTCATGATTTTTAAAGAGCCTATCGGACCTATGGTTTGAACCAAAGAAATCGCAACCAAAACTAGGTTCAAGTCTACTTCTACCATTGGAGAGTAAATTTCGTAAACTCACACTAACTTTGTCAAAGCCATCATAAAACCATACTTTTAAGTATTAGTTTCAAAGAATCATACTTTCCTTTGCATAACATAGCATTTTACAAAAAAACATACTTTTAAGCACTAATGTTGTATCCAACGGACCTACATCTAGGACCCCTTGCATACGACATCATTGCTTAAAAGTACAATTTTGTAAAATATTATGCAAAAGTAAGTGTGATTGTGTGACAATTTTATCAAAGGTGGTGTGGTAGTCAAAGTCTTGCTTTGGATACCCTATAATGTCAAATGCGACTCATATTTTGGGATAGAGGGAGTCTTGTTCAACACCTCAGTCAAACTTGAGTTTTGGTTGAGTCTGGATGGTTAGGTTGAAGTCTTATATGATGCGGGGTGTCCGATCTTCTCGATGTATGATCGATGATAACTTACATATAAACTTAACAAATCGTAGCTAATCCCCCGCTACCAATACAATGGGCTTGCAACTATTTAATTCACCTAATCACACACGTGATGTTCTCCACCAACTACCAAGTAAAGAATATCGATCTCTCAATTCTCAGCGGAAAGACAGAGTGATCTTTGGAAGAAGAACGCCCAATTCCTCCTCTAGATGTGGCTGCGCCAAATCAACTAGAAAGAACAAGTGTGAACGCTAATAGATGCAATTTTCAATCTGAAAATATTATTAAAATTACTCTGAAAATTACATGAAACACACCCCTTAGCTATACAACTCTCCTAAGACACCCAACAAGACTTGGACTCCAATACGAACAAAAAATGCATACCTAAATTTACAACTATCGGTTTATTTCAGAGATTGTGACATGATCATGAGGTTTCTAAGGCTAGCACCATATCCATTGCGTGGGCCTTCAAATTAGCTTTCCAACAAATATAAGAACTCCCAATTGAACTCCGTTTGTGGATGTTATGGATGTTTTAAATCAAGTCCTGCTGGCTGTCCTGAACTGAATCCGAATTGGATCCAAACATTCATATCTTTGCTTTTTCTTGTTTGGGTGGCTTCCAAATCTGTGTGAGACAATAAAAAAATGTTCTCAACCTTTGAAAAGACATAGTGTGTTCGAATGTCACCAACAAGTGACTTGCAATGCACAGACTCCATATGTCTGGCAACTGTCATCCGCCTCTCTGGATGGCCCATGCAGCATCCAATCAAATTATCATTATTTTATGTAGAAAGCTTCAAATAATATGTTGTTTGATCCGTTGGAATGTAGACTTGATAAGCTTTCCAAATATATGTATTGTATGTGCTGGAACCTTTCGAGTTGTTATAGATATCTTCATGAACTTTGTGTATAGAACTGAACATCATCTCTCCTGCATACACCCCTACCTCCCACACCTCCCATAGGTCATGTGCATTGGTACACACCATCAAACACTTTTTCACCAAAGAAACATCATCATCGTGCTCCTTGATTCCCATGGTTAATGCTTCTCTTGCTCTTCAACTCTTTTGGTGAGCTCGTATTGTTCTAAGGTACTTGATAGATTGAATACAATATATGGAGCTGTATCGCTGGGATGTCTGCATCATTATAGATTAGGCTTGGACATGCTCGGGTGATCGTGTTTGCACTTTGGAGATCTGAGGCAACAGGCAAGTTGCTATTGCTAAAAGTTAAAACATGTAGGCCCACCCATTGTCCACCATCAAAATTCAGATGATAGATAAATTTGTTAGCCCTCTACTCTATCGGTTGATTTTTATAAATCACGGTTTGACTTGTGTGGTTTCTATAGTTGAACCTCTACTATTAATTTGTTTTTACAATACTTTATAGCTACAAAATCATAATCATAACAATGTGCTTTCAAATATGAATTCCATGGTATTATTTTTTTCTTATCAAATAATCTATATATTTTTAGCTAATTATTGATCAAACTTTACAAACTTTTAATCTCTTGTAAGCAGTCAACCCCACAGAGGATAATGCTTCAAGAAAATGTCAACTTGCTACCAGCAACATACAAGCATAACAAGCTGCTATTTTTGAGAGTTATAACATGTGGAATTTAATTAAGCACAACACACCCATTGTCCACCATGAAAATCAGATGATAGATAAATGTGCTACCTATCCTACTCCCTTAGTTGATTTTTATAAGTCTCGGTTTGACTTGGTATGATCTCCATAATTGAACTTCGATCGGTAGTTTCTTTTACAGTACTTTAATCGACAAAATCATAATCATAAGAATATGATTTCAAATATGAATCCGACTGTATTATTTTTTATCAAATGATCTATATATTGTTAGACTAATTATTGGACAAAATTTACAAGCTTTGAATGAATGCATAGATTGTGTCTTGTAAACGAGTGAACTAGGGCACGGTATACTGTTAGATCCTTTCTAACGGCATAGGCAAGTTTCACAAGGTTTTATCTAAGTTTCATGAGTTTCACAAAGTTTCAGAGAACGGTAGAAGCAAGTTTCATTGGGTTTCAATCTAAGTTTCATGAAACTTAAGTCAACTTAGGCCATGAAACCTCCTGAAACTTTATGAAATCTCATGAAACACCATAAAATTTAGATATAAAATCTCATAAAATTTAGTCAACTTAGCCATAAAACCTCCTAAAACTATATGAAACTTAATAAAACACCATGAAGCTTAGTAATAAAACCTCATGAAAATATGTGAAATTTAATCATGAAACATATTGAAACTTTATGAAACCTCATGCAACTCCCCATATGTTATTCCCATAGTTTGCATTTGCAACAACTGCAAACTGTAGTACTGTATAAGTAAACAACACGAATCCAAGCATGGCCCAGCGATCATTGAAACCTCAAATGCTTCGTATCAGTGCATCACAAGCAATACCCTAAACACATGACAAACACCTTCCCAAACAACAGCTAGCTACTGACACACACACACACACCAAGCGCACTCAAACCCACCTACTTGAGGTTGCGGTGGTGAGTCCAGAAGGACACGGCGAGGGGGCAGTGCCCAGCGATTGGAGATGGGGCGAGGCAATGGAACAGGAGCACGGTTGCCTTAGCTCCCACCGCCGACAAGCACGCCATAGGAGGTGGAGGAAGAGGACTAGAGGAGGAGGAAAGAAGGGGAGCCAAGAGAGGGATGGATAAAGGATCGGGGTGAGACCGTGATAGAGAGTCAAAGGGATGAATGCATATCAAGTGATAAGGTTTGCTTGGATAGGGATAACTGAGATGGAGGGCCACTGTTAAGACAATATGATAGTGATTGTATATGCCATTGGTTAAGCTCCAAACGGTATAGAGTTTGTCGAGACCATATTTCTGAATGCGAATATTCTTTGTATCACCGTACTAGTCCCAGATCAAAGTTAGTGCACATAGTCAAACAATGATGATTACATAACCAACAATGCTTTATTACAATAAAAGAGAGTACAAGTTTTATGGCCATCTTATTACAATTGAGGTTACAATACCTCTCAAACTTACAAAACATAACAGAAGCAAAATGAAACTCTAACGATGACCCATCAATATGTCATAGGCAATTAATTAGGGAAGCACAACCCAGAACTCTGGAAAGCCTTAGTTGAATCTACACGCGAAGTAGTCGCAGTCTCCTTCCTGAGCTTCATAATTCTTTAGGATTTGTTTTGAGTGTAGCATGTGAGTACATAGAGTACTCTGCAAGTCTTAGAAAAAATGCAGTATATATAGAGCTTAATAAAGGAATGATAATGTGGTTCTTTTGCACGTAGCGATAGAGAGCTGCTAACCATCAGTCGATTAGAATAATCTTTCCAAAAATCAGTAGAATTTTATCATGTACAGGCCTTGTGCAAGGACGTCGATGGTGTCTCCTAGCTCTGGTGAGGTTTTGATCCGATTACGTTTCCAGAGTTCACCGGACCCCAACCATAGATTTTGGTGGACGGCAACAAAGCCAACAAGGCTACAGTAGCACTTTCCGGCCATGGGCTCACACGAGACGGTCAAGTTAGATTTTGGGCTTAGAGGAGATGATCGACGGCAGCGGCAACTGTAGCTGTGGCATCGTCTCCGTTGTTTACAAAACCAATATGGTGTCGCTCAGACGATTGCAGAGTTCTCAGTTCTCACTAGTGCATATGGTTACCTTAGCTAATCTGCCCTGTCGTATGCAGCGCACCGTGTCACCGTCCACGCCGCCGATGACCCGGAAGCTCGTCCTCTGGCACAACCACCCCATGTGGTCCGGGAACGTGACGAGCGAGAATTTCAATGTGCCCTCATCGAGAACCAGCACGGTGCCGGTCTCGATCCCCCAGTACATTTTCCCGGCGACGCGGCCGGCTAAGTGGATGGCTGAGTCCCATGGCACCTTCAGACGTGCGCCATGCGATGTGCCACCCGCCATCACTACCCGGGGTGAACACGCATGGCCCGTGGCGCGCTCCTCCCCCTGTAAAAATCGTCAAGAGCGCAGAGCACCCTGTAGTTTGACATGCTGATGCCGCCGCCTCTGTCGCCGGTGTCGCCGTCGAGCAGGAAGGCGCCAAGCAACTCGAGATCGCGGAGGTGCGGCAGGTGATTGACCCCCTGGTACCGTCGTTTCACTGGCTCGCAGACGAGAAAATCGGGAAACGACCCGTACTAACCATCCCCAGCAACCGCAGTACGCGAGGAGGAGGAGGCTGCCGCGGCTGTCGGCGATCACTCTGGAGGAACTGTACAACTCATCGTCGTCGCGGTACATGTAGCGGCGGGGGCGGCGGCCGACGCTCTTGCTGGGGCCGATGTACGGGAGGTAGTGGAGGGAGAAGTGCCGGCTGTCGACGCCGGCCGTGGAAGAGGGGACGAAGGCGATGTCGACGTTGGGCCCGGGGTTGGGAGCAGCGTTGGTCTCGTTGTCTAGCCAGCGAAAGGGGACGCAGTAGTGGCCGGAGACGGGGGGCGCGTGGAGGGAGCGGAAGCGCCGGAGGAAGCCGGCGTCGGCGATGGCGCGGCGCCAGCGCCAGCACGTGGCCGCGGCTTGGACGAGGTGGAGAGACGAGTGGAGGTGCAGGAGGATGCGCTCATGGAGCTCGTCGGGGAGGTGGTGCAAGCTCGTCGGCCCGGCCGGCGGCTCGCTCCTCCGGTTGGCCTTGGCTTTGTTCTTGCGCTGCCGTTCGCCGCTCCCCATGGACGAACAACCTGTCGTTCTGTGTTTGGAAGGAGCAAATATCGTAAATCGCCTCGTAACCGACAATTGGGAAGACATGCAAATTAGCAACGGAATCCCGAAATCAGTGGCGTATACGTCCCGTGCGGCGGCCTGGACGGAACCCTACGAATGTGTATGCCGGCCACTCCATGAAATGCAGTCAAGAAAAAAAAACTGAACCCAAACTTTGGGTTGCCCCACGAAACTCACTCTTCATTTGTGCTAGGGAGCAAAGCAACCTAGGCCGTAGCTGAGTACGGCTGGATTCTTTCCGTCTTTCTGCTTATCATTTTTAGTTTATTTTAAAGTAACTAATTTTTAAATAATATATTTTTAAAATAAATCTATAAATTAGTTATATAAATATTATATCGACTTTACCTATATCGGCTAAACTCATATATGTATATCTCCCTCTAATTTAAATTAAAAGTTATAAATCATAACTTAAAAACCCTACAGTGCATGAAACCAACCAGGCCCAGGCGTACGACGCGGGCGAACTCCACGTCATCGGCCCAGAAGCCGGAGTTCTGTTCGCGCGGCCTAATATTCTCAGCCGTCTCTTGCCTAATCCGGAGTATTTGTTTGGTGATCTGTGATATCATAAGTATCAAACACACTTCGCCTAAAAAGAAAGTATAAAACATACTTTTGAATTATTAGATCAATCTAGAATTAGACAAGATATATCCCAAAGCTAATCAAAGGCTACGAAAAATCAACTTAGAGTTTTCAAAAAAACCGGGCAACTTAGAAATAGCACAGCCGCTTCTGAACTCTTTAAGTTATTTACTTCTTTTTACATGTACAACATGGCACAAGTATATGTGCAAAGGCATTTCCAGTGAAAGACATTTATTAGTTCGTAAGAGTATTTTTATACCAAAAGCTAGCTTGTAAGATAAGAGACACATCTACTTTTAAATTAGACACACTGTTGTTTCCTAACCAATATAGAAATATTCCAATGTTTTCCTTCTTTACGTATTGGTATCTCTTAGCCGTCACCAGCGTATTTATCGTATGCTAACGGTCTCTCAAAGTCACCGTACATCATCGGCCACGCCAAGGTGGCTCGATTGTGCGATGACGACGTGGCAGGTATGGCAGGCGACGGGCTCCGGTGTTGGGTGGAGTGGCCTGGCCTGGTAGTGAAGTGTGCCGGTGTGGAGCGGCGTTGCAGCAGTCGAAGTGGAGCATGTAGGAGTGTGGGACCCATGAACTGTATGTTGGATTTAGTGTCTAAGTAGTTTCTGTTTGGCTCCCTCTCCTTTAATTTTCTCTTTACCTTAACATAAATTCTAGTTGGCAGGGTAATTAATACCATGGAATGGCTGATGTATGACTATCAGGAGTGCCCTAAGTGGACAGAATTGAAACACGAAAAACACTACAAAGCATCAACGCGATCTCGTAATAAGCGTGCCGTGTAAGTATTGCATGGCGTGGCTGAATTTCGGAGAGTTTGTTATGGTTAGTCAACGAGAAGATGCGACTTATAATTTGTGCCGAACCAAAATCTTCTGAGTGTCAAAAACAATGTAGATATTTCGAATGGAAAATGATATACCTCACTCGAACGAAACTTTTTGCTAACTCAGTTAAATCTCCCACCCTTGTTTAAAAAAGGTTAAATCTCCACCCTACGAAATGCTCGCCGCTGATGACGATTAAGCTCCACAACATGCCCCTTTTTTTAGTTTATATTAAGGTAATGCGCCTGAGGCGGCAACAATGACAATGAAGAGGAGGTGGTGTAAGAGAGGACGCTGGAGGCAATCGTTGTGTCCGCGGAAGGGCCAAAGGAGCGATTCAGGAGGAAGAAAGATGGTGTGGTGAAGCTAGATGTGGCGCACAAGAGCATGGCAGCGACTTTAGGGTTTGGGTGGGGTGAGGTGAGGAAGAATATATATTAGGGAAGAGAGATGAGATGGATGGTTAGATCTAGATCCAACGGTTTAAAATGTGACTTATTTGTGATGAGAAAGGCAATTAAATATTGTATATGTAAATCAATTTCGAATTGTTTAGGGAACTGCTAGCCCACTAATTGATTTACGACTACGATTGGATCTGGTCTTAGTGGTCGCCGATCGAGGCGATCTCGACCAGCGGTGTCGAGTATCGATCACATAGTCGGGCACAAGACCATGAGTTCTCTTTTCGACCTCGATGCATTCTTTTACGCACGCTAACGGTCTCGGGTATCTTCGACTACCGACCACGTTGCGTTTTTGTCGAATAGTCGGATAGCCCATACGCGGTCTGCCATCGAACACGTAGTCGAGACTTACGACCATGTGATAAGTCTCGACCACGTTATCCGTTTTCGATTAGTCAGTTTCGCTGGTTCTGGTACTCTGATTTCTGTGAGAATTCAATTCTTGTCTTCATAACTCAGTAGCTATTGGATAAAAGAGTTAAGTAGATACTTAGAAGGGCCAAAGGAGGTGGTGTAAGAGAGGACGCTGGAGGCAATCGTTGTGTCCGCGGAAGGGCCAAAGGAGCGATTCAGGAGGAAGAAAGATGGTGTGGTGAAGCTAGATGTGGCGCACAAGAGCATGGCAGCGACGTTAGGGTTTGGGTGGGGTGAGGTGAGGAAGAATTGAAGGACCGAAATGGCAACAGAGGGGGGTGAATGGTGCCTTAAAATTCTCAAATAAAATTCAACCCTATCTTTCTCCAGTAGCTAAAGAGCTGTGAAGAAGAAGATTGATTGTTCAACGAGAAACTCGGAGAGAACAGAGAAGAATCGTGCCGGATGAAAACAACAGAGAACACCAAAGAATTGCCGTGGTCAAAAGATATCTCATGAAGATCGATCACGGACGTAAATCAAGGAAAAAGCAGGCGGCCGATTGAGTCCGGCAATAGATTACCGTGGTCGTCGGGCCGAAAGCAGACGAAGAAAACGATCGGCGGTCTAAACCGAGAAGATCGGACCATCGGTCAAAATCGAGAATTACCGCGGTCGAATCGGTGCCGGAAGGTCTTTATCGTGATCGAAGATAGCGAGAAGAACTCATGACCGAGACGACCGAAGAATCGTAGTCGTAAGACCGACTCAAGGTAGTCCTAAATCAGCAGCAAGCAAGCCGCAGACGACCTTTGAAATGAGAGTAGCCACCACGGTGCCGTGGTCGAAATGATTACCCGAACCGACAAATGAAAATAAGCGATAAATCTTGAGTTGTCGAAGCGAGAAGCGAGAACACGATGGTCGGATCTGCGCTGACCAAGATCACATGGTCGTGGCTCGAGCAGAGCCGCTCGGCGCACGACCGCAAAGACCAAAATCCGGATAACTTGCAAATCTTCAAGCGAAAGAGGAGATATTTTAACCACAAAGATTTAGCATCCTCGGAAGAAAATCACCTAGTAAATCTAAAGTCTTTGCAATGGTCGGCTAGAACGACATGGTCAAAACTGAAAACAGAAGCTGAGGCGCATGGTGAGAGACACGAAATTTCTCCGATTCGACCTTGCTCTTGGGAATGAATCGGCCAAATTGCCTTGAGCAGATTCTCTGCTCGAGCAAATCAAATATAAGCCAACTCGAAGGAAATACGAAGGAACTAAGAATGAAGAGATGGCAAATAAATCAATGAAAACATCTCAAGAACGACCTCTCAACCCGGATCACAAACACGGACCCATCTCATAGATAAACTCTAACAAGTACAGAGAGATGAGTCCTCTCAAATCATAACACGGAGGTTTCGCAACCACTCCCACAGGAGGACAAGCTCTAGCCCTAGAGCACACACACACAGATACACTCCCAAGGGAGGGAGGCGGTGCCTCAAGGCCTAGCCGACCAACTCACTCGAACACTTGCCTCCCCTCTCCCTTTTATAGCCTCACACCTGAGACTAACCCTAATGGATCCATCCATTAGTCCATCTTGGGATAACCCGAAAACCCCATCTAACACCGGGTTTTAACACTCACTTTGCCCGCTAACTCAAATGCTTTGCTGCTATCCCAACAGACCCGCACTTTGCCGTTAGCGCCAATGAATCCACTTCTTTTCTCGGTGCTTTACGGAGGGACAGCTTCCCCAGCTTTGACATTTCTCCAAAATGCCCTCCGCGCCTTCCGAAGCTTCCTCCACCGCTTTGTTGTCCATCTTGTCGACCCACTTTGCACGACACGTCCTCTTGGCTTTTCCACGTCGTTCTGGACCTCAACAACTCCCTTGTCTAGTCCCGACCTCCTAAGCCTCACCAAGACTGTCTCCTAGATCATGCAACCGACCGATCAGACCTCCGACTCCTCCAGAGTCTAGTCTCGGTCTATTTCGCCGCACAACCGCACCCAACCTCCCGACCGTCGGACCTCGGCTCCTCCTGAGCCTAGTCCGGTCCTCCTCGTTGTTGCCCGTCGTGCTCGGCTCTGCGTTCAGCTCAGTTCCTCATCTCCGGCTCGCAACCACCTCACGGCCTCGATCATCTTCGGCGTCTCCGACCGTCTGGACCTCAACACCTCCTGTGCCTAGTCCCGGTCCTCCCACGCCTCACCATGAAATAGCTCCGAAGTCCTGCAGCCACAAGACAAGCAAACCATCACATAGCACCGCTCTAAACAAGCAGACCACACTCTGCATAGCTCAACAGAGCTCACACCTTTTCCTCGAAAATAGACATTGACAAACCACATCAAGAATATGAACCAACAAGTCCACAAGGTCCACAACATCACGGGAACCCATACGATCAAGTCCCAACATAATCGGACATCACATGGGCTCATACGATCGGTTTGAATGAACTCAGCCGACCACGGTCATTCTGCCGATAACGTGGTCGAACGCGGTTTCAACCACGTTCAATCCCGTGATAACATGGTCGATGCTCCGATCGGCCAACGTGGTCGACACTCGAGCCACCGATCGCAACACGTGGTCGATACATCGAGTACCCTGGCGTGGTCGTACTCCTGGCGTGGTCGAAACGCCAGCGCCCAGCGTGGTCGGCGCTCCCAAGCGCTCAGCGTGGTCGTAAACCACGGCGCCGACTACCGATCACGACCAGCGCGTCGAAACTTCACAACGTGGTCGTAGATGGCCCTAGAGACCTCCGACCACGCCAACGTGGTCGTAGAGACCTGGCGTGGTCGTACGCTACCTCCTGGTTCTCGATATCACCAACGTGGTCGTGTGACATCCGGAAACAACCCGATTGCTCTCAACGTGGTAATAAGTGTCTGACTCGCTTCCGACCACGGCCAATCTGATCGAATACCCGAATTGCGCCAACGTGGTCGATGTCGAATGTCACAATCGTGGTCGAGCTTGAGCGCCTGGCGTGGTCGACTTACCGGCGCCGACTACCGACCATGACCACGTAGTCGTAAACCCGACCACGACTACCGACTACGACCAGCGTGGTCGTAAACTCCCGGTGGCTTCGATTACCTTCAACATGGTTGTACGCCACCCGACCACGGTCAAGGTGGTCTTAAACTCTTCCGACTACGTTCAATTTGCTCTATAGTGGTCGTATAAGCTTCCGATCACTCACGTGCGCCGACGTACGCAACCCGATACTCGAGAATGTGGTCGTGCGCTACGGTGAACTTCCGATCACGTTCAAACATGGTCGTGCAGACCCTGCTGCGTGGTCGTAAACCTCCTGTCGACCTCCGACCACGCCCAAAATGATCGTGCGGCACGAGGGACAAGTCGTACCGACTTCATTTCGTCGAGTTAAGACTTTGCAATAAAGCCCAAAACAAACTCAATTTTCCTTCAAACAACGGTCAAATACTCATCACAAAGATGGGATCATTTCCACATGATCTCTCAATCTCCCCCTTGATGAGTATATTGACAAACACCGTAAAATATGAAGTTGAGTTTGTAGAAGACGACATGGTCCAAAGATAGAAAATGAAATAATGACCATGTCGCGGAAGGAACACTAGAGCAATAAATAAAGAGCAAATTGATCTTCAAAACTCTAGCAGGTTCCCAGAATTCGAGAAAATTTTTCTTTTTCTTTTCTCCAATCTATTCTCCCCTTTTGGCAATAAACACATCAAGTATGCAAGAGAGAATAAGTCATGATGATGGATGAAATGACCGATTTGATTATTCAAAGTATGCGAGCCATGAGAATTATCCAAAATGACCAAAATGTATTACACCAAGCCATAACATACAAATATGCTATAAAGATCATGACTAAGTATGTAAAGTGAAGCTAAACAACAGAAGGTATAATCTGAATTTTAATTGAAGTGCTTAGCAAGTCAAGTCAAACAAGATTTTAGTCTAGCTAATGATATCCACAAATGATGCAAACCATGTCAATAAGCTAAATGGAATCAAGAAGCTAGTGTTGAGCAAACTAGAGTGCTATTTGTTCAAGAATGATACATTTGTTTAAGTACTTTGACATTTTGCAATTGAGCACAAATGACATTTTCTTTAGAGAACACATGGTTGTTTTCAACCATCTTTTATTCATCATGTGCTAGACCTCAAGCCTTATGCGATCATTCCAAGCGAGAAGCTTAAGGAAATGATCTTGGTCATCAAAACTCCCCGAGTTCATGCCTTGTGCAATGGCAAGCCGTCTCATGAGAAAGAATTGGTGAGATCGGTTTTTCGCCGGAAGAGATTTTTTTTGACAGTTGTACTAACTTATGTGTCATCAAGAAACTGTATAGCTCAATCTATTGCTCAACTAAGATTCAAGACTCAACTCAGCCTATTTGACATGGCGAGAATCATAAAAGGATAACACAAGGCTGACTAGTCTCAAATATGAACATGACATGAATTAGGTCAAATTTGGTATTTTAATTAACCTATCATGGCAAAGACTTGACTACACATATAAAGTCATGATCAGATTAGCAATGGAGCACAAATCATGGCAAGGTGTAAAGCATTGAAAGCATGTCATAACCGGATAATAATCAAGGCTCAATGTGGTTATATTACAATGCAGAATGCAATGCGAAAATCCACTCCCCTTAACATGTGATGCGACTTTTAGTTCAAGTTGAGTTAAGTCAAAATTAAGCTCCGAAGTTCCCAAATGAACTCCCCAGACCAAAGCAATAAACAAGAAGTCGGTAAAGAGAGGAGAAAACAGGCGATCCTTAAACCATAGATAAGAGTAAGAAGTCTAACTAGGCGAGAAAACGCTCTAATCTATGCTAGGAGGACTAACCCAAATGCACCCCGATGCAGTGCAACAAAAAATGAGAACAGGAGCAAGATAAATGAATAAAGCAGTAAAACACAGAAACTCCTTCTCACAATATCCATAAGGACAAACCACCCTAAGCTCTCCCTGAAACATAGCCCGAACAGACAGAAAGACTCCAACTCCCCCTGGAGAAGGCAAATTGAGAAGAACCAGAAAATTTGGCACAAAATCCAAAAGGGAAAGGTTCTAACTCAAGAAGGTGATCCTCAAACACACTCTATCCTCATGGTCTCTAGCCTATAACCTCATACCACGGAGCAAAGGCACACTATGTCAATGCAAAAGACTCTAGTGGCCAAGAAAAAGTTCAATCTAGGTAGAAGAGAATCCTAGAGAACCAAAGCCCAAACTAGGTAGTAAATAATCCTAGAGAACCATTTAGATGAGAAGTGTGATTGAGACAACATCACCTAGAGTTGGCTCCTACTGACCAAACTGACCCTTCCTACCACTAGAGGACATATACTATGCAAAGCCGAGTGGCGGAAGCGAGAACACTAAAGATCACAGGGAGCAAACCTCGGTTATAGTTGCTCGGGAGGTTGTTGTAGTGGTCGAGGTCGAATATGTGTCCGGGGCGAGGTCGTAGATGAGTCCACGAACATGGTCGTACATGTGTTCGAGACCTCATCAGCGATCGAAGTCATGTCTTGGGCGTTGTCGAGTCCGAGTTCACCATGGTCGCAGATGAATCCAAATTGAGTCCGACCATAGTCGAGATGATTCGGGGTCGCAATTGATCCGGGTCTAGACCGTGGTCATAGGCAGTCCGAGAATGGTCGGAGTCGTGTTCGGTGTGGTCGAACTCGCGTCGAGGATCGGTTGTAGTTGAGTCCGAGTCATGGCGAGTTGAGTCCGGATCGTAGTCGTGGTCGAATCCGGCTCATGGTCGTGTATGGGTTCACCGAGTCCATCTTGTGGTCGTAGAAACTACGACGTGGTCATAAAGACCGAGGAAGCGGTCGTAACAATTGTACCACTCTCCCTCATTCATAACTGCGGATTAAACATAGGGGAACAGTGGTGTCCTAATCTTGGGGTAAATAATACACAAGCATGGATCGATCTTGAGACAAATGACCACAATCGGTAGCATTACAAATGTATGAGAACACGCACCGCCACAAGCTCAATCTAGCCCTCATCAAAAGCATCTAGAACAGCAAGCCTAGAGCCACCCAATACTAGAAGAAGCTTGTGACCTGACCACAAATCTCATGATATCTAAGCATAAGCACAGACTAATGCTACCAAGATGTTATACAATTTTATTTCATGCCATAACAGCAATAAGATCAAAGTATACAAGCATCACAATGAATCACAACCATACAGAAGCGGATGACGAGAACAGATCACGAAGCATATGCTAGCATGGATAAAAGCATGTATAAAAGAAAATATACAAAGGCATGAATAAACGCAGCATCATGACACAGAGAAACTATCCAAGATATACCCAAGCTCATCTTGTCCATACATATGCATACATCATGTAGACATACAACATGGCAAATCAACATCATGAAAAGTATGCTAACATGTATAAATAATGATGAACATAAGGAGCAAGGTGTGAACCATGATAGATACTACAGAGCACAAGGTCATGATGATACTTGACTTCTAATGCACCCACTCTACTTAGCTCATGAAGTCAAGTCAAAGGTTAAGCATCTAACAAATACAACAAGGTACATGGATACTTAAGCAACATACACATAAAGGCATGACATGAAAGCATTGAGAGAAAAACATGCCAGTATGGTACAGGTGAGCACACGAACAAGCACAACATGCCAATTATGGTCAAACATGAGTATAAGGGCATGAGGGTATAGAGTAGCTCACAAAGTAGGTGTGGACGCTAACGTGAGAGCATATGCCTCTTAGAGGCCATCAATTGGAGAGCCAATGAATGTTCTGGTCACATGATGAAGCAGAAGACCAAAACCCAATCAAATCCATGTTCTCCAACTCGCGTCTGGATACCTACGAATGACAAGAACAAAGTGCCCAAGTCTTGGATCCCGAAGGGTTAGTAAGCAAATGCTTGGGCTTCCAAGACTTGACACACGGCCACTCAGCAGAAAAGGAGTGGTCATTACGTGCTACGACTACGGTCGAGAAGAAATGAGCGTGGTCATAGCACGAGAGGCGTAGTCTTGAATGACTATAGCCGAGAGATGTGGTCGTTGGTCGTTACAACCACGATTGGGAATTTCAGGTGTGGTCGTAAGTCAGTTATGACCACGGCAATCGAGCGGCGATCGCTCGTAACCGCGATCGTGATCGTGGGGACTTTCGACCACGGTAACAAGCGGAAGTGTCCGCCCGCAGACATGGTCGTATGCAGCTAGGACTATGTCGAGAAGCGAAGTTGTGGTCGTGGGCATTACGACTACAACGACGACACGAAGAGGAACTCGACTTTACTATACTCTAGCAAGCTCACACTCCTCTACACATGTGAAGTGAGTCAAAGTTTTAATTTCTCATTTGCAGATTTTAACATTCAAGTAGAAATTAAATTTTCACCGCTCTGAGAAAGACTCACAACCTACACAAGAGAAATGAGATTTCAACCTAGCAAGAACAATCTAGCAATTTATAATCTAGGCACCTCACAATATCCCGAAGAGCAAGTATATTCATCTTGGACAAGGCCAAAGTCGAATAAGTTTTACCTTGCTCATGATAAGTCGACGCTCGTCCTTATCATTATCATCCGTGTGTTCTCCAAGGTTTTCTCCTTCACGGCACTTGATTAACCAAAGGACAAGAATGTACCACAAAGCTCACACTTGTGGTTTCTTGCAAATAAAATCATCCTCTAGCCGAAATCAAGCCTCTTGTCTTAAAGGACATCATTGGCAAAACCACCCCAATAAGATTCAAAGAAAAGTTCACAAGATTCCCTACTAGTTGCATGCTCAAGATCGGTTAAGATCCAATTCAGAGCCAACCTCGCTCTGATACCAATTGAAGGACCGAAATGGCAACAGAGGGGGGGGTGAATGGTGCCTTAAAATTCTCAAATAAAATTCAACCCTATCTTTCTCCAGTAGCTAAAGAGCTGTGAAGAAGAAGATTGATTGTTCACTGAGAAACTCAGAGAGAACAGAGAAGAATCGTGCATTGGATGAAAACAACAGAGAACACCAAAGAATTGCCGTGGTCAAAAGATATCTCATGAAGATCGATCACGGACGTAAATCAAGGAAAAAGAGGCGGCCGATTGAGTCCGACAATAGATTACCGTGGTCGTCGAATCCGAAAACAGACGAAGAAAACGATCGGCGGTCTAAGCCGAGAAGATCGGACCATCGGTCAAAATCAGAGAATTACCGCGGTCGAATCAGCTGCCAGAAGGTCTTTATCGTGATCGAAAGATAGCCGAGAAGAACTCATGACCGAGACGACCAGCAACTGTAGTCGTAAGACCGACTCAAGGTAGTCCTAAATACAGCAGCTGCAAGCCGCACGGACGACCTTTGAAATGAGAGTAGCCACACACCGCCGTGGTCGAAATGATTACCCGAACCGACAAATGAAAATAAGCGATAAATCTTGAGTTGTCGAAGCGAGAAGCGAGAACACGATGGTCGGATCTGCGCACACCCAAGATCACATGGTCGTGGCTCGAGCAGAGCCGCTCGGCATGACCGCAAAGACCAAAATCGGATAACTTGCAAATCTTCAAACGAAAAGAGGAGATATTTTAACCACAAAGATTTAGCATCCTCTGGAAGAGAAATCACCTAGTAAATCTAAAGTCTTTGCAATGGTCGGCTAGAACGACATGGTCAAAAGCGAAAACAGAGAACTGGGGCGCATGGTGAGAGACACGAAATTTCTCCGATTCGACCTTGCTCTTGGGAATGAACTGGCCAAATTGCCTTGAGCCAGATTCTCTGTTCTGAGCAAATCAAATATAAGCCAACTCTGAAAGGAAATACAGAAGGAACTAAGAATGAAGAGATGGCAAATAAATCAATGAAAACATCTCAAGAATAGCCTCTCAACCCAGATCACAAACACAGACCCATCTCATAGATAAACTCTAACAAGTACAGAGAGATGAGTCCTCTCAAATCATAACACGGGAGGTTTCTGCAACCACTCCCCCTGGGAGGACAAGCTCTAGCCCTAGAGCACACACACAGATACACTCCCAAGGGAGGGAGGCGGGCGCCTCAAGGCCTAGCCGACCAACTCACTCGAACACTTGCCTCCCTCTCCCTTTTATAGCCTCACACCGAGACTAACCCTAATGGATCCATCCATTAGTCCATCTGGGATAACCCGAAAACCCCATCTAACACCGGGTTTTAACACTCACTTTGCCCGCTAACTCAAATGCTTTGTCTGCTATCCCAACAGACCCGCACTTTGCCCGTTAGCGCCAACAGAATCCACTTCTTTTCTCAGGTGCTTTGTCAAGGTGGTCTTAAACTCTTCCGACTACGTTCAATTTGCTCTATAGTGGTCGTATAAGCTTCCGATCACTCGTACGCCGCTCGACCGCAACCCGATACTCAGCAATGTGGTCGTACGCTACCCGGTAGACTTCCGATCACGTTCAAACATGGTCGTACGGGCCACTGCGTGGTCGTAAACCTCCTGTCGACCTCAGACCACGCCCAAAATGATCGTGCGACACGGGGACAAGTCGTACACGACTTCATTTCGTCAGAGTTAAGACTTTGCAATAAAAGCCCAAAACAAACTCAATTTTCCTTCAAACAACAGTCAAATACTCATCACAAAGATGGGATCATTTCCACATGATCTCTCAAGAATATATATTAGGGAAGAGAGATGAGATGGATGGTTAGATCTAGATCCAACGGTTTAAAATGTGACTTATTTGTGATGAGAAAGGCAATTAAATATTGTATATGTAAATCAATTTCGAATTGTTTAGGGAACTGCTAGCCCACTAATTGATTTACGACTACGATTGGATCTGGTCTTGGTGGCTGCCGACAGAGGCGATCTACGACCGCGGTGTCGAGTATCGATCACATAGTCGGGCACAAGACCATGAGTTCTCTTTTCGACCTCAGTCTGTTCTTTTCTGCCTGCTAACTGGTCTCGGGTATCTTCGACTACCGACCACATTGCGTTTTTGTCGAATAGTTGGATAGCCCATACGCGGTCTGCCATCGAACACGTAGTCGAGACTTACGACCATGTGGTAAGTCTCGACCACGTTATCCGTTTTCGATTAGTCAGTTTCGCTGGTTCTGGTACTCTGATTTCTGTGAGAATTCAATTCTTGTCTTCATAACTCAGTAGCTATTGGATAAAAGAGTTAAGTAGATACTTAGAGAAGAATTTGAAGGCACCATTCACCCTCTCTCTGTTGCATATCCGATCCTACAGGCAGGATGGTGGTGGAGGCGAACGGAGCTCGTTGGAGAGGAACAGAGATGGTAGTGCGGGGGAGGAGTGCAGAGCGTGGATTGGTTAGGACGGCGGCTGGAGGCAAAGAGCAGCACGGCGGCGGCGGCAACCTCGCGCGTGGTCTGTGACGACGAACGAAGCGGCGTACGCACGGGAGAAGATAAGAGGAGCCGACACTGACTGTTAAGTTTGGGCCTAGGACCAGGAGGAAAAGAGATGGGCCAGAAGAGAGAAACCCGGGCGTTTCGATAGGTAGTTAGGGATCGCACGTTCAATCAACAGGCGCGACCTTAAAAAAAGATAGATGGTGCAAATGAACCTTGCGTCATGCTTAATTTGTGTGTTATCTTCGTAACCTAGCAGAATGAATTCCGAGGTTCACTTAACTAGTCTTTCCAGTCATAAGAGAGTATACCCAAAGTCGCACCATATACAAATAATTTTTATTATAATATACTTATAAAACTTGGTAATGTTGTAATATTACAAAAGTGCTTTTTTATATATAAATTTACACTCCTGACTACGTATATATTAACACATGGCCGAAGGAAGTACTCGATGAGCATGCAAGAACTCCTGCGACCAAACCATCTTCAGACTTGCACTGCTGAAACTGGAAGAAAAAACACCGTCGCGGATTCTCACTTCCACTCCCTCTAGTTCAAGCATGTCCTAAAGAAACGAAAAAAATATTGAGAAACGAAGGAGAGAAGAACCAGAGCCCACAATTCTACCGGATCTTTTCACCTACTGCTAACTCCCTTACACCTGTCGCGCACTCGCACCCACCTCGCAATTCCGTGCCAGTCTCTGGTTGCCCATCACCCCTACCCATCGTCGCTCCCCTCTCGAAGTCCCAACTAGAGATGAAAGACACGGCCATGTTTTTTTAGGCTAGTCTAAAGCACGATCGACGACCGGTCCGGCACTCCCAACTGAAGATGAAAGATACGGTCATGTTTTTTCAGGCTAGCCTAAAGCACAATTAATCCGGCACGATCTAAACATGATTCAGCTTAACACATGATAGGCCATGTCGGTACGACATAAATAGTGGTCTGGCCTAGGCCTGAAAAGTCGGCACGATGGGTGGCACGGCACGGCCCGGTGTGGCATGCCATGCTCGGTTTGGTCCGGCCCGACGAGCACGGTCGACACACCAGCGATGGAGGCCTCGCCACCTACCTCCCATAGACATCCTATGACTCACGATCATTCCCACAATACAAGTCATCACAGAGCAGAACCACAATACAAGTCATCACAGAGCAGAGAGAGGGGGAGTAGAGGAGAAGGACTAAGGAGTATACCGAACTACCGGAGGGAGAAGACGTCGATGTTGTAGTTGAGTGCTCTAAGTGAGAGACCATGTGGAGGTCATCCCGTGTGAATGATGAGTAATTGACATCGGTTTAGGAAAGTCTAGTTTGATTTGGGTGGTTTGGACCTTGACGTTGCGTGGTGCAATCGGGTTCGGTCGGACTTGGTTAAACCTGGTCAAAGTGATTAGGATGCATATTCTGTTGATTCAACATGTTTGGGCTTAATGTGGTTTCATTAATGCTAATTATGCTTTTATGTGTCGAGCAGTGCTATTTGATGTGTTTCTTGTCTGTGTTGACTGCATGACGTCGAGGCGGAGTCATGGTGAGAAACGAGGTGACCGGACTAGACACAGGCGGTGTCGAGGTCAGAATGGTCAGATGTGTCGAAGACGGTGGAGATTCGATGTTGTTGCGAGTCGTGGATGACAAGGAGCGCGGAAGCTTCCTGGAAGGTGCAGGAGGGGCGAATCAGTAATTTCGCGAGGCTGCACAAGCGGGAGACGGTTCCGTTCGAGTTTAGCGGGCGTAATGGGTTGGAGACCCGTTAGCCAAGGGCTATAAAATATGTGTTGTTGGCTGCATGTATTCCCATAGCTTTGGGAGAGAGTTAGGCTTTCCTAGAGTCAAAAGAAACTTTGTGAGTTTGTTTTGGCTTTAGGCTTTAGTGGTTGAAGGGTTGGTGAGACAGCACAGGGTGTGTTCCCTTTCGTTCATCCTTTCTCTGTGTAGTTGTCTCCTCTCCAAAGCATGTAGTGTGGGAATGTTCTTGTGTTTTGGGAGATGGAGAGGATGGATTGAGGAGCTTGTAATCCTTCTTGTTCTAATGACCATGCGTATCAGGACTCCTCTGTATTTTTTATTTTTCATGAATGAAATCACTGAAAGTTTATTTTTCTGCCTCCTGTGTTCTTCGTTCTTCCTTTCGGTGATTTCTTGACTTCTTGAGTTTTGAGTTGTTTCATGCTAGGAAGGTCCAAAATGGGTTGCTCTATGTTGGGATGATGCCTCAAGATCATTTGATCGATTTTCCCAAGAGCTAATCTCATTTAATCTCGATTTCACTTTTGGGCCTCTTTATTCTTGATTTGTTTCTAGGGTTTGGTCCAAATCTTTGATTTCCTTCTTGAGATGGCTTGAAACTTGGCATGTAAAGCTCAGATGCTATTATCTTGCTATCCCCAAAGTTTCATTGCCAAAGGATCAAGGATGAGATGGAAATTTGAGATTTATTACTGCACTCTGTAGGTTTTCAGTTTTTATCTCAAATCCTTTTTCTTTCATTGTGAGTTGGCTTCTTGTGGTTCTGGTGCTCCCACAGTTATTTAAGAGGTTGTCTCTCGCCTCGGTGAAATCTCCGAGAGAAATCTCCAATTTTGTTGCTATTTGGAGTATTGCATTTCTGTCTGAAAAACCTCACTGCGATGCCTACTGTTATTTTTAGTCTGCAACAAAGCCTTCTAGGAAGCGAAAATCTGCATGTTTCAGTTCTTTTCAATTTGCCAAACCGCTTCCTTTTCTAGTCTCTAGCGGTCTGTAGTCTGCACACTATTTTTCAGCAAAACGCATGCTGAAATCTGCATGTTTTTGCTGAAATCTGCATGCTGAAATCTGCATGTTTTTGGTGAAATCTGCATGCTAAAAACTGCATGTTTTTACTGAAAACTGCATGCTGATTTTACTCTATTATAATTTTTAGACTGTTTATTAGAGGGAGTACGAAATAATATAAATCCATATCCAGTTTTGACCGATATAAATAAAATCACTATAGTGTACACTATAATCAATTTATAGATTCATTTTAAAAGATACTCTATTTAAAATTAGTTGCCAGAGAAAAACTGGAAAGCAATTTTAGCGGCTGAAAAGAAAACATCGCTGCTGCAGCCTGCAGCCCGGCCTGTTAGTTCTGTCAACTGTGTCCATCCGGCCTAAAGTGCTAATGTGATGCCATTCAAAAGTTCCGACATGTTCGAAAGAAAAGTTTGTGATGTTTTCTACATAGTGTGTTCTAGCACCTTTAAAACTTCAACTCAAGCTGAAATTGTAATAGAGGAAACGAAAACAAGAAGTTTGTTGCCAATAGTAACCTTTTGTCTTTCCATCTTTTAACTTTTGATTTATAATTAGTCAAAATCTTATCAATTTGGCTACTCTTAACCTAGCGTGAGCTTGAACCTGGAATTCTTCCTTGGTAGATTCTTGTGTTACAGGCTTGTCCTAGTCTCTGCAGGAAAGCGGCCACTCCATGAAATGCAGTCAAGAAAAAAAACTGAACCCCAACTTTGGGTTGCCCCACGAAACTCACTCTTCATCTGTGCTAGGGAGCAAAGCAACCTAGGCCGTAGCTGAGTACGGCTGGATTCTTTTCGTCTTTCTGCTTATCATTTTTAGTTTATTCTACGGTAACTAATTTTTAAATAATATATTTTTTAAAATAAGCCTATAAATTAGTTATGTAAATATTATATCAATTTTATCTATATCAGCTAAACTTATATATATGTATCTCCCTCTAATTTAAATCAAAAGTTATAAATCACAACTTAAAAAACCTACAGTGCATGAAACCAACCAGGCCCAGGCGCGGGCGAACTCCACGTCAACGGCCCAGAAGCCGGAATTCTGTTCGCGCGGCCTAATATTCTCAGCCGTCTCTTGCCTAATCCGGAGTATTTGTTTGGTGATCTGTGATTTCATAAGTATCAAACACACTTCGCCTAAAAAGAAAGTATAAAACATACTTTTGAATTATTAGATCAATCTAGAATTAGACAAGATATATCCCAAAGCTAATCAAAGGCTACGAAAAATCAAGTTAGAGTTTTCAAAAAAAACCGGGCAACTTAGAAATAGCACAGCCGCTTCTGAACTCTTAAGTTATTTACTTCTTTTTACATGTACAACATGGCACAAGTATATGTGCAAAGGCATTTCCAGTGAAAGACATTTATTAGTTCGTAAGAGTATTTTTATACCAAAAGCTAGCTTGTAAGATAAGAGACACATCTACTTTTAAATTAGACAAACTGTTGTTTCCTAATCAATATAGAAATATTCCAATGTTCTCCTCCTTTACGCATTGATATCTCTTAGTCGTCACCAGCGTATTTATCGTATGCTAACGGTCCCTCAAAGTCACCGTACATCATCGGCCACGCCAAGGTGGCTCGATTGTGCGATGACGACGTGGCAGGTATGGCAGGCGACGGGCTCCGGTGTTGGGTGGAGTGGCCTGGTAGAGAAGTGTGCCGGTGTGGAGCGGCGTTGCAGCAGTCGAAGTGGAGCATGTAGGAGTGTGGGACCCATGAACTGTATGTTGGATTTAGTGTCTAAGTAGTTTCTGTTTGGCTCCCTCTCCTTTAATTTTCTCTTTACCTTAACATAAATTCTAGTTGGCAAGGTAATTAATACCATGGAATGGCTGATGTATGACTATCAGGAGTGCCCTAAGTGGACAGAATTGAAACACGAAAAACACTACAAAGCATCAACGCGATCTCGTAATAAGCGTGCCGTGTAAGTATTGCATGGCGTGGCTGAATTTCGGAGAGTTTGTTATGGTTAGTCAACGAGATGATGCGACTTATAATTTGTGCCAAACTAAAATCTTCTGAGTGTCAAAAGCAATGTAGATATTTCGAATGGAAAATGATATACCTCACTCGAACGAAACTTTTTGCTAAATCGGTTAAATCTCCCACCCTTGTTTAAAAAAAGGTTAAATCTCCACCCTACGAAATGCTCGCCGCTGACGACGATTAAGCTCCACAACATGCCCCTTTTTTTAGTTTATATTAAGGTAATGCGCCTGAGGCGGCAACAATGACAATGAAGAGGAGGTGGTGTAAGAGAGGACGCTGGAGGCAATCGTTGTGTCTGCGGAAGGGCCAAAGGAGCGATTCAGGAGGAAGAAAGATGGTGTGGTGAAGCTAGATGTGGCGCACAAGAGCATGGCAGCGACTTTAGGGTTTGGGTGGGGTGAGGTGAGGAAGAATATATATTAGGGAAGAGAGATGAGATGGATGGTTAGATCTAGATCCAACGGTTTAAAATGTGACTTATTTGTGATGAGAAAGGCAATTAAATATTGTATATGTAAATCAATTTCGAATTGTTTAGGGAACTGCTAGCCCACTAATTGATTTACGACTACGATTGGATCTGGTCTTAGTGGCTGCCGACTGAGGCGATCTACGACCGCGGTGTCGAGTATCGATCACATAGTCGGGCACAAGACCATGAGTTCTCTTTTCGACCTCAGTCTGTTCTTTTCTGCCTGCTAACTGGTCTCGGGTATCTTCGACTACCGACCACGTTGCGTTTTTGTCGAATAGTCGGATAGCCCATACGCGGTCTGCCATCGAACACGTAGTCGAGACTTACGACCATGTGATAAGTCTCGACCACGTTATCCGTTTTCGATTAGTCAGTTTCGCTGGTTCTGGTACTCTGATTTCTGTGAGAATTCAATTCTTGTCTTCATAACTCAGTAGCTATTGGATAAAAGAGTTAAGTAGATACTTAGAGAAGAATTTGAAGGCACCATTCACCCTCTCTCTGTTGCCTATCCGGTCCTACAGGCAGGATGGTGGTGGAGGCGAACGGAGCTCGTCGGAGAGGAACAGAGATGGTAGTGCGGGGGAGGAGGAGTGCAGAGCGTGGATTGGTTAGGACGGCGGCTGGAGGCAAAGAGCAGCACGGCGGCGGCGGCAACCTCGCGCGTGGTCTGTGACGACGAATGAAGCGGCGTACGCACGGGAGAAGATAAGAGGAGCCGACACTGACTGTTAAGTTTGGGCCTAGGACCAGGAGGAAAGAGATGGGCCAGAAGAGAGAAACCCGGGCGTTTCGATAGGTAGTTAGGGATCGCACGTTCAATCAACAGGCGCGACCTTAAAAAAAGATAGATGGTGCAAATGAACCTTGCGTCATGCTTAATTTGTGTGTTATCTTCGTAACTTAGCAGAATGAATTCCGAGGTTCACTTAACGAGTCTTTCCAGTCATAAGAGAGTATACCCAAAGTCGCACCATATACAAATAATTTTTATTATAATATACTTATAAAACTTGGTAATGTTGTAATATTACAAAAGTGCTTTTTATATATAAATTTACACTCCTGACTACGTATATATTAACACATGGCCGAAGGAAGTACTCGATGAGCATGCAAGAACTCCTGCGACCAAACCATCTTCAGACTTGCACTGCTGAAACTGGAAGAAAAAACACCGTCGCGGATTCTCACTTCCACTCCCTCTAGTTCAAGCATGTCCTAAAGAAACGAAAAAAATATTGAGAAACGAAGGAGAGAAGAACCAGAGCCCACAATTCTACCGGATCTTTTCACCTACTGCTAACTCCCTTACACCTGTCGCGCACTCGCACCCACCTCGCAATTCCGTGCCAGTCTCTGGTTGCCCATCACCCCTACCCATCGTCGCTCCCTCTCGAAGTCCCAACTAGAGATGAAAGACACGGCCATGTTTTTAGGCTAGTCTAAAGCACGATCGACGACCGGTCCGGCACTCCCAACCGAAGATGAAAGATACGGTCATGTTTTTCGGGCTAGCCTAAAGCACAATTAATCCGGCACGATCTAAACATGATTCAGCTTAACACATGATAGGCCATGTCGGTACGACATAAATAGTGGTCAGCCTGGGCACGAAAAGTCGACACGATGGGTGGCACGGCACGGCCCGGTGTGGCATGCCATGCTCGGTTTGGTCCGGCCCGACGAGCACGGTCGACACACCAGCGATGGAGGCCTCGCCACCTACCTCCCATAGACATCCTATGACTCACGATCATTCCCACAATACAAGTCATCACAGGCGAACCACAATACAAGTCATCACAGAGGCGAGAGAGGGAGTAGAGGAGAAGGACTAAGGAGTATACCGAACTACCGGAGGGAGAAGACGTCGATGTTGTAGTTGAGTGCTCTAAGTGAGAGACCATGTGGAGGTCATCCCGTGTGAATGATGAGTAATTGACATCGGTTTAGGAAAGTCTAGTTTGATTTGGGTGGTTTGGACCTTGACGTTGCGTGGTGCAATCGGGTTCGGTCGGACTTGGTTAAACCTGGTCAAAGTGATTAGGATGCATATTCTGTTGATTCAACATGTTTGGGCTTAATGTGGTTTCATTAATGCTAATTATGCTTTTATGTGTCGAGCAGTGCTATTTGATGTGTTTCTTGTCTGTGTTGACTGCATGACGTCGAGGCGGAGTCATGGTGAGAAACGAGGTGACCGGACTAGACACAGGCGGTGTCGAGGTCAGAATGGTCAGATGTGTCGAAGACGGTGGAGATTCGATGTTGTTGCGAGTCGTGGATGACAAGGAGCGCGGAAGCTTCCTGGAAGGTGCAGGAGGGGCGAATCAGTAATTTCGCGAGGCTGCACAAGCGGGAGACGGTTCCGTTCGAGTTTAGCGGGCGTAATGGGTTGGAGACCCGTTAGCCAAGGGCTATAAAATATGTGTTGTTGGCTGCATGTATTCCCATAGCTTTGGGAGAGAGTTAGGCTTTCCTAGAGTCAAAAGAAACTTTGTGAGTTTGTTTTGGCTTTAGGCTTTAGTGGTTGAAGGGTTGGTGAGACAGCACAGGGTGTGTTCCCTTTCGTTCATCCTTTCTCTGTGTAGTTGTCTCCTCTCCAAAGCATGTAGTGTGGGAATGTTCTTGTGTTTTGGGAGATGGAGAGGATGGATTGAGGAGCTTGTAATCCTTCTTGTTCTAATGACCATGCGTATCAGGACTCCTCTGTATTCTTTATTTTTCATGAATGAAATCACTGAAAGTTTATTTTTCTGCCTCCTGTGTTCTTCGTTCTTCCTTTCGGTGATTTCTTGACTTCTTGAGTTTTGAGTTGTTTCATGCTAGGAAGGTCCAAAATGGGTTGCTCTATGTTGGGATGATGCCTCAAGATCATTTGATCGATTTTCCCAAGAGCTAATCTCATTTAATCTCAGATTTCACTTTTTGGGCCTCTTTATTCTTCAGTTTGTTTCTAGGGTTTGGTCCAAATCTTTGATTTCCTTCTTGAGATGGCTTGAAACTTGGCATGTAAAGCTCAGATGCTATTATCTTGCTATCCCCAAAGTTTCATTGCCAAAGGATCAAGGATGAGATGGAAATTTGAGATTTATTACTGCACTCTGTAGGTTTTCAGTTTTTATCTCAAATCCTTTTTCTTTCATTGTGAGTTGGCTTCTTGTGGTTCCTGGTGCTCCCCTGGTTATTTAAGAGGTTGTCTCTCAGTTCTGGACTGAAATCTCCAGAGAGAAATCTCCAATTTTGTTGCTATTTGGAGTATTGCATTTGCTGTCTGAAAAACCTCACTGCAGTCTGCCCTGTTATTTTTAGTCTGCAGCAAAGCCTTCTAGGAAGCAGAAAATCTGCATGTTTCAGTTCTTTTCAGCTGCCAAACTGCTTCCTTTTTCTAGTCTCTAGCGGCTGTAGTCTGCACACTATTTTTCAGCAAAACTGCATGCTGAAATCTGCATGTTTTTGCTGAAATCTGCATGCTGAAATCTGCATGTTTTTGGTGAAATCTGCATGCTAAAAACTGCATGTTTTTACTGAAAACTGCATGCTGATTTTACTCTATTATAATTTTTAGACTGTTTATTAGAGGGAGTACGAAATAATATAAATCCATATCCAGTTTTGACCGATATAAATAAAATCACTATAGTGTACACTATAATCAATTTATAGATCCATTTTAAAAAGATACTCTATTTAAAAATTAGTTGCCAGAGAAAAACTGGAAAGCAATTTTTAGCGGCTGAAAAGAAAACATCGCTGCTGCAGCCTGCAGCCCGGCCTGTTAGTTCTGTCAACTGTGTCCATCCGGCCTAAAGTGCTAATGTGATGCCATTCAAAAGTTCCGACATGTTCGAAAGAAAAGTTTGTGACGTTTTCTACGTAGTGTGTTCTAGCACCTTTAAAACTTCAACTCAAGCTGAAATTGTAATAGAGGAAACGAAAACAAGAAGTTTGTTGCCAATAGTAACCTTTTGTCTTTCCATCTTTTAACTTTTGATTTATAATTAGTCAAAATCTTATCAATTTGGCTACTCTTAACCTAGCGTGAGCTTGAACCTGGAATTCTTCCCTTGGTAGATTCTTGTGTTACAGGCTTGTCCTAGTCTCTGCAGGAAAGCGGCCACTCCATGAAATGCAGTCAAGAAAAAAAACTGAACCCCAACTTTGGGTTGCCCCAACCTAGGGTGAGGCTCCCGCTCTTCCCCCAGGTCACTCCAGTACTCCACCACGTCGGAGGGAAGGGGCTGAGGGGAGGGGAGGTCGGGAGAGGAGGGGTGTCGGGGTGGGGGAGGAAGGCTGGGGAGGGACCGGAGGGAGGAGAGGGCCGGGGTGGTGGTAGCAATGGGGAGGAGGTGGCCGCATGAAGGAGGGCACCGGGTAGAGGAAGGCGGTCGGGAGGAGGCGGGGGCGTCGGGGTGGGGAGGGAGGCGGCGGGAGGGGCTGGAGGAGGAGAGGGGTGCGGGGTGGGAAGGGTGGCGGGAGGAGGGACTGGAGGGAGGAGAGGGGCGGGGTGGGAGAGGGTGGCGGGAGAGAGGGCTGGAGGAGGAGAGGGGTCTGGGGTGGGGCGACAGGAGGAGGTGGATAGGGAGAAGGGGCGTCGGGGTGAGGAGGAAGGTGGAGGTGAGGGAGGCGGTAGGGAAGAAGGGAGAGGGCGGTAGGGAGGAGGGCATCGAGGTGGGGTGGGGCCGGGAGGAGGGTGGCGGGGGGAGGATTGGAGGAGGAGAGATTACGAGAGAGAGGTGGAGAGATGAGATATGAGAGCGCGTGAGAGAGGGAGAGATGAGAGAATAAAGTTGGAGAGAGAGATGAGAGTTAGGACTAATGGGAAAGAGTCATGAAAATTTGGTCTTGACATGAAGGTGAGGTAGAACTCAACATATATCATGTTAAAGAAGATACAAGGGTACGAACATTTATATTCATTTTTGTCAATGCTAACTCTCAAAATAATAAATTTGTAGTTACTAATTCAGATTGGCAGATTGCTAGTCGTTTTTGAGAATTTTTAAGACCTTTTTATAAAGCAACAAATGTTCTATCTGGTATTTATTATCTTATATCTTGCTTAGTTGTAGAATTTATTTGGGTTAAGTGCAGACAAAATTGCCAAATCTAGGGAAGGAGATTTTAGGCCATGCCGTCATAGTAATGGAGGAAAAATTTATTAAATATTTTGGTTCTATTTCATACTTGTATTATTTTGCTATCATTTTTTATCTTACAAAAAAGTTGATATGTTTACTAGTTGGCATGGAGTGAATAGGTGAATGCCTTGTTCTTGATTATTCAGAAACTTTCGCATATGTCAAAGATGAGCTTTTTCGTATTTTCTGTATGTATCATGGTAAGTTTGGCAGCAATTGAAGATCGGAGGCCTCACAGCAGACGCAACAAGGAAATTCCATTTTTTTCCAAATATTTATGACATTGCGTACATATGTTTTTATGCAACTAATTCAATTTTAACTAGTTTTTAACAAGACGGGTACGAGAGAAGGAAGATAGCGACTGCCACCACTATCATCGTCACCGCTTTCGTCGTGTATAGTTACTTCAGGCTGGCACGACACGAACACCAGCACAGCAGGCTTTGGACCGTGCTTGGGCCTGGCTAGAGGCGAGGTGAGCCAGTATGGCACAACACGACGAGTTGACTGGGCCAAACCAGGACAACACAAAGCGATACGAAACACAGTGGGCTCGGGCCGTGCCGCACAACATGCCCTAACTCCCAGCTCTCTTTCCAACGTCACTCCTTGCTATAATGATCTAGCTCCATAGCTGTCTATCGAGCTCGGCTTCTCTAACTCGATAGACACATGTCGAGCTCTCTTAACTTGATAGTTATATATTAAGTTTAAAAAAAAGGTTATATTTACAAAAATAGATATTTAGAAATAAACTAAAAAAACTAATACAGTGCGGTCTATATGGACAGTTAAGTTTGGCGCACGTACCTGCGTGGTACCATGTTTCGATTCCCGGCCACGCCTCGCCTTCCCGAAACGGCCCCTCGCCGGCTCGCACACGCAAACAACGAGAAGCCGACGCGACGCGCGGGCTAAGCTGTTCGCCTCCAGCCGCCGACGCGAGCCCCACGGCGCCTGAGGGCATGTACAACCCACAGACAGTTGCTGTCTGCAAGTTCTTTCCATTTCACACATAGACAACTGAATAGACAGTTTGTACAATGGGTTGTCTATTTGACTGTCTGTAAACTGTTTAATGCATGAATATGATCAAGCATGAATATGATTCCTGTATACCATTGTGTTGCTTCTTGATACAAAACAGATCAAGCATAAATAAGATGAACATAATTACAATATTTTTTTGAACCATCAATATAAATGATATATTAATATATATAATATAATATAATAGTTTTTCATAAATCAAATAAAATATAGTACGATTACATCATGTTGGTCTAATTTCCGTTGTGGCCATAGCGCTGCCATATGTGCTCGACTAGATCCTTCTTGAGTTGTCTATGTGTTGGCCGAGCACGGATAGCGAAATTTCTCCAAGCACCTCTGCGAAGCATGGATTAGGATTATTCTTGGTACACACTTGGTGGCGACACTATCATTGCACTCGCATTCTCATTCATGTCCAAGGGAATTTTAACCAATTCCTTCTCATCTTCAACTATCATATTATGAAGGATAACACAAGCTTGCATTATGTTGATAACGTCCCCCTGCTTCCATAATCGTGCTGGTCGACGAACAATATCAAAACGGGATTGCAACACGCCAAATGCGCACTCGACATCCTTCCTCGCCCCTTCTTGCTTCAATGCAAATAATTTGTCTTTCTCCGTTTGAGGAGCCGTTACTGTCTTCATGAAGACCGCCCATTCTGGATATATTTTATCGGCGAGATAGTAGCCCATGTCATACTGTGTCCCATTTACGTTGTATTCTACTCTAGGAGCTTCCCCTTTTATTGCTTGAATGAATAGTGGTGACTTATTTAGGACATTGATGTCGTTGTGGGCCCCGGCGGTACCAAAGAAAGCATGCCATATACGAAGATCCCGATGCCACCGCTCGAGGATCATAGTAGGAACGCCTTGTCACCGTGTAAACATGCCTACCCAACCTTTCGGCAATTCTTCCATGCCCAATGCATACAGTCAATGCTTCCCAACATGCCTGGAAAACCACGAGACTCATTTTCTTGTAAAATTTTTTCTAACTCATCGCTTCTAGGAGGGCGCAGGTACTCTCCACCAAAACATTCAATCACTCCTATGGCAAATTTTCCCAAAATCTCCAAAGACGTGCTTGCGGCAATCTTCAATACCTCATCAAGTTGGTCAGCCGGCGTGCCATATCCTAGCATTCGGATAGCCGCAGTACACTTTTGAAGGGGTGAATGCCCATCCCTACCAATTGCATCCACCCTTCGGGTAAAATAAGGAGACCACTCACTAAGAGTTTGCACGATGCGAAGGAACAACGGCTTATTCATCCGAAATCTCCTTCGGAACATCTCGTCGGTGTAGATAGGATTTGCGGAGAAGTAGTTGGCAACAAGATCATCATGACCAGCTTCTCGATTCCTTGGTATATACCTCCTTGGTCCACTCTGTCGGCGGCGGCGAGATACACTTGATGTTTCTCCATCGATATCGGCCTTCAATTTCTCTCCAATCTTGCTTCTATATTCATCTAAGATTGCATCCTCTGCCATGATGTCTTCCAGGGTGTACACCTCCATAGGATCGAAGTCATCGACTTCTTCATCTCGATGATCTTCATTAGAGGCTGGTGGCACTGGTTGTTGCGACATGAAGACTAGAGAAGAGAATTGGCATGGCGACAGGAACATTTGGCAAGTTATATTGTGCAAGTAGTCACATATTCACACTAGCATCCTGTTCATACTGCAACATGTTCACATACTAGCATCCTGTTCATACTGCAACATGTTCACATACTAGCAGCCTGTTCATACTGCAACATGTTCACATACATGTTCACATTCTGAGAAAACACTTCCGAGTCTCTGGTGCAGTGGTGCTAAAGGTCACCTCATCTCAGTACAAGAAAAGAGATGCATAGTCGACTGGCATGATACTTAAGAAATGACTAGTACATTCTACTTAAGAAATGTTGCGAAATGCATGCCATGTCAAAAGATGCCCGAAAAATAGTTTGGATAGAACCCAGGAAAGGACTAGTACATGAAAAGCTCAGCGATTTATCATCTTTGGGTACAGAAGAATCTGCCTCGCTCCCTTCAGAAAATTCCACATTGTCCTGTACAACAACATTGGAGCACATATTGTAAGTTAAAAACAATACAGTTCACAAATAGATAACTAAAAAAACTAGAGGTTTTCACAGAGCACAACTTACAATGGTCACCTAACAGGAACAAGGAAAGCAAACAAGAGGTAACAGGCTAACAACACATGTGCTACATGTTCTATTCTTGCCATTCAATGTCTGAAGCACCTAACAGGAACAAGGAAAGCAAACAAGAGGTAATACCCAACTTGCAGATTTCTCTTAAAAAGGTTGTCCAGATGATATGTGGTGTGTACTTGCATTTTATTTTGAAGTAGTTAGTTCCACAATGTGCATGTAGAAAGTGAGCAAAAATAGTACTTCTGCAAATATTACTTACAACATTATATTTAAGAAATTAATTTGTAATAGCCATGTTGTTACCTCTGGTGGTGCAGCACATAGCATGTAAAAGCAGTGATAGTTTCTTTCTGGATCAGATATTTGACAGACACGAGACTATCACTGCAATATGTTCACATACATGTTCACATTCTGAGAAAACAACAGTATGTGCTAAGGAAGATTCACAATAGATTAGCAAATCAACTGACATACTGTATGTGCTAAGGAAGATTCACAACAGATTAGCAAAACCAAATGTACACCAGTGCAATTGAAACAGGGGAACACCAGGAGTACAGTACTATCATGCTATAATTATATTCCAGCAGATATGTCATAGTTACGAATATACCTCTGATGCAAATATTCCAGCAGATATTCCATGATCTGCACAAATGCAAACAATGTGACGAGATTTCTCAAACACAGGAAATACCATCTACGCAATGTGACGAATATACCTCTGTTGTATGAAATTTCAGTTAGGAAACAGCCGCTTCCTCAAACACTTCAATGCAGCAACATGCTCATCTTTTTCTTCTGCAGAGAACCCTCCTGTGTCTCGTGAGAGGAGACAGTTGTATGTCTCCATCATCTTTGCTTCCATTTCCAGCTTCTTAGCTTCTTTATTCTCCATTGCTGCAAGATGGGCAAGTCTTGTTGATTCAAGCTTCTCAGTTGATAATTTTTGTTGTACCTCCAGCACCTTTAAGCGATTTGTGTGAGCTTCAGTTTGAATTTTGCTGAATTTATCCAGATTTTCCACATCTATCGCAGTTTCCTTCGACTTGCCTTCCTTTTTAGCTTCAAATGCAGCTTTCTTTGCTTTCTTTTGCCCCATTGGTCGTGGGCATTCATCAGGATCTCTAGGCTCTATGTCTTCCATTACGTCTTTCTGTCCCGACGCCTTCCTTTTACGTGCTTTCTTGAGCTCATCATTGTATATTACCCACTTTGGCTGGTCTCGGCAAACATACCAAACATCCATTAACACAAAATGTCCTAGCTTGACTCTTTGTTGTCTTCCACATAGAACACGTGGGCCATATCAATCCACCGATCCGAATAACCACTAGTATATATTCTGCGAGCCTTCACCCAAGCACATTGGAAAAGGTCGGTCCACTTATTAATCTTGTGCCACCGGTCCTTAGCTTGCTTGGGATTCCTTCTCCTATGTGCTGGGGTTGTCATGTTGTATGTCTTAGCAACATCACCCCAGTACTGATCGTTCTTCCTATCGGCTCCAGCGGCTGAGTCCGTTGAATTTTCCAACCAAGAGCTCATCTGCAATTGTATAGAAAAATGTTATCACATCGAAAATGAGATGCTTGTTTATTGAACCATGTTGTTGTACCGAGACTCACCAGCCTAACATCTTCTTCTTGTGTCCATAGAATTCGCTTCTCAGTCCTACCGACCTCATCCCCGTTGTCCACATCAATGGGAACTTGGTCTGGCTGCGGAGTGGGCGGTGAAGAACCTCCAATGTCCACAGGCCTTGGAGCCTTGAAAGGTTGTTGAAGAAAACTCAAAAATCCACCAGGGGGATGTGGGTTGTTGTCCCTGCAAAATCACATATCAATGGACTGCTATCAAACAGTCAAGCAACATATATTCATTTTCATTTCATAGGTGAAACAAATCCACCTGCATGCCAAAGAATGCACTTTTGAAATCAACAGAAAGATTGACAGTATACTTAATCCAAGACGGATGAGAATATGATTTCAAGCAACATATATGCATTTTCACTTCTAATGCATCGAGTAATTGATGAGAATATGAGCCGGTGCAAATCTGCTGGAGGCAGCCCATATCACCTAGATGATCATATCGGTCTCAATTGATTGCAAAAGCAAAGAAGATTTTGAGGAATGATGTGATACCGGGTTGGAGGTTCCAGATTGAGGATGCGTCCATGGATTCATCGGGCTACCAGCAACACCTTGGCCCCAGGTAGTTGTATTTGGCGAGATGTGGCCGCCGCCGGTGGAGCCTTGAGTGTAGTACGGGTGTGGAAAGCGGTAGAAGGAGGTGGGGCGCCGGTGAAGACGCTTCTCCGCCGGTGAAGGATCTGCAGCGGCCGACGGCGCTACGGCCTACCAGTCCGCCCGTCGGTGTGCCGCATGACCGACTCCCCTTCCTCTCCAGCATCGCCGCCGTCGCTCTGCTCCCTCGCCGACGCCATGGCCTTCCTCTCTCTGCCGCCGCCTTCCTCTCTGCGCGCCGCCTTCCTCTCCTCTCTGCCGCCGCTGGTGTTGCTCTGTGACATGGCGCCGCTTCCTCTCTCTTGTGCCGCCGTTGCACAGTGCTACGCCTTGCTCTTCCGAGCCGCCGCGCTCGCTCTTCCGAATCTGGATCTGGATTTGGCGCGCTTGGAAGGAAATCGCTGCCATTTTCGCGCGCCCGCATCTGGATCTGTTTCTCGTCGGGAGGAGACGACGGCTCGTACAACGCTCGCAACGCCAGCGGTTTCGCCTGGGAGCACGAGCGTGGCCCGTCGCCTCGCGAGAGGACGGCTTGTATCTATCCCTTCCTTAATTACGGTCCATATCGGATGATTCTACTGTGCTGGCAAGATAAAGACGGTACCCGTCTATGAGTTGTACATGCCCTGAGGAATCACCGCGAGCCCGACGCAAAACCAGCAGCTTCCCCGGTTTCAACGCCGCGCGCGACCCTGTCCCATCCCGTGCTGCGTACGTTCCCCCCGGCAGCCTGCCTGACGTGTCCAGGACCAGCAGCGGCACGAATTAAAAGTTGGTCCCACGCTGGGGCCTACATGGGCGTTCACAATTTGAGCCCCTCGAGCGGCATGTATTAGGTGGCTCATTGCCGGCAAGACCCCGAGAGCACGCACAACAGCCTGTGTTTTAGGACGACGTACACGTGTGTACACGAGGTGTAGGGTATGAATGTGGCGTGTATAAGTATACATCATCCGCTGTAATCTCAGGGAAAAAGCACGCACAACGTGTCATACTTCCACGGGTTTAAGGGTGCTCACTTAGGCCCATCAAGTTTAAGCTTCTAGCTTTTTTTTCACTATAGTCACTTATAGCTTTTACAGTATAATTAAATTTCCTCATTAGGATGAGTGTTATGTTTTTTCTTTTTTTCTCTGCTTTATCAATATATCGGACAATTATCCTATTGATTAATTCAAAATATAGCGTAATTAAATTTAAAAAAAACTAAAAAAAGTTATATCAATAATAGAAAGAAATAAGAAAAAGAAAAGATAAAAAACCCGAAAATAAATAAAAATAAGAAAAAATAAAATTAAAAAGTTAGGAACTTGAAGCTTGAGCTGGAACAAGCACAGCCGCGACAAAGCAATACATGCCACGAGTCAAACGAGACACGGGTCGTCGTCGCTAGGAGGCATGGAACATTACAACGCAATTCTCGGCGACGGCCAATGGGGTCGCGGCACGCAGCGCTCGCTAGCTCTCGATCGCATCGAATCGAACGGAACTTTCCTCTCAAGTTAGCCGAGTGGACCAGTAGCATTATCATTAGTAAAAGGTTCGACATTCTAGTAAAAGGTTAGGGACCCCCGTTTCATCCGAACGGCAACACGTCGCGCTGCGGGACAGCATCGGGCCCCACCGGATGGCCACGATCGCGTGCGTCGCTTGCAAACACGAGACAGCGGTGCCGAACAGTGTGGTTGCGTTATTCGTCCGTTCGTCCGCTCGATGGCGCGACTAGAAGGCCCTGTTTGACAGTGACGTGTCTTTTCATGACTTTCTGTTAGCACTATAGCATTTCAAGTTTTTCTACTAGATATTTAATTAAAACATATAGAAACATCGTTACATCTAAATTAAAAATTCACGTCAATAACCAACATGTTTTAAATGGCTTCTAAAAGCTGTTTAAAATACTACTTGGCTAGGCTAGATTAGGGTAGTGCTCCAAACATTCGAAATTAAGAAGAAATAGTTAAAAATAAGAATTTGTAAAGCACTACTATAATTTTTTGGTTTCTGTTGTAAAATTTTGGATGTAATTGTAACAGCTATTAACTTTTTAGTAAAAATAGAAAAAAATAATTAAAAATAAGTAAATTTGAAAAACATCTTATATCTTTTAAAATAATACAAAAGAATAACAAAAACCACAAAAATTACCACAAAAATTATTAAGAAGCCGATATGTTTAAACAAGCTAAAGTTGTTTGGAGGGGGCTAGACAGGCTATTATCACGCCGCTCGTGGCGTGTCGCGGTGGGCACGTGTCGCGGCAGCTGCGTGCAGTGGGGAACTCGTGGACGGCCCAGATGCGGTGGCGTCAGCCTCAGAGGTCGCGATGCCCACCACGACACCACCCTACGGGCTTTAAAAGGCGGACCGCGCGACGAACTCCTTTCCTCCTCTCATCGAATTCTTGTGCCTGTGTTCTTGTTGGACCGGGGGCCATCGAGAGGGGGAGGAACTAGGCGGGGCGGGGCAGTGGTGCTTGATGTCGATGGCGCAGGTGTGCTGTGAGAGCTCAGTCGCGGCGGCGGTGGTGGTCGGAGCGGAGGCCGAGGCGAGGGCTCGCGCGCGCGCGGGGAGGCGCCGCCGCGCCGGGGACGCCCGGAGGTGGAAGGTAGCGGATGTGCTGGCTGCCGGGGCCGAGGCCGCGGACACGAGGAAGCGGCGCGCGGCTGGGGTCGTGGAGGGGCGTTTGGTGGTGGCGCGGCGGCACGGGGTGGCGTCGGTCGCTGGGCGGAGGAGGGAGATGGAGGACGCCGTGTCCGTCCGGGAGGCGTTCGCTGTGCCGCGGGCGGTGGGAGAGGAAGGGGAAGGCGGTCAGCTCGGCGCGGGGCGCGACTTCTACGGGGTGTTCGACGGGCATGGCTGCTTGCACGTGGCGGAGGCGTGCCGGGAGCGGATGCACGAGCTGGTCGCCGAAGAGCTGGCCGGCGCAGACACGGCGGCGCGGGACCCGGCGTGCTGGACCGGCGCGATGGAGCGGAGCTTCGCGAGGATGGACGCCGAGGTGATGTCCAGCGAGCGCGGCGACAGCGGCAGCTGCCGGTGCGAGGCGCACAAGTGCGACCACGTGGGGTCCACCGCGGTGGTGGCCGTCGTGGAGGAGCAACGCGTCGTTGTTGCCAACTGCGGCGACTCCCGCGCCGTGCTCTGCCGCGACGGCGCGCCCGTCCCCCTCTCCTCCGATCACAAGGTGCTTGTCGAAACTCCAAACTCGAAACAAGAACCCACTGCTTTCCTCCTTTCAATGAATTGTGCTTAATTCCTATCTCTTGCCGTGCAGCCTGATAGACCAGACGAGCTACAGAGGATCGAGGAAGCCGGCGGCCGCGTCATATTCTGGGAGGGCGCGAGGGTGCTGGGCGTGCTGGCCATGTCGCGCGCGATCGGGGACGGCTACCTGAAGCCGTTCGTGTCGGCGCTGCCGGAGGTGACGGTGACCGACAGGGCGGACGGCGATGAGTGCCTGATCCTGGCCAGCGACGGGCTGTGGGACGTGGTGAGCAACGAGGATGCGTGCGAGGTGGCGCGGGCGTGCCTCTGGAGGGGCAGGGAGCGGTGGTGCGCCGAGGCGGCGGCCTTGCTCACCAAGATGGCCTTCGCGAAGCACAGCTCCGACAACATCTCCGTTGTCGTCGTCGATCTCCGGCGTAGGAATCCATAGTAGGGTCACTGACTCGTGACTGTCCATAGCACCATGGACCATGGACACGGTAGTAGTACAGTAGCATGGTGCAAAATGATTAGGGGCGGTAGTAACTAGCTAGTTAGTGGTTCTACTGATTTTCTTTTCTAAAAATCAGTTTTGTTTTTGCTATAATTCTCCCTGAATCAAGTTCAGTGGAGCACATAGATGTGAGAAGAATCGGTGTAACGAGAATTCAATCTGGATGCCGTTTGAAATGAAATTGAAACAAAATTAGTATCAGAAGGGAAAGGGAAGGGGAGAGAACTAATAGCATGTGTCTGTGTTTCTTGAATTACCGAGTCTGGTGGTGTGATTCAGATCATAGCAACATGATTTGCATCAGATATTTTAGTGAATTCATAACTTCAGATTGGACGGATGACATCTCAAATCTTCAACTCTGTGAAACACGAAGATTGTAATCTCCAGCCAATCTGGCTAGCATGCCTGGCTACAGGAAATTTTCCTTTGCCAGATTTATCTGTGATTCCTTCAAGCTCACTGAAGCAAATCGATTATGTTGGGGAGTGGAAGGTTATGGTGTAACCAAGACTGCCAAAGAACTAATCTGGATGCCATCTAAAATGAAGTCAAACTAAGATATATATTCTTCAGAAAAGTAGTGAACCGAAATGAAATCAAGAACTGATCGTGAACAGCCTCTCCAATTCCCGAGTATTTTTCACGAGAGGATTCAGAAACTTCCAATCAAACTTTGCACGATATATTCTACGATTCATCTGGAAGGATGACATCTGCCTGCCAGTTGTGTGAAACACACGAAGTGTGCTGTGGTCCAGCCACGATGCGGCTAGCTGGGCTCTCATGCCTGGCAATATTCTCAGCAGATCTGGGCAATGCGCAGCTGAACGATTCTCATGGATCTTTTGAAGATCGTCATTGATTGATGTAATTAGACCAGGAACAAAAAAAATTACACAATTGCCCACTCCAAACATCTCGTACCTTGATTTTTTGAGGTGAGTTTTGCTTCCAACAAACAGCAGATCTTTTGCTTTGTGGTTACGAACGAAGATAGTGGAGCAAGATGCAAGGAACCTCCTGGTTCGGTAGAAGGTGTTCTTCTTCCAGGTGTCTTGTCTCCAGTTCATTCTCTTTACCGAGATGATAGCCGGCAGGTAGCGCTGGGCACCGCAAACGTGAGACACAACAGCAGTACGAACAGTTCAGCACACATCACGTATCCAGAAGATTGAGAAGTATTGCAGGTGGTATAGTGGAGCGGTTGCTATCAAATGCAATCACCAAACAGATCACAAAAATCTCGCCTTGGCTAGCTTTTTGCTTCTTTCCGAATTCAGAATTTTTACCCTCTTGCATCGGTCGTAAAGTTTTTAGTCCTTCAAATTGCATGATAAAAAAACCCATCTAAAATGGCCAAAAAATAGAACGGCATCATGTCTGAGCCCAGGTTCGAACTGGGGACCTCTAGTGTGTGAGACTAGCGTGATAACCAACTACACCACCCAGACGGCTTGGAACGTGAGAATTATGTCATTTCCTAAGTAGAGAGGATTACTATATTGGATTTCCTCGAGTGAGTTCAGCACTGTTTTTTTTATAAAGTCGCCCGACCTGTTGATTTAATATGCTTTTTGTACTTCCATCTCAGCATTAGGAGCTGCTGATTAATTGCTGACATCTCGTCCTAAGAAACTTTATACAGGGTTCGACCGGCTCTGACATGGCCCAAAGAAAGAATTTGGAATTGAATGTTCTGAAAAAAGGCGAAGACTAAAGTATGTTAGGGGTATAGTGAGGAATTTAGGATAATCTAGTCCGAACTTTGAACTTAATCTTCTTAGGTGGTTTGAGAAATGGTATAAAACCCATCATCATCTCACTCCATATGACTACTACATTAACACTTGAGAAGGCGAGGAATTACCAAACGATGGACGAGATAGGTCCCCAAACCAAACACCGTAATCCTCTATACATTTCAGAGGGAAGGCCTCGGATCAAAATTCCTCTGATGTACAATTCAGATTTCTCTCTTTCTTTTTTGAAACAATTTGCGCAGATTTTTTGTTGAGAGAAGGCCTCGGCTCAATCAATGAGAGTCCTTAAACAAAATTTTTTTGAGGGAAACAAAAAATCCAATCAATGAGATAAATTCAGAAGCTCTGTCCCAGGCCTGCAAGTACAGATTCACCTAACTGGATGGGCCGGCTGGCCCAGCAGGGCCGACCATGCCACTCGCCAAACCAGAAAACAAACAAAACGATCTTCGTGAGTCAAACGAAGTTACGCAAGCGCCGCAGGCCCACTGATCGTGCAAAAAAAAAACACCCTATAAGTGCACAGGTTACAACTAAAATAGCGATAAGTGTCGTATTCTCTACAGTGACTAGACTAAGACTATTGCTAGACAATCGAAACGAGGGATAAAACGGTAAACTAAACCTAAAAAACTACCGAATCGGTTGTACGAACCCCTAGAGCCACAAACAAACCGACAAGCAATATAACCGAACACAACAAACGTAAACAACATGCACCCCTAGTCCCACGAACAAACCGACAAACAATCTAACTAAACACAACGAACGTAAATGACAGACTATTGACCGTATGAATTAAAGGCGTACAGTCAATAAAACACTAACTACCGACAACACGAAACTGCTAAGGTATGCACGACTAAGCTCGACTATATGATTGAAGTCGAACACTAATGATCGACGACACAAAACTACTGAGGTATGCACAACAAAACTACTGACCGACTGATGACCTAACGAGCACACTTACTGATTAGCACTAACTAACTACTAATGTGGATATCCTAAGTTAACACATTCTCTACAAATACACTCAATTCTACACTCGATTTTACTCTTAATAAGGTGAACTTGTTCTTAACTAGCTTTAGTTTGAATAAGGATGTGTTGCTACTTAAAAGTGATGATTTAAGATTGTAGGATCAATGGCGATGTCCAGTGGGAGATGAGGGAGGAAGAGGCCACAAAGACATGAGTGAAGTACACACAATGCAAGCTGGCACTCATGCAACGTAGAGGATCATGTTGTGGTGGTTCATGCGTTCACACGGGAGCGAGAGCGAACGGGCCAAGCGAGCTCATGCATGGAAAAAGAGGAAGAAAGGAGAAGGAAAAGAAGAGAGGCCCAAGAATCAAAAGCCCAAATTGGATAAGATTTTCAAGCCTAATTTGGATCCATATCAAACTCAACTAAATCCAAATTCGGATTCAACTCAGAAATCAATTGGACTCGGTTCAGAACACCCAACAGGCTTACAATAAAAAGCCCATAACTTTCACAAACGAAGTCCAATTTGAGTGCTTTTGTACTTATTGGAAAGGTCATTCTGAGGCCCATGCAATAGATAAGGCCCCAGCTTCATAAAACTCATAGATCAACTTCTATCTTTGAAACAAAGTGATGGCTAAAATTTGATCTTTTCGTTTTATGTTCATATTTGAGTCCAAGTCTTGTTAGATGTCTTATGAGTGCTATATAACCGAGGAATGCACCCCCATGTACCTGATTGGATGTCATATTTTGAGATTAATCATATTCTTGATTTTAGAGTTTGAGCAAACATTGGCCCCGCTAGAATTGAGAGTTCTATCTGTTTTGACGTTTCATTGTTCTTGTGATTTCCTTGTGAATTGCAGGAGCATGTCTACTTTGTGTGGCGGGTGGACAAGGATCAAAGCATGTTGTTGGGTGAATTCAAGTGTCGCATGTTTCGGTTAACCATTCCGTTGTTGGTGGCATCATCGTTTGTCAGGTTTCACGGGTTCTTCAACATAGCCACATTAGTTATCACTAAGTTATCAACGATCCTATGTCATGAAGATCGGGCGCCCCTGTATCATCTTGGTGTCAGAGCTGAAGGTTAACACAGTAGGATCATCTATCCTTTAGTTTTAATTGTGTTTTTAATTCTGTCCTATAATCTAAAACTAAAAAATACCAAAATTTCACCAAACATTAGTTTATCAATATGCTATTCTTCTGATTTCAGTTAGGTTTTAATCCATTGGAATTATTCTTTAGTTGTTGATCATCTTGATCCATTGCATATCTTGTTCCTTGTTTCTATCCAAAAACTAAAAATCCCAAAATCAAATTTGTTCCAGAATCAATTTTCCTCGAATCCGAGTTCAATTAGTGCACTATTCTATAAATATGCCATAACTTTTGTGTCCAAACTCCAATGAGGCATTCTTTTCTTTGTTAGAAAGCTTACAACAAGACCTAAAATTTTGCTAATTTGGTTAAGACCAAATTCGGCTTCGTTCTTGGTGGTTTTGGTCCGACAAGTTTCAGCACCCGTAGATTGGAATTTTAAATTTGATTCTAATTCTGAGTTCATCATGGATTTGAATATGTGTGGAGTACTGGACAGAAGTCAAGTTTGAGGCTATAAATTCTAAGCCCCACTATCTTTTAAAGTAGTTCTCTAGTAATCTTTGCTAGTTGTCTACTCTCATCCTTGCTGAAATTTATTGCCAATTGCTCTTCGCTTGTATTCTTAAGTAGCGCAATTCTTGAGAAACTTCACTTATATTCTTTGAGAACCTTCTATTCCTTTGTAAAAACTTTGCTCCTATTGAAACTAGCTATTTAATATTGCTTTCGGGTTGCTCGTATCTAGTTTCATGCACAAATTTAGAAGCAATCTTCTTGGGGTGTTGTGTTGTTTTTAAGAGGAAATAAAAAAAGTTTGTGGCCTCATAAACAGAAAGAAGCAAAGAGTGCCAAATAAAAGAAAGAAAAAAGAAAAGAAAAAGGAAAGAAAGTGATGAAATTTGTGCATTATTATACCCTTTTGTCTCCAAACTTCAGATTATGCACTTATGTTGATTTTGAGCAATCTTGTGCCCTATTATCATAATTGAGCAATTGGCTAGTGTATTTCGGTAACTTATGCAATGTGAGCTATTATTATTCACCTATATCTTGATAGCTCATTCCTTTAATTGCATCAAGTTCTATTATCTTTGTATGTTAATTGTTGTCCTAAATAACCCTTATATCTTTTAAATCAACAACTAGGCATTAAATTCTAGTTTTGATTGTTACCTAGCTTTACAATAACTAGAATTGAATATTGTGGCAGGATATACACTAACCCTATTTCCAAGCTCCATATAAACTTTTGGTGAGTTGCAGCCCTTGGGCCTTGAATTCACTTCACAATCAACTTTGTTTCATCTACCATTGCTAAGGTACGTGTTTGCATTGTAAGAAAAAGCATACGAGCTATTGGTAGGTAATTGAGAGAGTGAGGTTGAGTGATTCCACACATTCTTTGCTATTTTTGCAATACTAATAATGGTAGGATATTCAATATTTTGTTCCTCAAAGTGCGACTTTAGCTACTTGTATTTTCCATTATATGGAAGTACAGATCTAGAGGGGTATCTCGAATGGGTGGACCAAATCAAATGTGACCTTAAGTTCCAGAAGTTGTCCAAAGCTAAGAAAGTGATACAAGTCACTATGAAGTTTGAAAAATATGCATGCACTTGGTGCAAGCGATATCTTGAGAAGCATTATGTCACCAATTGGGAAGAATTGAAGGAGATCATGAGAAAGGAGTTTATGCCATATGAGTATGAGCTAGATTTACTTCACCATATGAAGAGCATTCACCAAGGACATCGATCTATCCAATCTTATTATGATAAGCTCGATTATGCTACGTATCGTGCCAACATCACAGAGGCGTGTGCAATGAGGGCTTATTTCAAAAGAGGTTTGAATTCTGAGATCGTTACTACTGTTCATTTGAAATATGGTAGTAGTATGCAGGATCTTGTGAATTATGTTATAGAGCAGAAAAGGAGCATTATGGATAAACGTCCACCACGGTTCAATATGAGTCTATACTTCAGTTCGTATGCCTTCACCAGTGCGTCACATAAGAATACGACCGGGCATAAGACCTTCCCTTCGATCAAGCGTCATGTAGCGTTGCCCCGATGCTACATGAGGAGATCGTGGTTGATGGTAATTGTGCCATCACTGGCCCATGATCTATAAAGGATAAGATGTTTCAAAATTCATGTGAGAAAATCACATAGTCAAATTGAGTGAGAGTGCTAAATCGAGTGAGTTGTGTGATACCCTCAAATGTGAGGTTGAGAGCATCCAAAGTGAGAGTGTGAGGCATACACCAAAAGAAATGAGTGAAGTAGATGAAAATAAAAGTGAGATTATTGCTGAAATTAACGATTTAATATTGACTTGTAGTGTTGTTTATCACATTATGTAGGTTGACATTAAAGAAGATGAGTTAAATGTTCAACAACTAGCACTGTTAGAAGCAAAAGATGCGGAGATACCCACGGTTGGGGATAGAGTGTTTGCTGTCTTGTGGTTTCCTCATGAAGATTTGATACTTACAACACCTACATCAATTGAGAAGGTCGATAAAGGTAACATCCACGGTGCTAAATTTAATTGTGAAAAGGTGAGTAATTGTGAGAACTCATGTGTTCAATTAAAAATTCCATGTTCTGAATTTTCTAAGCTCAATTTACATAATGTAGAATTGATTGCTCACAAGGAGAATATCTCCTAATAATTCTTTATACTATTTATGTTCGATGATCCTACAGAGCTATCTAGTGTGATTGAGAACCTTGCTAAAATTTCATATTTAAACTTACTAGTTAGTTCCTATGCCTACAATTATAAGTTTAATTTGATTGGATATTATGGTGTAGATGATAAATTTTATGTTTATTGAATATGCATTACATGTGATAAGCTTGTTGAATTGAAATTGCATGTTTTAGATAAACAATCTTATGTACTATGTCATGATCACAATGAGATGAGTTTCAATAGTAGTGCTTGTTATTTAGAAAGGTTTTTAAGCCTACTTGTTCATCCTTTGTTGTACAATCTTGTACAAGTAATCAAAGTAGCACAATTGAAGCATGAAAGGCACTAAAAATTTTCTTCCCATATTTGAACAACTTGATTTGGTGTTTCCTATTAGTATCTTGTCCATGTACTTAGAAAAGTCGATGACGACTTTTTTCATGGAAGAAAGAATGATGTGAATGAAAGTGTTGCAATGTATATATCAAATATATCCTATGGTTGTTATTGTGCTAATTGGTTTGTGCAAAACAATGAGAATGATACAATAATTGATTCATATATAAATCATGCATTTGTGTTGTTCATTTTGTTTACTATACCTTCAGGTAATCATAATGTGCTAAACAGAATGAGTGTAAATGATAGATACATATAACATGTATATACATTGTTATTTTTGTTTAGTATACTTTCAGGTTATCAAAAGCCGAGGACAACTTTTCTTGAAGAAAGGGAGGATGATGTAGATATCCCAAGCTTTAACACATTCTCTACAATTACACTCAATTATACTCTTGGTAGGGTGGACTTATTCTTATCTAGCTCTAGTTTAAATAAGGATGAGTTGCTCCTTAAAAGTCATGATTGTGATTGTAGGATCAAAGGTGACATCCAACGGGAGGTTAGAGAGGAAGGGCGCCACAAAGACATGCATGAAGCACACATAATGAAAGGAGGCACTCGTACAACAAAGTGGATCATGCGGTGCTGGCCCATGCCTTCGGGAGCGAGAGCAAACGGGCAAAGCAAGCACATGTATGGAAAAGGAGAAGGAAAAGAAGAGAGGCCTAAGAATCCAAAGTCCATATTTTGGATAAGATTTTTAAGCCCAATTTGGATCCATATAAAGCCCAACCAAATTCAAATTCGGATTTAACTCAGAAATCAATTCGGACTCAATTCGGAACATCCAGTAAGCCTGCAATAAAAAGCCCATAACTTTCACAAACGGAGTCCAATTCGAGTGCTCTTGTACTTGTTGGAAAGGTTATTCTGCGGCCCGCGAAATTGATAAGGCCCTAGATTCAGAAAACTCATAGATCAACTACTATCTCCAAAACAAAATGGCGGCTGGAAATATATCTTTTTGTTTTGTGTTTGGATTGGAGTCTAAGTCGTGTTAGATGTCTTAGGAGTGCTATATAGCCAAGGGGTGCACCCCATATACCAGATTGGATATTATATTTTTCAGATTAATTATATTCTTGATTCTAGGCATTGAGCAAACATTGCCCCCACTAGAATTGAGAGTTCTATCTGTTTTGTCATTCCATTGTTCTTGTGATTTCCTTCTGAATTGTGAGATCACATCTACTTTGTGTGGCGGGTGAACAAGGATTAAAGCATGTTGTTGGGTGAATTTAAGGGTTGCGAGTTTTGGTTAACCATATCATTATTGGCGGCATCATCGTTCATCAGGTTTCATAGATTCTTCAATACAACACACTAGTTATCCCCAAGTTATCAATGATCCCACATCGTGAAGATCAGACACCCCTTTGTATCAACTATGAACTACAAGACAGAACAAAGAAGTCAAGAAGCACTAAGGAGTCGAGAGAGAAAGAGGGAGAAAATGGTCAACGGCTAATCAGATGACGGCAGCACACATTAACACTGACATTGACAACTACACAAACACAAGCTACACTAATACATAGCGTGACCATTGATCACAGAATAAAGCTTACACAGACATTGATACTCTACTGATACTAACACAGAACAAAATTGAACAACATAGCTAATCTCAGAACAAGAATTACATTGCTACATATAGAGGAACACGCACAAACATTAGATCATCATAGGACTGCTCCACAGCAAATAGTCATAACCACATTTGATAACAGAGAACAAGAATTGCAACTAAAATACTACTACCTATCAAACTACTCAACAAGTCACAAACGCATAACTCCCAACAAGTTGTAAACACAATACTCAATTCAACATTAACAGTTCACAATCACACAAACTGCAAACTTAGAACAATTAAATAGTAAACATTAACAAAGATCAGTAAACAGGGAGAAAATGATAGGAATTGCAGTGAACCGAGGAGGGTGTAGTAGTGGTAGCAGAGGAAGGAAGGTAGTGGGGTTGCCAGCGGCTCCGATGGATCTAGAGAAGAGGAGCTGTGGTGGCGATGAGGTGGCACGGTGATGATGGTCGCTGGTGAGGCCTGGAGGGAGTAGATGTAGGCGACGGCGTTTTGGTGGGCCAGCGGCGCAGATGGATGCGGCGGTGCAGTGTTGGTGGCTCGGCAGAGGAGGAGGCGAAGGATGAGGGGATCAGAGAGGGAAGAAGGAGGAAGGAAGGCAGTGGATTTGGTGGCTCGCCGGCTAGATGGCCCGGCCTTGCCAATAGTCGATGGTGTGGAAGAGGGAGGAGAGCAGAGGGGGCAAAGGGAGAAGAGGAAGAGTGCAAGCTAGGCTCGGGAGCATAGTGGCCAGCGACTAGAGTTTTAATAAATTTGGGGATTTTGGTAATTTTATGAAATAGCTCTCAAGGTTTTAGATATTGCAATCATATCCTTATCCCTTGTTGAAATCTTCTGATCTGGTCATCTAACGCTCCAATTTTATCGCAGTTTGATCCTACGCATCCATGTCCACACATACTTTTGTATAGAGCAGTCTCAGAATGCCAAATTTGAAGATAACACATCTCATCGTGTCAGCATGTAGAAAAATATGAAAAAATATAAAATAGTTTAATTCGGACAATTAATTATAAAAAATGTGTAAATAATATATAATGATCACATAATACAAAAAATAATATAGGGTTAATGACAGCAAATGATATGCAAATATGAGGCATGTCACCCCATGCCACTCACCTCCTTGTGGCTGCCCCTAGGCCTATTGTAGATATCCTTCGATATAGGCAAGCTTTCAAACCCATCATGAACATCAGCGAGGTGGAAGATGTGCCCCTGGAGAGGTTCATAATTAAGGTTATAACATGCACACCAATTAGACATGTGAGCATTCAGGAAGACAATTGCTATTACATTTCTGCTAGAGTTTACTGGGGCTGACCAAGGAGTACAGTCCAAGTTGCCACAGTACCCATAGGAGGTCTCTTCAATGGCATCATCGAGGCATGTTAAATACTGATTTGTAGCTTCCTAGAATCAAGCTCAGCAATCTCAGTTGGTGCATTTGACTGTGAATAGTCATAATGGTAATTTGAAGATAAGATGTTATGTGGTGCAGTCAGTCAGTAACGTTGCTATTTTAGAATTATGAGGGCATATGAATAGGCATGCTAAGTTGCTAACCTTCTCGTAAGCGTTTCAAAGTTTGGTGTGATTGTTGTGGTCGCAGAGCTAGTAATGCACCTTGTGTTGAGTTCATCTTATCAATTAGCATTGTAATTATCATATAGAAAAAAGAACCAAGATGATAAAATATGTGCTATGGTAATAGCGCTGATTATAATGTATCAGTAACTACTAGTACTACTAGAGGTACTTCCAAGGTTCCAGACTTCCAGTGGAATGAATTGTAGAGGAATGAAACAAGATGTTTCTTGAGAGAGAGAGAGAGAGAGAGAGAGAGAGAGGAAGGTCACTAGCCTTTAGGTGGTGTGCAAGTGAAATAATGGTTGCCAATGCAAGTGAAACAATGGTTGCCAACCGTAGCATAGCCTAACGGTGTAGCACTTTTATTCTCTAGTTGATGACCAGAGTTTAATTCCCACCAACCATAAGTTAGGTGAGTTATTTATGCGGATTTTCTACTTTATTTATCTAGGATTTGAATCTGTGAGCTGTGAGCTTTAAGATGACTACACTAGCCAATTATCCTACCTTCTTAAAAAAGTGAAACAATGGTTGCAAAGCAGTAGGATCAAGAATGGCTTGCTTAGGAGTTTGGACTGTCTCAGAACAACGTGTTTCGTTTGTATTGCCCAACAATAGGCGTGCAAACCGAGCAGATATTTCCCGACCGACCATTCGTCCATTTTAATTCGGATACAATTCGAAGCATATTCTCGGATATCCGAAGGTTTTGCCGGATACGAAAACGGAGTCGGATATTTTTTGTCAGATACGGAAATAGATTCAGAAAAGACATTATCCGATGGATACAGAGTTATCCAAGTATTTTCCAGATAGTTACTGGTAACTATCTGGTAAACACCCATGGCGCACCAATGGCCCAATCCGATTAATCAGCGGGAGCGACCGACTGACCGAGTGATGCATCGACGCCCAGTTAACCCTAGCGACTAGCGAGCGGGAGAGGCAGTTGCGGCGCCCAAAAATTTAGATCAAGCCATGGAGGTCATCATCTTGGCTTCGTCTTTATCTACTCCTCGTATCCTCCTTCGCCCTTCGCCGCCTTCGGTCCTCCTCCCACAGTCCCACTCCCGCACTGCCGTCCGCGCGTCTCTCCTCCCCCACAGACCTGCATCAGCTGCCTCTCCGTCCCCGCAGACCGGCGCCGTCGTCACCTACCTCTCTGTCCCCACGGACTGACGCTGCCACTATTTCTTCTATGGCAGAGGCTATGAAAGCCAACTATGATAAGTATTGGGACAAGTCCAACATAGCTCTCGTCGTGGCATGCTTTCTTGATCGTAGATACAAGAAAAAGCTTGTAGAATATTTTATAGAGAGGATTTATCATGAGAGGGCTACCCATGAAGTTAATCGCTTCATGGATGTTGTGACCAAATTATTCCAAGCTTACATGTCTAACACATCTGAAGCTTCAAAGCCTGACCCTCAAGGATCTTCTCAGTCACTTGGTGATCCTGACTTGGGTCTTGATGACATTGAACAGTTCTTGTATGAGGATCTCGCTACAACACATGGTGGTATAAAAGAACTTGAGGTATACATGCAAGAAAAACCAATTCGATAGGTTGATCCTAAGGGTAAAGGTGCACAATTTGACATATTGCCATGGTGGAACACACACCAAGAGAAGTTTCCTATTCTCTCATGACTAGCTCGTGATGTGCTAGCTATTCAAGTGTCAACTGTTACTTCAGAGTCGGCTTTTAGTACTGGTGGTCGTGTTATTGATCTATTTCGTAGTCAATTAGAGCCCGAGGCGGTTGAGGCTCTAATTTGTACAAAAGATTGGATATCTTCATTTAGGAAAGGTAAATAATAAGTCATTTAATTCACCAATTGCACCGCTTACAACTTTTGTTTATTAACCTTATGTTATTTTTGAATTTTAGATTCCAAGGAGAAGATAGCATCACATATTGATGAGTTGCCTTTGGAGCTAGATGATAAAGAATGTGCTACTACAAACATAAATGAGGAGGTTTGATAATTCTACAAATAAAAATACAAAAACAAATTCCAGTTATTTTATCTATTTTACTGTTCGAACTTATACGGTCAGTGATGATTGAATTGGCTATCATTTGCTATGTCTTTGCTGTCAACTGATTAAATTGGCTATTATTTACTGTCAACTGATTAAATTGACTATCCTCTGACATGTATAATGCATCATGTTAATGTCCTTGATGTTATGTCTCCAGAAACTTGTCATATATACACCGTGTAGGATCGTCGATGGCAATCAGAGGGGATGAATGATTGTAATCCGCAACGGAAACTTTTCTCCAAATTTACTGTCCTTTGATTTTCAAACATGTCACACACAAAAAATAGGAAGATAAAACATATATATATATATATATATATATATATATATATATATATATATATATATATATATATATATACATATATATACATATATATATAGGAAAAATCTTTTCTACACCCGGTGTAGTTACTCCCACCTCTAATATACCACCTAAACAAACATAAAATACTCCTTTATCACTTTAGGTATACTCGTATAGTAATTATAAGATACTCGATGTGAACCACAAGAAAAATTACAAGGAAACCATAGTTTTACTATATTTTAGAAATACCTTCATGTACACACATAAAAGGAGTATGTCTAAAAATGTACATACTACCTCTGAAAAATTGTTCATACCACCTAGATAGTCTTAAATACTGTATACTACATGTACATACCCTCCGTTCGAGATACTTCTAACGTTGTGAGATACGACATAGGGAGTAACTACACCGGGTGTGAAAAGAGGCTTCCTATATATATACATATATATATATATATATATATATATATATATATATATATATATATATATATATATATATATATATATATATATATATATATATATATATATATATATATATATATATATTATCAACGGATAGATCGCTTTGCTCTGCTGCTGTCGTTTACGTGATGTAGACCGTGTGATCGACGAAAAAGTGCCCGGTGCTGCTGTGTTGTCATGAACGGATCTGCTGTTTGCTTGGACGTCGCGTGACTGGTTTGGTCATACGTGGACCGAGGTGCGCTTAATGGAACGAAGATGATGAGGCGTTGCCACAAGCGATGTGACCGCATGCATGCAGCCGTCGCCGTTTTCAATCAATGAGTCTCAACCATCAGCAATGCATGCAAGAAGCTCTATTATCCATCAGCCAAAACGTCCAGCCACACCTCTCGATTTTCTTCTTCTTTTTTTGTTCGCTCAACGCAGCCGGCGCCCCCAACAATCAGCACGTTTTTTTCCTTTTATACAGCCGATTCTCACCTAGTCAATCTCTACTCAAAACCCTAATGCAACTCGTCCAATCGGGCCTAGACCTTTTTTACCTTAACTAGCCTTTTAGCCCACTAATTTTTAAGGAACCTGAAACCCTTCCTAACAAGAGTTTTTATACTTCCGGCTTTTCAACTCATCACTTATCGAAGCCTCCAGAATCACACCTCTCATAGCTTCTCCACGCACTATCCACATCTGATCTCCATGCGCCCTAAGCATGAGTTCGATCATCTCGTGATATTCTTGACCATCTGAACCTCGGATCTCCCATTCTAGTCCCAATCCACCTCGTCACCGACCATGATCGTCTCTATACTCAACCTGCACATGCAAAAACCAAAGAACATTTTTCCGGCACAAGTTCGTTCCAACTTAACCAACATAAGTCCACACACGCCACACGTCTCGCATAACATCAATAAGCAATGTTATCAAATATTCATTATTATAAATTAACCATTGTCAATTATTCATCACCAAAATATCCTAGACCTAGCCACATGATCTAACACACTGTTATTGTTTCTCTAGGTTGATGGTTATTTACTTCCAGTGACAGACTGACAGTGAGTGGAACTGAACCATATACTTCTCTAGTTATACTGTCTACTGTACAAGTATTAATTTTTGGTTTCTATTCTTCATTCAATAATTTTGGGTTCCAATTGATATTTTATTGTAGGATGAGATAATGATCGAGGCTGGGCTCCACTGAAACATGGTTAGAGATGGCTCGCTGGCTCGTTGTTGGCTTTTGCTAGACAAGATCTGCGTCGTGAACTTATCATGTGATGTAAATGTAATGAACTCAAATATGTACTTGATTACTTGACTATGAGCAATTCGTACTTTTGAACCATATTGTATGTAGCTAGTTAGCTACTAGCCTACTACTTGTTTAACTAGCATCTACCATTTATTTGCTACTTTGCTAGCTAGAATTTACTAGTTGCTTAATTTGTCTCTGTCATCAGGTGAAATTTGCTTTCGCGCATTATCTGACTAAATATTCGTGACTGAGACTAACCGTATTCGGAGCGGCATGTATTCGCTCCGTATTCGTGACCGAGAATATCTGCATCCGTATTCGTATCCGGCACTATCTGTGTCCGACTCCGACTCCGACAAAAAAATATGGAACAGGATACGGAATGAGCAATATCCGTCCGTATCCGTTCCGTTTGCATTCCTACCCAACAGGGTTCAAAATATGATGGTCAGAGTTCAATTTTTATCAACCATAGGTTGGTTGGGTTATTTATATAATTTCTATTTTAATCATTTAGGATTTGAACCTGTGAGTTGTGAGTCTTAAGATAATTATAATACCAATTGTCCCACCTCCTACAAAGTGAAACAATGGTTGCCAAGCAGTAGGATCAAGAATGTCTTACTTAGGAATTTGGACTGCCTCAGAACAACGTGTTTCATTTGTATTGCCCAACAGGGTTCAAAATATGCAATTTCAGTGCCGCGTGGAAAATACAGGAGAGAACGGAACATGACTACCTTGTCAATGGTCAAACGTTGGCATGGCTTTGTAGGTCTGCACATCTGGAGTGGGCCATGCCAAAAGATGAGCAAAAGTTTCCCTTCATTCAAGCGGTAAGTGCTCCAACTGTTGCCTTTTCTTCTCAGTTATACAACCCTACATCTCATATCATATGATGCTTTTCTTTCGTTGCCTTCTCTTTGTTTCGTTTTGTGTTGGCTTTGGCCGTCATTGGGGGTGGCAATGACAGTATTCCGCCGCCACTCGCATCCCATTGGCTGCTGAGGAGACCATAATGGCGGCCTCCAAGAACCCTAGTGGTATAGAGGTGTCTTTTGTCAAGAGGAGATTCATGGAGCCCACAAGCCACAAGCATGCTGTTCTATTATTTCCATCATCTCAGTGGGTCCATGCAGTTCATGCATTAACATTCCTAATGTTTAGGGTAGGTTTCTCCTACATAAAATTTACACTTCACATCACTTGCTGTTCAAAGAGAGAGTGATTGAAGAGCACGGTTAAGTTAATTATGTCTTTTATACATGAAGAAAAAATCAGTCCCATCTGTAATACTCCAATTGTATGAATTGTAAATGTATGACCTGGAAGTATAAACTTGATTGAGAACATAATATCTGCATGCTGTTTTTTTCCCTCGTTCGGCTATACACTTGTGCAAGATAGCTGTATCAAAAAGAGTAAAAGGAACATCCAAGATTGAAAAGCCTGAACAGCACAAAACCACAGAAAGCAACATAGAACAGGAAAGCTAAACACTGGACACAACCACAACATCATGTGTTGAGATATGGCCACTCATAACATAACCCTTTAGGACTTGGAGAGGTGTGTTACATGAATTCCTAAATGAAACTCTTAATAGGATTAGGATTACTACTTCCTTTCATAGTAGAATTTCCTATTCTCTTCGGAGGAGAACTAGGGGACTATATAAACCTATGAGGAGTGATGATAGAGAACCCAACTTAAGCAAAGAAGTAAGCCAAGCAAGAGGAAATCATTCAAAGTAGAGGTGCGGGAGAGGATTAGAGACTAAGTTATTCTTTAGCGCTAGATTTTTATAGGGCAATGATCCGATGATCCTAAAAAGGTTCGAGAGAGTTGTGAGAAAGCGATAATCCCTTGTACTTTTTTGAGGTTGTGTTTAAAGAATTTACGGTCGGTTTTGCTAAATCTTCTCTCTTGTCGTGGTTGCTTTGCCGCTGTTATGACTTATGACTTATAACTTCCCTCGAACAAATAAAAGAAACGGCTTCTTCATATCAAAAATAGCAAAATTAATAATAATGGTTATGAACATTAAAGAAAAAACAAAACATACCACTAGCATGCAAGATTAAATTACAAGGTAAATCCATTCTTCGATATTTTATACCTTGGAACACATAAATCATAATTTTAATTTTAATATATAGCAATTCAACTAGCTCACGACAGTGATAGGACATACATTTTTGCCTAGGTATCTTTACTATTCTAAAAGAAGGAGTTGGTGATTGGTACGGCCTCTCCTACCCTTCTCATCTCTCTTGACAAAAAAAGATACGAATTTCTTAAACAACGGACAAAAAAAGATACTTATAATTTATAGGTCCTAACTTAAATTTTTCCTTGTGCCTTGTTAAGCAACGGTGTAACAATACGTACAAACAACATAATTTTGATTTCTTTTTTTGCGCAAATGTTTGGTGGCCATGGTGACACACATGCATGGCCAAGATAGGCGTGCTTGTGTGCTGTCTTATATAAAATTGGTGTTTCCATTGCAACCCACGGCACTATACTAGTAACTATAAATATTAGAGTAGAAGACTAGAAATTTTACCCTGTGGCCACTCGGTGGCGTCGTGGCGTGTAAGTCGTCAAGACACCCAAGGCCAACCGGCAAGGGCCAATTACTCACTCAGCGCACTAGCAAATCGGCCACAGGCCACTCCGATCAAGGCGTCAGGCTCAGGCGGCCGGCTGGTCCCGATCACCCCTTCGGTCCCTCCCGACTCAACAAATCCAATCGACGCAGCGCAAGCCAACCACTCCAGTGACTCCAACTCCAAGTCAGCACTCCCCATTGGCCACTTCCCCAAATCACAGCCTCACGCCTCGGCCTTAGTGGTCATCTCAGAGACTCGACACGACGGGCGATGGTAATGCCTCCGGCTCTGGCCTCCCCACTCCTTCGGTCCTCCCTACTTCGCAGCAGCATGCCGCCCCTGCTCGGATATGCTCTGGGCCTCTGGTCGTCAAGCCACAAAGCGCCGGTGCCTGCCCCGCCTGGATTTGCGCGCCTTGCTCAGCCAGCGCACATAGCACGCCCGCACACCACCACCGGCACCAGGCGCTCGCCCGCAAGCCACCGGCCACCCACCGCCACCACTAGCTACCAGGTGCGTGCGCAGCCCCCTCGTCTCTCCCGTGCGTGTACCATGGCCCGTGTGCATATGTGGATTGTTGGCTGTGGTTTGTGATTGTGCGTGCTCCCGTGGTGGTTGGCTGCGTGCCTGTCTCTCATCTCGTTCACCTGGGCCGTGCGGTGGATCCATGCATGTCTGGATGAAGAGCCGGCCCAGCATGGGTCGGAGGTTCGGGGCCAGAGGGTGAGCTGAAGCCTGATGAAGCCCACCCGGTGGCTTCGTCTCTGGTCATAGCGAAAAGAACGCATAGGCTTAAAAACTGCAGAGCTGCATTCCACATTTCCAATCAAGCCCTTGCAGCTGATAAAATGTGCACAGGTCACTTGTCCTTGCAACTGCCATGCACCTGATAAAAGAACAGCATATTCTCAAGTCTCAAGAACGTAGAAGAACAGCAGTGATAAATTTTAGTTAGGTTGGGAGTTCCAGAGTTGGCAAAACACAACCAATGATTTACGAGCTGCAAGAGCAGATGAAAAAAGCTGCTTCTTTAGATCCACATAGGGCAGGCAAGAGAATACAGAGCCAGTGCTGTGTGCAGCTTTTGTTTCTACTGCAGCAGCCATTGAAATTGGAGACTGAATGTGAATTTTAGTGCAGTGTCTGCTGACCAAGCTAAAGGGGGCAAGCAAAAGCAACAACCAAAAGAAGAATTGAAAACAACAAAGCTACTGAAATCCAATCGCTGTCACAGGTGCCTTTTTCTTTAACAAGGTTGCATTTTTTCTAAGAAAACATTTGTACACAGCACTGAAGCTGATGAGAATTCAATCATTGATTGGTACTTGAGCATTTGTAGCATAATTTAGATAGGACCTAAAATGGCAAAAGGTGGATAGCCAAAATGTCAAGCAATATGTTTTCTATCGGGTTGAGATTTGTCAGTGTTCTAGCTCACTAAGAATAGTAGCAATTCCATAAGATGTTCCAAAGTATCTTACCGGCACCGCGTGGAAAGGTTGGAGGGAAAAAAAGACAGGTGCACCTTTCAGGATCAGAAATCGGTACAAAAGGATGCAACTAGTCCCCACAACAGCACTAACCAGTCGTGAACATCAAATCTTTGTTACAGATAGATTGACAACTGGCACATTTCATTCATTCAGAGCAAAAGGTCACTACAGTTCCAAGCTTTTCAGTTCACCAAACTGCTAAAGGTTCAGAACTAGTTAGCTGCTATCAGGAGTGCACTTCTTAGGATCAGATCCAAGAATAGCAAATATTACAATTATTATTCATGATTCTTCAGAAGGCTTTGCCCCCAAATCAGATGGCAGGGGGCGCCTCCTTCCTCGCCTTCGGCTGGTTCTGTCCCCTGATCTCGAGCAGCATCTTCACCACAGACCTCATCGGTGGGCGGTTGATTGGGAGGTTGTTGACGCACAGCAGGGCGATGTTCAGAACCTTACACATCTCATCCTTAAACTGGTCGATGAACTTCTGATCGAGCACAGATTCTGCCCCATTCTGCCCAACATTGGCACAAACCCACACCACTAGGTCCCTGTCACCGATCTCCGGTGCCATGGGCCTCTTACCAGTGACAAGCTCGAGAATGACCACACCGAAGCTGTATATGTCACTCTTCTCGGTTACATGGAGAGTGTAGGCATACTCTGCAATGCAAAACAGATCAATCACACATGAGAACCAATACAGGTGAAATCTGACAAGTTTTTAGTTATAGCCACAGTGCACAAGTAAAACAAATTGAAAGATCATACTGAGCATGTAAAATAATCTTTGGACAAAACAAGAAAATAAACTGAATCTAGGAACTTTTCTGTGTTCTTCCCAGTCCATCCCAACAACCACCTTTTATGTTAGCAGTTATAACAACGGTATTATGTAACAACTAGGATTATTTCTTACTTTTTAGAAACAGATTAGGCATCAGGAACTCACCAGGAGCAATGTATCCACAGGAGCCAGCAATGACCGACATGGTGGCTGGCCCATCCCCAATAGTCTTCGCAAGACCAAAGTCTGCAACCTTTGCGCCAAACTCCGCATCAAGCAAAATGTTGTTTGACTTCACATCTCGATGGACAATCGAGGGCACGCAGTCATGGTGCAAGTAGCAGAGGCCCTCAGCGGCATTGACTGCGATCTTGTACCTCGTTGGCCAATCCAAGATGCCACCTTTGGCGCTGTGGAGCAAGTCCCCCAGGCTGCCATTCGGCATGTACTCGTAGACAAGCAGCCGGCAGTATTTGTTCGTAACACAGCAGAAGAGCTTGACGATGTTCTTGTGCCTTACTTTGCTCAATGTTGCTACCTCGGCCTCAAAGGTGTCAATGTTCTTGCTTGCCGCACCACTTACCCAGAGCTTCTTGACAGCCATGGCCTCACTCCTAGGCCCGACAACAGCCTTGTATACCTTTCCTGCTGCACCCGTGCCAATCACATTGTTCTCATCGAGGCTATTTACTATGTCCCTCTCATTGAACTCAACCCTGTGGAAGGATGTGAGCGCCCACCTTGACTTTTCGCCATCGACTTCGGCGGCATGCTTCTTGTAGCTCCTATACTTGTAAGTGAACCATCCGAAACCGAGGAGTAGGATGATAGCAGATGCAATGAGGATGGAGGCAACCAACTCGATGCGGGCACGCCAGTTGGCATTGGAATCACCATTACTTGGACATAAACCATAGCACAGGCCAGGGTTACCCAAGAAGCTCTCTCGGTAAATGAAGCCATTGAAGAAAATAGGCAAAGACCCAGTGAGCTTGTTGTAGGATAGGTTGAAGTCAGTCAGCCTAAGATTCTGCAATTGCACGGGCACCTCACCGGAAAGCTCATTGTTCGACAAATCCAGCGCATTCATCCCGTGGATATCCCCAAGCTCTGGAGGGATAATCCCAGTGAGGTGGTTATGTGAAAGGACCAACTGCGTCAGCTTCTTCAATTGACCAATGCCCCGTGGGATCTCTCCAGACAGAGAATTGTAGCTCAAATCAAGCCGGTAAAGTGCCGAAAGCTCGACAAGCGACGGAGGCACCGGCCCAGAGAAATTGTTATTTGAAGCCAACACCTCTAGCAGTCCGGTCAGATTCCCCAGCTCGGCAGGCAGAACACCAGTGAATCGGTTGTCCTGTATTACCAGCTTGGATAGGTTCTTGCCACCAACAATGGCAGGATCAACAGTCCCAGATAGAGCATTGCCCCGTAGTTCGAGCAGGTAGACACCCGGCAAGCCCCAGAATTCCGGCGGCACAGTGCCGGAGAGCCGGTTGTTCTGCAGCCGGATCCTCACCAGCGTCCGGCATTGCCCCAACTCCGCCGGAATGGAGCCATCGAACTCGTTGTCCAGCAGCATGAGCTGCCTCAGCTTCCCGGAAGTGCACAGCGTCGCCGGAATCGGACCGGACATCCGGTTGTCCGACATGTCCAAGAACCCGAGCGGGCAATTCTTCCCAAACTCAGGTGGGAATGGGCCTTCAATCTGGTTGCCGAACATCCTCAGGTCGGCCAGCGCCGGAGCCGTCCCCAGCGTCGCCGGCAAGCGCCCGGTCAGGTTGTTCTCGTACAGGTGCACGCTCTCCAGGCTCGGCGCGGCGAACAGGTCCTCAGGTATCTCCCCGGTGAGCCTGTTCATGGAGATGTCCAGGAACCGGAGCTTCTTGAGCCCCCCTATCCCCTCCGGTATCCTCCCGGAGAGCTGGTTCGTGAAGAGCTCCATCTGGACAAGAGAACTCAAATTCCCAATGCTTCTCGGTATCTCGCCGGAGAGGCTGTTCGACGAGAGGTCCAGATTGACGAGATTGTTTAGCTTTCCGATGGAAGAAGGGATGTTACCGTTCAGGGAGCAGTTGGCGAGAAACAGCACGCGGAGGCCGGCGAGGTCGCCGAGCCTCTCAGGCAATGGAGACGGCGAGAACGCGTTGTAGGCGAGGAGGAGCTCCTGGAGGGCTGTGAGATTCGCCAAGAACCCCGGGAACTCGCCGGAGATGGAGTTTTGGATCATGTTAAGAACGACGAGCGACCGGAAGCCGCCGCCGTAGGCTGCCGGGAGCTCGCCGGAGAAGTTGTTCCCGGCGAGGTTGAGGCGCGTGAGAGCTGGGAGCGCGGCGAGGCAGGCAGGCAGAGGGCCCACGAGGCTGTTCACGGAGAGGTCGAGGTGCTCCAGGGACCTCAGCGAGCAGAGCGCGGCAGGGAAACCGCCGGCGAGGGACAGGCTACCGAGGTTGAGCACGGCGACGGCGGTGGTGGAGTTCCCGGCACACGACACGTGCGGCCAGCGGCAGAGGGAGCGGCTGGAGCGGGCCTCCCAGCCGGAGAGCGCGCCGGCGGGGTCGGACAGCTCGGACATGGCGGCGAGGAGGTGGCCGGTGTCGGAAGAGGCGACGGTGTGGAGAGGGAGTAGGAGGAGACCGAAGAGGAGGAGGTGGCGGCGGTGGAGGGTAGCCATGGTGGTGGAGAGAGTGGGGAGTGTGGGGAGGGGTTTTAAGACGGAGTAGGCTTCTGGTGGCAGAATTGGAAGGCTCCTGGTTTTGTCTCGAGAGAGGGAGGAGCACATTGAAGGCGCGAGTTTTGATCTTTTCTAGGGGAACAAAGGGAGGTACCCAGACGGGTCTCCATTAACAGCGGCGGAGGCGTCTCCTAGCATCGTCCACGTGAGACAACCTATACAAAGAGATTAGATGTTGCCCCAGTGAGAGTGGCAAAATTTATATGATAAATTGAAAGGTATTCTTATCAAGTTGAGGCACCGCTCGTTTCGGCTTCAGTTCATAGCTTCTGGCTTATTTTTCACTATTTATAAATTTTGTCTTTTTCTGAACTTTTGGTTTTTTGAGTTTTTTACCGGTTCTTTTTTTCCGTATTCGTTTGCGTTATCCATGATGAGCTAGCATTTTTTCTATTTTTAAAATTTTTAAATTTAATTACGCCAAATAAGTCACCTTCTGCTACAGTAAAATTTCTGCCGCTACAATGCAATTTCATCCATAAGCCACAGCTTTTCAGCCCAGCCGCTACAGTAATATATAAGCGTATAACAAATACGATGATATTATTGATAGCCTTCGACCTCTTAGGTCAATGTATTTAGTTTGCACATTGAATATATATCTAAATAGAGAGTTGCGTTTAAATGCCAGTTACGACAAGCGAGCGTAAGCGAAAAGCAATTAACTAGGTATCTCCACGTTGACAATATGATGGTAGCTTTGGATATTCGCGAATAAACAAGGATTAAAATTGGTCGAAACAAAAATAGAGTTATTGGCAAAAGTAGCTGATGTTGAATAGTACTTTTTGCAAATGTGTGTCAAAATGGCAACAATTGGCTAATTTATTTTCGGTGGTTGCTTTAAGGAAGGCATCACATTTGTACCATCCTTCAAAAGAGCTAACAAACAGTGTGGTATTTTTGTGGTTTCAAGACAACACAAAATAAAATTCTTCAAGCAATATCTCTTTACATGGCCTTCAAAAGAATGTAATGAAAAAAAGATTGCAATATATTTATTTCGAAATCATTCCTTCACTTTCTCCAACACATAGTAACAACTTTTCTTAACAAATACCCACTGATATGACACTGATACGACGAAGATGTACTTCTATTTTCGAAAAGAGCAAAAAAACATTTGAAAAGTTTTACTCTTTAAAATTGGCATGGAACAAAGAATTATAGATTTAGCCACTGGCTTAATTGGCATCGCAAGGCGAAACTATTTGGGTGCTTTTCTCAAAGAAACAAAGAATTATAGATTTAGCCACCGGCTTAATTGGCATCGTAAGGCGAAACTATTTGGGTGCTTTGCTCATAGAAACACTTGATCCGGGGTTCACAAACCTGCGTGGCCGAAGCATTTTTTACGGCTGCCGAAATCAGTGTTGAGCCTTGAGAAACGAGGGAAGCGTGGTCGCGAGCCTCGCCCTCGCGCAGCAGCGCCTCGTTTTTCCTGGTGCAGCGTTTCCCACCCTAACCTCTGCCACTCCGGCTGTTACTACTACTCTCCCCCCACACGCACCACACGCACCCAGTGACAGTGAGAGCCATGCGCCGCTGCATGGACGCCCAACGCTCCGTGCCACGGGTCCACCAGCGCCCGGTCCAGGAACGCGCGCCTCCAGGCCAGTTCCGTCCATAGCGGTGTGCGTGCACGAGGAACGAACCAAACCAGAGTGCCTTTTCGTCCCGGTTCAATTGGGGCGACTTACTCTTTTTTAAAATTTTGTGCCGGTTTTTAGCTTCAATTTTTTTATCAATTACTATTTATTATACTTAATAAGCTATAGCTAAAAATTATATGCCATAGCCTAAAAAAACACATCCACTATCTGATAGCTTTTGATCACGGTAGATGGCTTTTGTCTATATTTCTCGAGACGGTGGCGGAAGAGACAGAGCGGTAAGGTTGTAAAGTGGTCGTTACGTATTTCTTGTTTTTTGGTGGGTCTTTTGGCTGCTTCTTGAGGAGGAGGGCATGCACGCTTGCGGCCGTGGGGTGAGGCACAGAGGATGAAAGCTTTCCTCGTGCGGCCGACGAGATCTGACTGAAACCAGTGGCTAGCTGGCCTAGGAGGACCGGAGGAGAGTGTGTGCTTGGCATGGCATATTTGGCGTGCATGCCAAGTGTGTGGTTAGGTTCGCGCTTAAATTGGCTGCTTCTCTAGTTTGTTGTGTGTGGGTTGGAAAAAAAAAAGGCTCTTTCTCTCTACGCTAGGTTAGAAGCGTTTTTTTTCTTAATAAGACGGATGGCTTTTGGTCTTAGTTCAAATGTTTGTGTTGACGAATTAAATGTTGATAAATCGCTTTGAGAAAAATATTTTAGTAAACCGTTTTAAAGAGCGATGAAGAAGTAAACTTATTTATTTATTCAAAAAAATATAAGTTAATAGGCCTGAAAAGAGCTTGCATGCCGTGTTGTGCCACGCGCACACGGCCTAGCCGCGGCGATACACGTTTGTTGGCTTGTTGCACTGTTTCTGCTGTGGCCACCCGTCCGTTCGTATAGTTTCGAACTTTTGGGTTGTGTCCATCGTGTGATGCACCGATGCTGTTGGCATGTACTGCACTAAGAGGTGCTTGGTTTCTCGCAAAAAAAAAAAAAGTGCGCGGGCATCGTCGTACCGCAATATTTCGGATTTCGATTAGCGTGTTTCTTCCTATTTTTTGTGATCGAAAGGTTCGAAACAAGCGTGAGCGGGAACAAAGAACAAAACTACTTTGTAATTTAGAGACACATATCTGGTGCAAAAGATTACAGGAGTGTATATTAAGAAAGGGGAGATTTCACATAAAACCATGCAAAAGCGTTTGTTACCCGAATTAAACTAGTAGAGTGGCCCGCGTATTTGCATAGTTAGATTTATTTTAAAGTTTTTATATAGTTTAGATATTTAAGAATATATTTACTTATTTATTAGATTATTTAGAATTTTAAGACATTATAAATATTAAAAATGACAATAGAAGTTTGAAAGAAAATATAACTTGAGAAAAATAACGAGTGAATCATAGGAAATTCGCTTGTACATACTGCTATATATAGACCCCGTTCATTCTGGTTCTATTTTGGCTTCAAGAAGTCAGAAGACGGAACGAACGTGTTGATTTCTTAATTTCTGTTTTTAGTTTTTTTTGGTCTTTTTTTCTTTTCTTTTTTCTTTGTATTGTCTGTAAAAATATAACGTAGCTTTTTTATTAGTTTTCTTTTATTTTCCTTTAATTGAATGACTTAAAAGCTAACATCCTCTGTAATGCAATTTCAGCTAAAAGACAATAGCTAGGTTCGACACGGCTTAGGCTTTTAGTTTTTGTACTTTGCTACAGTAATTAGCTTTTAAATAGTACGTCTTTTCAAGATAAATCTACAAATCAATTGTAGTAGACACTGTACCAACTAAAAGTAAATATAACTATCTCTCTTTTATAATCTCTCTCATAAACGGTAAGAATTCAAATCATAGAAAAAACCCACCCACTATTACTAAAGTCAAAAGACTTAAGGAAAAGCTTAAGTCAAAAGACGGCCCATTATAGTTGCACAAGTGATGATGGCATGCATTTTCCAAGGGCGACCTACAAAGGCTTCGAGTTGTAGGCTCTGTGGTCTCATTTAAACGCAAATCAAGTCAAATGCACTTCCGGTCAGGCAGTCACGATCAACAAGCACTAGGCTCGGCGTGTTTTGGGTTGCTGATCTTTGTGTATCTTTGGGAATGGATGGTTAGCAATCTACTCGATCCATTTGCGTGTCAATGCCCCTCCAGCGATCATGTCACCTGCTGTTTTTGTAACTAAGTCCCTATTTGAAATGCAGAAAATTCGTACAAAACAACTCGATTACAACAAAAATCGAAGAGAATTTTGCGCTTTCCAAGGGAGACCTACTAGTTAATTGTAGTACATATTTTACTGACTTTATTTATATTGGCAAAAACCACATGTGAGTTTCTGTTACTCTGTAATCTCTCGTATAAACAGCCCAAAAATCACAAGCCACAGCTAAAAAGAACATGCCTATAGAATTTGTTACTGGACTATTTAAAAAAAAAGACGAAATTTTGGTGAAGATGTGCATAGCTCCTCTTCAACCTGAAACTGCTTGAACTTGAACAGCGGACCTCAAATGACTTTTCTGTAAAAAAACAAAGTACTGGACAGTTTCTGAATTCCTGGTGAAGCTTTACTCCGGTTCCGTTGCGACCTACTCTAGCGTAACGTGTACTAGGAGCTCAGCTAGGCACTACAGCATCTACTACAGTGCTCGCACCACCACACGAAAGCTTGTACCATGCAGTACCCGGGGCTCACTGTTTCATGCTAGCTCCTGCCGTCCTGCGTCCCCGAGTACAGTGGAAGTTTTGAGTTAAATCCAGTCAGATCCTGTGCTTGATTTTTGCTAATCTATGCCAATTTTACTGCTCAAAGACTCCTAGTAAAGCAGTAAAATCGGTATAGATTAACAGGAATCAAGCACAAGATCTGGTTAGATTTAACTCAAAACTTCCACTGTACATTCAGTGGATTCTAATCAACTGTAACCAGAACAAAAACAGCATGCAAAAACCACCACTCTTCATGTAAGCCAATGTATTCTGCAATCTGCATTCTACATAACCTGTTGTGTCTCATTTTGCTAGAAAGAACAAGAGGTACAAAAGTGCTGGAGAATGGAGATGGAGAAAGAGATATGGAAGAGGATATAGGAGAGAGCAGCTTGCTCTGGCTCTAGAGACAGCCAGACAGGCGTGGCAAAAGAAGCTGAACAAAGGTCATCTCTGATTCTGTTTCTCTCCGGTCTTATACTTGCGTCCCGTCAGGCTTCTGCTTCTTTTCGCCGGTGTGAGGCATGGACCTAGCTGCGTAGCCTGCGTGTGTCTGTCTTTCACGTGAGCTGGTCTTCGCTTCCTGCTCTTTCTTTATCCATGCAAGCTTTTTTTTACCAGAATAATTGGATAGCATGGAAGCAAGGATCAAACATTGAGACGTACACCAAGACGGGACAGGGATCAGGTAAAGGTTTGTGGCGATGTGCCTACTCACCGTCCATCAGAACTCAGGAACTAGAATGGATGGACCACATTGAGCACGGTCGAAAGTTCAAGGGTCTAAATCAATATTTTGAATCAAACAAACAATTAGTTAATTCTATATACTATAGATGGGTGGATTCCCAGCTCTTTCATTGAGCCACGTCGCCCTTTAATCCATGGGCGTCCGATCTAGTGTTGGTTGATATCACCCGTCCGATTCAGTTGACTCCTAACCAGCGCGATGTCCCTCCTCCTCCGCTCTCTGCAGCGCCGCCGCCTTCTCCACCCCTGCGCCGCTCCTTGGTATTCTGCGCGCTTCCCCTTCGTCAGGACCCGGGGATAGAATCCGAATCCTAACAAGAATCTCAAGCTAATTGCAATAAATAAAAGAACAAGAATCAGTAAATACAGTTCGTAAATTGGGGAAAGTAGATAGCATAGAGATAAACTAGGGTTTCAATATCTGGATGTCTGATGTCTCTCGATTACAAGCAGCGGTCGCTTATACAGATGAGTTCATGGCTCGCAAGGGTAACAGTAGTTTTAGTGAATGGAAATGAAGAACAGTGGAAACTAAACACAATAACAACCATTGGATTAGCTGCCAAGGGTTACGGTTTAATCTGGAACTTCGATCTTCGTAAGTGGCTTGGATTGAACCAGGACCTTCAGATTTTCATAAACGAAGAGGTATGAGATCATCTCTTAGCCGTCCAACCCCCTACAGAACTTCTTCTAACCTGAATCCAAGTCCTTCTATTTCAGAATCTGACAATACCCTCCCTTCAAAGACCCTTGTCCTCAAGGGCAGTTGGATCTTAGAGTTGGAATGAAGTGCTGCATAATATAAAGATGACATAGTACAATACTAACTCCATTAGTTGATTGCTTGCTTGGGCTATCATTAGGGAGGTAAATAAGTGATGAGCTAAAGAATAGTTTCACAACTCATGGAGTTCTTCTGGAAGGGCTGATTGGCTATGTAGGCCCTTTCTAGTGCAGTATCAGTGTGTTTCAGCCCAAGATATTGCTCCCAAGCTCCATAGACATCTCTCCTCTGGAAATGGGCGGATACAACATCTGAATCTTGGAGGTAGTCCGGCCAATTCATAGATATGAATGCAAATTTCCACTTGGAGAATTCCTCATCGGGGACTTGGAGTTTTCTCTGTATGTGCTCCTTTACTTCTGCTAAAGTCTCACCTTCACAGATAGCAAGAAAAAAAGGATCTACAAAGTTTGAATCTGTTGATTATGTAGAGGATCTTTCATGAAGTGATAAACATGAATTAAGTGATCATGTGGACCGAGATTTTTCTCCTGCTCTGGGATCTCCTCAGCACGTAGCGTCCAATTTCTTTATGTGTAGCCCATAACCACTTCATACAACATTAAATCACTGCATTTGCCTTCAGAAATTACATTTGTTTTCATCAAGGTTGCAGGAAAAATCTCTCAAATGTCAAAATCCCATTGCCTATACCTCCACCTTTCAATTGCAACTGTTGGCATGGTGAATGATACCCTGAGCAGGTGCAATAAGATGCACCAAGCTGTGCAATAAGATGCATCAAACTAACTCAGCATAGTTGATACTAGTAGTAGGATTTATGCTCCATGTCTGAACTCTAAACATGTTAATTCTATTACTTCTTGTTTCCCCCAACAAATGCTACCAGAGGTAGCATACAATTACTAATAAAGTCATATTTTCTGAAAACAATCAGAGATTTCAAGATAAATTCATTATAGTCATGGCTCTCAATAGTATGCCTAAAAATCTGAAAGTAAGTTTCACTTATAGCCATAAACAATCTTAGTTTGCTTGGTCCCATGAAGTACATACCAAAGGTAATTAAGATCATACTTTTAGGTTGTAGTTTTACATTACAAAAAAGCATCTTCTCAGTTTTTAGAACTATAAACACTTCCAATAGCTTGTTCAGTGATTGTTCCATCTTAAGCTTGAACATTAGCCATGGAAGAAGTTGGTACTGTAGTTTATACTTAAGTGACTCAACTGGTGGTTTTGGTATTGGCAGTGTGCCTCTCTTCTTCTCAAATCTTTCATTTCGAATATAGCCAATTGTTTTCAGCTATGCCATACTTGAAAGGAAGAAATCAACCACTACGGCCTCAGTGAATGCTCCAATAGTCAGCATATATGTATTGCTAATTGGCTCCATGATTTCCATAGAAGTAACAATTCCCAAAAAAACCTTGCCATGGCATATTGTTCAGGACAAATATGGTTGCTAAAACACATCAAGTAACTTGCATATAACTTACTTAGAGCACTACAGATCTGAATGTGGCAGACACAATTTAGTTGTAGTAATATGGCCAACAGGTTAAGCATAACAATATCGTCCGTCACAATAGCAATAGGTAGCCGACTAATTCCTCCAACAATAATTGCAACCCTGAATAGCCTTTCTTCCAAAATGGATAGTTTATCATCAATACAACAAACTTGCAACTCCGATTGTATTAGGTGCAAAATGGAAACAATATCCTTAGCTGTAACTTTTGTAATGCCCACACCATTTGTTATTGGTACTCCTTGTAACGTTCTCAACAAAGACATATGTTTTCTGAAGGTGACCAATTTGTAGTCCAAACTGAGATGTGAGGAACTTTTTTACAATCCAATAATGAATATTAGTGAAGAAATTACAATCCAATAATGACTGTTTTAATCATGTTAGTTATCAGTCCGTCTATTTATATGTCTGGAGACGTCTAGAGTATGTGTGAGAATCTCACTGCTCCCATTTTCTTCTTCTCTGCGATCTTGTGCTTTTGTGCTGTGCTGTTTGAACTTCGCCAACCTTTCTTCCCGGCGTGCACCTGAAAGGAGGGAGAGCGGCTATCTCCAAACCATTGCCGCAGAGAGTACCTGCACGGGGCGACAATAAGGTTTTTGGGCAGCGCACATCTGCGCGACCGCTCACTATACTGCGTCATCTACATTCTGTACTGCGTCAAGCCTGCGCTGCTTCCTGTTCTTCATCAGGCGAAAAAGTAAGTCGTTCGTGCGTTTATTCGACTTTGTTACGAGTGATAGCCCAAACCATGACTAGCTACTGGCTGGAGCATTTTTGAGAGTTTTCCCCTCCCCTCTCCCTCTCTCGAATATTTTTTATTAATTCACTTTTTAAAATATTATTTTAAAATAACCCCGCCACAACTTAGTTTCAAAAATGATCCTGCTAGTGACTGTGTTGTTTTGCCACGCCAATAGAAAAAAATATTCTTTGTAAATAGATTTGAACTAACCAAGATTCATTTGTCGCAACACCAAGCATAGCGTGGCAAGTAGGGGTCGTTTTTGAAAATAAGTGAGCGTGAGGGTAAATATTGTTGAAGAAAACGTTAATTAATAAAAATTGTTCCTTCCTTTCTCTCTCCAAAAATAGAAATACGCTGAAGCTTTCCCCTTCATCTCCCTCTCTCCCTAGGTGCATGGCTCTGTCTTCTACTGTTCTCAATTGCAAACGAAAAAGATCTTCTCTCCTCGAAAGAACGCGGCATGTTCACGTGTCCAAGAGTGGCTAAGTCGATCAAGTGTAGTCGAGATTAGATAAATCTTAACAGTTTCTTGTCAATCCAAAGAGAAGGTGTTGTTCAGTTGTAACTCTAAGAGACCAAAAAAAAAAAAAACGCCAATTCGCCGTAGAAAAAACCATTCCGATTTCTGAAGCATCTGGGCACTAATTACGGAGGATAAACCTTCATCACAACTTAAGCACGCACCACAAGTCCGATCTAGAATCAAAATCTTAATTTGTACGTCTAGAACCAAATTAATTAAATAGCGCGAACGGTACGTAGTGCCATGCGAGCGATCGATCCATGCAACACTTGTAGGAGTAGGCCTGAGGATATATTATGCCCATTAAGAAATGATTAATTGTTTGTCCTAATCCCATCGTGCTCTTGAGTGCAAGCAAACAAGCCTCTTCTTCTAGAACTGTTGTGTACTAAACGTGTTGAGGCTTTTTTTGTATACTAGACATTTCGCTATCAGTCGATCTCTTGTCCTGAATTCGCAAGGTTACAGTTACGAAAACTACATCTTCTTAATAAAATTAGACGAGTTGCGATTTAATTGGCACTTGGCAACACATGTACACGGTACACACACCGCGAAAACTCCTGGCAAGAACATTTATCTCCCAATCCTGGCATTTCTTTGGAGCAACATCTTAAATTTTGCTTCTTGTCATCTCTTGCAACCAAAGTCATAATTAGTTTTCTATAGAAACCCACAAGCAATTATCAAGTGCGAGAGTTGAAAATGAAGAAATCTGTACTCATTTGGCCACTGGCTGTTTTTTTTTTTTTTGCAACTTTAACCTCTTGAGTTTTTTGTTTGCAAATGTAGCTTCCTCCCCAAACGCGGAATTACGGGAGGCCGACATGTGGCAAATCTGCGTCCGGAGAGGTGGAAACTCTATTTTCTATGGTACTGTAGCGACGGCAATGGTCAAGTACATCTCTGAATCATTAAAGGATATTTCTGAATCATTAAAGGATTGGGTACATTTTTTTAATATCGTAAGGTAAAATGCTTGATGCATCGATGTGAATCGACTGATGGAATCATCCAATGCTCGGTGGTTTTACCACGAACTGTAGTGAGGGTTGATGTCAAGTCTGTCACTTCAAAATGCTGCCTCCATCCACAAATCCATGTTCCAAAGTTAATTTTTTGAAACTTTACCTATTGATATCTTTTTAAATATTATTACAATATAAATTAATGGTCAAAGAGAAATTAGGTTACCGAGAACCTCACTAAGATCACGGTGCAAAGCATGCCCAGCAAGAAATTCATTCTTAATTTGTTGAAACAATGCAGTTAGGGTGGTCATGCTGCACTTATTGTATTCCACCAAATCACAGACTTCAACCTATACCTACTATCCTTTTGATTATATTAGCAGTACACAAGAAAGCACTGAACAGTAAACCACAACAATTATTCCCAGGAAATATTTGCCGCAACCACACTGCAAACTACTCATAAAAGGTCATCCACCGCAATCATATCACCAACTTCCAGCATCCAGCACACTAACTAGCATCGACCTTATACTTACGTAACAATGCTAAGGAAAAAATATATCTTGTAGGCCCACCTGTCAATAACAATCTATAGAATTCAAAAATTGAGATAGGTAAAAAGGTTACACTGTTACTAACAAGAACCAATTAAACATGGGTTTCGTAAAATGTGTCTACAAGTAGTTTGCATACACAGACCAGCACATATGACGCTAGTTTAGAAACAGGCACACATACAGATAATGCCTAGGATGAAAGCAAAATACATGAAAGGGGATTAGCATACACGGCAGCATGGTGAATACAAATAGGATTAAAAATAAGTGCCAGAATATGAAAACATAGGCTGATAAGAAACATGAACCTTTACTGCAAATTTTGTACATCTGTAGGAAGTACACAGTAAAACCGTCTAAAACTCTTTGCTGGCTACCAGTTACAGATGGCATTTACCAATTAGAACATAACCCCTCGCTATATAAAGATATGATACCATCTTTGAAGGTTATAACATTGAAGCATTCTTTTGTCGGGTAAAATGACAAGAAAATAATGAGTGACAGCTCCAATTACAACATTTTATCAGGTTACATTGCGTAGTGAAATGTGGAGAGGATCCTTGTGTCAATTGATGTGGAACAATAATACATCAATTAAGAAACCATTAAAGAAAACCATGATCATCCCCGACAGTCCAAAGTTAGTGTTTTTCTCCCAACCTGGGTTAAAATCTCGACCTCTAAATGAATTTCTTGGTGTACCAATATAATCTCGCAAACAACCAGGTTAGGTGGCAAAAGGAAATCATATTTTCAATTACCCATCATATAATCAGGTGAGCATATGGTTCCTTTTCATGGTCATAATGAATTTAGGATGAACAGCACCCTGACTTCTTCACAGCAGAGACATCATCCTTGCCACCAACGTTGATGGTTTGTCCTCTCGGTGGAGCAGCAGGGTCATCGCCAATGTCGAGGGCCTTCTTGCTGACCACACGATAGATCTGAGTTAGAACCTCAGTGAAGGCGTTCTCAACGTTCATGGACTCCAGTGCAGATGTTTCCATAAAGAAGGTGCTTTCCCTCTCGGCAAAGCCCTTGGCATCTTCCACTGATACAGCCCTAAGGTGGCGCAAATCAGCCTTGTTGCCGACAAGCATGATGACAATGTTTGCATCTGTGTGATCCCGGAGCTCCTTCAACCACCTCTCCACATTCTCAAAGGTCACATGGCGTGTCACATCATACACGACAAGTGCGCCAACAGCCCCTCGATAGTATGCACTTGTAATTGCCCGATACCTATAGAGGGAGAACAGAACAAACTTTAGGTCTATGCTGAGCACTCAAAACATTGCAAATGGCTGTAGAAAATGTGCTAGTGAAACTAGCAATACGATTGAGGAGCTGATCGAATAAGCCATATTGGAGCAGGTTATCGAGAATAAAAGGAAAAGGCAAATACATGTCAAACACAAGTGGTCCTTCATGCCACATTAAGTGCAACTATTCGTCTGGAAATGATACAAGAATTATGCTGTAAACATTAACAGGTCAAATTATACATGAATAAAGGAATATTCCTACTTCCTAGCAACAGAATACTATTTGGATAACACCATTAGGGGAATATACTATTTGAAGGATGGCGGGTCAACTACCAATTAATGTTTAATTTAGAGCCAGCCTTGCAAACATATGGTGCTTACATGTCTCTTACAGATTTTGGAGTTTTTTTAATACAATGCCAGAAGGATAGCAGGATTTAAAATAATCTTACATATACATACATCATTATCAAATATGACAATAATAAACATCACTAATGCCAAGAATGATATATTGCATCAAATTGGTTGACAGCGATGGTAGGAAATAAATTAGAATCTTCACCAGGACATTAGTCTTACAAGGTTGTTTCTTCGAAGAAACTCAAAATAACACCCCCACCCCCCCAACCCCACAGTTCACATTCAAGATCTATGTAAAGGCTGGATTGTACAAAACAACATGCATAAGAAAGGTCGTGATTTCTCTGCTTCTATGCAATGTGATCAAAACTAGGACAATGTTGCATGTGGCAGAAATACTATTAGTCGTAAACTCTTAAACCAATATGCCAACGCCTACTAATCGTGAATAACGCATAAGAGAAAATAGCAGAAACAACCAACCTATAATGCATCAAGATAAGAACCACAATGTGCGTATTTCCAATACAGCAAGAAGAATCCCCGCAATTTTTATCCAAACAAACCCAACGCCCGAGTAAACGGACAGAATTTCATCAAGAAACGGGAAACCGTGTACAGTATTCGCCCAGCCTAGCCGCAACCCAACCAATCTAGGCAGGTAAACCAAACCAGACACCAACACGACGACGGTAAAAGGAAAAAAAAACACATGCACAAGAAAGAAAATATTTGATTCGCGGATGTCACCTCTCCTGCCCGGCGGTGTCCCAGATCTGGGCCTTGACGACCTTGTCGTCGACCCTGATGCTCCTGGTGGCGAACTCGACCCCGATGGTGGACTTGGACTCGAGGCTGAACTCGTTGCGGGTGAATCGGGACAGCAGGTTGGATTTCCCGACGCCCGAGTCGCCGATGAGCACGACCTTGAATAGGTAGTCATAGTCGTCGTCCGCCCTGTACGCCATCGCCCCGACCGACGACAACCCCTTCCTTCCTGGCGGGTGGGGAGGGGAGGCGGGCCCGCAGCGCTTCTCGGGGCTGCTGCGGCTGCGGGGAAGGGAGAGGAGAGGGAGGGAGGGAGGGAGGGGACGAGGAGGGGTGGCGTATAAGAGAGGAGGGAGAACGATGAGGAGCAAAAACCGCGCTGTCTGTCAGGTTCGCCTCGGTGGCTGACGGGGCGTTCTGCGCTTGTTTCTTGTTTGGTTTTTTTCACCCTATAATCAACACATGCGGCGACATGCGTCCACCCGGCCATAGGCCACACATGATTCACATTTACTTTTAGTTTTAACTTTTAATTTATAAATAGTAATAGTTTATAGAAAAATTTATAAAAAAATATTTATGTGTGATTTCAACTAATATAAATAAAATCACTATAATATAATATAATTGAACAGTACATGTCGTCTTAAAAAGATATTCCGCCTCGGCAGGTCATGCCTCCATGTGAAGAACTACGTTGGGCATGAAAATCAAATGATTTTTTGTCAGATAATTTCGGTATCTCATATCTGGCACTTAGTTACGTCTGTGAGTTTTGTCCCCTATTCTAAAAACAAGTATACCGGGCCGTATAAAATGAACGGGTGCTCCTACCTGTTACAATGTACTAGTTAGTTAGGCCACATAATCGATCGGTTAAGCAGTGTGCTTACCGGTTACTGATTTTTAGAACCTTGAGTTATTGAGAATATGTACAAACTTAATCCGTCTGTCTCTATGAACCATGAACATTACTTTGTATTTTGGTCATGCGTAGGTGATTGCCAGGATTAAAGGCTAGGTGGAAAGCTGTAATTTTGGAGTTTTACCGTCAGCCTGGACAAGGTGCCTACTCCATTACCAAGGCGTGCGTGCACGTTTCTGTTTGCTGTGGCTAAACATATTGAGACACAATTATCTAAATAAGATGTTGAAACGTGAGAGAGTTTTAATCAACTGCAAAGTGCCAACGCTTTCATCCTGAGGTTTACCATCTAAAATTTCAGACAATTTATATGTATTAATCAACTGATCTCATAAAGTACTATAGAGAAATAAAACTTACAACACTAGAGATGTGTGCAGATTCTGGAGATCCATCCACTAGACTGATATACTTGAAAGCGTTGTGACAGTCTCCGCATACTCAGGTTTTTCATCACTCGGATAGGCCTCCCAAGAGGGCCGCGTTTGGTTGGGCTGAAAAGCTATGATTTATGACTGAAATTGTAATGTAACTGAATATGATTTATTTGACGTAATTAAATTTAAAAAAATTTAAAAATAGAAAAATATGCTAGTTCATCACGAAGAACGCAAACGAATACGAAAAAAAAGAACCAGCAAAAAGCTCAAAAAAACCAAAAGTTTATAAAAAGACGAAATTTATAAATAGTAAAAAATAAGTTAGAAACTAGAAGCTGAAGCTGGAACGAGATACTTGAGCATGTGCTCCTTCTCTTCCTCCTGGACATCATGCAAAACCATATCTGTAGCTGATACATATCCAGCTTTCTTCATCCTCATGTCAAGGTCTACCAGGAAAGCATATATCTTTTCCTTCTCAGGGCGCACAGAATCACCAACTGAGAAAGTGTGGACTTTGAAGTTTTCTACTTCAATCCAACTGAATCCAGGCGCCTTCTTCACACGTGGCTCCTCCATCGTGACTCTCACCTTCCCCACATCACGCCACTTGCCAGAAGATGCATATATATCTGAAAGCAAGACATGCATGCCAGCATTTTTAGGCTCCAACTCAAATATTTTCTCAGCTGCTCCCCTGCCTAGTTCAGGGTTGCGATGGATCCTACTTGCACCGAGCAATGCACCCCACATGGTAGAGTCTGGCTCAAATGGCATGTCCTTCTTTAGATCCTGTGCTTCATCCAATCGTCCAAGGAGGACTATCATACAAGTGTAGTGTTCAGGTTTTGCTGACACACCGAAATGCCGGTGCATTGAGTAAAAGTATGAAATGCATGCCTTTCTCGACCAAGCCAGAATGGCTACATGCTGCAGGTACTCCAACCTGGAAGTCAAAATAAACAGAAAAGCATTAGTAGAGCACAAGAGAACAATTCTCTTGTTTATTACTTTTATTAAACTAGGCCAACTCACTGTTGGCTTTTCTTGATAATGTTTTATCAAAAACAAGCCAACTTGATAAAGATCTAATCCAAGATTTACTAAGAGGATTTAAGCTGAAATGTCATTATCTACCAATGGTGTGTTAGCAGCACTAATTGCATTCCAACCAATAGACATAAACAACAATGTTCCAGGTAGGACATTCTTACTAGAGTAATATCATTTGGCTTGGTGGATGTCGTCCTCATCGTATCAAAAACCTCAAGCACTAATTGCAGCTGCATTCCACACTCAAGTGCAGCAGTGTCAGCACATGTGCTCAACACACAAGCAAATGCTGACCTATTCACCACTGACCATACCGCCCCATTTCTATGAACAACTGCAGGGTTTCGTCGCTGAGATCGCCTTGTGAGTACGCAGCCGGCATTGCTGCGCACGAGACAGCATCCTTCTGTCATCATGTCGAAAACTGCCTTTGCCTCATCCAACATCCCTGCCTGAGGATGTCCTGTCAACATTGTGTTCCATGACGCCACATCCGCGGAGGCGGTTCTCTAGTAGTTCATGGGTGTTCGGCTGAACACCTATTAATTTTTACAAAAAATATAATATATACTAGTTTTATTACACATATATACTCTTAATTAAGCCAAAATACTATAAAGTTGTACCAAAAAATATTAATCAACCTAATCCGGCCCACACATTCCTCTCTTAGCCCACTAGAGCTCCCTCTACCTCACTAGACTCACCACAACCAAATTCTCTAAGGCCCCAATTGGCCACCCAAGTCTTAACCCTAATTGGTTCATTTCTCTCTCTCTCAACATGGCGGCGGCGCGCACATGAACAGTGAGGAAGCTAGCCAGACAGGAGGCACAAGGTAGTGCCGCAGTGGCGCAAGCCTACAATGGATACACACGATGGCGGCCAAAGAAAGGGAGAGGGAGTGCGTGCAGAGACGGGCGGCGACGGTGAACCAATTCCCAAATCAAATCTACAAGTGTGCTCTAGGAGCGAAGTAAGAGCGTGAGGCGATGTGGTTAAGCGGGAAAGTGACGCGGCGAGTTGGGTGACGATGTGGTGAGCAGGGAGATATGAAACGCACGGTATTGCGGCGAGATCTCATTCCCAGAGTTGCATTCGATCTCCCACTCTCTCTCCCAATTCTGAAATCGGCAAATCCCAAATAGTTCATTGAATGATTGTGCCTTTATTAAATGTAGATGTAGAACCTTCAAAAATAAAGAAATTTGCATACAATCTGTTTCTTTTTATCTTAATTAATAATAGAATTTCTAGATTTTTTTTTCTAATTTAAGAATTATTATTGAATTTTCAGTTCTCTAAAACGAAGAAGATATCTTTAATCTCATCAGTTATTTGTAGATATATACAGACTAGCTAGATGGCCCGTTCAATTGGACTGCTAGTACTGATACAAATATGTTAGTCACACTTTTCCAAAAGAATTTATTGTGGGGAATGACATAAGTTTTAATAATTCTAAATGAAAATTCAGAAAAATCTTAATAAAGTTTGAATTCTGTTCCCAAGAGAAGATAATCTTACGTTTGAGGGAGCGTATTGATGTCCGAAACGATACTTTTTTATGAGTAGGGGAGTAATTGCTTTTTTCAGAGAGAGTACACATCACACTGACATCACCCATGCACACATGCTGCGCGCTCTCTACACACGTTTAAAATTTAGCAAGGCACCAAAGGTCTTATAGAACGTAGACACATGCTTTCCCACTAAACACGTACGTGTATATACACTTTTAAAATCAGAAGACACCAACGTCAAAGTCTGAAACTTAAACCCGGGAAACTGAGAGCACGCCTGCAGCCTTAGCCATCTGGCCACAGTCAGCTTCTGGGGAGTAACTACTTACAGGTGGTCGGCTCAAATTTACTATGATCCAGCCTAGTTAAAATCTGCGGCCCAGTACAGGCCCGTTTCGAGAAAAGCCGTTATATCACTATCGAAATATCAGCCCGAGCACTGAAGATTAGTAAGTCCATCCACTGATCCACACACAGTATGACAACACACGCACTTGCATGTTTCGCAATATATCTTATGCTATACTACGTACAATTTCAGTGCCCCAAAAGCTTGAGCTGCAACATTCAGGTGGGAAGGAGACTCGGCATGCAAAAAGAGAAGAACAATTGGGCCTCGAGCTCCTATGGTCCTACCTAAAATCGAACCAACAACGAGCAAAAAGGAGCTGCAATGCTGGGTCCGTCCTGTAGGGGAGGAATGCATTCCAAGCAATCAAATGTAACTGCTTTTAGCTTTTAGACCTCGTTTAGATTGAACGGGATTTTGGGCCTCACGGACAAGTCCTTAAGGTGAACTGTCTGTACATTGTCTGTATGCTGCAAATTGTCGCCAAATTTGCCCATTGGCTAGCTGCCAGTTCCCCGTTAGCATCTCGCCAAGGATAGCAATTTCACCCGAAGTTCACGAAATTCAGTTTTAGCGGCACACCCTGAGAAAAAGCTCAACCGGCTAAAAATTCAGCCCAATTCGAATTTGATGCGGAGTTTTAATAATTTTGGACGAAAATTTCGGATTTTGTGTGAAAACTGATTCTCTCGGAGGGGTCCGATTTTTTCTCCACCAAGATTGTTTTCCCTGCACTCAGGCACGGAACTCAGGCTTTAAGATTAATTCGTTCATGTGCCCTCGAAATGTGCAGTGCAGTAGCTATATGTATCGGCGTACAAAATCGCCCAGCGCGGCAATGCATACTTCAGTAACCGGAGTTTGATGGAAAAGGGTCAAAAGGCGCATCCCATGAACTCTGCCTGGCCTGCAGCTGAGAACTCATGGACAAGATCATGTGAGATGCGTACTGCTAGTCTGCAAATTAGAACACCTAGACATTCATAAGGTTGGAGGAGAACTTACGGTCGCCGATGAACGCCATTGAGCGAAGACCCGTGCCTGCGTGATGCAGGCGTGAGGAAGACTCGGTGAAGATCGTCCGGAGAGCTCGCGGTTCGAGGTTCGCCGCCGGCGTCTGCGATGGCGGCGGCCTTCCCGTTGCCAACAGCGTGTAGTAGATCGGGTCTCGTAAGGATTTGTTCAGGGTTTCTGGCTCTCACGGAAGCGAGGCGATCACGGGAGAGGCGGACCCTACTAAATATAAGCGGCTGTTGCAACGGGAACCGTAACCATGAGTTGGTTAGGCACCCCGATCGTATGCGAAGAAGACCGAAACGTGGGTTTCCCCGTCCCCTCCTTTTCAGCCACGGCCGTTTTGGCCTAAGATCAATATCCAACATTCTCCCCCTTGATCATAAGGCAAAACATCATAAGCCCTCTCTCAATAAAAGTTCACACCAAAGCAATGCGTCTGTGATCAATTAAGTATCGTTGGACATCGGGACTTATAGTGCTCCATTTTATATCGATCGGATAACATAATACTTTATGGGAGTTGGTTACTTTATATGGTCCTCTTATTCCGTGATCACAGGCTCTCCAATAAACCCATGCCGGCAACATGATTACAAAAATATTGGGTGGTAAGCCTTTTGTGAGCGGATCCATAAGCATAAATTTAGTTCCAATATGCTCAATCTTAATTGTTTGATCCTGGACTCTATCTTTCACAACATGATACTTTATGTCAATGTGCTTGGCACCGCACTCGACTTGTTGTTACTCGAATAGAAAAGCTGGGTTGATTATCGCGATGCAGAATGAGTGGTCTAGAAATGCTGTCTACCACTCTCAATCCGGGATAAAGTTCTTAAGCCATACACTGCCGGTAGCCTCATAACATGCCACAAATTCAGCTGCATTGTCGACGATGCGATAAGTGTTTGTTTTACACTTTTCCATGAAATTGCTGCTCTGCGAGGGTGAAAATATAACCGATGTGGACTTCTTAGTGTCTTTACACCCGCAAAATCAGCATCGAATAACCGACAACCTCAAGGTTATCGCTTTTCTATATGTGAGCATGTGACCTTTAGTGCCTTGCATATAGCGCAGGACTTTCTTAACGGCTTTCCAGTGGTTCGGTCCTGGATTTGATTGATATCTGCCAAGCATCCCGGTAACAAAAGCTAAATCGTATGTACATACTTGAGCATACATAATACTTCCGACAATGAGCGTAAGGTACATCCTTCATCGATCGATTCATAGTCATTCTTTGGGCATTGAAATTTCCCAAACTTATCGCCCTTAACAATAGGAGCAGGTGAGGCAGAGCATTTATGCATATTGTATCTCTTTAGTACTCTGTCAATGTATGCCTTTTGTGATAAACCTAATATTCCTTTGGACCTATCTCGGTGAATTTCAATACCAAGAACATAAGATGCTTCACCGAGATCCTTCATGTCAAAATTAGACGAGAGAAATCTTTTAGTTTCCATGACATGTCCACACTGTTGCTGGCTAATAATATATCGTCCACATAAAGGATTAAGAAGGTGTAATTACTCCCCCTGAACTTAACATATGTGCAATTATCAACATCATTCTCCTTAAATCCAAAATTCCTTATGACTTCATCGAACTTAAGGTACCATTGCCTAGAAGCTTGCTTCAGGCCATATATGGATTTCTTTAGTTTGCATCCCAAATGTTTCTCGTCTTCCAAAACAAAACCCTCCGGTTGTGTCATGTAAACGTCCTCATACAAGTCACCATTTAGGAATGCAGTCTTAACGTCCATTTGGTGCAACTCTAAATCAAAATGTCTTTGTGAGCGCCATTATAATTCTAAATGAATCTTTAGTCGAGACAGAGAAAAGGTTTCATTATAGTCAATGCCTTCTCTTTGTGTAAATCCTTTTGCTACAAGTCTCGCCTTAAACCTTCGATATTCCCTTTGAGTCACGCTTTGTTTTGTAGACCCATTTGCGACCCTCTTGTTTTGGCTCGTTAGGAATTTCTACTAAGTCCCATACATCGTTATCGCCCATAGACTTAATTTCATCTTTCATGGCATCTAGCCACTTAGATGAATCCTTACTTTTCATAGCTTCTTTATAAGAGCTAGGATCATCCTCCTTCCCAAGATCATCTTCATTCAAGTAAACCTCATAATCACTTGGGATAGCGATCTCCTCACTCGTTCGATCTCCCGACGGTACATTAGCGAGCTCATTAGGTTGTTCATTAATTGTCACGAGGGTGTGAATGCTCATCATTAGGTATGACACTTGTGTTTTGAGCCCTCAACGAAGGAATAACCACGAATCAATCAGCGGACGCAAGCAGAGTTGCAACTACAGGATCAGCGTAGGCACAACCATTTGGGGCATAGGAAAATCAATCATCGGATTAGCGGCGAAGCAACATACATCCGCTTCTCCTCAAGGTCAATTTTCCTAGGCTCCAAATCACCACTAATGCCATCATTTTCCAAGAACACAGCGTGCCTTGTTTCTACAAATTTTGTGGTACGATCGGACAATAGAATCGGTACCCTTTAGATCTGTCGGGTAGCCAATGAAATGGCAACTCACGATCTTGGGATCTAATTTCCCAATTTGTGGGTTAAATACTTTAGCTTCGGCTGCACAACCCCACACATGGAGGTAGTTCAAACTTGGTTTTCTCCCAGTCCATAATTCATAGGGTGTTTTCGGCCGATTTCTTGGGAACCCGATTGAGTATGTGTACAGTGGTTTTAATGCTTCCATCCATAACTACGAGGCAAAGTGGAGTAGCTCAACATACTTCGAACCATATCCATAAGAGTACGGTTTCTTCTTTCCGCTACTCCATTTTGCTGAGGATCTCCGGGCATTGAGTATTGAGCGACTATACCATTTTCTTGTAAGAATCTGGCAAAGGACCAGAATCATCCATAAGTTGCATGTCGCCCATAATACTCTCCCCCACGATCCGAGCGCACTACTTTAATCTTTAGACTATGCTGATTTTCAACTTCAGCCTTAAATATTTTAAATTTATCAAGTGCTTCCGATCTCTCTTTAATAGGATAGATATAGCCATAACGTGAGTAATCATCAGTGAACGTAATAAAAGAATCATAACCATCTACTGATGTCACAGGGAAAGGACCACATATGTCAGTGTGAATTAATTCCAAAATCCACGTGCTTCGGTAGCACCTTTCTTTATTTTCTTTACATACTTGCCTTTGATGCAATCAAGGCAATGATCATCCGAATCACTAAAATCTAAAGGGTGGAGAATTTCTTCTTTAATGAGACGTTCAATTCTCCCCTCGAAATGTGGCCCAAACGACGGTGCCACAATTTCGACGAAGTCTCATCAATTAAACTTATGCTTTTATTCACATCACATACATTCATGGATATAAGTGAATCTTGCAGAGACAACATGTAAAGCTTGTCGTGTCTGATGGCACGACCAACATTATCATTATTGAAATAAACTAAACACTTTCCGTGTCCAAAATTACAAGAATATCCATCATTATCTAATAATGAAACGAAATTAAGTTTCTTCTCATCGAGGAACATAAAGAACATCATTAAGTTTCATTACAAAACCATTATTCAAAACTAAAGAAACAAAACCAATAGCTTCAATTTTGGCTTCCATCCCATTAGCCACTCTTAGGCTTCTTTCCCTCGAGACTTGTCAACATATGGAATCCTCGCAAGGAATTCGTAACATGCACAAAGTGGCACCGTAATCAATCCACCAAGAATTTATAGGAAAATCAGCATAAAATGCTTCATCAACAAAAGTAATTTCATAAGTACCTTTCTTGGCGAGCCATTTTAGCCATCCGGATGATTATCTTTGAAGTGGTCCTTTGGTGACAAAATGGCATTCATCACTTTTCTTACGTCCACTTGAGCTTCCGGGACTGAAGCGTTTTAGGCGCTTTAGGGTCTTGTGGATCTTGTGGCTTCTTATAAGGGAATATGCTTGCTCCTTCTTTCCCTTTCCTTTATAGCCACCTCTATTTCTAGAGGACCGGTTGTATTTGAGGAGTCGACTTGATTTACAAAATCGGTGGCCCCTCGACCTTGAGCCTCTCTTCCTCCTGTGAAACATTAGCGATCAACTCGCTCATGGTCCACTTGTCCTTAATGGTGTTGTAGTTCACCTTGAAAGCTTCAAATTGCTTGGGAAGAGACATCATAATGTAATGGACAACAAAACCATCAGAAATAGCCATGTCCATTGTCTTAAGTCTGGCAGCAATATTGATTATTGTCATAATGTGCTCACGAACATTTCCAGTACCATTGTATTTGGTGTTCATGAGCACGTGCATCGATGTGGTAGCATAAACTTTAGAGGACCCTTTAAAGTGATCCTCGATGGAGGACAAATAGTCCTTTACTCTTTCCTTTTCGTGATTGCTCCCTTATGGCCTCACCGATGGAGTTTTCATCACGACAAGTGAAACACGGTTAGACCGCTCCCACTTCTCAGCATTAGTTTTATATTCCTTCATTTTGTCATCATAATTGTCCTCCCCTTGATGGGAGCGACAGGCTCATCGAATCTGAACGCGTAGTCCAGATCCAAGAGCTGAAAAGTCGTCATAAGCGTAAACTTCCATTTCTGAAAGTTACTACCATTAAGTGGCTCAATTGCATTAACATGAGCGGAAGCGAGCGGTGAAAAATTATAAAATTTACATTAGCAAAAGCGCATAATTAATTTGCATGAAAAATTAATCTTACGTTGGTATGATTAACAACATGCTCATAATAATTTTTCGCATCACCGTTGGGCAGATACGAAAAATTTAACATAATTTATACACATGCAATTACAATTAACGTTGGTCAAAGAGTAATAGCATGGAAAAATTAAACATAACAAACATCATTTATTTCGCATCACCGTTGGGCAGATACGAAAAATTTAACATAATTTATACACATGCAATTACAATTAACGTTGGTCAAAAATAATAGCATGAAATAAACATAACTCTCTAATTTAATTTCTCGTTGGTTCCATTCAATTAGAGACAAAACATCAGGCAGCGGAATAACATAATGATTTTCAGCAGCTTAAAAAATATTATCTAGTAATATTCTCATGAGATACATCAAATAATCATAAAATATACATAAGATGTACTATAAATACATGAGAATATACAAAAATAAATGAAAAAATATATGTTATCTTGTTCTTTGAAACGAAACCAAGAACAACAAAAAAATCGCCACACCCAATAGCCAAAAACAAAATTGTTCCCGGACAACAGTGCCCATCGGGCCCTTTTTTTTTTTTTTTTTCCGCGCATCACCACCGTCCACTCAAGCGAGCGGCTAAGATCGGGCATTGCCTAGACAAAAGGGAGGCCCCCAAAAACCTAGAGCATTTTCCTCATCCCCTCCCGAAAAAAAAACGGAGGCTTCGGTGGCGGCTGCAGCTCTCGCGCGCAAGGAGGCAGCGGCGGCCGCGGTGGAGCGGCGGCTTGCTGCAGGGGTGGCGGCGCCGCATGCGCCAGATGGCTGCGCGGCTGCTGCTCGGCATCGGCATGCACAAGCAGGGCGGCTGCGCGGCGGCAGCGGCGCTTCGCGGGTGGCGGCGGCGGCCTCGGCGGCGCGGCGGCGATGCGGCGGCGGACGGCGTCGGCGATAGCTAACGGCGGCGGCACGTGCGCCGACGGCGCAAAGCGCGGCGGCAACACGGCAGCAGCCTCCGGCGCGGGGCCAGCGTATGGGCGGCGGCGGCGGCAGAAGCGACCCGCCACGGCTCGGCGACGGCCCCAAACCCCCGGAAAAAGCTAAGTACCCCCGATCTGAAAATAATCCGATGGATTTGGGAAAAAAAAATCTTGGGGTTTCATCATGATTTGGGGTTTGTAGGGTTCGGGTTCATCATAAAAATTGGGGAAAACTTTAGTGTTCGCCGATTCCCCTCCTTCTAAATTGCTAACCGAGCCCAACAGAGGACAACAGTGGCTAGGGTTCTAGGAGACTAACAGATGGCTCTGATACCAAATGTGAGATGCGTACTGCTAGTCTGCAAATTAGAACACCTAGACATTCATAAGGTTGGAGGAGAACTTACGGTCGCCGATGAACGCCATTGGCGAACCCGTGCTGCGTGATGCGGGCGTGAGGAAGACTTCGGTGAAGATCGTCCGGAGCTCGCGGTTCGAGGTTCGCCGTACGACGTCTGCGATGGCGGCGGCCTTCCCGTTGCCAACAGCGTGTAGTAGATCGGGTCTCGTAAGGATTTGTTCAGGGTTTCTGGCTCTCACGGAAAGCAGGCGATCACGGGAGAGCGGGACCCTACTAAATATAGCTGTTGCAGCGGGAACCGTAACCATGAGTTGGTTAGGCACCCCGATCGTATGGCGAAGACCGAGGAAACGTGGGTTTCCCCGTCCCCTCCTTTTCAGCCACGGCCGTTTTGGCCTAAGATCAATATCCAACAGATCAGTGTTCAAAGTTTAAAGTTTAAGCTGCGATAACTTTGAAAAAGAAAAGTTTAAGCTGCAACTTACAGATCGAGAGAAGTTCGTTTTATCTAAAATAAGGAGAGCGCACAAGGATCGTACCACCAGCAAAGAACAAAAGTAGCTGCGTGCAACGATTCCCTATTGGATTCCCAACCAAATGTAGCTGTTTTATGGTGACCCTTGTTTATGCCTGTCGGCAAAAATTGCTAGCACGAATGTCTGTAGGATCCAAACTACATTTTCCACGTCTCGATAAAATCGGATGCATGCATGGGCTGAACAGGACAGTATATTGTTGTTCCCAGATTTACGTAGAGAATCAGTTGAGTAGCAGTACACTATCATGTGCGAGCAGACCGGTTGTCCTTATCGAGTGCACGCACATAGACCGAAGTATGAGAATCATTGGATTGCCTCAAAGGTGGAGCCACACTCATGAGTGCTTAGCAGTGTTTTGGCAAGACATCGTAACCTAACGTCTACCTTCATAGCCAATTTAATGTATGAAGAGATAGTAAAGAAGAAGGATATGGAGGTCTGGCACATCATGGTGGCCATTGAGAAGAAGTTCAAGTATAAAATTAGTTACGTGAAGGCATGGCATACTAAGCAGAAGACTTTAGAAAGACGGTTCGGGTCTTTCAAGACGACATACAACAATCTTCCTCGTATGCTTCAGGTTCTACTGGAAAGAAATCCGGGCACGTACACTGCTTTGAAGGACAAGCCATCTACAACGCCGCTAGGTTATGTTGTACTACAAAGGGCCTTCTTAACCTTCGATACCTGCATCGAGGCTTTCAGGCATATGTTACCCGTGATCTCAGTTGATGGGACCTTTCTTACCGGAAAATACAAGGGGTGGATCCTTACAGCCATTGGCGTTGATGGGAGCAATCAAATTCTACCGTTATTCATTGCATTTGTCGAGAGTGAGAATTACACCAGCTGGTTGTGATTCCTTCGACGTGTCCGAGCGGGAGTTGTTGGAGCTCGCCCTGGTGTGTGCGTAATCTATGATCGCCATGTCGGGATGCTGAAGGCCATAAGATTGCTTTGGCAAGACCCCGAGGAGTTGTTTCCTTGGCCAGACATGAGGAGCAGATGATGCATTTGCCACCTGGGGCCAACTACTCTGGTGACTACTTGTGCATGTGTTACTAGGATTGCGCGAACTACTGCGGTGACTACCCTGACCTCTGTTGGGACACGATGCTTGGGTATACGTTACTAGGGTTGTGTGACTACCTGAGGAGCAGATGCTTGGGCATGCGTTACTGGGGTTGCATGAACTACTCCGGTGACTACCCTGATCGCCATTGGGACACAAGCAGCTATCGGCAGCTGGTACATAACACTTATAGTGTGTTCTCCTACTTTTTCTCTTTTAAAGTACGCACTAACATCATCTTCCATCTACCCGTAGTCTCCAGAACTGCTATGTGGCTACTGCAAGTAGATCAACATAGAGATCCATCCATATGGCTAGTGGACTCTTGACTACAAAGAGTGTGATGTCAAAAGGGCTCGCAAGATCCCGAAGGAGGAGCGTCGCAACGATGAGCAAACTCAGCATATACATCGGGAGATGAAAACTTATCTCGACACGTGCACGAGCAGAGAGCACGAGGCTTGCTAGAGGAAGCGCGAAAGAATGAGGGAAATAACAGATAAGGCCAAAAAGGCCACCGAGGAGTTCAACGTCGAGCTCGCAAAGGAAGGAAAAATAGCCCTGGTCCATGCAGTAGATCAGGCCATTCGGAAATAGTCCCCCAAGGTCGAATGTCTTTCCATTTCAAAAATGTGCATATGTATCGTACGAGTATTTCGGTTGGTTGCATTGTGCATGACGTTGTTTGTTAAGCACATAACAAAACCCTATGTGCCATGTTATTCGCAGCTTTATTATGAAATCTATTTTCATTCTAACTTAGTATTTTACACTAAGTAGTTGTACTTTCTACTTTGTACCGGCGCTCCGCAACGACGGCAACAGTGGCGTTGCATGGTGTGTTACAGGGTGTAGTATGGAAAGTTTCAAACGACGAGCGTATAGGTTCATGTGGCCTATTTCTCCAAATTAATTGTGCTAATTTTGAGTACTACTTTCAGTGGTGCGAATTACTCCATATTCTCAGTCGTCGCCTATACTTTGAAACATTTTTTTTTATCAAACACAACGATTAATTAAAATAAAAAACAACTCATCGACATAAGGAACCATGATTTGCTCTCAACTTGGACGTAATATTCATCACTTACAACTGCCATTGTGAAGCCAAAAGAGCAAATGATGGTGTATTTAAAGGGGCAAAAAAGCAAAAAAAAAATCTATATATGTATTTACGCTCACTTCACAGGATGGTGTCAAATATTGTTCACATGTACATCATATATTTTTAAGTTATATCATTTACGACCGATTAACTTTACTAATTTTTACAAAATTTATTATTTAAGCTCGATGCCTAGTGGTTGGCCGACAGGATACCTGTCGTCCAACCATTGGCCGATTGGATCCTATTGCCTAACGGTACAGATACTACCTTCCTGTCGCTCTACCATTGGGCGACAAGCTCGAGTAGGGTGGGGCGATTGGAGGTTATTTCTGAAAAAAATAAAATATGGGTATATTATGTATTTCGACTGTTTTTGGAGGCAAAAACATTGGATGGGTCAGATCCTAGACAACATTCGACTGAGATTTTAGGACGTTGAATGGTGATCCAACGCTCCAGATTTTTTTTGGAGAGGGTGTTTATATGAGATTTTTTTTGGAGAGATGTTTATATGAGTGGATCCGTTGAATTGAGATTCAACGCTCTCAGATCATCTAACTGTTTTTGTCTTGAATGTTCTGTAGCATTTCTAGTAAACAAATAGAGAATATATATAGACGCACAAAAGCACATTCATGCGCGTCGTGTATATATAGAGAGTATGCCTGCATAACTCAGCCGATCGACCATGCACACAAGGAACTCTTGTGCGATCTAGAGAAAGAAAAAAAAACCTTCTTTCACATTGAGATTGAGCATCCAACGACATAGAGAGGAGGAAGTTAGTTTGCTGACTGCAGCTGGTGCGGTTGATGGCGTCGAGCAGCGCAGAGCGGCCTCCCTCCCGCCCCGCAGGGGAGATGGACGCCAAACTGATGATGGCCACAGGCCGTGGCGACTGCCAGCGGCTGAAAGATCTTCTCAACAAGGAAGAAACCACGACGATGGTGGTGGTGGTTCTGGCGTCGAGCAACCAGGCTTCCGCGGTGGAGCCCACCCCGGCGGCGGTCATGAATCCGCTGCTGCTAGCATCGGCGTGCTTTGGCTCCTGGAGGGCACTGAATTTTCTTTTCAACACGGAAGACGCACAAGAGCCACCAATGACGATGCCTACTCAAGCATTTCTTGACTTGATAATGCAAGGCGCCTCCGACAACAGCACCGACGGAAGCTCCACGATGCATCAAGCTTCTGATGATGTCGAAGAGGGCGTTGACCAACCTACATCGCCTGCAGCATCGCTGCTTCTCGAGGGCGTCACCATTGAGGGCGACACCGCACTACATGTGGTGGCCAGCCATGGGGACGGCGACAACTTCTTGAGCTGTGCCTGCATCGTCTACGACAGGGCCAAACACCTTCTCTTGGCGCTAAACAATAAGGGTGACACGCCCCTGCATTGCGCTGCCAGAGCCCGGAAATCCAAAATGGTCTCTCATCTGATTGATCTAGCTAGACGTCAAGATGAGGAAAACAGAGATGATAGTCTGCGCAAACTACTGAGAACGGAGAATGAGCGAAAGGAGACGGCCTTGCATGAGGCCGTCTGCACTGGAAATAATAATACAGTCGAGCTTCTGCTGACGGCCGATTCAGAATTGGCCAGTTTTCCGAAAGAAGGCACTTCACCGTTGTACCTAGCCATCTTGCTGAAAAAGGACATCATTGCAGGTATACTGTATGACAAGAGTAAAGGGAATCTCTCGTATTCCGGACCAGATGGTCAAAATGCACTGCATCCTGCGGTTCTTCGAGGCTTAGGTACACTATACACATTCATCTTCCTTTCCAACCTATACATTCAGGCTCCTGTACAGTTTTCCACATATTTAGTTATATGCAGATGTCTTTGGGATAGATACGCATGGTTTAGAACTTACACACGAATTCTACAGTACTAGTTAGTTTTTTGTGTGTGAAAAACTACAACAAGGATAATGGGTTCTCGCTAAAATGTTGCACCGAATTACTTTAGGGAATGTTTAATAATAGGGAATTTTTCCTTAAGTTACTTGCGTTGCCCCCCTGCAATTGAATTCCTTGCCCATAATTCCCCCCTTTTTTTTGAGCTTTCTTACAGTACCTCTTAATGTTTCTTAATTATTCAATCTTTTTGATCCAATGGATTAGATTGGTTAATTAGGATTTTTTATACTACCTTATCAAATACTTGAAGTGCAATTTCCTAAAGGGTAAAATAGTAACTCTTCAAAGGATCAAAACTAGTACCAAGCCATTTCTCCCTACGAGGAGCCGCCATCGCCATCTGCTCAAGCAGGTCCAATTTCTAGGTTCCGACCAGCCCGTGACCCTAATAGCCGCCATGACCACCTAATCACATTGTAATTAAGCCCAACTCTAAACCAACCCTAGATTGAACAATAACCGCTGACGTATGCATACATGAATCAGTTTGATAGTTAGACGCACGCTTCTTTTACTAATTACTAGTCATGTGCCCGTGCGTTGCAACGGAAAACAAATACAATGCAAATAGCATCTCTAATGACTATAGTCTATGGAAAATAGTAGAAAATAACAAGTCACAATACTAACATTTACAGTAAGCAACCCATGCAGCTCATATGCCATCTGGATATATTAGAAGATATTGTTCACACATATTATTGCAATGAGCTTTGCAACTTGATATGATAATTAAGAAAGTGAAGCTGCTTCACCCCAGATGAAAAGAAATAGACCTAGATACAAAATCTTTCGTTGCTGAACTTCCTATGACTGCACCTAGAGGATTTCTGCAGTTGCAAAATCATCAGCACAATGTACATAGAGAGAACAATAGGCTTTTTTAAGAAATAAGGAATTTTATACCTCAAAACTATATTTGCGTGACAAAAATTTGCACCACTTCCTATAATTGCTGAATAGCTTAGTTACCACCACATCGACGACTTGGTCATCAAGCTATTTCAAGTGTGAAAGAAATGCTCCAATTAATTAACAGGCAATGATGAACAAAAAAAAAATGAATGAATGGGAAATCAGGGATGAAATAGTATTATTTGCTAAGCACTTGAGAGACATGCGCACATTCAGTTTAATCAATCTAATTCCATGATGATAATCTTCGCCATGTGATGTAACATGGAAGGCAATAAAGTTAGCTGGCATTTTGCAAGCAGTTGCATCAAAGCGCAACTAATACAATGCCAAAAATATGTTTTCCAAACAAGCTCCACTAATCAAAGTACAATCAAAAGTAATATCAAGAAAATTTTCAAACGCATCATATGGCATGCCAAATGACGAGAATGATCACAATGGATAATTGATCAGGATTTCATACGCTACAAATCAAGTGAAAAAAAAATTAATTTATGTAAATCATCATAAAAATAAACAATACTTTTTTTGGGCGAAGGCTACCAGCACATTTCTCATAGAAGTGCCAATTGTTTACTTGAGGAGACTGTAGAGTCACACAAGGAACACATACTAATCTTATGCTTATTACTACATTATTAACATTTATATCCATATAGTCAAGCTATGAAAGTAAATAGCGACAGAGGATCATGCCTTGCTAAGTGGATCAGGCTTTGGCTCAAGTCTTATGTGCACATTAGTGAGGAGGAGAATCAAATTCTCCCATTTTTTCCTAACACTGTCCCGCTGCACACATGAGAAGCTGGTATTAGCTTAGTAATAGAATGGGCAAATTGAAATTGTCTCGCTAGCAGACCTGAAAGCCAAACATAGCTCTCAACCAATCTAGTAAATCAAGTTCACCCCTTCTGCCTTCGATCTATGCATATAGTGTTTCTCTCTCTAAATAGGACATGCAATTGGTTTCGTAAGAGCTCAACTTCATCATTAGTGGTGCAATGGTCTCTTTTCTTACTCTCTCAAGCAGTACAGTCTAACTAAAAATTCAGAATGAAGACTCACCTATGCACCTATGTCACTCGTTTGATGTCCTCTTTCCTTTGATCTGCATCATTAGTTACTGATATGTGGAGAATTCAACACCAACAAAAAGAAAAATATAGGAATCAAATATAAAAAAACACCTGGGTAGCTATAGATGATTTTGTCACTACAAAAAAGCAAACACTGCACTATTGTGAATGCAAAACCAGAAACGTTTATAATTGTCATGTCAGACAAATGGGAAGGGGGAGACTATACCTTTGCTCATGCAAAAAGTAGCATAGCTCCTCTAGCTTCTTCTTTATTAATCTTCTCTTCATTCCAACAATCATGTCCAATTATTTGCAGTCACAAAACTAACTCACAGGCAATTCCCCCAAAACATTTTCAAGCCCTGCAAAGCACAGGTGTCCAATTTGCAATCAGGAATTAGTAAATTTTGGCAAAGAGACCCATTGTGGTGATTAAAACTTCAATGACATACCACACCCTGAACATCCAGAATTGTTGTGCTCAAATCAATGTGCCTTTGCAGCAATAAGAAAGAAAAGTGAATGATCAACATAGCCAACAAACCAGGTTCCTCTCTGGCACTCCGTCGAACATCTCCCGTGCTTCATTGACCAACCCCAGCCGCATAACCTGCTGATAGTTCGGTTTGTTTCAACTATTCAGCCTGCTACTATATAAAACTATATCATCAAATTGCTCCGACCTATCCTTCCTTAATTCTATTTCCAAATCTACTCCTAATTCTTGTATCCAGTTCTTGGTTCCTAACATTCTGCCACAAACAAATTGGTACACAAAAAAGAATAACCTTTCAATGGTGTCCTTGCAGTCGTAGATGGCCTCCTGCGATCTGGTCTAGCACCAGTCGTGAACACCAGCATCGGCTTCTTAAATTCCGACTCCACAGCCGCCCCCCATTCCATGGACTGCAGTCAACCACCTCCAACGCTAACCACTGCCTCCCAGGCATCACAAAGTAAAGCAAAGCTACCAGACCAAGGAAAACAGAAAATAAGTCAGCTACAACAAAAAAGGAAAATGTTCGGAGACGGTGGTGACACAAGTGTAATTTACCTCAAGTGGCACCTAATCGATCAAAACCATAGTCAAGAATCTGCAATACGAAGTAATACCGGATCAAAAAAGGTTAAAAAAATCAAGATGTTCATTACAAAAGCATTACAAACTGGACTGTAAAACATCATCATTCTGAAATAAGCAGTCACATGCCGCACTTCAAATCTTTCAAACATAACAATTGCGATTGGCATCTAGTGTCATTATAAGGGCTGCATGAACTATGAGAGAGATGATCATTCACTGGCTACAGAATGGAGCTAATACTCACAGCAGAGTGTTTAAGGGTGGTACTTAACTTTAGACAATGCCTTTTTTATCATCAACTCACAACCACAAGTGACGCACATAGAATTTACCCTTAAACGTTAAATATGCATTGTTCTGATGCTTTCACACTCATTAACTCTTTCTAATATGATTGTTATCAAGCATATAGTTAAGAGTTGAGCATGCGTGAAGAATGTGAATATTAAAAGTTTATTCCGGCAAAGAGATGGCGAGACCAGTTGATCGCCTGTTTTATCTATTTCAAGCCTAAAATTGCGTAACAAACCATCTATAGATCTTGCGCACCACTCAAAAGAAAGGTAGATGATGTCATAGGAGTGACGAACATATTCCATGTACTCGAACTGATAGACAACATCATCGTCAAATGGAGAGCGAATGGATGATCGTGTGCAATCAAAGTACTTCATTAGAGCTGGATCAGTGTCCCCAACAACTGTGACAGTTTCACCTGCTTTATAGAAAACAAATTGCAGTCAGTTGAATTATCATATTTTCTCCAATCCCCTTACAAGTCTAGCAACTGGCACAAGCATAAGAGCTTCAGATAAGTAATTGCTGTCCCTGTCATATATTCAGACAAGTATGAACCTCACAGGAACAGTGCACTTGCATAATCACAAAGATAACTCTAAAGACATATGTACCTTGAAAACGTTTTGAGAATTATTCGCATCACATAAGCAGCAATATTCATCGGTGGACTTCAAATTTTGTACCCAATTCCCGTGCATCACAACAAAATAAGTGCTCATAAACAACATCCAATCACCAATGAAATGGCATACTCAACTTCTGAAACCGCACAGCAAGGAGCAACCAAGCAAGCGCGAGATGGAAAAAATCCAAACTATTCACGGCATCCAATTACCAAACTAACATAGATCAATACTTTATAAGCGTAATGCGCAGTACCCGAGCTGCGGTGGCGCGGCCTCTGCACGATGTTGCGGAAGGCGGCGCTGGCTCGCCTCGCCCGCCCACCGCATGGAGAAACTAACCACGGAGATCTCAAATCGCCCTTCTGCGCATGCGGAGATCTCACCGTGTTAGACAAAACCAACAAAAAAAAGGGGCGGGGAGAAACTCTCCGATGGATTGCGAAGGCATATCGGATTAGGCAAGGGGGGGTGGCCGGGTACCTCCATCGAGGGCGGAGGCGGCGGTGCACTTGCGGGAGAGGGAGGCGGAGACCTCGCAGTAATACCGCTCGTAGCCCTCGAGCACCTCGCTTATGGCTACTCCCCTCAATCCGGATTCCTCGGCCTTGCGCGAAAAAGGAGCGGGGCGGCGGCGGCAAAAGGCGGCGGGCGGTTTCGGCGGAGGAGGCGGCGGGGGGGGGGGGCGTCGTCGGCGGAGCGGGAGGCGGCGGCAGCGCGGGTGGGAGGCGGGCGTCGGTGGAGCGGAGGAGCGGGGCGGCGGCGGCGGTGCGGGGGGGGGAGGAGGCGGCGGAGCGGAAGCGGGAGGCGGCGGCGGGCGTGGTCTGAGAGGACTCAAGGTGGTGCGAAGGAGAGAGGCGGCGATGGGCGGAGGAGCGAGGGAGGCGGCGGTGGAGCGGAGGAGCGGGAGGCGATGAGGTGGGGAGGAAGGAGTAGGAAGCAGCGGGAGGAGAAGGAAGAGGAGGAAGGAGGAGGCGCCCGCGCGTGGGGGGCGGAAGAGGAGGCGGCGCGGGGTGGAGCGCAGGGGTTGCGGGGTGGAGCGCAGGGGTGGGGGAGGCGGTTTCGTGAGAGGTTGGGGGCGACCATTTCGGAAGGAGTGGTGGGGCCCACACTATATGTTAGCTTTATTTTTCTGTGAAAAGGGGTGAAGGAGGACGGACGGACTGCCACCAACTTCAATTTTTAAGTAGTAGAGATTAGATGTGGAGATCACGTGCTTCATCATGGCGGCGCGGTAGAACTGTCTGGCGATGGCTTGTAGGAGTTAGTTAGAGTAAGTTTAGTTATAGATAATTTAGGGTTGAAAGAAAAAGCCTATAATATCCTTAAGAAATTGATAGCTAGATTTTATTTCTACTACCATTCTTTACTACCATTTTTTGGTCTCTTCTCATTTGGGTACACTGTAAAATAGAAGCCCAACACTACGGAATGTGCCATTGAGACTAAACAAAATGGTAGTTAGGCACATTTTTTTCAATAAAATACGGGAGAGCGGCTCATCTTTTGTATTAAGGCCAAAAAGGTTTATTTATAGACATGCCTATACAGGCAACCACCCACAAGAAAAAGAGACTTTCAGACAATTTACAAAAAAAAAATCTCATCTACCCTTTGCGACCTCCACGGTAAGAATTAGTTCTTGATGTCTCCAACCGGCATTTCTGAACACTCACCATTTCTCTCCAGCCATAGTAGCCATGCAGTGAGGATGATCAAGGAATTACATCCTCGTCTCGTGACTGATTGTTTCATTCTCCCACCACGCGCACTCCAAATTGCCATGGAAAAACTTTATAGACAATCTTAATTTCCTTATGTTGGTTATGGATTTGAAGTGGGTCCTTTGATTTCTTAGTATAGTTACCAGATTGTTGCCTTCTTTTCCTTTCTTTTTTTTTTGTTCACTTAGCTTAGACTAATATAAGAGCTCATGTGCAGTGATGACAGAAAAGCTATTGGAGTGGAACAAGAGCCTTACCACACAAGGGGACAAAAATGGGAGTACTCCCCTTCACTTTGCTTCATCTCGCTCTCCGGAAGACACGGTTTGGGATCATCTCCACCCTAGTCTCCCCTGGATTCGTTTTCCATTTCCTTCCTCCAGAGTAGCCATGAAAGTATTTGAAGCTAACCCAGCTCCAGTGTGTCAACCAGACAACTGTGGATTGTTCCCCATACACGTCGCTGCCTCTGTGGGTGCACAACAGGTTATCACCATTTTTCTTAAGAAGTGTCCCAGTAGTGCTGGTTTGCGTGATGCTACGGGAAGGACATTCCTTCATGTTGCTGTTGAGAAAAAGAAGCGGAATATAGTTGGTTATGCTTGCGGAAATCGATCGCTAACATGGATTTTGAATATGCAAGACAATGATGGGAACACTGCACTGCACCTAGCTGTCCAGGCCGGGAGCCTTCGAATGTTTTGTGCTCTGTTCGGGAATCTGCAAGTAGACTTGAATTTAACAAATAAGGAAGGGCAAACTCCTCTAGACATAATACAACATAAGATCCCCCCAGGATTGTTTTATAATCTGGTAATCCACTCTCCATTTTTTTAGGTATGGCCCTTCGAAGCCAAAGAAAATAACTGAGGTTTGCTTGGTTCGATTTATCGTATTTATTTTGTGTTTACAGAACAGTGAATCACAAATACGCGGAGCACTCAGAGCGGTCGGTGCTTTGAATGGCGGTTGCCGCCGTGATCACTCTGAACAAAACTATGAAGACATTCACCGGATAAAATCAGGTGGTGAAAGCAAAGAATTAGAGAAGGTGAAAGATTCGACACAAACTTCATGTATTGGCTCAGTTCTAATAGCAACTGTGGCGTTCGGTGCAACTTTCGCCCTGCCTGGAGGTTACAGAGCCGACGATCACCCTAACGGAGGCACACCGACGCTTGCTGAGAGTTATGCTTTTGATGCATTCATGGTGGCTAACACATTAGCTTTCGTTTGCGCCTCGGTAGCTACCATCGGTTTCATGTTCTCCGGAAATTCTGCGGTTAGCTTGGCCAGCCGCCAGAACTACTTTCGCGTATCTATATATTTCATGGAGACTTCGCTCACAAGCTTGACAGCAGCCTTTGCACTTGGTGCGTATATGGTGCTAGCTCCGGTTGCTCATAAGACTGCCATTGCAATATGTGTCATCAGCTCCCTTGTAGTGCTACCGACAAAAATGGAATTTTGGCTGAAACTGGTTCTTCTTGCACGATCGTTATGCACAAGAATGGGGCTAATCTGGACATTAATCGGCTTCGTAATGGTTATCGTGGGTAATTTGCTATTCGGATTTTGGCCCTTAATATTCGCCTTTGGTTGGGCCGCACTTGCAAGGGACCACCATGTTCTAAGAACGGAACCACCGATACAACCACCAACACCATTGGCTTGAAGAGACACCAAATGTGTCGTGACAGCAGGTATGAGATGAATCAGCAATTTTCTTTTCGAGTGAGGGTGTTTTCACCCTGTCTGCTGGGGATTTAAGATTTACTGTCATCAACACTATGTTTCCACAGATTTTTTTTTTCCTTTCAATTTTGGCGTGAGTTGTTCTGTTGTGCTTATACCTTTCTTGCTCGACAGTTACTGTGCTCGTAATAATGTAAACGTTGGTACTGTATTTGCCTATAATTGCTTTGTATTGTCCAACTGATATTTGTGATTTGGGTAAAGCTTGTTTGAACTATGTTGATTTACATAGCCTAACATCGCAATACATCTTTCATATATAGCTAAAAGGTTTGTATTAAACATACGAATTTAGTATTACTCATGCCATAAATTTAAAATATTTGCCTCAAATAAGTGATAAGTTTAGTCACTCGAGCTGTGCTGCTCAACCTTATTAGTGATTCAGTAAGAAATGGAGGGACTGGATAAGCTTAGTAATATCTACTATCACAGATAGTTCGTATTAATAACCATATATGGACTATCATATATGATTCTAATTAAAAATTGTCTGTGACGTCTATAATTATCACAGATGGTTTGTATTAATAACCGCCTGTGAACTATCACAGATGGTACATGGTCACGCTTGTAAAATCGTCAGTGGTAATTACAACCCATGAACTATCTGTGATGATGTGTCCAGTATAACTTGTTTTGTAGTAGTGGCCGCCTCCCCTCCTCCTATCAGCGCATCCTCAGCATTGCCTCCCCTCCCACAGCCAGCGCCGCTTCCCGCTCCCACCACCCATGCCACACGCTGTTGGGTTGATCTCGGCTAACCAATCCTGAGTTTTCAGGGAGACTACGTCTCCACTTCGCGCAATGATCAGAAGCGCTACCAACTGTTTTTGGTTTTGGTCCCGATCACCTAGCGCCAGATAAATAAAGGGGGTTTCGGTAGGGGCTATGTTCGTGTGTTGTTCTAGCCCTCACAAAGTCTAACAAGCCCGATTGATTTTAGGTGCTACGGTGAATGAAGGCCAACGACCGTAGCCGCCGGCCACCTCTACATCATCGACCGACCACCTTTGTCATCCCCGTCGGCCACCTCCACTACCGCCGTCTCCTTCATCGATCGCACATCTACTTCACCCTCATGGCGACTTCTGGTTCGGGTATGTACTCACAGTTCCGCAATTATGTTTATTAGGTGTTCATATTTTGATCTAAGATATTAGATTATCGTAACACACGCATCTACCCACGCTGCACTTCTTTCTGGGGGCATGGCATCGGGCCTGCTTTATGTGGGATGGGTTAGGCATGGTGGGCCAAAATTTTTGAAGTGGGCCGAAATTTTGGTTGGAATGGGTTTCTTTCGGGATGGGCCGAGAAAACAAAAAATGTGATTTTTGGTCGAAAAAAGTATTTCCTGTTCCAAACCACTTGACCTAATCAATTTATAAGTACATGATTCACCAAAATGACCGTAAGAAATTGTTGTTGGCCCAAACCCTGTAGATAACTCACTCATGGCTTCTTCCTCTCTCCTGTTGTGTTTCACACACACACACATGAGGTGAACACTAGAGCTTTTGGTGACGCTGTAATTGCCTAGCGTCTGGATTTTCGTCTTGCGTTATTTCATTGAAGCTAACAACAATACAATTAAATACACATGATATAACAACCTACCTCATTAACTCACGCCATGAACCACTAATTACTCGGTCCACTAACTAGCAACTTAGCTAGTTACTTGGCGCAGCAAACAACAGCCTTAACCCTTTTTTGTGGCACAAACTACATACAAAGCACATTCTCTCCTACGTACATGCACTACATGCAACACGTCCACTATTTGACATGACAAGGCCATAATACCATACAAACACACACTAAACATACTTAATGTGATAAGATAATTCGAACATTCTCCTTAATCTTGTCATATCGATTCCTAGATGTGGATCACCACACCTTCTTGCCACACATAGTGACTTTCTTTACCACAAATGCTGGCATAGCCCCTGGATCACTCATGCTATCTCATGGACTCAACTCACATAAAAACACACGCTATCATGAGGAATAGGATGAACACACACAACTTCTCACTTAGAGGAGATGAACATAGAGAACAAACTCACACAGAGTCTGGCGCATAGTTGTAACTATGGACCAATGGCTTTTCTCTTCTCTCCTCTTTGCTATCGCTTCTTTGTCGATGACATGACTCAATAGCGACGGAGACTCGGACCTCGCCATCCTTGATATGTGTAATATTATGAAAAGAACCCTTTTGAGAACCTTTGTGTAAATAGTAAGAAGGAAATACATGAAAATGAGATGCTTGAATTTTTAGAGGATGAATTGGTTTTTTGGACTGAGTTGCATGGGGGAAGTTGGAGTTGAATCGATGTCCTGCCATGATAACAAGGGGCATGGAGTAGAGGAAGTTCCAAACCCAGAAAACCTATCTTTACCTTCTTTTTGTCCCTTTCGGCGTTGAACACCATCTTCAATCGCCATCACCGAAGTTCCATCGCCATCCAGTCTAAGTTGTTAGTACATACGTCGCTTGCGTGCGCTCGGCCGATCACGTTGCTCAACGCTCCAACTGCTATGACGCGCCTTCGCCAGCCAGCTGCCACGCGCTCGCTACTGAAGCCTTTCCGTGTCACCGCACGCTGCATGCAAGCGCATGCCTCGTTCCAACAACCGTCGCACCAGCGCGCCATCTCTCCTGCCCGCGGCCGCCCACGTTGCTAGTTGCGCCTGCCCGCGTCGTCCGCAATTTGGTAGTGTTTGCACACACGAGTGCTGACGCAGGGGACTAATCGGGAAGTGGAGGAAAAGTGAGCGAAGGATCATGATTTAGATTTTTTTTGTTTTATGGGTAATAATCTAGTTTTTCTTTCTGGTTGATTTATTTAATTAGATATTAGAATTTAGATTAGAGAGAAAGGTAGTGTGTGTTCGACAGGGGATCAAATAGTAGATCGATTTAATCTATTGCATTGTTATTCTGTGATTTTGGAGATCGTATTGGCGTAATTTGGGAATTTTATCTACTAGAAAATTGTAGAGAATTTTGATAGTTTTCTAAAGAATTTTTATTCTTGTCGGTCAGATAAATAGATTTCAAGTTATAACTTTTGTGAGCCTGTTATCTGGTAAGTTGTCGTCTTTCGGTAGCATCTGTTAATCTGTAGATTAAAAATAATAGATAGGGTAATATGGGTATTTGCTCTACATGAAAAGTGTAGGTAATTTCTAAAGGATTCCATAGAATCTAAGAATATGATTTTTAGATGAGTAGAATAGAAGTTATGAATTTTGGAAAACTGTTGTCCAAAACTAGTTACTGTTGAACGCAACCGTGGAAAATTATTAGTTTGACTAATTTAATGGTAGAATTGAATTTTAGACATAACTAGAAAGGGATAAATAATTTTTTTTGTAGTTTTTAAAAATATCTTGGTTTACTATATTTGCATGAGTAGATTAATAGTTATGAAAATATTAATTCTGATGTCCAAAAGATGACAGATCTGTCTTTTGGATTAAAAACGAAGGTTTAGATGATTTAATCTGGGCATGTGGCTAACTAAAAAAGATAGAAAATTCTATGTTTATTCAAAACTGGTATGATTTGTTAGAATATGGCTTGGGAATCGAAAGTTATATTGCTTTTAGTACTAGGATAGCGGCAATGACTGCCGTTAAAGGGGGAGATTGGTGGATTGGGGAGCGTGTATGAGCATTTTGGATTAAGTGTTGTTTTGTATTGCTGTGACATTCATTAAGTTTGGGTATTTATTGTAGAAGGAGTAACTTTAGGGTTGGTGTCATCCTCTAATTACCCTGGTCGTCGTAACTAGAAAGACAAGTGCAGGTAGAATGGTATTTGAGTGTTTGGAATTGTTATTTGGTTAAATTAATACTTGACATGATTATTCATATGATTGTGCATGTTTTATATTGCTCACATGCTTATAATAAATGGATGATGATGATGACTACAGAAGAATGATAATTATATCAATTGCTTAATTAAGAAAGATAATAATTGTTGCATTGCATGTTGAGCATTCATGATGGAAAGATATGACCCATGGGAGTGAGATGAGGTCCTCGTATGCAAAATATGAGCAATGAGGTTCCTGATGGGAACGGGGTCCCGATCTTCCAACAGGTTCTGGATATGTTCGATTTTGGTGGAGGCGCGACACAAATCGATCCGGCTTCCGAACGACACGTTCCGAACCCCGCAATCGCAGCACCACGTCTCCTCAGGTTATCAACCGTGCGCTGCCCGGTTGACCTTGCCAAGAAGGCTAATCCTCGCCTGCGAATCGAAGAACACAAGCAAGAACAAGGAAGAACACAACCAAATTGCAGATATATTGATGAAGCACTCGAAAATTGGGGTTTTACAAACCGATGACGGCGAAACTGTTCAAAGACAGAATTAATCTAAGCAAAACCCAGCCCTAATGGTGGGGGTGGCAGCTGTATATAAAGGAGTAAGGGGCGTGCAAACCCCTGGACGCGTCCTTAATGGACTCCAACACGATACAAAGCCGAACGGCCCAAAAGACGGTGTCGCAGCACCCTGACAGATTCTAGACGTCCACTTGTTTCGATGATTCCTGTTGACTCAGAAGGAATTTTGATATGAAACCAGATCCATTGGAAAGTTTATCTTCTCAGCTTTCCATACATATGTGGAACGTCCAAAACGGAGTCCGGATGCGATCTGGGCGTCCGTTTAGTGCAGTTGGTCCTGGACTCCGAATTGGATTCGAAGTCGGTTTGAGTTGGACATCCAACATGATTCGTCCGCCCTTGCTGGACTTGTGCGCCTCGTAGCCCTTCTCCAAGTACTTCTTGATCCTCTCCATGGTTCCTAATCATAATTAAATCATTAGGTAGCAATCGATTCTCAAATGAACCAAAAGAAGTACTTAGGAACGAGCTCACATGTAAATTCAATTGTCGGGCGCGAGCTCTAGTGATTGGTCCTTGAATATCAAGTAGAGGAGTGTTGTGTATATCCGAAGAAGTGATGTCCTCATCATCCTCCCCCTCTTGAAGCGGAGTTGTCCTCAACTCAGTCTTATCTTCTTCTTCTAAGCATGGCTTCAAATCTGAAATGTTAAAGGTGGGACTAACCCCAAACTCGGGAGGCAACTCAAGTTTATATGCATTATCATTTATCTTCTCAACTATCTTAAAAGGACCAGCAGCTCTAGGCATCAATTTTGACTTTCTTAACTCAGGAAATCTATCCTTTCGCAAGTGCAACCAAACAAAATCACCGGTTCAAGTTTAACTTCCTTTCTACCTTTACTACCAAGAATCCTATATTTTCATTCATCTTTTCAATGTTTGCCTTAGTAGTCTCATGCATTTTGAGAATAAAATCAGCACGCTCCTTAGCATCATTATGAACTCTCTCACTAGTAGGCAAAGGTAAAATATCAATAGGGGCACGGGGATTGAATCCATACACTACCTGAAAAGGACTTACCTTGGTGGTGGAGTGTTCCGCTCGATTATATGCGAACTCAACATGCGGCAAACACTCTTCCCATAGCTTCAAATTGTTCTTCAAAATAGCTCTCAACATGGTAGACAATGTGCGGTTCACCACCTCGGTTTGACCATCAGTTTGTGGGTGACATGTGGTGAGAACAACAACTTTGTACCCAACTTGTTCCATAGAGTACGCCAAAAGTGACTCAAGAACTTGGCATCACGATCTGAAACAATAGTAGAAGGCATACCATGCAAACGAACTATCTCTTTAAAAAAGAGGTCAGCAATATGAACGACATCATCGGTTTTATGATATGGGATAAAGTGAGCCATCTTAGAAAAATGATCCACAACAACAAAAATGCTTACCCCTTCCCCTCTTAGTCCTGGGCAACCCTAAAACAAAGTCCATAGAAATATCTGCCCACGGAATAGAAGGAACAGGAAGTGACATATATAAACCATGTGGATTCAAGCGAGACTTAGCTTTTTGACATGTAGTGCAGCGAGCCACAAACCGCTCAACATCTCGCCTCATCTTTGGCCAAAAGAAGTGTGTGGTCAGAACGTCCTCCGTCTTCTTAGCACCAAAATGTCCCATCAAACCGCCTCCATGCGCCTCCTGTAACAACAAAAGACGAACGGATCCAACTGGAATGCATAGGCGGTTAGCTCTAAACAAAAACTCATCATTGATCACGAATTTATTCCATGCTTGTCCCTCTTTACAATGCAACAACACATCCTTAAAATCAGCATCAAAAGCATATTGTTCTTTAATAGTTTCAAGACCAAAAATGCGACAATCAAGTTGAGACAACATGGTATAGCGTCTAGACAAAGCATCAGCAATCACATTATCCTTCCCTTTCTTGTGTTTAATGACATAAGGAAAAGATTCAATAAATTCAACCCACTTAGCATGTCTACGATTCAAATTGGTTTGACTACGAATATGCTTAAGTGATTCATGATCGGAATGAATGACAAATTCTTTAGGCCATAAATAGTGTTGCCACGTCTCTAAAGAACGAACAAGAGCATACAATTCTTTATCATACGTGGAATAATTAAGAACATGACCATTCAATTTTTTCGCTAAAGTAGGCAACAGTTTGCCTTCTTGCATCAAAACACCACCAATACCAATTCCGCTAGCATCACATTCGAGTTCAAAAGTCTTACCAAAATCCGGAAGTTGGAGCAATGGTGCGTGCGTAAGCTTGTCCTTCAAAGATTAAAGGACTCCTCTTGTGATGGCCCCCAATGGAACACAACTCCCTTCTTTGTCAACTCAATCAACGGTGTCGCAATGGTGCTGAATTCTTTGACAAAGCGGCGATAAAATCCTGCAAGGCCAAGAAAACTCCGCGCTTGGGAGGCTGCCGGTGGCGTGGGCCAACTCCATATCGCCTCCACCTTGGCTCTATCAACCTCAATTCCTGTGGAGTCACAACATAGCCAAGAAAAGAGACTCGATCCGTGCAAAAGGTGCACTTCTCAAGGTTACCAAACAAATGTGCATCTCTCAAAGCATTAAAAATAGCACGTAAGTGATTCAAATGTTCATCCATGGACTTGCTATAAATCAAGATATCATCAAAGTAAACGACCACAAATTTGCCAATGAAAGGACGTAAAACCTCGTTCATTAATCTCATGAAAGTGCTAGGTGCATTAGTTAACCCAAAAGGCATGACTAACCACTCATACAAGCCGAACTTAGTTTTAAAAGCGTTTTCCATTCATCACCAAGTTTCATTCTTATTTGGTGGTATCCACTACATAAGTCAATCTTTGTGAAAATTATAGCACCACACAACTCATCAAGCATGTCGTCTAGCCTAGGAATAGGATGACGATATCGTATAGTAATGTTGTTAATGGCTCTACAATCTACACACATACGCCAAGAACCATCTTTTTGGAACCAAAAGAACAGAACAGACAAGGACTAAGGCTCTCACGTGCGTACCCACGGTCCAAAAGGTCTTGGACTTGGCGTGAATCTCCTTAGTCTCTTGGGATTGGTCCTCAGACGCCGCACGGTTTGGCAAGCTCGCTCCAGGATCAAATCAATCGGTGCTCAATCCCTCGAATGGGTGGAAGTCCCGGAGGTATCTCATCGGGAAAACATCTCTAAACTCCCGCAAAGGTTAGTGACAGGAGCGAGCAAAGTGCAAGGCATATTATCAAGAGAAAATAATGCATCTTTGCACACAAAAGCATAGCATGTATCATTAACATCATCAATTGCAGCAAGGTCTGATTTTGTGGCAAGCATAACAGAATTTTTCAAATGGAGTACTTGCTGTTTTCAGTTTTATCATGTTCCTTTGGATCATTAGCGCAGCTCTCGCCCTATCGACCTCTATAATTTCAGTGGGGTCAAAGGCGTAAAGTAACTTTCTTTTATTATGCATAAAAGTGTATGTGTTACTACTACCATGGTGTAAAGCATCATTATCAAATTCCCAAGGTCGACCCAATAAAAGAGAGCATGCTTGCATGGGAACCACATCACAATCAACATGATCAACATAAGCACCAATGGAAAAATGGACTCGGCATGTTTGCGTTACCTTAGCTTTTCGAGTCATTTAACCATTGAATATGGTATGGATGTGGATGCGGTCGCGTGGTCAAACCAAGCTTCTTTACCAAATCGAACTCACCAAGTTGTTGCAACTTCCTCCATCAATGATGACACGTGCACGCGGTTCTTGATTGCAAAGAAGGTCTGAAACAAATTATGGCATTGAAGTTTATCGGGTTGTTGTACCGTGTCCGAGGACGCCGCTGCACAATGATGCTCCGTAGCGTCGTGTGGGCGCCCACCAAGGACGAGGTCGTCAACACCACCGCCATTGTCGTTCGAGGCGCAGCAACATCATCATCCTCCTCGACATCCGAAGTGTTGATGTAGCCTCCATCTTCTGTGGCGATGTATGCTCGTTGGCTAGGGCAATTCTTTTGCACATGACCAAGCCCATGGCGGTGGTGGCATCGAATGCCGGAGGAGCGGCCCGTTGAAGCCACGGAAGAAGAACTCTTGGGTGGACCCCGCAAAGAATTTTTGAAGAATCGCAAGGCGTGTCGTGGAAGGTGGCTTGGTGGCGCTGCTGCCATCTTGTTCACGGTGGTGGAGGAGAACGAAAACTCGAAGAAGACCGGGCGGTCCGTCGATGTAGTCGTTCGCGGCGTGTAGAAGGGTCGTCCGGTGCGTGCCTTAGGCGATTACGTGCGTCCACGCAATTCTTTTCGCAAGCATAGCAAGGTGGAACAAGCGGTTGTGATAGTAAATTCTTTATAATCAACAATGTCACGAATTTCACGCCGTAACCCCCGTAGAAACGACAAATCTTATCCTCCGTGTCCTCAACAACCCCACAACGCACCATACCCTTTTGAAGCTCGGCATAATAGTCTTGAATGAACTACCACCTTGTTCTAAGCGCTGCAATTTTTTCTCAATTCAAGTTTATATGAGGGAGGAACAAAGCGATTACGCATAGCTTCTTTTAAGCGCTCCCATGTATCGGGTTGTAGCGCATGGTACTTAGTTCATTCCACCGAGATAATAGCAAAGTCCTTAAACTCACTAGTAGCTTGTCTAACTCTATGTTGCTCGGGAACTAAGTGAGAGTTAAACTTCGCTCTCACCGCCATCTCCCAATCAAGATATATTTCAGCATCATAAAGACCGAAAAAAGATGGAATGGTAAACTTGACTTTAGCAAAGGGTCGTCGTTACCATGACGGTTCGGTTATTACCTCCCATACCATGTCGGTTTCTTTGAAGACGACGACGTAGTCGTGCATCTTGTGTCGCCCACGATCAATGTTGCCATCTCGCATCATACTACGTGGCGTCATCATGATGATGGCCATCATTGACGGTGGTAGACGTGCCTCCAATGTGTCCATCCGACCGGTGAGGTCACCATCCGCCGCTCCACCCGCTCAATGCCTTCGTGGTGTTCAAGCGGGTAATGGCGGCGACGATGGTGTCCAATCTCGCCGAGATCGATGAGTGAAGCGTTTTGTTTGTCGGCGCAGCTTGTAGCCGGCGCGACTAACACACTCGTTGAAATCGACCGGTGTCACGTCCTCTTCGGTTCTGCCATGGTTAGTGGAAATACAGGAAAACAAAGGATGATCCCTATCAACTACAAAGGAAGGGAGTGGGAACCCGCAAAGGAAGTGGCTTACCAAGCTCTTACAAGTGTGCTTACCAAAGCGTGGTGGTACAACCGGTGGTCGGTTCGTGATACCTTGTCGGCGTGGAGTGCGATTGCAAGGGTCAAAGCGTGCTATCCAGTAGATATATGGAGTTTGGAAGGCCAAATATGTCGGTGGAACACAAATCAATAACAAATAGTAATGCTGAATAAATGTTCAAAGTATGGTCCTAGTTCTTTGGCCTAAATGTGTCCTATATCAAGTATGAGATGATGAACAAGGAGTCAAGAATGAATATGAAAGCAACGACAACAAAGATGGTCGCACCGAGAAGCTCAATTCAGCATAAGCACAAAACAAATAAATTGTTGGCACCTAAAGCGTGCTCGTTTGGTTTTTTTTTTGCGCCAAGGATAGCACTCTCTCCTCTCTACTATAGCCAAATTTTTCTTTTTTGTATTTTTATATTTTTTCACAGAGCGAGCACGAAATAGGAACCACACAAAGTTGCAACTCAATCGGATGTAAGGAGTGGCCTCAGAAAATAATGAATGTCTTGTCAATTCGGTGATTCAATTTCGGAGCGAGTACTACACTTTCCAGGCGAATTTGGAAAATAAATTCACCGAACCCGACGAAGTGGGGAGTTTCGGATGTAAATTTAATTTCACCCAATTTCAAAAAAAGCAACGATTTCGAGTCCAGATCACGAAAGTTATGGCCGTTTGAAGATGGACCTCAAGTTATGGTTCTTGTGGAGGTCAAACGAAGATCGGTGGAGGAATTTGTGGAATCTGTGGCGGGCTCGGGAACGTGGGGATGATGCGCTGTGATCACGAGACGTGATGGATGACGAAACAGAGGGTGGGATATGGGTGGGAAAACAAAAAGCAGAGGGTGGAGGAAACGCGAGCGTGACGGCTAGGGTTTGAAGGGTGGTAGCGGGTGGGAAAACAACTCGAACAAAACACGATCTAAACCAAGAACACAACTCGACTAAGGACACAAACTCAACACTACGGACTCGGAATCAACTTGTGCAAAGGCTAAACGAGATCTAGGACAGAAACAACCTATGACTACAATTTTTGTAGGGCTTTTCTTGGACTCTAGGACGAAACCGAAAATAACAAAGGAGGGTAACTCGAACACGGAGGAACACCAAGCTCGATTACCACTTGATGGGAACGGGTCCCGATCTTCCAACAGTTCGGATATGTTCGATTTTGGTGGAGGCGCGACACAATCGATCCGGCTTCCGAACGACACGTTCGAACCCCGCAATCGCAGCACCACGTCTCCTCGGGTTATCAACCGTGCGCTGCCCGGTTGACCTTGCCAAGAAGGCTAATCCTCGCTGCGAATCGAAGAACACAAGCAAGAACAAGGAAGAACACAACCAAATTGCAGATATATTGATGAAGCACTCGAAAATTGGGGTTTCACAAACCGATGACGGCGAAACTGTTCAAAGACAGAATTAATCTAAGCAAAACCCAACCGTAATGGTGGGGGTGGCGGCTGTATATAAAGGAGTAAGGGGCGTGCAAACCCTGGACGCGTCCTTAATGGACTCCAACACGATACAAAGCGAGCGGCCCAAAAGACGGTGTCGCAGCACCCTGACAGATTCTGGACGTCCACTTGTTTCGACGATTCCCGTTGACTCAGACGGAATTTTGATATGAGACTAGATCCATTGGAAAGGTCATCTTCTCAGCTTTCCATACATATGTGGAACGTCCAAAACGGAGTCCGGATGCGATCTGGGCGTCCGTTTTAGTGCAGCCTGGTCCTGGACTCCGAATTGGATTCGAAGTCGGTTTGAGTTGGACATCCAACATGATTCGTCCGCCATTGCTGGACTTGTGTGCCTCGTAGCCCTTCTCCAAGTACTTCTTGATCCTCTCTATGGTTCCTAATCATAATTAAATCATTAGGTAGCAATCGATTCTCAAATGAACCAAAAGAAGTACTTAGGAACGAGCTCACATGTAAATTCAATTATCGGGCGCGAGCTCTAGTGATTGGTCCTTGAATATCAAGTAGAGGAGTGTTGTGTATATCCGAAGAAGTGATGTCCTCATCAGTTCCCGTATGAAAAAGGATGAGGAATTGATCCCCGTACAGAAGTGTGTGGGCATGAATGAACACCGACAGTTATTACACTTGCTATATCGGTATAAGCAATGGATGAGTTGAGACATATGCATTGCATGGCATTGCATTCATAAAAAGAAAGTTAAGATATTGAGACTTGAGAATGGTAATTGATGAGAATAGATATGTGACATTGAGTTAATGGTAACTAGACATGATATGTTAATTAATGTTGTTTTCTCGTTTATTATTCTACTTTGTACTGCTGAGTTGTAGACTCACCCCTTGCTTTGTTGATGTTTTTTAGGTGAACGTTGAAGGCGATATGCATGGGTGAAAGTAGCACATGGAACTTTGCACTTTTTTAGTTCTCCATGCACTTAAAGATCAATAAATTATCATTATATTTAGTTTAGATTTGCCATGTTATTCCTTAGATGAATAATTATTTTTCTTAGTTCTCTTATGGTTCTTAATGATGCTACTTGATGGGCACCTTGGTTAGCTTTATGATTGATTCATTTTAGTGATTATTGGGTTCATCATAAGTTTATTGTCTTGATTATTGTGTTGCTGAAATTTACATTTAAGATTATATTGATGATTATCCTTGTGCTTAGCTGTTGGTAAAGTGTAGTTAAATGATTTAAATTGGTAGTATATGTAGTTGTGGGTGATATTATGAGCTTTTAAGAAGCCGGGGTTTTACAATATGATCTTTGATATTCAACAACATAGCTCTTCTTGTGATGTTGGCCTCTATACCATTGTCATTACCTTTTTGCCGCCGGTGACACAACTCACCAACAACTCCAACCTCAACCACGGATCCAATTCTCCTCCATTGATGATGCAACTTTACAGTGACAGAGACTCGGATCTCCCCATGGGCCCATAGGCTCCTCGGCCTCAAATTTGCGTCGGTCGTGCTCATTGGACATGACATGCAACTAGCTCTCCACCACGGTCACCAACACACGCGTGCACCCGAGCCACCACCACTCCTTGCATGTCGCATTGGTGAGCCACTGCTCGGCGAGCCGTCGCCGAGTAGCTTCTCCGCATGTCAAACATCACTCTGATACCGAATGTTTTCTCAGACCCTAGAGATAACTCACTCATGGCTTCTTCCTCTCTCTTGCCATGTTTCACACACACACGAGGTGAACACGAGAGTTTTTGCTAACACTACAACTGCCTAGCATCTGGGTTTTCGTCTTGCATGCATTATCTCATTGAAGCTGACAACGACAATTAAATACACATTATAGGCAATAACCTGCCTCCTTAACTCACGCCATGATCCACTAACCAACAATTCAACTGAGCTAGTTACTTGGCGCAGCAAACAACAACCTTGAATACTTCTTCTGGCACAACTCAAATTACATGCAAAGCACGTAAGGGTTCAAGGGGGGCGGTTCAGCCTGTTGGCCCATATGGCCCCGCCCCTGAAATCTTGGCACCAAAGGATAACGGGCCGGCCCAAAAGCAAGAGGTCCAATAGGAGCCAAGACCACATTGACCCTAGGGTCGATCCGGCCTCCCTCCCGTCCTCTAGCTACGCAGTGCACAGCACGCATAGGTGAGCCTCTGCCATAGCCACCACCTCCCCCTCCGTCTCCTCTTACCTAGAATCCCACCACCGCGCTCGACGCCTCCTCCTCCGCTATCCAACCTAGCCAAACCTTAGCACAAGCTCCATGCCGGCCTTGAGCTCATCCCCATCGTGGCCTCGACCTCGTCCCCGCCGCTGCCTCAAGATCTGTCTGTCTAGTTCAGTCTCCTGACAAGTTAACTAGTCTTCAGTTTATTAATCTTTCCAGGGCTCTGTGTTTACTTCACTTCACTCTCAGTTATCAGTTTCAAAATACTGTTTTGTTCATTTGTTTTCCTTACCACTGTAAAAATCAATACATCTTAGCGTAAGCATAAGTGGAGGTAGTGCGTAAGAAGCCTAATCTGCACTAAGAAAACTTAAGGATGAAATGTGCTACAGATAAGCCTATTCTGCACTAAGAAAACGTAAGGACCAAACTATTCTAGGCTTTATGTAGATTACTGACTTTTTACTTGATTTTTGCCCATAGACAGTTAATAGTTTCAATATAGTATTCACAGTTTCTCTCGTTCTGACCTCTCCTTAATATCTGTTGAAATACTGAGGGCATTTCAGTAATTTCCCAATTTGAGGAAAAAGAAAAAAAAATGCCATTGGGGCCCACCTGTCGGTGAGGCCGACTGAGGAGATAAGGAGGAGATGCTTCGTCTCCTCCCCATAGGCGGTTGCGAGCAGGCGATTCATCTGGATCTAGCGATTCTCTCGCGATGATGGCGGTGGCCGGGTCATGGGGGCGTTGGCGACGGAGGCGGCGTCGGCTCGGGCGTTTCGGCGCCAGCCGCATCGCAGCCCGCCGAACCCCTCCTCTCTCTGCTCCGCTTTAAAGCTCAGGTTCCTCCTCTTTTTTGGCATCCCGAATAGTGTGAGTTCTTCTCCTTTCCCCTCTCAAACTTCTTGTGGTTCTTCGATCTTTGTCTTGGAAGGGCTGCTGGCTGGTTTTGTGAAGCCACCAGCAACCGAGGTGCTCAAATCCCCCTCTAGGGTTTTCTGATTTTGGGCATTCGGCAAGATCAAGAATTCAAGTGTGTTTGAGGTGTTTATCTTGTGCTTGTAAGTGGTTCTTGGCCGGAACTACTTGTGGTCTTGTGCGGCATCCCTGCACCTCGGCTTCCTTCTTGGCTTCGGCTGAGAGAGGGAAAGCAGCATTGTATCTCTGTGAACCATCTTTCTGCTTGTCACAGTGGGTTGATAGGTTTTCTGGGACAGCGATTTTATCGTGGCTTGCTATCTTCGGTTACTTCAAATGATTTCGAATATCGCCGCACAATGAGTTTCATCTCTGTTCTTTCAGTAATCTGCTGTAGAAAGATATGCTTGTGGGTCTATCATATGCTCGATGAGGATAATTGTGGTCTAATACTGCAATTGAATGTTCAAATTTTGAGCTCTAGTTTTTTCCTTTGCTGTCATCTGTTTCCCTGTTTTACAGTTATATACTTTCGGAAATTGTTATATGCTGTGATCACTAGTTGACTGCACCTTGTTGATCAGTTCGGTTTTCTGTATAGCTTGCTAAAATTGTGATTCCAAAATCTGAAAGCTGATCAAGTTAATTGAATAATTTTAGTGCTGTTGTGCGATCACTTAATGTTGTTTTCTTTGCTGGCCGAAAGTTGTGGTTGATGACAGTTTATAGTTGAGTATGGTAAATTGATTTTTAGAGCTCAAAATTTGGATCTCTCTTGGCATATTCAATTTAGGAAGAGTATAGACCAAAGTAGCGGGACAGCCAAGATTGAAATCTTGTGCAACCCTATATCTGAGAGCAACTAAAACTAATCAAACATGCTGATTTTAGTCAATTATGTTTGGCTATATTTGATGGCAGCATGTTATTGTCTTAAATTTGAATATATGCTTGATCTGGTCATATATGCTGAGTCTTCTATGAGGTTTGCATGTAAGTTCATTAATATTCTTAATGCCATGCTGATTTTGAACTCATATATGACATTCATGTTGAGCATATATTCCTTTTGCAATGACTTAATTGATTCTTATGTCAATATATTGTTTAAGTCATTCATATACCATATTTGGGTGTTTATTATTATTGTTGGAATTAAAATAGAAAATATGCTTATACCGTAAATATTACAACATTATCTACTTTTGGGACTTGAGTGGGTTTTACATTTTTGCTGTACAATAACTTGCACTACTATTTGCCTAACTCACTTTCCCTTTTTGTTTGAGGCTATGTTGTCGTTTTAGTGTAAACATGGATGACAGTAAATTTGACAGTACAGTGGAAATGCCTACTTCATATACCGCTAGTAGATGATTACTTGAAGTACTAGTAAACTTTCTTTTCAGGATCTCTTTTGCTCACAAGCTATTTTTTTTATTTTCAGGAGCTCCTTTGCTGAATTTTCAGAGAGTGAGGTTTGCGCTAACGACAGTGATGAAAACAAGACATCCAAATCTTCAACTGATTTGCTGGATCTTCAGAAATTGTTTAGATCACTGTGATGCTTATTTGGTATTTGTGAAGGATGATGATTGCCAGTGTTGGCTGTATGTTTGTACTCAGTAGTCAAATATTTAGTTTTAGGGCATCTGATTATCTGAACTTCTGAGAGCTGTTTTTATACCCTATAGTCAAATGTTCAGTTTTGGTTTTAGCACTGAAACAGATTCCATCCTTTTTAGAGGGAAACAGACTGTTATCTTATGCATGTAACGGGCCATCTTTAGCCCATCTCACAGGTCCATCTTATGCATAAAATGGGCCCTCTTTACTTCTTTGGCCCATCTCCCTTCTCCCCACTGCATCCATTCTTATTAGCCACTGAAGCCAGTAGCGGGCCGATCGTCAAGCATCTCGTGGTCCGGCCTTGTTACGACGTGATAGAGGATCGGGCCGACCCCTTAATCTCACCTTTCCCATGGGCCATGGGGGCCAGCTAACGGGCTGGCCCGCCCCGCCCTCTTCGCATCCTTAAAAGCATTTTCTCTTCTACATGCAACGTCCACTGTTTGACGTGACAAAGCCATAATGCCATGCAAACAATTGTAACGAAATATACTTAAGGTGACAAGATTAATTCCAACAATCGTAACGATGTCTGTGAACAGAACACTCATCCACCCTGGACTCGACAAGATGTGCTAAAAGCATATCATATCAGAATAGATTGCCACCACTTGCCTGATCAAATTAAATACTAATCGGAAGGTGAACCTGACGAACACGTCAGAATTCAAATTTAGGATAGCCGAATGCCAGCGAAAATTTAGTATAATTTCATTCTTACGCACAGAGTTACCATTTCTGGTAACAAATTAAGCACCAAGCTGGGAGCATCCAAAACCCTAGCTAGTAGGGTTGCGCAAATTGGCATTAAACAAGAGATACATAGTCATCATGCTCTTACAGAAGCATATGCTTGAATGTAACAGTTTTGTCCCGTCAATAAAACGAAGAGAAGAAATGGCGACCACAAAGAGTCTTCTACATCGCCGCGAATATAAAGCTATCAGAAAAGACCAACTTAAGATGAATCATGCCACTCCCTTCAACCCTTGGAACCACAGTTGATTGGTGGCACAGAGAATGCTCACCCCAACCTACGAGTGTAATAAAAGATCCATTTAAATCGAACTGTATATTTCTAAACAAAACTAGTTTCAGAAATCACAGATGGAATGAACGCCGCAAGAAGAAATGGCAGCTCTAACTGCATGCTTCTCTTTGATGCATGTGATCTTGATAGTGTAAGCTAAAAAAGTTACCTCGATCGATCGCATATTTTCGAGACTTGAGAGGTTGATGTTACTGGGAAGTCCTTGCTTGCTTGCCCTCTGGCCCTTCATTCTGGTCCATCTTGCGCTTATTTCCAATCAAACTTGTAGACTCCTCATACGAACCAACCTCTACTAGCATGTCATCATCTTGAATAGCATTGGCAGAAAGCTCAGGTATGGCTTGAGGAGGAAGTAGAATTTGTATCATTTCGTATGGTGTGTGCGCAACTGAAGGGTTCCATTGCATCTGTTCATGAGGAAGAAATGGCATGTGCGCAACACGAGGGCGCCATTGCATCTGTTCATGAGGAGCACATGGTATGTAGGCAGGAGTAGGCATGACAGTCACGGCAGGAGGGACATTTGTCTGGCTTTGCTGCCCTCCTTGGACAGTTATTGCTGTAGGTTTTTTTGAGCTGATGATCTCTAACATGCAATTGTTTCTTGTTGCTGCAACATGAATCAAATGCCATGAGTTGTGATGGATAGATAGCAATTTAATTAGTTCTAAAAGCCCACAGTTAATGCTAAATCTGAAAATTATTGAGAGAAGTTTTTTGACTTTGTTATTATTAGCCATGAAATGATGAAGTATATTAGGTACCCAGGATTGACTTGATCGCTGCACGGGCTGCGTTTTCCTTTGCTTGCTCCTCTGTGGTTGCAACCTCACCCGTATAGGTAGTTCCGCTAACTGAAACTGATGCAGCAAAGCTTGAGTAGGGCCCTTCGGGCTTGACCACAAAGCAATATGGTTCATTGATCTTTGCTCTCTTGTGGAAGTCATTCAGAATAACTTTGCAAGGCATCACCTCCTGAATAGAAGCAAAATAATAAGGGAGTGACTATTGCACATGCGACTGAAATTTTTTGATCTTTCAGTCACCTGAAGTTGCACTCTCAATTACTTAAAGTTGCAGGTGATTTTTTTGAGGGGGTTGCAACTTCAGTTGATTGAGAGTGCAACTTTAGTTGCACTCTGAATCACCTGATGTTGTAGTTGTTTTTTTAGGAGGGCTGCAACTTTAGTTGATTGAGAGTGTAATTTCAAGTGACTGAGAGATAAAAAAATTTCAGTCGTCAATAGCAAAACCGAAATAATAAACATATGAGAAGCCAACTTCTTCAAAGATGGATACTGTGAAATTTTTTGAAAGAAGATAACATGCTGCGAACTCCGGTTTGTATTAATCAAAGTTAGATTGCTCATCAGGTATCAGTAAATTATATTATTAACTAACTAATTTATAGCAAGTTATGGCCTTATTGGCAAGTGAGCACACTCAAAGAAATTATATCATGCAAAAGAAAAAGTGTTCGTATGCATTCCATCTAAGAAAACACTAACAATGAATGGAATAATGCCCTTCAATCAAAGATGCTGAATTGAAAGTGACAACCAAAGAGAGGGAAGAAGAGTGTAGTTCGTCCATATTAGAAATGTAAAGCAGTGTGGAAAATTATTATAAGCACTTATTCAGATTATGATGTTTATATTACATTGGTCATTTGGAGTCTATATTTCAACGTTGTGCCTTATTGTAGTGTTATATTCATTACCGTAGTAAATCCAATAAATCTAGGTACAACAAAAACAAGGCACAAGATGTAATGTAATTATGCAATGCCAACAGGAGAAGAAATGAAAATATGAGATGTGAGAAAAACAGTATATAATTTATGATACAACAATTAGCTATTAGATATATAATCATCTTGATACAAATCTGAAAAAAAAACACAGCTGACAATGAAACACATGAAAATCATTTACAAAATTAGTACCTGATTAATCAAGTGAAGTGCTTCAGCAAACTCAACACAATTGTTGTCCCTTGCTAACAAATTCTCATAGGCGACTTTAGCAGCATCTTGCTCTGCTTCTTCGCATTCAGCAAAATAACTACTTGAAGAAAATATCTCATCACCCACACGGACAGTGCTTCTAAATGGTTTGTCTGGCATACCCTCCATTTCAGTGCAGTATATTGGTGACTCGTTATGTGTCAACCAAGCAAAATGACGCAAAAGGTATTTATAACTTAATAGTTCTGAATAAAAATACAAATTAGTCATTTCAAATGCTAATAATTTAATTATTTATGACATATCTGAGAACAATTTCCAATAGTAACTAAGTAGTGGACTGGACCGTGCTACAACAATATAAAGAGGCATAATATATAACAGTTATGTTGAAATATGCATGTACCACAACTTACTTTCATCACAAACAACCAAGAAAACATTTCACAAATATGTGGGACAGTGGAAGCCATATAGTCGCTGAGTTTTATAAATATTTCCCAACAATTGCATACAAGGATATGGACATTGCATCAAAAATTGTAAGTCCAATAAAATAGTAGGTTAGCTTGATATGCTATGTGAAGCATGCTGAAAATGCTCTATAAATAACAATAACACTATAAAAAATCTGCAAGTGTAAAGATTTATAGCTGACATGTAATTTTTATAACAAAGACTACCTGCTACCAAAGTTTCTCATCACACATTTTATTATACTCAGGACTAGTATATGTTTATTTCTATAGAAAAATCTATTCATTTTTCATCATGCAGCATAGCTATATATGGGATAGCAAGCTTACTGAAATACCCAAACACTAAAATTGAGGAGTTTCTTCTTGACTACTACAATTATATCCTCTTTTTCATAACATTTTGACAGTAGGTTACATATTTTACATGGATATATCAACTATAATCAATCCCTCCATCAAGATCTCCTAAACAATCACCCAAAAGACCATTTACCTTCAACAAGAATGTCTTCTATCTCATGAAATAAACCAATTATTTAAAGAATCGCCTCCTAAAAACAAAAAAAAGGATCTAGATCCAAATACATAAAGAATATCATGAAGTTAAAAATTTGCAAGAGAGATTATCTTTAATAAAGAGATGAAATTCGATCTAGATCTGCTGAAGGAAAACAAAAAAAAGAATAATAAGAAGAATTACAAGAGCTTGAACTCACCAGGCGGAGACGGCAGTGGTGGTGAGGAGGATCCAACTACTCCGATTGGGGTCTCCATCTAGATCTACCTGGGAAGGAAGTTGAGCTGTGAATAGAAAAGGTTACACATTCATTTTGATATTTTCCTCTTTCCCTTTTGGAAGAATATGACAAATACTGGTGGTAATTAATGACAGAAGTATTGAAAGTAGTGAGAGCATTTTGAATAGGTTGGAACCTCTTCAATGGTAATAATAAATTAATAACATCCATCTCTTAGGATACTAATTTTAATGCACTTGCCTTTTTTTCTAAATGCCAAATTTTAATCGGGAAACATGTCTAGCTAGTCTCTCCCTTTCTCTGGTACTGCATGCTTAATCTAAACATTCATCCTTTTATGCAATGTTTATCAAAAGTGTAAGATCAATGGTAGATAGCAAGAATGTGTTTGTTTATCAGCATCGATCCTGACCAATTATTTGTTTTTGCTTGTGTATTGTTATATTCTGAGATTGTGGGTGGATAGTATAATTATGTAGCAGCCTGGTGCTCAGCAGTGAGACCAATTCGTATTGCATTGTGATTAGCTTTTGTGCCTAGGTGTTCAGTTAGAAATCAAGTGATGGTATACATGCCAGAGTACGTACCCGTGCTTAGTTATGATGTACCACTATACATTCAAGTGATGATCTAACTTTGCATGATCAAGATGTGCACAGATTATCTTTTTTTAGTTGTTCTTATTAAAACAATAAGCGTCATGTGAGTATTAATCAAACTCTTTAATTTGATGCAGTTAAAATGAAGTGGAGATCATACATGGGGGGATATCAGGTGAAAATGAACACTTTTGTGAAAAGTGAGCAAATACCACAAAAAGTACTCGTACATGCTTTTAAGAAATCCTCAAAAAATTGTCATCTATAGGTAAGTGCATGGTCTATATCCATGCAAAATTTCAAGAACAAAATCAATCCTGTTTGTGATATACAAAAAAGGCAAATACATCATGTAATATTGTACAGCAGTGATGAACAGTAATTGACACTACTGCAGCGGTGAGGATTTTTAAAATTTTGTACGAGTACTATAACATCCCATAATTTGTTTTTTTGGTGAGTTAGTCTGACAAAATTAATTAGTCTGTGCTTTTGGGCCAAGAGTGGGTGTAGTCGAGTCGTAATCAAACCCACTCCAAATCAAAGTGGATTCTAGCAAAAAAAACCCTAACCCCATTTATCTCTCCTATTTGGTTAAGTGGTTTGAAGGTTATGTTTCTAGGAAGGTTGCTGTCAGAAACCATCGTCATTCACTACTGCAGAATATGTCATCACAGACAGTTCAAAAATGTCATCACAGATGATTTCGTGAGCCATCTGAGTTTATGGGTCAGTAATAATATGAGATCATCACATACGGCTTTCGAACCGTCTGTGATGCATTATTTCACAGACAGTTTCATCTATAAACCGTCTGTGATAGTCTACTATCACATACGGTTCGTAGTTGAAACCGTCTGGCGGTTTCAACTACGAACCGTCTGTAATATTTAAATATAAAAACCATCTGTGATGATCCTCACAACTATCACACATTCTCATACATAAATGTAAATTCACATATATATCACACATTCTCATACACATATATAAATGCAAATTCACATATATATCAAAGCCATCACACATTCTCATATACATATATGCAAATTCACATATATATCACACAGTCTCATGCACATATATAAATACAAATACAGAACATATGACACATAAATATTTCATTCATTATTCCACTTGCTTATTTCTTTTAAAAATTAGCCATTCATAATGATTGATGCATATGTAGCCACTTTCGTCACACTCTCCCTCTACCATTATGCCGTTTCCGAAAGGAGGCAACTCATTAAATTGATTGTATTCTTCCTCGTCTACTACATTTTCAACTCCGACAATCCTTCTTTTTTTATAAAGAACTACGTGACGTTTCTTATTTACCTGGTCGGTTACATAGAAAACTTGAACAACTTGGTTAGCTAGTACGAATGGTTCGTCTTTGTATCCGACACGTTTCAGGTCAATGGTAGTGACACCGTACTTCTCGATCTTCACCTGTGGGAGATAGACCCAACGGCACTGAAACAAGGGGATTTTGAAAAGCATGTAGTTGAGCTCTCAAATCTCCTCTATGAACCTATAATAGGAGTTCCTCAACCCATCAGTATTGAACGCATCTATACGGACACCACTGTTCTGGTTAGTGTTCTTTATATCCTGAGCCTACATATAGAATGTGTACTCATTTATGTTATATCCTTGCCATATCACAACCGTAAATATTGGCCCTTTTGCCAACCATGTTAGCATATCACTTGACGAGTTCTTAGCGAGCCGCTCCTTCAAACATTAGTTGAACCAACTGTTGTGTTGTCTCATGATCCAAACATTTGGTCGCTCTAGATTCTGTTGCCGAAGAACGTTCTTGTGCTGGTCGATATATGGGGATACTTCAGTCATGTGTTGCAAGACTGTGAAATGGGCTTGACCATACGCATCCATATCTGGCGTGATTGCTTTCCTTCCGATAGTCTCGATACCCTTGAGCCTCCCCTCATGGTGAGATCGAGGTACACCTATCGGTTTAATCTGAGCCATGTAATCGACATAGAACTCAATGGTCTCTTCAGTTGCATAACCTTCGACGATGCTGTCCTCCGGCCAAGATCGATTTCGTACATAAGATTTAAGAACTCCTATGAACCTCTCGAATAGGTATATTCTACATAGGAACATAGGCCCACATATTTTTATCTCCCGCACAATGTGAACAATGAGATGAACCATGATATCAAAAAATAATGGAGAAAAATATATCTCAAGATGACATAGAGTCATCACTACCTCGTCCTGCAGAGTATCTAGTCCTTCAGGATCGATGACCTTCTAAGCAATTATGTTAAAAAATAACACAGCCTCATGATTGTCTCTTAGACCTTGATTAGCAAAATATTTTTAATTGCAATAGGGAGCATCTGTGTCATCAACACATGACAATCATGAGACTTCATGCCAACTAACTTCAAATCTTCCATCAAACAAGTTTCTTCATGTTGGCAGAGTAACCAGATGGAACTTTCACACCATGCAAGCACTAGCACAGTTCAGTTCTCTCAGCCTTGGATAGAGTGTAACAAGTAGGGGGAGATAAGTTCATCCTTTATCGGTCTTTGTCGGTGCTAACTCAGGCCTGATATCCATATTAACTAAGTCAAGCCGTGTATTGACACAATCCTTTATTTTATCACGAATGTTCAGTAAGAGACCAATCAAGTTGTCACATACATTCTTCTCTGTGTGCATGATGTCGATGTAGTGGCGAACTTGTAGGTGCTCCCAATAAGGTAAGTTCCAAAATATTGATTTCTTCTTCCAGACATTCTTCTCACGGGTCGTCGATTTATGCCCTTTTCCAAGCACATCTAAATCCTTAACCATATCATAGATTTCTTTTCCGGTTAAATGCTTTGGAGCTGAACTGTTCTCGTTCTCTCCGTCGAATTGTTTCTTCATCCTGCGGTATGGATGACCCCTCCGAAGGAACCTATAGTGACGCATGTACACTGTTTTACGTGAGTGCTTCAGCTACACACTATTGGTATAATCTAAGCAGTGAGTACAGGCTTTGTCCCCTTTTGTACTTTAGCCCGACAGGTTACCAAGGGCAGGATAATCATTTATGGTGCAAAACAACAATGAGCGTAAAGTGAAGTTCTCTCATTTGTACGCATCCCATATCTGTACCCCTTCTATCCACAGTATTTTTAGATCTTCCGCCAACGGTGCTAGATACACATCAATATCATTCCTAGGTTGCTTCGGCCCTTTGATAAGTATCAAAAACAAAATATACTTTCGCTTCATACATAACCAAGGAGGAAGGTTGTACATGCAGAGAGTCACATGCCAAGTGCTATGCCGGCTGCTCATGTTAACGGAAGGATTCATTCTATCTGTACTCAATCTGAACCTTATATTCCTCGGTTCTACACCGAAGTCTGCAAAATCTCCTATTGATGTTCTCCACTGGGTGGAATCAACAAGGTGTCTTAGCATTATATCATTCTTATGCTCCTCCGAGTGCCAACACGATAGTTTTGCCTTCTTGGGTTCACAAAAAATCGCTTCAAACGGGGAATTATACGAAGATACCATATCACCTTAACAGGAGGTCCTCTCTTCACATCTATGCCCTCGCCGTCTCTGGTTGATACTTACTCTTGTATTGGGAGGCGTTGCACACCGGACATGCATGCATGTTTGCATACTCTTTACGGTAGAGGATACAGTCATTCGAATATGCATGTATTCTTTCTACTTTCATTCCAAATGGACAAAGAATCTTCTTGGCTTTGTACATAGTTTTGGGCAACTGATTTCCTTTCGGAAGCATGTCCGCTAAAAGATCTAATAGTGCCATGAAACTCATTTCGAACCAATCGTTGCTTGCCTTCAATTTCAGCAGTTCAAGCATGGCTGACAACCTCGTATATTTTGATTTGCAATATGTGAACAAAAGTTTCTCTGAGTCCTCCTCAAACCCAGGAATTTAACATACTCTCTTTCATCATAGTTCCCTTCCGCATCGCGAAGCATCTGATCCAGATTGCCATTATGCAGCCTATCCAAATCATAACCATAATCGACATCATCCGGCGGTATATCATTGACTTCGTCGGCGATATCATTATTACTACCTTTTTGTGTAGTCTGCTCTTCACCATGACTGGTGCAACGTGCATACCCCTTTTTGAAACCCCTTCGAATCAACTGTGCTTCAATCTGCGCTCAGTTATTAAACATCTTTAGATTATCACAGTCAATGCATGGACAATACATATATTCCACCCCTTATTCAACATATCTTCCTCGGCAGCTCTTGTGAAAGCAGACACGCCATTAATGTACTCTTTATTCACACGGTTCCCAGCGTAAATCTAGCTTCGGTCCTATGTTACGTATATAATTAACAGTTTAGCAAGAATATTTAATTAAATTAAATTAAGTAGAAATAAACTATGAATTGACTAAACCCTAAACCATGCTAGATGTAAATAAACTTCTCTCTAGATCAAGCTAGCTCGATTTAAACCATCTTCAATTCTTCTTTCACCAAAAGCTATAGATCTAAATTATAATACAATTAGGAATAAATTACTAACCATAGGTAGTCAAGAAATGAATGGATCTACAATCACTCTTGCTAAATAGTCTCTTTTTACCAAATCGCCACCTCAAAGCCCCTGCCTCCAGCTCAAAGCAGCAGCTAGATCTGGAATGTAAGACAGAGGGACGACGGGTCTACGTGCAGTTAATATAGTAGAATTATCACAGACGGTTTTTAATACAAACTGTATGTGATAATTTCATTATCACAGATAATTTGTATTAAAAAACCATCTGTGATGTATCACATATGGTTTGTTTTACAAACTGTCTGTGATATTTGGCAATATCACCGATGGTTTTTGGTAAGAACCGCCTATGATACTTCATAGACGGTTCTCATCATGAACCATCTGTGATATTATCTCTTCACATACGGTTTTTGGTCCTGGTAGCAACATAGACGATCTTTAAACTAAAATTACTTGTGCTTGTATTTAATACTGATAGTTTTGGGGAACCATCTGTGATGTACCGTCTAATATTAGGCTTCTTATAGTAGTGATTGGTAGTAGTTGTGTTGATGAACTTGGGAGCCCCAATTGATGGCCGAATTAAATTGTGGGCATAACTAAAATGATGTAGATATTTTTTACATATTTCAGAACTTGTGACCTTTACTTTGTTTTGTGTTGTACATAAATAGTTATGAAAATTGTGAAGTCTAATGTCTAGAATCATTTCATATTGACCTTCGGGATTGAAAACATGGGCTTAGATGACCTAATCAAAAATTGCATAACTAGGAAATTTTGAAAATTTTGTGTATATTTCATATATATATATATATATATATATATATATATATATATATATTTGGGTTCCTAGATTGCGAGTTATACTTATTTGAATGCTAGGACAACAATATCGGTAAATCAGGGATAAGGGAGAGAGATGTGTTTAAGCGTAGAAGTACATGATCTTATTTGCATGTTATGGTTGTGTATTGAGGTATTGTACCTTGATTGTTATCAGGTGCTAATGCTTCGTTTCGGTAGCTCATTGCCAATCATCATGTCTTTCTTCATGGTTAAGGCTAGTGTACGATAGAATGGTAATATATGTTGTTAGCTCTTACTGTTTGATGTTAATAAAGTACTTGACATGTTGATTTTACATGTTTACACTTGCTTTCTATAATGCTCATATGGTTATGGATTAGATAGTGATGATGATAAATGATTAATGTTGATAAGCGACTAATGATTGAAAGAAACATTGCATTTGCGTAATGAGCATTCATGATGGAAAGATATGACCTGTGTGGTCCTTTAACACCTACCTTTTGTGGGCAACCCACGGAAGTGGGTTGAGTAAGATCTATTTTGGTAGGCACTCCATGGGAGTTGAGATGAGGTCCCCGTATGAAAAAGGATGGGCTTGAGGTCCTCACTTGAAAAAGGGTGGGCTTAAGTGGATACCGACAGGTGTAACACTTTGTTATACCGGTATATGCTAAAGAGAAGTTGAGACATGTGCACAAGCACTGCATTGTATTGCATCAATAGAAGTAAAGAGATGTTCGGAAATATTTAATGTTATTGTTACAAGTTAATATGAATGGCATGGGAGGATATGTGTTTGTTGTGCTTATGATCATCTACATTGCTTCAATGTTAAGAATGAGTTAATGAATTTCGAATTAATATGGTGATACATATATATTGATGTTTACTGTTGTATTATGTACTTGCTAAGCCTTTTGACTCACCCTTATTTTGTTATTGTTTTTAGGTGAATGTTGAAGGTGACATGTATAGGCGGGAGCAGCATATTCATTTCACAAGCAAACAATTATTCTTATAATACTCTTAGTTGTCATTTTTAGACTTAATGGTATGCTTAGATAGTTAGCATTAATAATCATCCTTAATAGTAGAATTTAGTCATATGCGGATAATGTGTTTTATAGTCGTTGATGATCTAAGGTGGTTGTTTATCCTTATATTGATGTTAGTTGTCTATGTTTGGTAATGTTCTCGGGCACGAAGTCTTGAACATTCTTTAGCAGAAGGTTCCAAGCTTTCTTGAACATTCTTTAGTGGAAGGTTCCAAGCTTATATCCGTGTTGTTTAATTTCATTCTTAGCATGAATCTCTTATAGTGTAAACTGTTGATGCTATGTGGATTATCTTTTGCGAGTAGTATATTGAGGAAAGGTGTTGCTAAAATATTGTAATAGTAGTTTTAAATTTGGAGTGAAAGTGTTTGGTAGTAGCATTCAAAGCTCAGTCTTGGGCGGAGGTGTTACAACTTTTGGTGGTATTTGCACAATTTTTACAAAAGTGTTCATTTTCACCTGATATTTCACCCTCGTAGACTTGAGCCCATCAATAAAAATAGCTACTGCTTTTTAATGTTATTGCAACATACATGCATCCAGAACATACGATTCAATTCCATTTAGCGAGTAATGCAGTTGTATTCCTGTTGTGTTGATCCAAAGATTTTAGTAGTTGTCAAATAAATGTACGGTTCCCTTCATGCTCTTGGGTAATTTTCAATTTTAGCAGCATATATTATGCATGATCATATTTGAGTCTATAAGCTATCTGCTACTACTTATGTGCTACCAGTGTATTTAGACAAGGAATTGGTGAGACATATTACGACATACCATTTTAATTCTTGTGTACGCAAGATTAAATAGTGTCCACTTAAAAAATTTATTTATGTACTCGTGCTGCTAGCTCTATCTGTGAATGATATAGGTATATGATAGTGAAACATGAGATGCTATTCAACCTATTAATGGATTTTGTACTTCATTTCATGCAACCAGTGAGCATGCATGCTTGCAGGTGTCTAGTTTATAGATGCTTCCATTATAGTTGTCAAGCGAGTTTTGAACTTTTAATCATGATGATCAGTCCAGAACATGCATTGCATAAGTTCCTATTTCTTGCTTCCAACTAACATGTATATGCACACAAGCATTGATTATTGTCTCATGAATTCCTCTAATCGTTCCATTACAGTGAGCAAAAGAAGGGTTAAGGAATCACCTACTGTCCTTATGGCTTAAACAATGTCCTATGATCAACAACCTTATTTGATCAAGTACTTAGTGACTAAAATATGCTTGTTCTACGTGATTAATTTGATTATAGATGATTGCACATCATATAGTCTTGTACAACAAGTACTTTCATGAATAGCCTCAATTATTAGCCACAACCGCTAGAAACACCGCAACGTTATTCATAAACTCCCACCGGCTATTGCATTTATAGGCATAAATAGTGACAGGCAGTTAATTAGGATATTTCATAAATAGAACACAGGATAGGAAGAGAGACGAGATAATTTGGATAAGTGCTCAAACTAATTACCATGTGTCAAACTTTGTCCACAAGTTATTAATAAATACTTTTATTTTTAAGATTCATAAACTTGAGAAGATTATGTGTTACTGGCAGCCATTGTTTTCAATTATTGTTTACAACAGAAAGATTTTTCTCATAATTATAGTTTGAAATAAGTCCACTTTACCCCTTTCAACTCTTAAGTTGGTCTAACTTTCAACCGCCAAGTACAAAACCGGACAACCTATAGCCTTGAAGTCCCAAAACCAGGTAGTTCAACCCCACCCCGAGCCCAATACACCCCAATTTTGAGCCATGTTGGATGCCACATCAGCTCGCGGTTGGTGTCCCCATGCAAAATAAAATAGTTGGTGCAGGATAGGGTTGATGAGAGGGCGCGAAAGGGAAAGGGGATTCACTCAGGAACCCTAGGTTGTGGCGGCACAGGCATCGAGTATTTTGTGGAGAAGGCGGTGATGAGAAGGCAGTGGATTTTGTGGAGCAATTTGAACCCTAGGAGGAGGTATTTGACTTCCGTGTGAGCTCGAGTGAGTAGTTTTGGGTTGATTCTTTTAACTATTTGCAATTTTGTGCTTTGATTTTGTTGTTGTTTTTTGCCCATGTAGTTAGGGGATGGAATTACTGGCAGTGGTATGATCAAGAGACCACCCCTTTTCTAAAGGAAGTGTTGATCAATTTGTATGACATGGTCAGGGACTGGAGGAAGGAGAACAAGGATTTGAGGTCTTTGGTTAGTGATGGCAAGGATGAATTGGAGGAGTTGGTCACATTACATGGTGCACAGGTGGCTTATTTGAGGAAAACTTGCAGGAAAGGATGATCAACTGGTTGGAATTAGTGCTAGGGCCTGTAAGTTAGAACAACAAAAAATGTTGTTGATGGTAGCATGTTTTGTTGTAGTAGTACTTGCTATTTTTTGTAAGTGTTGAGTTGTTCTATATCTGTATGTTGCAATGTATCATTGAGTACTTTCTATCCTGGCAATGATATGATTTGGTTGTGATGAAATGTGGTGAATCCAATTTGTTCTAGTGCATGCATGTATGTACAATGAAGCAAGTTTCTTCTGTGACAAATGATGCAAAGACATAGCATGGGTAACTCAACATGGATAACATGAAGCCACTAGTTTGGCAAGTTTGGCTCATTACAACACATAAGGGCCACCGGTTTGGCTCATGGCAGCACACAGTCCTGCACACATAAGTAACAAGAATCCATTAGTTTGGCACAGATAATAAGAACACAAGAATAAGTCTTTCAGATAACATATAGGGTACTACATCTAGGCCAATCACATTATATGAGGAGCTGTGGAAAATTTCTTGTGTTTGGTTGAGCTTTGTTTCTGTGAGGTTTTTGGGCCTTAACATGTGCACTTGCAGTCCTAGAGGTCATTAATGGTACCATTTGAACTAGTTTGGGAATGAGGCATCTGAGACTGCAGGTCGATGGATGTTGATCCACTCTGTATGGTTGCCACCCTGGCAGTGGCCAAAGTCTTGATGATGAGTTTGATTGGCATCTCACACCGCAAGCAGATGGAGAATAATGTAAGTAGCAAGCACCAAATCATGTAGGTTCAAAATGTGAAACTATACTTAAATCTTCTATTGTTATGCCACTTTTCTGTGAGTAGATAGCACCTACTCCAGAACACTTCTCCTTCCACTTGGATTGAGTTTTGCTAGGGTGGGCTGGTTGCCTCCTTTTCCCTAGAGTGTTGAGCTTTGTTGTGAAGCAGGCAGGACCACTTGTGAGAAAGAGTATAATGTAAGTACTTAAAGTGAAGATGAGATATAGGTACGGGCATTACCGTTTCTTTTCATGCCACAATAGCTGTGTAGCATTAGCAGTAGATGGACTGCAATAGAAGGGGTGAAGAAGATGCACTAGGTCTCGAAGAACATATTGACTTGTTGTGTTCAGTTCCATTACATAGCTTGCACCTAATCATAGTGCCAATATTTGAAACCCTAGTGCTTTTAGGCTTCTCATGTGGTTCTCTCCTCCTTTCTTCCCTGGGTCTGCCTGGCATCTTCACATATTTCGGTAGCAATAGACTAGGATTCTTAGAAATGGGCCAGTTTTGGATGCCCTCAACATGATCAAGAATACAAGCATATGTTTTCTTGAACTCATCTATTGAGTAATAGCTTGCAATGTACTCATCTAATGCGTTTGTCTTGAAGTAAATGTAGGAAATTGCATGAGGGCATGGAAGGCCAGATAATTGCCATCACTGTCCATCTATAGTCATGATGCTTTACCTCATATGAATCTTTTCCATTGCATATTGCATTGTAGAAACCAGGCTCAGTTATGTATGCCTTCAACATTTTTAAAATGTTGGGACAAATGGCGCATTGCCACCTTTCTACCTTAGACCTATTCACTTGAATCCTAGCCATCACCTTACACCTAATTGCCTGAAACATACTTATGACAGGAAGAAATATTGCCTCAATGATCCACTTGTTAAATGATTCATAGATGTTATTACCAACTTAACTGCAGCCAGAATTTCCTACAGTATTCATGGAGTTTTCATTAAGATGGCAATTGCAGAAAAGGATGCAACAATGTGAAGCAAGTTAGGCATACCTTCTGTTGATTTGATCTGATCACCCAAACATCACCATCTCAAAGGTTTAGATCTATGAATAGCAAATAGTTGAACTAATCCCACGTCTCATTTGTCTCCTTTACCACAACCTAAGCAATTAGATACATCTGGTTGTTAGCATCCTTCCCAAGGGTATACAACAATTCTCTATTTGTTTGACCTTTGAAGAAGCATCCATCCAAGCCAATTACTTTCCTATACCCAGCTAGAAAACCCTTCTTACATGCATCTATGTAGACATAGAATCTTCGGAACATATTCTACTAAAAATCAGGGTCAAGATTGACCACAACTATACTTCCAAGTACTCTGTAACAATCCGTTGTACTCACCCTTCCTAGAATCTAGCATTCTCCTGATCGCTATAGCCTTTGCTATCTTGTACTTGGACAAGCTAGCATCTATAAACATATCTTCCTATACAATTGAGGTGATGCAAGTTCCATGCTGGATTTGCCTTTATCAAGCTTTCATAATTGTTTGCAATCATAGTAGATATCACTAGTTTGTTGTCCCTTCTATCAGAGCATGTGTGTTCATCCCTAAAGCTAGTTATCGCCAACTCTCGTCACCTTGTGGTTGCCAATAGACAAAACCAAGGACAACTAGGCCCATCACATTTGTCCCTAACCCTATCTCCTCGTCCTTGATGAATTTGATGAACTTGTTTTCGCCAAGCCATCTCGGATTATGGCATCCTTGAATAATTTCTTGCCACAGAATTTCATTCCCAAGGTAAATCTAGGTGCTTTAGCCTTCCTGTCAAATCTAGAATACTTTTATTGACGCCTCACTAATTCCCCACAACTCCCTTCCTCATGGAATGATTCTTCATTATCACTGGAGTTAGCATAAGGTGTTCCATTGCCGTCATCAAGTAAGCTATCCATAGCTGCACGACTTTGTCTCTTGGAGTTCTCACCATAGATGTATTATCAAGTTTAGCCACTTGTTCATCCTTCAACTTCTTAAACTGCTTGAAGTTCTTCTTGATCTCAACTACATCTTCATCTTCCTATGATGAGTAATCATCACAAGGCATGAACTCAGTATATGAGCTATCATGTCCTTCATCACTTCCTTCACCTCCAACTAATGCTTTCACTACTAACTTGTTGTTCTCACTGCTACTTTGCCCATAGAAATTTCCTAAAAAAATGCGAGACCCTTCTCTTTGTCCATTGGAGAGGACAAATTGGGGGTCACCTCCTTGGGAGCAACAATTTGTAATCCATCCTCGTCCGTAGCTTCAATAGGTCTCATTGATTGAAGTTCATCTTCAAAATCACTGCACATAAATTCATTGTCCTTTTCTTTATCTAAGAGGTCCTGCACATGTAGTGCCTTGACAAATATATTTGTAACCCCTCCCTCTGTAGTGCAATCTTACATTAACTTGCATGCCTTGCCATTTGTCAAGACTCTTAGCCCATTTAACAAGTCTTTACATGGGAACACCAGTGTAGCAACATCTCTTTTCCCCTATAGTACAATGGTCCTTTAGGTGTCCAATAACCACTGGAAGAGAAACCTTGTACGTTCTATGTATGACATTCCTTCAGAACAACCGCAGTAATGCTGCATCTTCCCATCGTGAAAAACTCCCCACCAAAATGAAATCTAATCGCGACCTGGTCTAGCACATCCATGGAATCTGGCTAAACTAACCTACATGCATCCAAAAAGGAAACGAGTCAACAACCCCATTTCTACCCAAACCCTAACCCTAGAAACAAGGGGAGCACTAACCTTAGGACAATCGCTTCCATCTTCTTCCTCAGATCCGCATGCCGCGTAAGCTCAATAGCCTCCACAACCCCCTATTCATCGCCCCAAGCAGACAATCTCCACATTCTACCTTCAATCGCCACCGTGCATTCATAAGAGGGTGGGAATTTTGGGAAGAAGAGTGTGTGGGGGTAGAGAGATAGGGTACCTAGGGCCTGTTGTTTCATATCGGGAGTGCAATTAGCAAGGGACATCGATCGCGGGCCGACGTGGCATCTAGCGTGGATTATGCACGGGGGTCAAATACTTGGTTTCAGGACTTTATGGTTGTAGGTTGTCTGGTTTCGTGCTTGGAGGTTGAAAGTTAGATCAACTTAAGCATTAAAGGGGGTAAAATAGATTTATTTCTTGTAGTTTCTTTTTAAGATTTAAAATTTCCTTGCTCCAAATGGATCCTAATAATTAGGCGACTGCACCAAGCATAACAAAATATTTAGATTTTGACTTTTTCACACTCTCACTTGGGTGAGCTGCAAACTATGCTGACACCTATCTCCAACACAGCGCCAAGCGCCTTGGAGCATGATGGCCGCCTCCATACATGGTCGGTCACTGTGTCCACACCGGTGACATGCAAGCTTCTACTTCAACTCCCAATTCTACTTGTGTGTGTGCAGGTGTGTGCTACTCCATACTATTCTCTTGTCCCATTTTACCTTCTACGGGAACCTTCCTCAGATGCCCAATTCAAGCAAACAATTTCACAGTTCAAAGTTTGGCAACAATTGTGGGACAAGAGCTTACTGAGCAGCAATTACATGTGTATGAATTGTCAGCTAAATCATCATTAACTTCAATTGTATGCACTTGTATTGGGTTGTTGGTAATGCAGTGTGCTGTGTTAAAAGCAGTATATATGTGTTCACAAATTTGAGTGTGAACAGAAAATACAAGATAAGCTATTGTGATAGTCTAAAGATGAACAATAGTGGTCATTGTGATTACCAAAGAGCTATGTTTGTGAATTTTAGGCTATTTCTTTTTGTACTATTCTAATACCAGTATAACGCCGTAATGTAGTATCATTGCATTGTTCTAGTCATTTCTACATTAATCAATGTGCCTGCTTGTCTGGTGGACATGCATAAGAATCAAGTCATGCACATATTTAGTTACTATTCCCTGTTGCTGTTAAGAATCTAAAACAGTAGAAAAGATTAGCGAAATTAACAACTGACCTTCTAATCATATTATTACCGTTGGACAAGAATTTACCAGCCGTAGAATGAGTAGTAAATAGACAGTTATATGAATCATACTTCTTGTCAATTTTTTAGTGTTTACTAAAACTAGAAATACAGTAGAGTGGCCACTTATCTACAATCAAATAGACAAAGTATTGCAAATACTAAACAATGGCAAACATAAAACATGGCAACAAGCAATTGATTTACTACATGCTGAAACATAAAGTGGATTGAAAGTTGATGCTTGGTACCTCTAGCAGGAAAAGAGGAAAGGGACAAGTGGCTTACGACAGAGGCAATCAAATGGCAGAAATGGAAGTGTGTCTATATATAGGAGGGTGGAATTTGTTGAGAGAGAGAAGGGGTGTGTGTGGCATGCATGCATGCCTAAGCATGCAGCTTGCCACCTCCCTCTTCCTCACTTGTGCACAAGTGGCCTACAAAGAGGGATCCTGCTGGACAGCCCAGGGAGGACTTGGTTGGCTACTTGCTTTCCAGCTGCTTCCTTGCTAAGGAAGGTGCAGGGGTTTTATGTAAATATTGCATGTAATTTCAATAGTTTTTAGGGGCTAAAATTAATGCACACTTATTTTTTGAGGTACTAAACCAAAAGGCTATTGTGTAGTATTGATTGTTGTTATTATTTGTTCATTCATTATAATGTATTCATGGATGCAAATTTGGTTGTCATGATTTATATGTGAAATTATTAACTATATGCTCATGCAACTAATGACATGATGAACACTTATTTTTTGAGGGACTACACTAAAAGGCTATTGTGTAGTATTGATTATTATTATTTGTTCATTCATTATGATGCATTCATGGATGTAAATTTGGTTGTCATGATTCATATATGAAATTATTAAATATATGCTCATGCAACTAATGACATGACCCATCATCGTCGATCTTGCTATAAATGTCATGACTTTATATGGTTTACAAAAGATCTCCCCACGATGGGCAACTCTAACAGTTGTCTAACGACTTGGTTATCGATGATTAAAATTTTGGGTTGGATTTCACAAGGAAAACATGTACGTTACTTGTATTCGATTTGAATTCCAATTTTAATATGGTTTTCAGTGCCCAATGCATTTTGTCTTGCTCACGAATGAATCAATGACAAAAGGATTCAATGTAAAAGACCAAACGACATAGGACGAATAGCGTTCTTGCTAGCACCACGGCTCAACCAACATATCTCCCTAGCTGGTGCGACCGAATCAGCAGTTCGACTCAACCTAGGTTATGTAGGTCTACTACAACTGTCGACGATGCTCGGCATGCGACACAATGTCAACTCTATCGAGGCACCTGTTTGAGCTCCTTCCTGGCCTGCACCAAGCCTCAACCATTGTACTCGGATGTGTGAATTTTCTGAAATTTTTTGAAGTCTTTTGCTATTTTTAAGAGCCCAAATCCATTTTCTGCATTTAAATCAATTTGAAAATCATTTTAAAATCCCTGAAGCATTTTGGACCAAGATCTGGTTGCGGCCTTCTACTGTTCTCACTTTCTCGTCCGTCTACACGCCGGCCAACTTGTCCCCCTGAGGCTTGACGCTTTCCCACAGCGAATGCGTATTTCGTCCTCCCACTGACGCACGCGCCTGAGCCCACACATCAAGGGTCATGTTCCACCTTGCCTCCTCCCTGTGAACACCAAGGGCTAGTAAATTTCTGTTTACAATTAGTATTTTAACAAAATAAGATCCCGACGTGTGGGGTCCCATATGTTAGCCTCTAAAATAAATGAATTCCAATAATTTAAGATTAATGAAAATTAGTCCATAGGCATCACCTATCGACATAGCTAGAAACCAGCTCGTTATGTATGCCTTCAACATTTTTAAAATGTTGGGACAAATGGCGCATTGCCACCTTTCTACCTTAGACCTATTCACTTGAATCCTAGCCATCACCTTACACCTAATTGCATGAAACATACTTATGACAGGAAGAAATATTGCCTCAATGATCCACTTGTTAAATGATTCATAGATGTTATTACCAACTTAATCGCAGCCGAATTTCCTCACAAGATTCATGGAGTTTTCATTAAGATGGCAATTGCGAAAAGGATGCAACAATGTGAAGCAAGTTAGGCATACCTTCAGTTGATTTGATCTGATCACCCAAACATCACCATCTCAAAGGTTTAGATCTATGAATAGCAAATAGTTGAACTAATCCCACGTCTCATTTGTCTCCTTTACCACAACCTAAGCAATTAGATACATCTGGTTGTTAGCATCCTTCCCAAGGGTATACAACAATTCTCTATTTGTTTGACCTTTGAAGAAGCATCCATCCAAGCCAATTACTTTCCTATACCCAGCTAGAAAACCCTTCTTACATGCATCTATGTAGACATAGAATCTTCGGAACATATTCTACTAAAAATCAGGGTCAAGATTGACCACAACTATACTTCCAAGTACTCTGTAACAATCCGTTGTACTCACCCTTCCTAGAATCTAGCATTCTCCTGATCGCTATAGCCTTTGCTATCTTGTACTTGGACAAGCTAGCATCTATAAACATATCTTCCTATACAATTGAGGTGATGCAAGTTCCATGCTGGATTTGCCTTTATCAAGCTTTCATAATTGTTTGCAATCATAGTAGATATCACTAGTTTGTTGTCCCTTCTATCAGAGCATGTGTGTTCATCCCTAAAGCTAGTTATCTGCCAACTCTCTGTCCTGCTTGTGGTTGCCAATAGACAAAACCAAGGACAACTAGGCCCATCACATTTGTCCCTAACCCTATCTCCCTCGTCCTTGATGAATTTGATGAACTTGTTTTCTGCCAAGCCATCCTGGATTATGGCATCCTTGAATAATTTCTTGCCACAGAATTTCATTCCCAAGGTAAATCTAGGTGCTTTAGCCTTCCTGTCAAATCTAGAATACTTTTATTGACGCCTCACTAATTCCCCACAACTCCCTTCCTCATGGAATGATTCTTCATTATCACTGGAGTTAGCATAAGGTGTTCCATTGCCGTCATCAAGTAAGCTATCCATAGCTGCACGACTTTGTCTCTTGGAGTTCTCACCATAGATGTATTATCAAGTTTAGCCACTTGTTCATCCTTCAACTTCTTAAACTGCTTGAAGTTCTTCTTGATCTCAACTACATCTTCATCTTCCTATGATGAGTAATCATCACAAGGCATGAACTCAGTATATGAGCTATCATGTCCTTCATCACTTCCTTCACCTCCAACTAATGCTTTCACTACTAACTTGTTGTTCTCACTGCTACTTTGCCCATAGAAATTTCCTAAAAAAATGCCAGACCCTTCTCTTTGTCCATTGGAGAGGACAAAATGGGGGTCACCTCCTTGGGAGCAACAATTTGTAATCCATCCTCGTCCGTAGCTTCAATAGGTCTCATTGATTGAAGTTCATCTTCAAAATCACTGCACATAAATTCATTGTCCTTTTCTTTATCTAAGAGGTCCTGCACATGTAGTGCCTTGACAAATATATTTGTAACCCTCCTCTGTAGTGCAATCTTACATTAACTTGCATGCCTTGCCATTTGTCAAGACTCTTAGCCCATTTAACAAGTCTTTACATGGGAACACCAGTGTAGCAACATCTCTTTTCCCCTATAGTACAATGGTCCTTTAGGTGTCCAATAACCACCGGAAGAGAAACCTTGTACGTTCTATGTATGACATTCCTTCAGAACAACCGCAGTAATGCTGCATCTTCCCATCGTGAAAAACTCCCCACCAAAATGAAATCTAATCGCGACCTGGTCTAGCACATCCATGGAATCTGGCTAAACTAACCTACATGCATCCAAAAAGGAAACGAGTCAACAACCCCATTTCTACCCAAACCCTAACCCTAGAAACAAGGGGAGCACTAACCTTAGGACAATCGCTTCCATCTTCTTCCTCGATCCGCATGCCGCGTAAGCTCAATAGCCTCCACAACCCCTATTCATCGCCCCAAGCGAGACAATCTCCACATTCTACCTTCAATCGCCACCGTGCATTCATAAGAGGGTGGGAATTTTGGGAAGAAGAGTGTGGGGGGTAGAGATAGGGTACCTAGGGCTGTTGTTTCATATCGAGTGCAATTAGCAAGGGACATCGATCGCGGCCGACGTGGCATCTAGCGTGGATTATGCACGGGGTCAAATACTTGGTTTCAGGACTTTATGGTTGTAGGTTGTCTGGTTTCGTGCTTGGAGGTTGAAAGTTAGATCAACTTAAGCATTAAAGGGGGTAAAATAGATTTATTTCTTGTAGTTTCTTTTTAAGATTTAAAATTTCCTTGCTCCAAATGGATCCTAATAATTAGGCGATCGCACCAAGCATAACAAAATATTTAGATTTTGACTTTTCACACTCTCACTTGGGTGAGTGCAAACTATCTTGACACCTATCTCCAACACAGCCAAGCGCCTTGGAGCATGATGGCCTCCATACATGGTCGGTCACCGTGTCCACACCGGTGACATGCAAGCTTCTACTTCAACTCCCAATTCTACTTGTGTGTGTGCAGGTGTGTGCTACTCCATACTATTCTCTTGTCCCATTTTACCTTCTACGGAACCTTCCTCGATGCCCAATTCAAGCAAACAATTTCACGGTTCAAAGTTTGGCAACAATTGTGGGACAAGAGCTTCTTGAAAAGAATTACATGTGTATGAATTGTCACTAAATCATCATTAACTTCAATTGTATGCACTTGTATTGGGTTGTTGGTAATGCGGTGTCTTTGTGTTAAAAGCAAGATATATGTGTTCACAAATTTGAGTGTGAACAGAAAATACAAGATAAGCTATTGTGATAGTCTAAAGATGAACAATAGTGGTCATTGTGATTACCAAAGAGCTATGTTTGTGAATTTTAGGCTATTTCTTTTGTACTATTCTAATACCAAGATAACGCAGTAATGTAGTATCATTGCATTGTTCTAGTCATTTCTACATTAATCAATGTGCTGCTTGTCGGTGGACATGCATAAGAATCAAGTCATGCACATATTTAGTTACTATTCCATTGTTGTTAAGAATCTAAAACAGAGAAAAGATTAGCGAAATTAACAACCGACCTTCTAATCATATTATTACCGTTGGACAAGAATTTACCACCGTAGAATGAGTAGTAAATAGACGTTATATGAATCATACTTCTTGTCAATTTTTAGTGTTTACTAAAACTAGAAATACAGAGAGTGGCCACTTATCTACAATCAAATAGACAAAGTATTGCAAATACTAAACAATGGCAAACATAAAACATGGCAACAAGCAATTGATTTACTACATGCTGAAACATAAAGTGGATTGAAAGTTGATGCTTGGTACCTCTAGCAGAAAAGAGGAAAGGGACAAGTGGCTTACTGACAGAGGCAATCAAATGGCGAAATGGAAGTGTGTCTATATATAGGAGGGTGGAATTTGTTGAGAGAGAGAAGGGTGTGTGGCATGCATGCATGCCTAAGCATGCGACTTGCCACCTCCCTCTTCCTCACTTGTGCACAAGTGGCCTACAAAGAGGATCTCTTTGGATGCCCTGTGGAGGACTTGGTTGGCTACTTGCTTTCCATTGCTTCCTTGCTAAGGAAGGTGCAGGGGTTTTATGTAAATATTGCATGTAATTTCAATAGTTTTTAGGGGCTAAAATTAATGCACACTTATTTTTTGAGGTACTAAACCAAAAGGCTATTGTGTAGTATTGATTGTTGTTATTATTTGTTCATTCATTATAATGTATTCATGGATGCAAATTTGGTTGTCATGATTTATATGTGAAATTATTAACTATATGCTCATGCAACTAATGACATGATGAACACTTATTTTTGAGGACTACACTAAAGGCTATTGTGTAGTATTGATTATTATTATTTGTTCATTCATTATGATGCATTCATGGATGTAAATTTGGTTGTCATGATTCATATATGAAATTATTAAATATATGCTCATGCAACTAATGACATGACCCATCATCGTCGATCTTGCTATAAATGTCATGACTTTATATGGTTTACAAAAGATCTCCCACGATGGGCAACTCTAACGATTGTCTAACGACTTGGTTATCGATGATTAAAATTTTGGGTTGGATTTCACAAGGAAAACATGTACGTTACTTGTATTCGATTTGAATTCCAATTTTAATATGGTTTTCGATTACAATGCATTTTGTCTTGCTCACGAATGAATCAATGACAAAAGGATTCAATGTAAAAGACCAAACGACATAGGACGAATAGCGTTCTTGCTAGCACCACAGCTCAACCAACATATCTCCCTAGTCGGTGCGACCAATCGCCGAGCTCGACTCAACCTAGGTTATGTAGGTCTACTACAACTGTCGACGATGCTCGGCATGCGACACAATGTCAACTCTATCGAGGCACCTGTTTGAGCTCCTTCCGGCTGCACCAAGCCTCAACCATTGTACTCGGATGTGTGAATTTTCTGAAATTTTTGAAGTCTTTGCTATTTTAAGAGCCCAAATCCATTTTCGCATTTAAATCAATTTGAAAATCATTTTAAAATCCTCAAGCATTTTGGACCAAGATCTGGTTGCGGCCTTCTACTGTTCTCACTTTCTCGTCCGTCTACACGCCGGCCAACTTGTCCCCCTGAGGCTTGACGCTTTCCCACAGCGAATGCGTATTTCGTCCTCCCACTGACGCACGCGCCTGAGCCCACACATCAAGGGTCATGTTCCACCTTGCCTCCTCCCTGTGAACACCAAGGGCTAGTAAATTTCTGTTTACAATTAGTATTTTAACAAAATAAGATCCCGACGTGTGGGGTCCCATATGTTAGCCTCTAAAAATAAATGAATTCCAATAATTTAAGATTAATGAAAATTAGTCCATAGGCATCACCTATCAATAAGCGTAGCGCAAGGTAAGAGGGAGACGAGGAAGGAGAGGGGGCCAAAAGAAAAGAAAATATATTAGAATATACGGTGAGTAGCAAATCTTAGCTATTTTGGTCTTTGGAGTGGTAATTCATCGAGAAAAATCTTTTTTATGGCAAATCGTCAAACATAGATCTTTAGGATGGAAAATGTTAAATTTCTCAGTTTTAAAGTAGTAAACAAACACATTAGCCCTAAGTTATTAATAACTACTTTTGTTTTTAATATTCATAAACTTTTCTTTTTAACAGGAATTTTGGTGAGGCAAACCACGAGAAGATTATACCATTACTGGCAGGCAAGACATGGTTTGCAATTGGTGTTTTAAGATAGAAAAGAGTTTCCTTGCACCTGTAGTTCTCATTTAAGCTTTACAACAGGCCCTAACAATTGGACGGGTGTACCAAACATCAAACCCCTACTACGCCCGCAGGATTCCTGCGCGCGGAGGGGAGCCACGTCGCCCGCGCGCGCGCTCCGCGCGGCGCGTGGCGACGGAATTTTTGTATGGTCAGGGGAGGTCATTCCCTCGTATTTTTCCGAAATTACGTACAGGTCCTTGGTTCTCGCAAAAAAGTCCCTGCACGTTTTTTTAGCCCCTCTTTTTTGCGTTATGGCCCCCCGTGGTTTCTGAAATTACGCACGAGTCCTCATTTATTTACGTACAGGTCCCTCCCGCGGTTTTTTTTACGTACAGATCCTCGTTTTTTTTCCAAAAAAACCCTTTACCTTCCTCGAAATTACACATATGCCCTTGAATTTTTTTTCATACTTCCTCGCGATTACGGTTCCTGGCGCGGCGTGGCGCCGCGCCTACGAGGCTAGTAATTAAACATACTACTATACTCTAGTGACTCGTGACTTGTTACCTCAAAGTGGCCATCTGCCACGCCGTACTTGAAATGCGTGGCGCCCAGCGTCCTCAGGGTGGTCTCCCTCACGGTGACCTTGCCGGATTTCCGCAGCTGCGCAGCCGCCTCACACGTCTGCGCCGTTGATCGAGACATGCAAATTTGTCAGTCCCTGCTGCGAAATTTCCTCATCTAATATAATAAGCTATGTATGTGTGTACTGTGCATTGAGTTTTAGCATGCGTTACCATGACGAAGACGGACATGGCGTGGGTCTTGAGCTTGGGGTTCTTCTCGAGCGGCACGTCGGAGTTGCGCAGGAACGAGAACATCTGCTTCGCCGACGGCGCGATCTCAAAGATCCTGGAGTACCAATCACGCGCGCACACAGCATTTCAATGAAAATGCATTGTACAATGTTTTATGTATGCGTGGTAACCGGTACGTACGTATCATGACTCTAAAGCGTAGGGATTTACAGTTGATTGACACTACGTACTTCAGGAAGAAGCGGAGCCCAAGGTTGGCCGAGTCCTTCATGATGGCCCATGACTTGAGCACCAGCGCCTCCTGCTCCTCGCTGAAGCAGACGGCTCCTCCCGACACGCCGCCGTTCCCCTCCGCGAGAGCCATGGCTTCTTCCTGCTTAATTAATTTAGCTAGGTATATGCAACTGTGTAACTGAGCGCTAATGGATCAGTCAGGCCGATCTAGTATATAACAAACCATTTAGATTTCGCCTGCACCATAAACTGTTTCGTCCTCTCGCTTAGGTCTCTCTCATGGCAAGTGAATGATTGCGCCGTGTGCTACACACAAGCTCGTTTAGCACCAAATGTCCCAATAACCAAAAGCCATCGGTGCAACCACTGCCCAACAAGGCAACAACTATCAAACCATAAGTACTCTCTCTCTCTCTCCCTCTCTCTCGTTCGCACGCACACGTAGTCAGCCATGTCTAGGCCCTTCTTGCTCACCTTCTTCCTCGGCATGGTCGTCGTGCTCACCAGCACGACGGTGGCGGACACGCCGAACTGCCCGTACCCGTGCCTCCCGCCACCAACCTCCGGAACCATGAGCTACCCTCCACCGATGTCGGCAACAGGTGGCGGTGGCTTCGGCGGCAGCTACCCACCGCCGCCGCCGGGGAGCTATCAGCTGACACCGCCGGGGGTCATGCCGGGGTACTTGGCCCCGCCGTACAGCGCGATCCCGGCTGGGCCTGCTCCGCCGCCGCCGAACCCGATCCTGCCGTGGTTCCCGTGGTACTACCAGCACAACAACCCGATCACGGGGTCGACGATGTCGGCGTCCTCGCCGGCCGTGGACAGGAGGTCAACTTGCATGGTTGCCTTGCTGCTCCCTCTGTGTTTGGTGATTCTTCCTCGTGTGTTGTAGAGTACTTGTCGGTAGGAGAGTTTGTTTGTTAATTTAAGGTGTTTTATGCAGAACTTGGTTTTTATTAACTTCGATGCTCTTTTGAGTTTTTGTAGCTGTGAGCACCTAGAAAAGCTTGTTAATTAGTTATTAAGGTGCTTTATGCAGAACTTGTTTTTGTTAATTTCAATGTTCTTTTGAGTTCTTGTGGATGTGACGGGTCTAGAGATGCTTGTTTTCACTGTTCTTTATAGATTACACTAGTTCGTAAGGTATAACTGAAGTTATTTTTTACTGATGACCTTTTACTCTTTGACAGTTAACCTTGGTGACGTTTCCTCACATACTTTATGCTCATAATTCGAGCCCGCACACAGATATTAACGCATTAGCTTGGTTAATTAGACTACTAACATCTTTTCTAATCTGTAACACTGTTCCTTTCCCTAACTGAAACAGAATAAACGTAAGTGCAGGTTTAGATTATGTGGAAAACCGTAAATTTTACAGAATCCATCATAATCGCTATAGGCGTATAAGTTTGGAGCACACAACCGATTGCGAGTAGTACTGAAGGAGCATTCCGTTGTTTTGCTTCTTTATCGTCATTCTGGGGAGACGAGGAACCTCTACAGTCTGCAGCAGCAGCAACTATCAGAGAAGCACAGTGATAGATGCAACTATGCGTTGATCGCACGTTTGCCCCAGATCGAGCACTGCATCACAAATCGCTGCTGTAGAACGACGCAATGTTTGCTACAGTATTATGCTGCTGTTCTACCCTGGAGTAATTGAAACATTGCAGAGGATTTGAATCCCACTACTGGGAATGAAAAGAGGTTAGGTTTCATCTTTCAGTCGTCTATCCTAGCACTGTCCATACTAGCTTTCTATCTAGAGAAGCTAAAAGCTAATATAATATTTGATTTTTTACTTCTTCTAATTTCATCTTGCTCTGAGAATAAGACAGAAGATTACAAACGCATCACACAACTCACTTATCTCATTCCTATCTCACACACGTATTTTTACTCATTTTCTGTACTACTTATTTTCTTCTTTCAAAAATCACTTCTTTTTATTTATTTTCATCCAAAATCATCACACTTAAAAAGCCGTTCATCGCGACCAGTATGAACAGTACGAACAGGCCCGTTGACAGGACGGTTTAACGAAGTTTCCAGCAACCTTGATCCATTCGGTTTGTTGGGACGTCGAAATCCACCCATTATGTCAATAGGAACGCATCAGCTGCTAAAAATTCATTTCTGGGCCCACGGTTGCTCATTTCGCGGTGTCTGTCTCTTTTGGCAGGATTCTCTGCAACAAACTTCGCGCAGGTCCTCCACTCAGAAATGTTCTATTCGACAAGACGTTTTGAGGCCTATAAGCGTATAAAAACATTTCATGCCTTCGTTTGGGTGAAGCGAAGGATTCGGTAGGAATTAAGACTAAACCTACGCTAAATTCTGGTGCGTAATACGCTCTTATCTGAACACAGTCCTTGTTATTTTTCTCTATCTCGCTGCATGGGAGTAGTAAAACGATGGTGCAAATTATGGTATTAAATTAGTGAGAGAATGTTTCTTCACGTCATTGCGTACAAGATGGGTCTCGATAAAAAGAAAACAGACGTAGAAGATGAGAAGAATGCAGGACACGCTGCCCTTCCGGACGGTTACTTGTTACATCAGTGGCGAAGCTAGTGCTGCCCCGCTCCTAAAAGGATACAGCTAGTCGCGACAGCCGTTTGAGAGGTATGGTGACGTGCCGCCTGCCCGCCTTTTGACGCGGGCCTTGCTGCAAACACTTCTGTTTTCAGCTTGTGTCTTTTGGTCTTCATAATTTCTTTTTTTAGTTATTTTTGTTATTTTTTTCTCTAATTTCTTATATTATATATGACGATATAACTTTATAATTTTTTAGCAGAACGTGTCAGCCGTTTGAGAAAGACGTGTTTGAGAAAATGTAATGGTACGAAGAAATAGTTTTTAGAATAAAATTTAGAAACCAACCTTAGAAAGACATGAAGATGGATAAGACGACGGAAGTTAGATGACAGATTTCGAAGACAATCTAAACAAACTACTTTTAAAAACTAAGGCATGTAAATCAGGGTCTGTTCTTTTTGGCTGCGGTTTTTGGCTTTTGGTTTTTGGTTGAAATTTTTGAATTTTGGCTGTTTACGGTATAGATTACGGAGAGACAGATACTCACTTGCGATTTTGGTTAGTACAAATGTTGAGATTTTAACGTGTAGATCATTTAACTTGTAGATCCCGTTTTAAGAAAATATTCTATTTGAATGTTAGGTACTATAGTAAAAATTAAAAATCCCTGGCTTGTAAGGTGAAGAACAGGTCCTCAACCTCCAGCTTCTTCGAAAAGTACTCGGACGCTTTGGCACCTAGTCTAATTAAAGCCAAGCCTGGTAGCAAACAGAGTCCAAATTTTAAAAAGCGAAACAGGTCTCACCTGCCCATACCCTTACGAATTTTGAAACCAACCAATTCTTTATTTTTTTTGTCCGGCCCCGTTTGTTGATTCTCTAATTATGATAATCTTCTTTGGTGGAATGGGACCGTCCTAGAGTACTTTTTATGTTTGCCCACTCTTAGGGGTCTGTTCTTTTTTGCTGTAGCTTATGATTTTTGGTTACGGTTTGTGTCTTTTAGGCTGTTTGTACGAGAGATTATAGAGTAACAGAAACTCACATGTGGTTTTTACCAATATAAATGAAGTCAGTAAAGTATGTACTACAATTAACTAGTAGACTCTATCTTAAAAAAACTCCGTTTAAAAGCTAGTTACTGTAGAAAAGCCGAAAAGCAGCTTTTAGAAGCTGAAAAGAATAAGGTCTTAGTCCCACTGAGTTCTCGATAGTTGATACCTTGTATGAGAAATTATTAGGTTCTGTGATGGTTGTGATTAAAAATGATGATAAATAATTGAAATTTGGATTACTTGGAAATTTATGTTTGTGAAAGTTTCGGCTGATCGCAGTTAAAGGTTTTGAATCCGAGTGATTTTAATCAAGTCTGAGTTGCTTCGAGTGGTTTTGCTTGCTCGAATGGTTTTGGCCTGCTCTACATGGTTTTGGTTGGCTCCTAGTGGTTTTGATTGCTCCGAGTGGTTTTGGCCTGCTCCGAGTGGTTTTGGCCTGCTCCGAGTGGTTTTGGCTGGTTTCGAGTGGTTTTGGTCTGCTCCAAGTGCTTTTGCTTTGCTCCAAGTGGTTTTGCTTGGGTTCGAATGGTTTTGTTTTATTCTAAGTGGTTTTGGTCTACTTCGAGTAGTTTCAGATCAGTCCGATCGGCTCCAAGTGTAATCGGACGGTTTTTGAGTAGCAACGGAGTATCAGACGACGTTCAAGTGCCATTGGTGGATCAGACAGAGTTTGCGTGGCATTGGTGTATCAGATGGCTTCCAAGTGGCATTGCAACATCGAACGACATTCGAGTACCACCGGAAGATCGGATGGCTTTCGAGCGGCGTGATCAAAGATTCAGAGCATGGACTGATCAAAGCTACAGGGTTTTTTGTACGACCAAAATGTTTGACCAGTTTTTGTATAAATATTTTTAAGTTAAAAAGTACTGAGGTGTATGATTGCGAAGAAAATTGTGGTATGTGTACGTGCTACACAAGACTTAATTTCTTTAAGACCGGGTGATAAAACAACACATGAGCTGGTCCTCAAGCTATCGGTGCATGGCCGATGTGTTGCGGCTCATACGCCTGCAAATCCCAGCCGACCATGAAATATATGTGCCAAGATCATCCTCTGAGTTCGTGGGTCTTCGACCATGTTGGGACAACCACATTGTGTTGACCACGCCTGCTCGAGCATGTTCATTTTGACCATATTATTGCGACCACGTTCATTTCTACTACGTTGGTCTAACCACATTGCTCTCTTCGACCGTTACTTCATGCCTCAACCCCGGCTCCTCGACTATGCAAGCCCTCGAAGCACTGATCGAACACTTAAGCTTGGTTCACTAAATGGTTCGCTCTGTCTTATGACCAGCTTACTATAATCCGGAGGGTCTTCGACTCCAGGGGTTTCGACTGGTCTCCGACTACTACACGAGCTTAGGCACAAATGTACTCAACTACCATCAACAACAAGATTAGTGCCAACATGATTTACGGTCCAGTTCAACCAATTGTTGTGTTGTGCCTCACACGGCTGCATGTCCTCAGTCGATTGCAAGGCATGGTCGATTTATGGCAACTTATCCATCAAGATGGAAGGAAAGTATTTGTTCCCACCTTATCGTGTTTACAATGGAAAGATAATTACACCGTATCTCCATCTGATGAAAGTAATTCTTCACAAATCTTTTTGATATGGAAAGCAGAGGTTTAGAAGGTAAGAAATTAGTAATCGATTAGGAATTTAATCTCAAAATTAATGGCACGATTGACACCGTATGGGAGCCACGTACGTTGCCTACGACCTTTCACTTGTACTTATAAAAGGAGAGGCGAAGGAAGCCATCAGGGAGATTAGACGGAAGGAGGAGAGAAGGGAGAGGAGGACAGACGAATGGAGCTAGCTTGCATGCCGATAGAGTGTGGCAATAGCGGGATGGCTGCCAACACTTGCGGTCACTGCTGGTGATGCCATCGACGAAGTGCTCAGGAGCTCACCGTTGGGCGACCTTTGGACACAATGACGGGTTGAAAAAGATCGTCGTCATCTCATTAGGCTTGAAGCATGAAGTTCTCCCACTCTTGCATGTGGCGCGTGCCCCCGCCAAGCTATGTAGCTGCAATGATCCGTCATATACCAATTGTCCCAGTTGCTCATTGAGATTGGTTGCCTATGACCATCTTCGATACTCAAAACTTCTTCGACCGCCTTCAGGACACAAGCGCTTTCAATCGCCTATGATACTCAGGCGCTTTCGTCCGCCTTCGGGACACAGGTGCTTTCAACGACCTACGATACTTGGGTGCTTTCGACCGCCTCCGATATTCAAGACTTCTTCAATGGCCTTCTGGGCACGGTCCCTTATGACCGTCTGCTGTACCCAAGCATCGCCGATGGTTTCGATACTCGGTCGCTTACGACCGCCTCCTGTGCTCGATCACTTATGACCTCCTTATGTGATCAGTCGCTTACAACCGTCTGATGTACTCAGACGTCATCGATCAATGTTGACACTCAGTCACGTATGACCACTTTCAATACTCGAGCGCCATCGACCACCCACATCACTCAGACATCATTGATTAACCGCTGGGCTGATGTCTATGATCACTTTCAACACCTGGACATCACCGACTACTTTCAATGCTCGAGTGCCATCGACTGCCTACAGTACCTAGACATCATCGACTGCCTTCAGGGATCGATCCCTTACGACTGTCTGTTGTACCCAAGCGTCACGGATGGTTTTGATGCTCGGTCACTTATGATTGCCTGTCGTGCTAGCTGACTAACGACCGCCAACTATATCTAGACATCATCGATCACCTTGTGTGCTCCGTCACCAATGACTACTCGCTGTGCTCGGACATCGCTGACCACTTTCAATACTTGGGTGCCATCAACCGTCCACAGTACTTAGACGTCGCCGACCATCTGTTGGACCGGGACGCTTCTAACCACCTCCAATACTCGGATGCTTTCGACCGTCTGTGACATTCGGTTGCTTTCAACTGCTTGCTGTACTTGGGTGTCGTTGGCCACCTTTGATACTCGGTTGTCTCTGATCGCCCGCTGTGCTCAAACATCTACGACTGCTTGTGATACATGGTCGACTCTGACACCTTGGATCACTCACCCGCTTTGACATCTCCGATCACCTTCAGGAACACGAGCGCTTTCGACTACCGTTGTGCTTAGGCTCTTTTGACCGTCTATGATATTCGGGCACTTACGACCGCCTTCGATATTCAGACTTCCCCGACCGACTCCAGCACTAGGATAGGGAAGTCTAAGGTCTAAGCGATCGAGGATGTCATGCGAGGTGGTCGGGCTCACGCTGGATCACATGGAGATCAAAGGTAGTAATTCGTGCAGAAACTATGGGCGGTGTGGTCCAGGAGGCTTTAACACGAAGGTTGATGATGCGTAGAGAGGATGCGGGAGGTGTGTTCCCGTAGGCTTCGATACATGGTGATGATGTGTGAAGAAGATACGGGAGGTGTGGTCCCAGAGGCTTTGACGCATGATGATGGTGCATGATGAAGATACAGGAGATGCGTTCCTGGAGACTTTGTCATGAGGTAAGATTGGAAACGTTATGGAATGAGTTCATTACGTGGAAGATGTGGAGATTGGTAAAACCCTTGTTAGGAACGATTTTGGGTCTCTTGGTTTTCAATAGAGATAAGGTTTTGAGTCCGTGTTTGAGGTAGACACGGTTAGTAGCGTTAACCTATAAAAGCAGTGTGGTTTCAAGGGAGTTTTAGTAGGGCTTTCGGTGAGAAAGCTTGTGTCGATTCGTGAGGGCTTCATCGAGAAGGCTTTTAGGAGTTCTTGTGAGGACACTTTTGATGTGGGGGATTGCCCGATCTTCACGGCGTAGAATCAATGGAGATAATTTGGATCCGTGCAACCTGACAAATCGATGGCTCCAACCACTATTAGAACAGCAACCCGCGACAAAAGAATTCACCCAACCACACGCTCGTAATCCCGTCTACCTGACCACAAAGTAGACGTGTCGTCGCTCCGGCCAATCACAAGGATACACAAGAACGACGGGGAAGAACGCCCGATTCCCCTTTAGATTGCAATCATATGCTAAACCCTAAGAAGAACAAACGTAGAGCTCTCTGAAAATAATAGATTAATTTCTATGTGGTCTCCCCCTTACATTGGGCTAAGCCCTAGCCTTATATTGACACCAAGTATACGGCCAACTCTTCACACGCACGGCATTTACAAAGATTCATGCTCTCCCTAAGAAACCAAAACAATCTCTTAAACAAACGACTAATTGATTTGGCCAGACTGGTTCGGCCAGGAAAGCACGCACGCACCAATCCGGATGAAATGAACGTGTTGGTCTTTGGACTCTTGGAAATAAGCCTTTTTTTGTGGTCACCGAATCAAAGAATGGCAAGATGTCCATGCGTGTCATCTCATGGCTCGGCTTCTCTCTTGGCTTGACCACGTCCTTTCTTTCTTTGCTGCCATGCAGAACCTTCTCTTCTCTTCTCTTTCTTTCTTTCTTTCTTGTTCTCATGTTTGCAGCCTTCCTAATCCCATCTGCATGCAGCAACTGACGTCCCCATGCATGCATAGCATTTCTTTTCTTGACTTCTCTCTTGCGCCATGCAGCATGTAATTAATTACCACCTCTATCTCTCTCTCTCCTCTCATTAATTTTCCCATGGTGTGGCAGCATGCATGCATCCTTGCATGAACCTGACAGCACATATAACTTCTCATGCGGAGCTTCCAAAGTCTCCTCATGCACAATCCTGAAAACAAGTAAAATACTAACATGAGATAGTAACCTATGTTCATATAAATTAAAACTAAATTCAACTAGGAGCGAGTTCACATATTGATTAATCTTATATGCTCGTGCTTGTGTAATTGGTCCAATCGAGATGTCTTCATCATCTTATACACTTGAAGTGATAGACGTTACATTAGTATCGATGAGACCTTCTAAACATATCTTTACTTTAGCCTTATACATATCGAATATGTGCATGTATATAATTAAATAAAATACTAGTAGCTCTGTATCCCAAAGTATAATAATTAAAAACCCAATTAAATTAGAGTTCACCTGATAATATTTAATACGGCTCAATAATTCTTTCTTGTCAAATAATATATTTAACTGAAAATCGCTAATCATGTCTGTATTCGCATCAACTTTTACAGTCCATAAAATCCAAGAATAAAAATCATCTTGAATCAATCTGGTTCGTGATTTGTTGAAGATTGTTGGTGATTATAGGTGGATTGAAGCATATGACCACGTGCAAAGTGTTGATTCGCTGCTAGGAAAAATAGAGCGATAGATCGAGCTGTTGTGGTGGTCGAGCAGTCGATGAACACCGAGCGATCGAAGTGTTCATCGATCACGTGCAAAAGAGTCAAGAGCAAGCAATCGAACTACTTGCAATCAAAATCTACATCCGGTAATTTAGATTGCTTTTCTTCTGCTTTGAGTTTTGGTTTCAGGTTTTATAAAGTGGAGGCAATCATTCACCCCCCTCTGATTGCACCATACGATTCAGTGATGTTGTTGCTGCTCCTTTCGGACTAACATCTTTGTAGGTGCTCTTGGCAAGTAAGTTCTTCTTTGGTTAGATTGGTGATCACGTTTCAGTTTGAAGGACCATGTAAGAAGGTCCTGCTTAAAGATATGATGAGCCATTGTAATGTTTCTAGATTGTTGGTATGGTTATACCATAGGACACTAGTACCACAGGTATTGGTGCGGTCATATCGCAAGGTAGTAGTACCGCTCAGTGTGTGCGGTCATTCCGCAATGCGGTAGCAACGAATTTTACACAGCAGTATATTATCTCCAGGGAGGTCCATTTTGAGATTGCAAGGTGTGGTAGTACCGACCCAGGAGAGCAGTAGTAACGCAGTGTGGTAGTACCGGCTTGAGAGGATCAGTAGTATCGGTTTCAGCAGAAATTAAGGATTTTGGGTTTTGAGTCATGGATTGAGTTAGGGTGACCTGGTTCATTGTATTTAATGTTGCATGATGCATTTTGACTAATATGGGTCAAGTTGTGAAGAACTTATGCTTAAAAACGATTTCTTTGTTTTTAGATGTGCAAGGACATTTGGAGTCACCATGATCGACGACGAGGATCAAGGCTATGCTCAGGGAGGAGCTGAAGCCCAGAATGATCAAGGATGTCGGGTGAGATGGTGAGTTCATGTATGACACAAGAAAAGTGGGAAATATTGAAGGCGAGTTCAAACAGCGGGGTTGCACCATGTGGCTTGGCCGATCCAAGTAAGGCGTCGTCCAATGGAACCGGAGCGGGAGAGACTTGCTAACGCATGGCAAGGCAATGGTTAACCTACACGTGGCAAGCATAACGATTGCTTGCATTGGAAGGATATGATCTAGTCAAGAAAGAGTATTTTGGTAGTTTAGCCAAAATACCAGAGTCTGCCTTCGATCAAAATCACCGCGCATGAGTGGCACGTGGGAGAGTTGTTTAGGTCAAAAAGAAACTGATTTGATAAAGATGGATAAAGACTAAGGGTTTAACGAATTCAGACTTACACGCTTTGAAAAACGTGCATAAGTGAATATATGTGAGTAAAACCCGTACGTGGGGGTTATCGGGTTTCCCCTATTGTGCTAAGTGGATAATATCCACTAAATGCTAGGTGTGGCTAGTTAGTCCACCTATATAAAGGGATTGGGATGAAGACTTGTGTTAACCATCCAATCCACCTCTCTTATGCTCTCATGTTTATGGGTTAGGGTTTGAGAGTTGAATGTATTATGTGCTCTCTGTCCTCCAAGGGTGGAGTAGCTATAAAACTTACCTCCTCAAGTAAGAAATACATCAATTTTTAATAATCTCCATACATCCCTCATGTTTTGATTTATTTGTTCTTAATTTGATTGGTTTTGATTTATCCTCTTCACTTGATTTCTTACTGTATCAAATACGTGAATGAGATGGAGATAAGCTCATGAAATCAATCTTCTATCATCTAGACACTTTGATAATAAGTTCATCAAGAAACCCGGTTTTTATATGCTTTTGATCTTTCAAGTGATTCTTAATCTGAAAGTTTTTGGCTTGATTTCTTCGATATTCTAACTTGCTGTGATATGTGAGAATACATCTAGAACTATCTTATCCATCACCCTCCCACGAGCAAGTTATATCCACCATTTTAGGTTTTTTATCGGTTTTGGTGCAATCTGCTTTTGGACTGAAAAAAAGTCTCAACATTGACAATGATTTTTATGATTTTTTTTGTTAGAATAGGTTCATAATATCCTAAAGATCTCTGTAAAATTTCATGTTATTTGAATCTATAGATTAAAACTTCTATCGATTTTAGTTTTTAAAATTATACTGGAAACATTGTTCACCCTGATTTTACTATAGAGCGGTAGTATTATGGTTACTATAGCGGTCGTACCGTAGTACTGTAGCAAGCGGTAGTGCCGTAAGTACAGTGGCGGTAATACCTTTTCTGTTTATATTTCTTTTGTTTTCAGTATCTCGGTTCGCTAGTTTTGTGGGGACTTGCCATCCTAATCTTCATAGCTCTGTAGTTATTGAAGTGAATGATTGATAAATATTTAGGAAAAAATTTTGAGATATCATTCACCTGTTCTGTTGCCATCTTCGGTCCTACACAGTTCAATTGGTTGTTTCGAAGGTTCGGATCATCCTGGTTGTTCCATATGATTTCTTTTCTTACATCTTGAGCGACGGATAGTTTAAGATTTGAGTATGTCACTATTCTGTAACAACGTTGAAATTTCTGGACAAAAGAGACAGTGTGGCAAATTCAGTTCATACAACTTGCAAAACTGAACTTCCTCTTCCATTCTAGGAATTGGGCGCATTGTACACTATCAGCTGCGCAATTTAGCTCGACATCGTGTTCACATAAATATATGCTATTCTAGTATTCACACATTCTATACAATTACTAGGACATCCTATTGCAATGTCTCTGCTGGACAGGCCTTGATCAAACTCAGGTTTGTCCTCCTTGGTTACTCATCTCTTTTGGAAGTTGAATAGCTTGATTGAGAGTCCGAAAAGGAAAGCAAAGAGAACTGCAAACGAGACGACCACCAGAGCGACTGCCCACAAGAAGTCATGATGGTAACCGAAGTAGCTTTCGACAAAGTCAGATACACGCACACCATTATTATCGAACTCCTCGGTTACATCTCCGAACTGTGAAGTGACCAGACCATAGAGTGTCCATGCAACTGGGCAGACCCAGGAATACCATCTCCACCATATTGGAATCCTCTGTAGTGAAAAACTAGTCAGCATATTATATACTAGGAAAAGCAGGGAAAAACCAGAAGCAAAGTTTGGTATTAGTTCTAGTTTTTTTCTGTAATTTTGTTGTGAGATAATTTAGTCAGAAACCTTGTTGTAGAAGTGAAAATATAACAATTTTGAGAAAAGTTAGTGTACTTACAGTTCTTGGTATTATAAATCCCGAGAAAAGGTTCCAAATGGAATAGAATGCCGTTGAAACAACAGAGGCGACGTTGTAGTTTGGAGTCAGGCCCACCGTCATCATCCCGTAAAATGTGTAGTACGACAGGGTGAAGTACATGAAGAACAGGTACCAAAAGAACTTGGCAGCCGTCCACTCGAATCCAATCATGGCATAGACTAGCACACCATATATTATGGACTGAACAAAGATGTATGGAAGTTCAATTGCAACCTGCAAATGGAACTAGATGTCAGAGGGCTTATTGTTTTACCTATTCTTTCGACTTACTGTGGGGCTTTGTTTAACTTTCTGTACCATCTTTTTATTTGATGAAGCTGAATAGTACCTTGAACTTTCTATCAAGACTCATGTGTGCAAGCTTGGATCTGATTATGATGCTTTAAATGAAAATGCAATGCCCTTCTTTGTGGAACTCATTAATCTTATTTTTAACTTAGCATATAAAATGGTTGTAGAATAAAGTTAATGCAAAGGAATTATACCTGTCCCAAGGCATATGGCAAAGGCGAGTACATGTGAGCAGCTCTTTCCCTGTAAAAGACTGTGCGCTCAACAGCCACAACTGGCAGAACTGAAGCAGAATTCTGCACTCCCATGAACAAGACCGAGGCATACATGGAACCCATGGCATTGAACAAGTCCTGTTGATTGCGCCTGCAAGAGTGGAATATCTTTCAGTGAATTGCAACAAATGGGGGCTAGAGGTAGTCTCCTTAAAACTGTACCGAATATCATATACACATTTTTCTACTTGCTCTTATTTATTATATGTTATTATTACCTTTTTCTGCCAATGCCCCAGAACATTGTTCCAAATAACAGTGCAATTACTATGGTGTAGAAGTACTTGACAGCAGTATATGGAGGATTTCTCCAATATGACAGACTTTGCTTCCACAGGCAAGCGAAACATTGTGTGAGGAAGGTCTGCGAGTATTCCGTTGGAAAGGATAGGTCACTTGAACCTTCGGTAGGTGTGCTTAGCTCCTTTATTAAATTTTTGTTCCTCCTGAAATGCAACATAATTGACAATTTTAGCGCACAGTTTAAAACATTGTTTTATCTATTATCTTTTTTCAGAGATATTGAAACGTCAAATGCAAAGGAGTAAATTATGTTGCATACTAGTTCTATGATGCTTTTGCAAGTTGCAACTGAACATCTATGATTTTAGCATTGTTTGTAAGGCATATATTACAAAATATACTTTCTTTTGCAGTTTAGTGATCTATCCTCTTTAAAGATAGTTTAAATATACTGAAGATGTAGATTGTTGCTTCCTTATTTTTAAGATTTCAGATATTAACTCAAAACTAGATATGTCATAGGTCTATAATTTCTTGAGTCTTTGATTAGATCATTAAACTAAGAACCATAGCGCAACTAGATATTTACCGATATAGTTCAGAATCCTTGTATACTTGACTGAAGTTAATCCCAGTTATCTGTTCTTGCATTGTACTAGTCACTTCCAGCATCCATGTTGACGGATTATAGCCATCTTTAATCTTACTGACACCTTCAATAGCCTTTATACAATCAAAGCAAAGCAGTTTAATAACATGTTTGTTCAGTTAAACTGCAAATTGATGGAAACATGCAATACATTCTGTGCTCTTTCCTCACCTCGAAATATCTGATCAATTCACACGAGTGCCGTCCTAGAGGACCTACATAAATCTCTTCACCTCCTCGTTTCATCAGGAAGAGCTGCAAACATGCACAGGACCATTAGGTATTAAAAGGATTTGCACTCTGCAAACAATTTGAACCACCAATGTGTTGCTTTACTTTTCTTCTTTTTCTTCTTCTTGTATGTATGTATGTTCGTACGTACATACGTATGTAACAAGAAAATGTGCTATATTTAGTATGATTTCCTTCACCTCATCAAAAGATTCAAATATGTCGATGCTTGGTTGGTGAATGGTGCAAACAACCGTCCTTCCTGTGTCCACAGTATTCCTTATTGCCCTCATGACAATGGCTGCTGCTCGTGCATCAAGTCCAGATGTTGGTTCATCCATGAAAATGATAGAAGGGTTAGCAACCAGCTCGACTGCTATTGTTAGCCTTTTCCTTTGCTCAGTTGATAATCCATTCACACCAGGCAATCCAACCAACGCATATTTTAAGGGGAAAAGCTCCACGAGCTCCATGACCTCATCAACAAACATCTGCAGACCAGGTTTCATGTGTCAAAGTAGTAGATAGAGAGACGCTTACTGAAGATATGACCACTAGATACATACAACCAGCATATATATCATCTCATGTCTGTCTGAAACTTTACAGTGGAAATTTTTAGTATTGTAGAAATTTTCATTTATACCATTAAACGACATTTTAGATCAAGTGACAATATTTGTCTTCTCATTTTAGTCGTGTTGCACATTCTTTTTATTATATATGCTTGTATACTATATAATGTTGAAATAAAGTGAAGTCTTTGTTCTTTAGCAAACCTTTCTTGTTGCGGAATCAACATCGGCAGGTAATCGGAGCCATGCAGAAAATGCAAGGGACTCGTAGACGGTCACATTTGGTGAATGAATGTCATTCTGCTCACAGTATCCAGATACACGAGCAAAAGTTTCTTGCTTCTTTGGATAGCCAGAGATGGTAATGTTTCCTTCTACATATCCACTAGTCTTCCTCCCAGCCAACACATCCATCAGTGTTGTCTTGCCGGCACCACTGACACCCATAAGAGCTGTAAGTACTCCTGGCCTAAACGAACCACTGATACCCTTCAGTAGTTCCAACCGGCTCTCTGTCACACCTTGCGCTTTAATTTCCTGCCAGTTTTGTTGGATAAAGCCCATTATATATGGAGTTTTTGCTCTTAAATGGAATACATATAGGAGAATCTGAATAGTGAGCATGCACATGTAGGAAATTAGGAATATTTGTATTTCTAATCATTTCCTTAAAGCGAATACCTCTGGCATGTCTACACTGTATCTTATATCTTCGAACGTGATGGAGAGTGGTACAAAAGGGAGGACCATTCCTTTCTTGCCTGGACTAGAATTCACTGTTGCATGGTTGGAAGTTGCTTCATCAATGCTATCGTCCGCAGTGTCTGGTAGACATATCACATATGCAAGGTTATTGTCAAATGGCATCTCATTATATTATATCATGTTTATATTGGTGAATATAAAGACAATAATTACTTCTAGATGATGCTGTATTGCTGGCAACCAATCCTCTCGATGATGCTTCTAAAATTTCACCGGTTAGATTAGCTTGTTTTATCTTCAGTGTCTCTTCAGATATTGTTGGCTGATTGCTGTCAAATGCTGTGGCGAGCAGAATGCATAAGATTATAATTTAGAGCTTCGTTTGCGAGATTAGCTTTCTATTGGCATTCTAAATACAAGTTATTTCTGACTCACGCTTTAGGAATGTGAGGCAGATGGTGTAGAGGATATTGAATAGCAGCACATATCCGAGCAAGGCACCAACACCAATCCAATACCATTTGGCCTCAGGAAAAACTCCACGAGATTCCAGAACTAGTCTTCCAAGTGGTTCTGAGAAACCAGGGATTGTCTGTAGTGTAGCAGTAACAATATTCTTTAGCCAAGACATATTCAGATAGATGACTGTTTATACTTTTCTGTAAGAATTCCTTTACCTTATTCCAGCTGTGACCTAGGAATTCATTTACTGATAGGGCATTTTGTGCATACATCAGGGGTGATATCCAGTACCCCCATATCCACCATTTCTTCACATTCTCTGTTAAATCAAAGGAACAGTTTAATTGGTGATTTTATTATATAAGTATCGCATTTAATGTGGCAATAGCAACTGAACTTAGGCAATTTGATCCAAACACCCTTTGCTGGAAACGTCAAGCATGGTGTTTAGATTAGCTAGTTTTGCATACCTCTTTTCAGGATGAATCCGCCCAAAAGCATGAAAATTAGTATGCAGAATGCACCAATGGTGTTTGCAACAACCTGATGCCTTGCAAGCCCAGCAATGAAGCGGAACAGTCCAGATACTGCCTCATTCAATACTAAGAGCAGCAGGAATTGTCTAAAAAGCCTGCAGCATTGCACGATTTTCGTTAGCTTCTATAATATCATAACAAACTTTAGGTAGAATTTCTTCCCCTCACCTCTCTACATTGGGATCAAATCCAATGACGTAGTATGTTATGAAGACCCAAATTGTTACATTGAGCAAGGAGACGGGGGTCTTAATAATCCATGAAGGCAATGCGTATGTCCATGCTGGGTAGAAGAGAAGATCCCTTTGCTTGAAGAAGACAGGGAGCTTCGCAATAGTTAGGCCCACTTCTGCCAACCCATTGAACATGATCATCACGATCCCAAAGAACAGTGCACCCATGTATATCCCTCCATTTGTTATCGAGTCATGATGCATATTGGTGCGGAGAAAGACAGTCATTGCAATGATTGCCACGAGCGTTAACTGAACAATAGTAGGTGGAAATAACAGAGGTGTTATGTGATTTTATGCTTTTCTGAGTAAAAGCCAGGAGAACTATTAACTTTGAGCTTTGAAGATTATGGAAGGTGTGACCACTGTATATTGAAAAGTTTTGGTTTTTGAGAATCACCTGGGTTGCCTTGAATATATACACAAAGGAGTTTTTTTTCATGAGCAATATCTCTCTGTCGATGTTAGCTTTAAGTAGTTCTTTCATACTGGCACCGTATTTTGATGTTTTCAGGGCAGCAGGATGGCTCCTGCTCTTGTCAAATGGGACTGCCAACTCATTTCTGATAGCCTGACCAACGTGGAAAGATTGAAATGCCTCTGCAAACTCCTTAACAGGAACATAACGGTATGTCTCATCACCGTGTATCCAGTATTGTCCCTGATCTTTCCTTGATGTAACCTATCACATTTCAATTGTAATCAGTCACACTTCAGCATTGTAGCCAAATATGATCCTAGCATTAAAAAATGCCCAACTTTACAAGAGAGTTTTACTAAAATTATCTTTCTTTTTTTTAGTTTTCTTCTTTTGCTTTGAGAATGCAAAATGTACAAAACATTGAAATATGTTACTCCTCTATCCATTACACTGGTCAACAAAACTGCATTATAAAACTTATCCAGATATTTCAAGTTTTGTATTTTGAAGGTACTTCAAGGTATTATTTTTTAAAAAAAGCATTATCATTAGAGAAAGCTTGATTGAGCACGGTGACTAAACTCACTTCCTGCAAGAAGTCAGCTACGCCTTTTCGCTCAGGACATTTGAAGCCCACCGATCCAAAGAACTCGAGCACATGTTCACGAGGACCATGATAGACAACCTGACCGTCTGAGAGGAGAATTATATCATCAAACAAGTCATATGTCTCTGGTGCAGGTTGTAGCAAAGCAATAACTGCTGTTCCACCAACAATGTGAATGGTTTGCCGGATACAGGTCACTATCTGGAAGGTTGTCGAGCTATCAAGTCCAGTTGATATCTCGTCCATGAAAAGGGCTCGTCCTGGTGTGACAAGCATCTCAGCTGCAGAACCAATTTCAGGGGATGGATGAGTTAGATCGTAGAGGAGTACAATGTAATTCCGTAATATGTAAGTATCTGGTATTTTATCCCAAGATACATTACCTGTAGTTACTCTCTTTTTTTGCCCTCCTGATATGCCTCTCATCATATTATTGCCTACTATTGTGTCGGCACAGATATCCAATCCCATGATCTTCAATAGTTGAAAAGGAAAATAAAGAATTAGTAACATAAACACCTTTTCATCCTCTAAAACTCTTGCGAACTTAGGCAGGAAACTTGATGGCATTATAGTTTTAACTGTAGCATTTAGTGTAAATTACAACAGAGCTATATATAAGTAGGTAGTGCTCGTGCACCTTTAGTATGTGATTTGTGACCACCTCAGCTTTCTGCTCTCCTGTTGCAGCAGCCTACATAAGCAAATGAGAAATTGTTATCCATCAAACTTTTTATTGAAAAGTCCACGGATGGTGAAGACAACTAGGGCAAGATCAACACTAAATGAAATGACTTGTGATGTAAGAACTAAGTGCTGCATTGAACCTTCAGGTAGATATCTACTTCTGGATCTGGTTTGATATTTTCCTCCTTTTCTCTCCTCGATAGCTCCATTAGCAAGTCTGAGCATTTGTACAAAATGTAAGTTACTCAACGCAATATGCCATTGTGATGAGTTTGATTCTTACCATAGCGGTGACCACTTCCTTGACATTTTGCAGAGAAATTGACCGTCTCGCGAACTGTCATTTCGCCCATATGCAGATCATGTTGGCTGACATAAGCAGCTGATCTTCGGGGCACAAACTCATCCATTGCGTGCCCATTGTAAGTTATGGCCCCTGTTAACTTTTGTTGTTGCAGCATATCCTTATATTAGTACTTCCAAAGTGCTGTCATGTACCGAGGAACTTACAAAGCAAGTACCTAATTCAAAAGGAGAACAAGAAACAAAGCACCTCAAGACTTGAAGGGAGCGTTCCAGCCAAAGCCAAAAGCAATGAAGTTTTTCCCGCACCAGGAGGACCCAACAGCAAGGTTATTCTGAAAACAGCAGGGATAGGCTAATGTCACTCTATTCAATAGAGATGCTTTGGAGATTAACAATATGTTGAAAAGTTACCTGTGAGGCTTGATGATACCACTGACATTGTGAAGGATTGATATTTTCTGCTTCCTACTTGGTGTCAAGTGAAGAGCATTTGCAAGGCCCTGGTTGAAGACAGTTACCACCACGTCAATGAATGTAGATTACGATACAAAAAGGGAGTTTCATGTCATCTGGTAAATGAATGTAATGGTACTCTGTTCAAATTATAATTCCTTATGTCAAAGCTGCAGGGATCAGTAGGCACTAATAAGAAATTTTAATTTAATCTGAAATATTTATTTGTGTTCGTATTTCTGCACAATAAGGGTATAGGGCTGTTGATGGTGTCTTGATTTACAGTGACCCTAATGTTTAAAGCTCCAATCAGAAAATGTTTTCTGCTTGTCAAGATCTTCCACGACAGTTTGTCTTAAGTCTTAACCAAATCCAAGCAGAGAATTTTGCTGCTCTTCAAAATCTGCAGGTTGGTTGTCTCAACCCAGGATCAGAATTTTGCTGCACTTCAAACTTAGCCAATTGTCATTACCAGGATTCAGGATGTGAATTTGATTGGTTTTTGACTATTTGCGTACGTCATACCAAATATGTTTCGGCTATTAGGGCTCCTGGATTTTGTGCTTCTAGTTGCGGCTAGTTATTGACGATTTAGAACAGCTATTTCTAAGTTTCAAACCATGCTCCATTTCGGTTGGAAAACAGAAAAAAAACTTTGACTAGTCAAATCTACTAAGCTCCATCCGAAACCGTTCAATCAGTTTGTCGTTTCCTAGCCGAATAGTTCACTGTTGACATTATTAGCGAAAATCTTGGCTAGTAGTACCAGACAGACCGGATAGTGTGGGCTGTGGGCACTAGGCCTGATCAGATACTGAACACCAAGCGATATCCAGTCTATCATTATCACTATGTTAAAACTCTAGAATTTTACTGTTCTTTGTTTTTGAAATTGCATGAATTCATGCAACAAATTTCTTTTTTTGAAAAAGGAATCCATGCAACAAATTTCATACCACCCGTTTTCAGCTGCAAGTCTCCAATTAAGTTGCTGATGCTTCTTTCTTTCCCCTTCAAGAAGCAATAATTTCTTTCTTTGATGTGACATACATCCTACCATCTTCTACACATAGATGCTCCTAAACATGCATAGATAGGTTCTTTGCAAAAAAAAAAGGTGGAAGGAACTAAGTGCTGTAAGTAAATGTTGCTTTCTCATTGGCAATCAAATGGCCTTAAGACTTTGGAGGGGCAATAATCATTTGTTCTGATTATCCTCTCCAAATAATTTGCTTCTCTGGACTGCCGTACGATTCAAACGATTCTTTTCCTTTGGAAAATAATTAAGAAAAAATCCATCCTACTCTGCACTCAAAACTGAAGTATGATCAGCTCTTGAGTTCTTCTGACCAGGATACGTACCTCCAGTACATTGGCGTAGGTATTCGGGATCGTCGGCAGGCCCCTGCTGCCAACATACGCCTCTGCTTCAACATTCAGGTTCTCATACCGCACCTCGATCGTCGGCAGTTCAATTCCAACTCTGGATAGAACAAACAGCAAAGAAAATAATTACACTTCAGACATCGATGGGCATCTTCTTTTCAATTTTTAAAAGCTAATTTTTATTTTTCTACTGTAACTATCTTTTAAATAAAGTATTTTTTCAAAATAGGATCTATTGATTGATTATAGTATACACTATAATAACTTTATTTATATTACCTAAAACCACATACGAATTTATATTAATTCGTACTCTCTCTCACCAACTATAAACCAAAGAAAAAAAATAACAGCCTCGAATGTTACTGTCATGTCACTCTCGTGACAAGATCGGGACATGTAAAATTTTCATATCTGCTATCCTCAACTGAAGAAGATTGCAGCAATGTTTCTCAGCAGGGTCTTACCGGTCGACGCGCTCCTTGAACTTGGAGAGGAAGCGGGCGTGGTCTTCGCCGACCCAGGCGATGCGCTGCAGCAGGGCGTGCCTCTCCTGGGCGCCGAGCCTCTTCACGTTGATCTCCCTGAGCTCGCCCTCCGGCATGGCCAGGACGGCCGTCCTGGCGCGGTCGTAGGTGGGCAGCTTCTCCAGCGCCGCCCATCGCAGCGCCTCCTCGTCGTCCTCCTCCCGCGACGACCGCGAGAACACGTTGCTCGCCCCCGACCACACAGAGCTCTCCCGCCTCAGGCTGCCGAACGCGTGTACCTCGCCGGCGTCGTCCATCCCGCCGCCGCCAAAAGGCACCTCTCACCTCCTCCTGCTCCTCCTCCTCCTCTCTACACAGCCAAACAATCCATCACGAAAGAATGGCGTCGTTATCTCCACTGCTAGCTCCTGCCCCCCGAGTGTGCTGCGCGCTCGTTTCTTGGTGTCAAGATCAGAGATGCCACGAGCAGACGAAAGAGAGATGGCCACGTATATAGAGACGAGCCGACGAAGGAGATGAGTTGGTGCAACGCTAGTATGCACGAGATAAGCTAGGCGATGAGGTGACGTAAACCCTGACGACAACATACGGTTCACAGTTTTGGGACGAATTTATTTGTTTCGATAGTTGCGGGCTATAAACTCGTTGACAACTTTTGCATGGGTGGGAGGGTTAAATAAATGGAGATAAACCCGTGCTGCTACGAAAGAAGCTGGCAAAAAAAAAAACCTTCTAGAAACAAAACATGATGTATATACTCCTAGTTGAGAATACATATAGACTCCAAATGTATAAATAAAAGCAAAAAAATAGATTATTTGTAAAAGAGCAGGAAATAGAAGGATAAAAAATAATCACAAGTGTAGAGATATTAGGGTGTTGCTAGCGCCCGAACGTCCGATCCGAGTGCTAGCGCCATACGCTCGATTAAAACATTTGATGGCAATGCTTGCAATATCATCATACAATATGTGCAACAAAATGTTTCATAAAAAACTTGATGTTACACTAGTTGTTACTGATTGTTGTATATATAAAATCAAAATATTGTAACAAAGAAATACAACACCAAGAACACAGATTCTGCAACAAAATGACCAGATCCGATTGTTGCTTTACCTATGGTGGCGATAGCGTCGAGCGAAAAGGCATTCAAATCATGAAAACACATTTAAGCAATTAAGAATAGAAGGGAGTAGAGAAGGAGTTGAGGGTAGACAGAGGGGACAAGGGAGGAGCCACTGGACGGGTACCGACTGTGAGAAGCTGAGATGGCATCCGGAGTGTGACGGCCAGAGGCGGCACTAGGTAGGAGGCAACGACCGACGCTAAACGAACCGAAGAGTGCAACCACGGTCGGAGCCAAGAAAGGCTCAATGGCGCAGCTAGGGTTGCAGTCAAGGGCGGCACAGAGGAACAGAACCAGGGGCGACCAGGCGCAGAAACGCCAGTGACTGACGGAGCCAGGAGAGGTGGCGCCGTGTAGGCGAATCAGGGAGGGGAGAGCCAGTGGGCAGCAGTGAGGAGATGGGGAAAAGTAAAGAGAGGACAAGGCGTGAGAGGAGGAGCCGTAGGCGTGCCTCGGATCATTGGATCTATGTCGATTGGTGGATTGCACTGTCCGACGGATGATGTTTAGATCGAACGTATAAATGGTATCAATGCCGTAGTTATTATATCCTAATAAAACAGGTATGAAGCTGCCACATACTCATCTAGAAACAAAACACAATATAGGCGTCATTTTTTAGGTTACAGCTAGTAAGTCTTATGAATAATACTAGTTGATAAAAACCTAAACAAAAATCGGCTAAAAGGCCGAAAACAATGAGGCAATACTCCGAGGTTTTTTTAGAAGATGATATACTCCGAGTTCAAATACAGATAGGTTCCAAATATATATAAAAAGCAAAAATCCTAAATTATATATACGTAAGCACAAAAATAGAAGGATTGAACATAATCACAAGAGTATAGTCATCCTAATAAACAGGATGAATTATGCCCTAACAAAAAAAAAGGTGCTGCTTTTTTATGAGAAAAAGCAATAGAATTTTTTTTTTGCTTTTTTATAAAAAAAGATGTTGATGTGCAACAACTATAGTTCTGGTTTCCTCCTTCAAGCGGGGAAGATTATTTTGGTCTCAATACATAATAAAGAAGAACAATTTTGTAAATTATTGGAGTCGCTGATGTGATCAGATAGATCCCCGCTCCCCAGGCTGGAGGAGAATCCGCTGCCCAATGGTACGATAGCTGTTAGCATCAGCGCGTATTGGATAAGCTCAAAATGTGCAGATCTTTTATGGCTGTTGTTCAGGCAGTGCCAAGAGGGCAGTTAGCTTGCTTCACATGTAACCAAGCCCTTTGATTGATCACGGCTAGGGCGCTAATGATACGGATTAATTCTGACTAATCCGGTATCGAATCTGATCTGTATCAAAGATGAGAAGGTAACTTAGTATTCGGTACCAAATACGGGAAGGTAATTTAGTATTCGGTACCGAATTCGGTCGGTACCGAATAGTAGTTGCCGGATACAGTAGCGAAAACGGAAGAGCTAAAATCCGACCAAAAAACATCGGTAAATGGTAAACCGAATACTATCCGACCGAATATTCGATAAGTAAATTAGTACCCCAACCGGCCCAGTCCATCAAGCATTATTGACACCAACCAGTCTAGATTTTATCCAATTCCTAACCTAACTCTAGGATCCATCCGGTCGCCACCAATCCTCCCCACTTATATTGAACTTGCGTATGAATTTAACAATTTTTGAATTTATATTAAATTTATCGATTTTCAAACTTATGTATGAATTTATCGCTTATGTTGAACTTGTATCGTGTTAGTTATCGTACTTAAGTAATCTAGATAAATTTATTGCTAGTTGAAAGCTTAAAGTGATTGTGGTATGGTTCAATGTATATTTATTTATGTATGCACATACTATCCACCTATATTATACGTTTCTGATTCGAAACCGTCATGTATCTGTCCTGATGGTACCGTATCCGAAACTCCGAATTCATATTTGTATCCGAACTTATCGTATCCGACTCCAAATCTAAAAAAATATAGGTTATGATACAATATGAATAATATGTGTCCGAATCCAACCCAATTGCACCCCTAATCACGGCCATGGATGCGGCACGAAACATGGGCTCTGTTCTATTGGGGTTTTTATGGCTTTTAGCTTCGATTTCTTCCAAAGCTGAAATAAATAGGGCGTTTTTTCCAAACCATAGTTACTGAAACCAGACAGATCACTGAACCGGTCAAGGTCTTAGTTCACGGTTCCCTAGTCCAACCATTGGTTCAACCAGTGAACCGTCAGTTCAAATATAGTACTTGAATAATATAATTTCTATATTATACATATCAAATAGGTTAGCCTAATGGTTAGTGTGTGTTATCCCATACATTAGGTCCTGGGTTCAAACTCCATCCTCCCTTTCTTTTATTTCACAATCTAACATTTATTCTTTCCACCTCAGCAAACCGGTCGGGTTTTTAGGCGGTTCCTTGATAAACTGCCGGTCCAACCATTTTTTTCATTCAGTTCAACTGCTTAGCTGATCCAATAATAAAACCGGCCCAGACTGGCCACTGGTTCGGTTTTTCCTGGTAGAACAGTTAGTCCAGTCTAGTTTTAATAACTATGTTCCAAACGGGTTCTCGAGTACAAAATCGTGTTCGCCATCTATCACCATCTGCCGTCATCTCAAAAATCACAGACAAAAAAGCCATTAGGTAAAGCCATACCAACAATGCCCTGGGGAGCTCTAATTTTTATGTACGGCTGTCGTTTTCACTCATGCCCCCGGCTGCTTAGTCTCGGGTACAGATGTATATTGGCAGTTCTTCCCCTTTGTTAAGTGAATAAGAACAACTTAGGTGGCGTTTGGTTGGACGAATCATGCGGGAACAGAACCAGACGGTTCAGGAGATGGTGTGTGACACGTGTTTGGATGGCTGGATGGAAGCCGGTCGTTTGGGAGATGTTAAGTGAATGAGTATTTGAAGGTGAATATCACTAGAGATCAAGGTTGCTAGGTACATCACCGATCACAATCTCTAGAGCTACGTAGTATTCTAGATGCTTTTTGGTTGGATTGAATCCAGACAAACTTCCAGTCTTTTGCGTGTAACTACCCAGTCCAAGAAGGTTGGGCTGCTTCTATTGGCTATAACTTCCAGTTTCAGTTCTTCCTACCTAGTTCATGTGGTAATATTATTTAGCAATAGTGCATGTCGTATTACCATATGTGTCAGATTGATATGTTCCAGCGTGTATATGAATGATCTTTCTGAGATTGCCAAGTCAGTACTAGCAACCAAGTCAGTACTAGCATCTTATGAATTCGCCTTGTGAAATTGTAACCTGTCATGGCAGTGCGTGTGGATGACTTCTTATAGAAAATGTAAATTATAACCCTTCTGTTTCGGCTACTGGACTATATGCTTGGTCATGGACATACAACTCTTTTCCGTAGAGTTGAGCTAAAAATACTCATGACACTGCATGGTTGTATGGATAAGAACTCAATTGCTTATGAAGTATTTTCTCTTTTCTCTTTTCTTGCTCACATGTATGGACTTAGTTTTAATAGTTATATGGATAAGAACTTATATTACCATTCAGTTTAATATCCACATGACGTCCTGTCAGCTTCATTACCTGATACAAAAAAAAAAGGTCATTTCATTTTATCATATGCCGTTTGAACCCGAGATTTCTTATCTTTGTGCAAAGTCAGTGAGAAAGGCATTCTATTTATTTGCCTCCTTGGAGCTGTTAGCAACGTTATGAAAACATGCTGCATAAATTGATTGCTATTCTCCTCCAGTGGTAATATCACCAGGAGTAACTTCACCATATTCCAATCCATCCCATCCACCTAAGGGGCATGTTCTTTTTTGCTACGGCTTATGGCTTTTGACTGAAATTTTTGAATTTTAGCTATTTGCGACAGAGATTACGGAGAGAGATACTCGCTTGCGATTTTGGTTGATACAGATGTTAAGCTTTTAACATGTATTACAATTAACTTGTAGATCCCGTCTTGAGAAAATACTTCATTTAAAAGTTAGGTACTGTAACAAAAACTAAAAGCCGCTTTTAGAAGTCCCAAAGAACAGGCCCCAAATACAATATTCGCCCATCCCATCTATCCTCATCCCACCAACCAAATAATAATAGCATATACCATTTCATGCACCTAACCAAATAATTTCTTAGATCATCCCATTCCATCCCATCCCACCAAATTCTGAGTCATCTCATTCTATTCATCATCATCGACCTAACCAAACGGCCTCTTAGTTTGTTAGGGAAAAAACATGGACGTATTTTAGAATATTTGCAAAGAAAACTGCTAGAGTCCGTTATTTCAATGGAGATTTTGGGGAACTTTTACTAATTCTCGTGTTCTAAAAAGGTGATGATAATATGTTTGGAACGTAGGACTCTTACATAATTTTGATCATGAGTAATTTTAACTTTTCCTCAAGGGGTGTCTAGATCAAGGGAAGGAGGTGGTGCATTAAAAAAAAGGCATGTTCTAGGCGAATATAATCAATTGTAATCTTGCCTGGCTGCTAAGAATGCTATATTATATTTCTGTGGATGTACAAGCGTCAAGGAAGATTCTACACTGATATTTTGGTCTCTTGCCACAGCCACCATAGTGATGTATGCATGATTAGCACGCCTCCTTTTGATCCACTATTGTACTACTCGTTAGTGTACTCAGTAACTCAACAAAGCTCTTCTTAATTTCATGTGTCCTCTTCTTTGAAAAAAAAGACTCTTCCTACATGTGTCCATGTCACCGCTGTCCCTGTGTGCCAAATGCCACGCTAGCTAGCGGACACGCAAATGGACAAATCCAAAGGGTTCACGTGCAAGTAGGGGTGGAAACAGATCGAATATGATTGAATAGTCTTAAATATAAATATGAATCTATATTTTTGAAATAAATATAAATACGAATTCGAATATTCTTAAATACGGATACGAATATTCTCGAATACGAATACGGATATTCTCGAATACGGATTTTTTCGGATACGAATATCGGATAAAACGGATTCCTAGCGGTTTTGCCGATTTTTCACCGGTTACCGGTTTTAAACCACCTAAATTAAAATTTTGAATCACAAAATTTATATGGACTTTTCATGGGTTCTAGAAACAAATCGAATACGAATCGAATAGTCTCGAATACGAATACAGATATGAATATTCTCGAATACGAATACGAATATTCTCAAATATGGATACGAATATTCTCGAATACGAATACGAACATTTTTTAATACGGATGCTTACCATATTCGCGTTTTCTCGGATACGAATATCGGATAAAATGAATTATCCGTTACCGTTTTCCACCCCTACGTGTAGGTAGGAACAACTAGTGCACACCAGAATATGTGACCTTTGGTTGCTTAACTTTCTGTGATATATTGCTCTAGTATGGGATTTGCATTTGTGGGTTAACCTGTAGCATCCCATTTCAGGAATATTTTTGTTTAAAAGAAAATTTTCAAACCAAGTTTGCATTCAAATGTTTCAACCAATTTTCAACTGGATTTTCTAATTTCAATGAAAATTTCAAGCAATCAAACCATCTTTGGGCTTGGCCTAGCCCAGCTCTACTTTTCTATCTCTTTGGCCCAGCTTGGACCCTCGGCCCGACCCAGAATGGCCCATGCCGCTTGGCACGCCAGAGTGTGCACTGCCCACGTTGCGCACGCATCCACACCGCGTCGCGCGCACCGAGAGCCTACCTTACCTTGGCCTTCACCCGATGTTGCGCATCTCACCTTGCCTACACGTTCTGGGATTCTTGACTCTGCACCATGCCTGCATCGTCCCTTTCCCGCTGCTCCACTCACCTTCCTTGCGCTCCAACGCCCAGCTGACCTTTTCGTTCTCCTTGTTGTGCCGTCTTAGCCGAGCCATCCCATCCCGCTGCGTACCAGCCGTGCCTACCACCAGCCCTTGAGTCATGTGTCCGCGTGTGCACTCAACGAAGTGCTACGCCAACCCCGTTTGCCTCCGCCCCAATTACCTGTCGGCACCATTGCCCTAACCACAACAAGCTATCATGGCGCACCAACGGCACTGAGCCTCTCCCCCTCTATAAAGCAGCACACCATGCTCCTCTCACCCCCACTCACCTACCCTTGCATACAATCGACCCGAGAGCCACCCAAGCCCATGTCTTCCTCATCTCCGGCCGAAGCACCACCGTTAGTGCCAGCAGAGCTTCATAGCACATCGGTCCGATTGACTGTTCCCGAAGCTTCACCCAAGGATCCCGAAGTCACCCCAGGCCTCACCGAGCCCCTTCTCCCTCGCGGCGAGCTCTCCACATCAGCCACCTTCTACCACCTCGTCTATCTGTTGATAGCCCGCGCCAAGCTTTCCCAAGCTCTGCCATTACCTCAGGTATGTTCCTCACCATACTGTGATGCTTCCGTGGCAACGAATTGGACTCTAGTGCTCTATACCGCCATGGTGCCAAGCTCCGGTCATCGCCACCGCTCGAGCTAACTGCTGACCACCCTAGGCTTCAAATTAGGCCGTGCCACCTCGCCCAAGGGTTCACACTGTGTTTAAGGGTTCCATTTTCGACCTTTCTTCCGGCCGCCATGGTCCCCCTTGTCGACATTGAGCCACGCCTCTCTTCGGTGGGGAGGAACTACTTCTACAATGCCATTAACTGTTAACCACACATGATTAGTATTTAATGATCTGATTTAACGGTTTGTTAAACCGTAATTGTCTTGTGGGTCTCTCCGTTTAGTTAAAGGCCCTGTCTAGTTAACAAGTGGGCCCCAGTCACGTTAAAACCCTTTTAAAACCAATCTTAAGAGGTAGAACCACTGACATGTGGGGCCTGTTACTGTTCGCACAGTAAAGGGACCCCGTCTATCAGCCTCTCTTGATTTTCTTTTAGAAAATTAAATCATCCTATGGTACCCCCTTGTCAGTCTCAATTGCCTTTTTGAATAGAAATTTAATTTGAAAATTAAATAAAATCGTGGACCCCTCATGTCAGTGAGAATAACCTCTCTCCTCTTTCTTTTTCTTGAATTAAATCCTATTTCAAGCTTCAAATGGATCGTGCTCATTCATTTTAACTTCAAATTTAATGAATTTTGTTTCTAAATCTTTACCTAATGGAAGTGGTTTTGCTCAATTGGAGTTCATTTGATTTTTTTTTTGAATTTATTTGTGTTACTCGCTTGTTTATTTGCTTTTCGGTATGTTTGTCCGAATAGAATACGAGGATGCCGAGAAGCCACAATTCGAGCAAGCTCAAGAATTCCAAACCACCCTGCTTGTGAGCTAGGTAAAACAATACTTTGATCATATTAAACCTATATTTTATGCAAATTTATATTCATTTAAATTATCAAATTGTATGCATTATTTATTATGCAAATGTATGTTAAGCTTAAGGTTAGATATATGCCTACCTAACATTGTGATATTATTATGCCATCATTGGACACTTGAATCATATGATCCTTGTCACTCTAGGTATTTAATGGTAACTTTACTAGCTATAGGTTATACTTAAAACGTCATGCTAGTCTTGCTTAAGTACTATAGCACTAGGTTGCCCTAATCATCATCTTTTAATCATGAAACTTATTTTTGGCAGTTATTGGAGGGAAATAACTGGTATATTTGAGATAACATAATTTATGCTTCTCAAAAACCTAAAACTTGCTATTACCATATCTGGGCGGATGGTGTCATGGTTGGTGCAGATGTAGCACAAGAAATGAGGTATGTGGTATGTACCACCTAGGTAACTTTAAAGACTTAATCATGTGATGACCCCCCAATGTGAAATAGTACAACCGCAAGTCTATAATGGTGTCAACATGGCTCAATAATTTGTATCCAGTAGTGCAAGTTGAACCATTGGAGTGACCCACAAGTTGTGTAGCTGTTTTTAAGCCGTTGCGGGCATAGGTCGTGTCGTTAGTATAAGCCACTATGTGGCATAAGAGAGGGTCTGGATGTGGTGGACGTAACCACCCCCAGATAAAACCAGGATGTATTGTAAAGGCCTTATGATTGTCTCCTTGATTCATATATCTAAGGAAATGTGTGAAATATAACAAGTGGATTATCTCTTTTGGATAAAGTGTATAGTCTCTACAGAGGATAAACTATTCGGACAGCTATACCCACGGTTAAGGGCGGGTATGGGAACTTACTCGAGTTAGTTTTTATTTCAAAAACCTTTTTTGGTGGGATAAAAACTTGTCGGGTAGATGTAACCCTGAATTTGGTTTCCCCTGGGTGGATGTAACCCAGCTCCACATCCTCCTCACATCCAACTACCACCACTCTGACACCCTTCGAGGTCTACTCGTCAGGTGTGAGATGGCCCTCTCGGTTGTGGAATAGGAGAGTATCATAACCATTGCCGAGATTGACCATGTCAGGGAAGCATCTACCACATGCACTCCAGCTCCTCTAGAACCCTCCGTCATCCCCACCAACCCTACACCAACTATTGTCCCCAGCAACCCGATTTTGACTCAACCCTTAGGGCCACACCTGAGGATCATAGTGTGCAAAAGAGTGCGATGTGCCATTCCATCGCCCGTCACTGACATCAACATTGGAGGCACCAGCAAAGGACACAATCGCTCCCATTCTCCTCCAGCTCCCGTACCCTGACCGTCAACCACAGTCGCTCTCGTACTCGCTCCAGCTCCTGGACACCCAACTTTAGTCAAAGTTGCTCTCGTTCCGGCTCCCCGAGCAACTGCACCTCGTGTGGTGGCCAGCACCCCATAGAGTAGTCAGGATTAGTTTTAGGTTAGTTAGCGGTGCTTGCTAGGGTAGTCTTTTGAGTTTCAAGCACTTTTCCCTTTTTCTTTTGTACCCAGTCCAGTAGATGTTGTGGTCTGTACCTTAGTGTCATGGCTTAGCATGGCTTATGTGATATGTACTAGTGGGATTACAACCATCTTAAACATTGTATTGAATTTTGTCTTCTCCATTACTTGGTTGGTTCTTCTGTTGTACTCTTAGAGGGCTAGTGAACCCTCATTTATATCCTTTAGTCCTTAACCCAAGTTATTCTCTTAGATGGCCCCAAATAGATCCACTGCCCAAGGACGTGGAATCACTACCTGCCATGCTGCAAGTGCCGCAGACCGAGGAATAGGTCGTGGCCATGGACAGAATCTACATCCCCCACCATCGGTTCCTCCAACCATGTCTCAAGTCATGGCACAATAGACACAGATTCTTCAAGCAATGCTCGCCAATCAGTAGGAGGGAGCGGCAAGCCGTAATTCAAAGCTCGCCAACTTTCTATGTACCCACCCCTTAACCTTCTCAAGTGCCAACTTTGTTCCAACAGGAATCATGCACATGAACCCTCAAACAGGGGAATATGTCCATCAATGTTTATTTCACTAAATTCAATCAATTGGCTTGCAATGCTCCAGGAGATGTAGCAAATGAGGAAGAAAAGATACATCGCTTTCTGGAAGGCTTGTATGAAGAATTAAGAGTTCAGCTAATCATTCAGGATTTCCCAAGCTTCCATCACCTTGCTAACAAGGCTCTCATTCTAGAGAATGAGAGGAGGGCCATAGAGGCCAGCCACAATGCAAGCTAGCTGTCCAGAGGCCGCAAGGAATTTCGCTCTAAGGCTAATATTCTATGTAAACCCTTCCTTCTCGCAAGTGGTCATCGTATCGCCTATAGCACTAGTTCCAGCACCCTGTCTGAGTGGTAGCATCATCTGTGCCCCTTGCCCTGCAAGCCAATCCACAATGACCAACCCAGCTACCAACGTTCACTGCTTCAGCTATGGATAGAAAGGGCACTTTGCCAATCACTGACCGTTACCAGATGGCCTAGGCACCAAGAGCAACCACAACACCGAATAGGGCTGTGTGAAACATGTCACAGTGGAAGAAGCTCAGAACGCCACCGGAGTTTTGCTGGGAACATTTTTTGTCAAATCAATACAACACATGTTCTGTTTGAGGGAAGTTCGCTAAAAAGCTTAAGATGCCAATATATAAGTTGGAGAAATCCATAGTACTTAGTTCACTCGGGGAACCCTTAACTGCTACATTAGTGAGTCCCAGAGTAGAAATCACCATGGAGGATTTTGGATTCTTAGCAAACCTCATGGTAGTGCCATCCCAGACACTGGACATCTTCTTAGGGATGGACTGTTTGGCAAAATACTAAGGAATGATACATTGTGCCAATAGAAGGGTAATAGTTACTAAGAGCCTAGGATTATCAGTAAAAGTTAATGTGGACTGGCCCTATCGCTTGGGATGTGTAATTCACCACCTTGAGGCCAGGCACTTAGAAGCAACGCTAGTAGTCCAAGAATACGCTGACGTATTCTCGGAAGAATTTCCTAGTGTGCCACTAGATTAGAATATAGAATTTGTCATCAATCTAAAACCAGGGACCGCCCCAATTGCCAAGAGACCCTATAGGATGACTGCAGATAAGCTTGAAGAGCTAAAGACATATATTGTTGACTTACAAGAGAAAGGATTCAATAAATCTAGCTATCACCATGGGGTTTGTCAGTACTTCTCGTAAAGAAGAAAGATGGTACCACTAGAATGTGTGTAGACTATAGATCACTGAATGATGTGACCATCAAGAACAAGTATCCCTTGCCCCGCATCAACATCTGTTCAATCAGCTAACAGGAGCCACAATATTCTCCAAGATAGACCTAAGGTCAGGGTACCATAAACTCAAGATCAGGCTTGAGGACATCCCTAAAATGGCCTTCACCACCCGATATGGTCTATACGAGTTTACGATCATGTCTTTTGACTTGATCAATGCACCAGCTTATTTATGAGCCTTATGAATAAGGTATTCATGGAATATTTAGATAAGTTTGTGGTGGTATTTATAGATAACATTCTGATTTACTCCAAGAATGCTAGAGAGCACACCGAACACCTACTATCGGTCCAAGAGAGGCTTAAAGAGCACTAATTGTATGCTAAGTTTAGCAAGTGCGAATTCTGGCTGCACAAAGTTAGTTCAAGCGGGGAAGATTATTTTGGTCTCAATCACCCCTATTACGCAGGGGACTCACATGGCGGCCCCCACGCCGCCCAGCCCGCTCCCGCCCGCCGGCGTGGCGGCGAATCTTCGTACGGTCGCGCGAGCGGTTTTGCAAAAAAGCCCCTGTGTTTTCCCAAAATTACGTACAGGTCCTTGGTTCTCACGAAAAGGTCCCTGCCAGTTTTTTAGGCCCTCCACTTTGCAGGATGGCTCCCTGCGGTTTTGGAAATTGCGCACGGGTCCCCGTTTGTTTACGTACAGGTCCTCGTTTTTCCGAAAAAGCCCTTTGTCTTTTTCGAAAATACGTATTTGCCCCCGGTTTTTTTAACAGGTCCTCGTTTTTTGTGAAAAAAACCTTTTGCCTTTTTCGAAAATACATATTTGCCCCCGGTTTTTTTTTTAAAAAACTCCTCACGAATTATCGCCTCTTTTATTTTGGTACGTACGATGGCTGGCGCGGCGTGGCGCCGCGCCTATGAGGCTAGTATATATAAAGGTCCGGCGAGTATGGCTTATCTACATGTATAGTGATGCGAACAAATGAAGGATGGCAACAAAAACATGCTCGATCCTAGCTGGAGGATCATGCTTCTGGTGCCCTCTACGTCCTAGAATCCGTGACGTTAAATTTTCTAAAATTTGATCGCTAATAGATTTAAAGTTATGTGGATTGGTTATATGAATATTACATATTTATATATATCTTTAAAAATAATATTATAATATTATAATTTATTAACTTTTAATGTAAAAAGTAGGGATCATAAAAAGTTAAAACCATTAAGCAAAAAAGAACGGCCGGACTAGTACATAATAAAGAAGAACAATTTTGTAAATTATTGGAGTCGCTGATGTGATCAGATAGATCCCCGCTCCCCAGGCTGGAGGAGAAGCCGCTGCCCAATGGTACGATAGGTGTTAGCATCAGCGGTACCCTTCCATCTTGGATAAGATCAGGCGGTGCCAAGAGGGCAGTTGGCTTGCTTCACATGCAACCGAGCCCTTTGATCGATCGCGGCCATGGACGCGAGAGGAAACATGGGTTCTACTCTTTTTGGGTTTTTTAATGGTCTTTAATTTCGGTTCCTCTGAAAACTAAAATAATTATGACATCTTCTCTAAACCATAGATATTGAAATTGGACCAATGAAGTCTTGATTCACAATTCCCTGGTCTAACCGCTAGTTCAACTAGTGAACCGCCGGTTCAAATATAGTACTTGAATAATATAATTTATATGTTATACACATCAAACAGGTTAGCATAGTAGTTAGCGTGTGTTTTCCCATACCTTAGGTCCTGGTTTTGAGCCCCATCCTCCCCTTCTTTTATTCCACAAGCTAACATGTATTCATTCCACTTTAACAAACCGGTTGAACCGGTCTGGTTTTTAGACGGTTCCTTAATAAATCACTGGTCTAACCGCTTTTTCATTCGGTTCAACTGCTTAGCTGATCCAATAACAAAGCTAGATCAGACTGTTTCCTAGATGAACAGCCGGTCCGATCCAGTTTTAATAACTATGCTCTAAACGGCTTTTCGAGTATAAAATCGTATACGCTATCCGTGTTGACGTTTTCACTGTCTGTCACCGTCTCAAAAAACACACATTAACATTTTCACTGTCTATCTCTGTCTCAAAAAATACAAAGAAAAGCCATTAGCCACAGTCATGCCAACAATACCGAGGGGAGCTCTACTTTTTATGTACGGCGGTTGTTCTCACGCATGCCCCCGGCTGGGCAGTCTGGGGGTACAGACGTATATTGGCAGTTCTTCTCCTTTGCTAAGTGAATGAGAACAACTTAGTTTGTTGGGGGAATCGACGCATTTTAGAATATTTGCACACAAAAACTGCTAGACTCCGTTGTTTCAATAGGAATTTTGGGGAAGTTTTACTAATTCTCGTGTTCTAAAGAGGTGATGATAATATGTTCGGAACTTAGGATTCTTACATAATTTTGATCATGAGTAATTTTAACTTTTCCTCAAGGGGTGTCTAGATCAAGGGAAGGAGGTGGTGCATTAAAAAAAGGGGCATGTTCTAGGCGAATATAATCAATTGTAATCTTGCCTGTCTGCTAAGAAAACTATATTATATTTCTGTGGATGTACAGGCGTCAAGGAAGGTTCAACACTGATAGTTTGGTGTCTTCCCACAGCCATGAGCCATCATAGTGAATTAGTGATCTGCATGATAGCTTGTCTCCTTTTGATCCACTATTATACTACTCGTTAGTGTCTCAGTAACTCAACAAAGCTCTTCTTAGGCCAAAAGCTCAAGCTTTTGGTTTATTTAGTATTATTTGGAATTTTTCTATTGTAACTGTTGTTAGCCTTTTCAGTATAATTAAATTTTTAAAAATAAAAAATTATATTATTATATGCAATGCAAAGAAATAAAGACAAAAAAAGACAAAAAAACATAAAAACCTAATAAACCAGAAAAAAATAAAATTAAAAAACTAAAAGCTGAAACTCAAATAAACAAAGTTTTTTAAAAAAAAACACTATTCCTTCATGTGTACATGTGACCGCTGTCCTGTCTGCCAAATGCCACGCTAGTAGCGGACATGCAAATGGGCAAATCCAAAGGGTTCACGTGTAGGTAGGAACAACAGGTGCAAAGCATCACGGTATACATGGCCTTCGGTTGCTTAACTTTTCTGTGGTATTGCTCTAGGCTCTAGCATGGGATTTGCCTTTGTGGGTTGACCACACAGACGATTGGTGGTGCGTGAACGAAGCAAACTTGCAACTTGCTTTGCGCATTGCAATTCGCTTGGTTGGTACGTGTGGCGCATCGGAAGGTCAGCACACGCTTGATTGGCTTTCGTTTCTCAAAATCGTTGAACCCATCACACGAATGTCACTCTAACTACCTTTTTTTTTATTAAATTTAGCCTTTAGACATTTTTTTACAAAACTATTTTTTTCTCACGAAACTACTGCGCATGATAACACCGTAGTAGACTGCCGTGTGGCAGGATATTTACCGAGCTACAGCAACTCGGTAGGGGGTATTGTAACTATAGTGCTGCTGATCTACTGTATCTCGGTAGATGTGTTGTCATATGTGGTATATTCGTAAGAGAATGCTAAATTTACAAAAAAAAATATGCAGAAACTAAATTTAAAGAAAAAGTGATTAGATTGATATTTTCAAACTCACTTCAAAATAGTTTGAACAGAATCCTGGTTCATCTTCAAACACAGAGAAAAAAGAGAGACAATTATTTACTTCTACTTTCCTGCAGCTCACCCACGGAACGGCGGAGCTTCTTTTATGACCAAAGTGGGTCATGGTCCTTCCTTTCTTCACAAAAAAAAAATATTTCTTAGGGATTCTAAAATATTTCTTAAGGCTTGTTTGAAACGTTGGATTTTCACAAAAACAACTCAATTATACATAGAAATCGAGAAAAAATCATACGTTCCAAAGAAAGATTTACAGAAATCTTGATTTTACCAATTACATACCGAGTGAGCAAAATTTATTACATTGTCCCATGTATTTTCTTTCAAGCTCCGCCACCGCCCTGGATACACAAGCATTATTTTTAAGCTCGTGCATTACAGGTCTTGCTTTTAGATTTCACCCCTACATGTTTTTGAAAAGTAAAATAATATTCTATGGGTCTACATATTTCTGTCAAAAACCCATAAAACTCATATGATTTAAAAAATCGTGCACTAATTAAATTATGGATAATTCTATTGAGTTATATCGCCTCCATATTCGAAAAAACTGTCATTCTAAATCTTGCCACCGTATCCAAAATATAACTTTTTTTAGGACACGTAAAAATTCAACTTTCAACTCGATTTAAAATAATTTAAACACAAAAATTGTACAAAGTTTCAATTCAACCCCTAAGTTTCCCATGGGAATTCCAACCTTCCCTTTGAAGCACCTAAGCCCCTAAAAATAATTTTGGTAATTAATGACGATAATTATTAAACAGGCTAACTTGTTTATTAAGATGATTAAAAGGTTAAGTCCTGAATTTTAATGATGTTATAGAAAACGCATGCAAAGGTGATCAAAGATTGATGTAGATCAAGACATAGCTCATGGAAAAGGTATATTATAGCCTAAGGATCTCTTTGTAGTTTTTTTACCGGTTTCGGTGTTAGTTGAGAAGACCGGATTTGTATAATAGATACATACTATAAAGAGGGATCATGCCTAATAGCTTGAAGTTTACCTTATGCCACTTTAATTAATTATTGTTCATGCATGCATTTGGAACTCTCTCTGCATTTCCTTTGAAAAACCGGTATTACCGTAGGCTTTTGAATGGTAGTACCGCTGCATCAGTAGCTAATTTCCAAAGATGTATATTTTGGAGCATTTTCTCTCATCTGAAAATCGGTAATACCGGTCTTTGTGAGTGCGGTACTACATATATTTGAAGTAACAGTTAGTTTCTATGCATTTAATGAATCTCAAAGAGCCGTTGAATAGTGGGTGTGGTAGCACCATATTTCCTGATTTTTGGGGATTTTGACTCCCAACGATCTTCCTAGTGGGATGGAGACTATAAATACTTCCCCACCAGCAGCAAGAGACTCTTCTTGAACCTCATTGACTTTGAGCCCTTGTTACATTCTCTTCTACTCATTTGCTTTATTTTTCACATATTAAGGTGACTAAAAGAATTCAAGTGTATTGCATCATTAGGTGATCTTTATTGCACTTGAAAACCTTCAAGCAAACGTTGTGAGTTGTTACTCTTGGTGGTTACCGGCACTTAGACGGTTTGGAGAAAGTTGTGTGGTGATCTCTTTAAAGAGGCTTATGAAGAGACCCGGCACGGTTGTGAGTAGTGTGGTGCTTGCTATCTCTGGAGTGGAGGAAGAACAATCTTAGTGGACTTGAGATGGTTAGGTTTAATTCGTGGAGCCGGTTCAATCCATTTTAGTTTACCTCAACGTGGATTAGAGAAGACCGACAAGCCTTCAAAACCAGGGAAAACATCATCTGTTGTGTAGCTAGAATTATATCTAGTATTGAGATAGCTTCGTGGTACCTTAGTAAAACCTAAAGAATTGAGGTCTTAATTGTGCAAAATAATTTTAATTATGTTCCTACTTATTAAAATTATGTTTAAATCAAAATATTTTAAAAACTTTCTATTCACCCTCTCTACTCATTATCCATAATCCTACAACCCTTACACACCTGGACAGCTGTGGCAGTGTTATCGAACCGTTAGAGTCGAGGACACGGATCACTGCCAATGCACCTCCCTAGAGACGAATCCTGATGTTACTTTCGTTGAAGTATATTCGCACATCTCCTCGTCGGCTCGAGACTTTAGATGAATTGATTGGTTAATGAAATTCAATATAGTATAAAGTTAAGAAGTTTTGAATTATAGACATGTGGATAATATAATTTTAAGAATAGAACAGTTTGCTATTCACTATAAATCCTCATCATAGATCTGACGAAGACTAGACGTAAGAGAAAGTGTTAAAGTATGTTAACCACATTTTGTCGTCAGCTTTTCATGGATGATGCGATGACAGCAACCGGTAGTAGGGAGGAAAGCGTGCGGTCAGAGGGGTATAAATGCGCATCGCAGACTCGAAGCCAAGTAGCAAACACCAAGCGCGAAGTCTCTTCACGGCCCCGACGTCGTTTCGCGGCAAGCCGGCGGCAGCCACGCAAGAGCCGACGTGGGTAGCGGCATGGGTGGGAGAGAAGAAGATAGATGGGGAAGTATAATGCAGGTTCAGATCTTTCCAATCTATAACTTATGCTTTTTTTTTAACAAGTAAATAAAACTTTTTTGTCTCATCTTGAAGCAGCTTATCCTGATATTTATAAATTATCAGTTACAATCGAAAAGAAGTAAAAAAACATGTAACTCTTATTTATTCGTTGACACGGTGCCACTTAAGGCGCAAGACGTTTGACAAGCTGCTTTTCACTTTCGTAGCCCTAAAGGCTAAAAGATTTTCTTAGGGTGACTTGGTTGGTGGTGTTTGTCTGTCGAGATATGGGACCTAGAGGCACAAGATGTTTGACGAGCTGTTATTAACTTCCATAGCCTTAAAGGCTAAAAGATTTTATATCTATTCTGAGAGTGACTTGGCCTGCTGGTGGTGTCAGCAGGTTTTATATTTATTCTGAGCGTGAAATATATTTAAATATTTCATATATAAAATATTTACATCAGCCATTTTTCTGCACCAGTACATATTGGCGACGGATGATGGTGCGACTTGAAACCTGACCGCACAACAGTGAAAACTCATAATTAAGCAGCGCGTGCGCTCAAGAGTAGGATATATATATGAGATTAAGGGACAGATGAATTGGTTAGAGCCTGACCATCCAGAACGTTCTAATGCGTCCAAGACTAGCCAAGTAATTTTTGCTTCTCATCGCGGTAGATGTATTGTATCAGGAGGACACGTAAATTCGTTCACCCTCGCAAAAAAAAAGGGGTAAATTTGTTCAGCACGAATGGCTATAGTTGTCTACTTGCCGTCGTCTCTGTGTGTTTCTTTGCCTCGAGTGTTGGCAAATTTCCGGTCAAAGCTAGCGCCTTAACCCTGCACGTATATACACGCGTGCGAATGTGTGCTAGCACACGCCGCAAAATTCTGCGGAGACAAAATGGACTCAAACGTACTACTTTTTCACTGAAAATACACACGTCAAGTAAGGCTCGGTCGCTGGTTCCGGGACCAGTAATGGAGGACGATTTAGTTATGTCCTAAGTTCAGTGATGCAATGATCTAAATTATTTAGATTAGATCATAAAAATATTATCTAGGTTATATTAAATTTACTTAAACTATACACTAAATATTTTTTCACATGCTGAATTGAAGTCTTCCATATCTGGTCGGGACAGAGCAACCGCAGTGCTCAGCTCTAATGAATACCTTTTGGAAAGGACGAAGAGAGCAAGGGTGCGTCCAAATGGGCCGCTCGATTTCCCTCCTCGTAGGCCTTGCCGCCACGTACGACCTCCACTAGGCTGGGCTGCCCCGGCCCTGCCGACGTGAAGTGGGCTGCCGGATCATCCAGGCCCACGCTCATGTTTAGTAGTAGCATTTGCCAGCAACGCTGGCCTCGGCTGCCGGCCACTCTCCCTCCTCCTCCTACAGCAATTCTTTTTTTTTTTACCGGTGTTAAGCTAGTGGGGGCCGCTGATTTCCAAAAGCAACTTGGACTCTTCAGTTTATTTTTTTCAAAACTGTTCTAGTAACGACCTCTTCACACGAGCTCTCAGCCGGATTATTTTTAACCGTGACGGGGTTGTGTAGGGCCAACATCCGGACGCCGGAGAGTGGTAGAATTTCTCCCTTTGGAAAAAAAGGAGTAGCGACATATTCTCCATTTTGCTAGTAGTGTTGCAGTAAAAGCTGTTCATACTCCTTTGGGACCTGCCGGACTCGTTTTGGCATTGGACCGACAGAGAGCTTCCTTCGGTGGCTGTGTCTTTCAGTCCTGCAAACGTTGTCACCTTTCCGTGTCTGCTGCGACTACTACTAGGGTATATTTTTTTGCTACGACTGATAGTTTTAAGCTGTTAAGGATGGTTTTTATCTATGCTTTTTAACATAAAGGTGGACAGCCAAGATGCTGCAAGGACGGTATGCACAGTTTTGTGCTTGGGAAACCATTCGGAGAATCCGCTTTGAGAGATTGTTCAATTTCGATGTTTGACTTTTTGACTTCCGAAGAACCGAAAAACCAAAAGCGGAAGCCAAAAACCAATGAGAACATGGTCTATTACTGCCATCTTTTACAAATGCATCCAACTAATCATCAATAGATTAATGGGTAGGTTTTTTTTGTTACGGCTTATGGCTACGGTTTTTATTCTAACGCAAGCGTTTGTATGAATAAATCGAATAATCTGCTTAAAAAAACATCCATAAGAATTGTATTTATTTGTAAAAACATTGCCTTAATGATCTGCCTAAAAATAGCAAAAAAAACCATTGTATTTATTTATCGGAGCCATAATCCTAGATGTTGCTGCAGGGTGGCTGCCGCGCGTGCGACGACAATCGCGCTACGAGGCTTTCCAGGAAACCTACCTGGGTTGGCAGGCCGCAGGGGCCTCTTCTATCTTATCTGCTCCTAGCCAGATTCTCTCAGATGGGCACTGGCGTCAAACCCTTGCGACCTCGCAAACGTCATGCGCCAACAAGCGACCGTACAAGTTATTGCTCAGCCAAAAAACAAATGCGATGGTGGGCTTGTTTGATATGATTGTGATTTATGATTTTTCATTGAAATTTTTGAATTTTAATTGTTTATGATAGAAATTACGGAGAGAAATATTCGTTTGCGATTTTGGTTGATACAGATGTTGAGTTTTTAACGTGTACTACAATTAACTTGTAGACTCTGTTTTAAGAAAATATTCTATTTAAAAGTTATGTACTGTAGTAAAAAATTAAAAGCCGTTTTTAGAATATGTTAAAGAACATGCCCACACGATGACTTGTGTTTTTCTATTTCAACGATTGAAACTTCTGTTATTATGAACGGTACGGAATAGCTTTCCTCTGAACTCATCAGCACTGTTGTATCATGATCTAAAAAGAGGGAGCATTAATTGTTGTTGTCATCACCATCAAGTTTTATCATCTAGAAGGTCGGAAAGCTAGCACTACATCATATACTTTAGGCCTAATTCAATCCATTTTTTTAGCGGCTTTTAACTTTTAACTGTTGATTTTTAGCTAAAATTGTATTAGCTATTAGTTTTTTAGAGTTATTTAATTATAGAAAAAAATTAAAAAGTTCTATTATATCTCACGAACAATGCAAAAGAAAAAGAGAAATAAGTTGAAAAACAAAAAAAAACGGAAATTAATTGTCAATGGATAAATAGGCATGTTTTTTTGTTTCGGTTTATGGATTTTGGCTATAGCTTATTTTTAGCTGTTCGCGAGACAGTACAGAGTAACAGAAATTCCGATACGATTTTAACCGATATAAATAAAGTCGCTATAATATGTACTATAATAAATTTATAAACTCCGTTCTAAAATAACACTTCGTTTGAAAGCTGATCACCATACAAACAAACCGAAAAAACAGCCTTTAAAAATCTAAAAAGAGATGCGAAATAACTAAAAGAAACGTTGTGGCCTTTCCATCTCTGCTGCCACCCCTTCTACTTTCTGCAAGCGCATCCAGCAAAGATGAATAATCGGTTGTCGCTGGCCGGTGGCTTACCGCGCGCGTGACGACAAATCGCGCAACGCGGCTTTTCCAGGAAGCATCCACGGGTTGGCAGGTCGCGGGGGGCCTCCGTATCTAATGTGCTCCTACCCAGATTCTCCGAAGATGGCACTGGCGTCACACCCTTGCGACGGCCTTGCAAACGTCATGCGCCAACGAGCAACAGCACTGGCCCCCGTCCGGTCCTTTTTAATTTCTCTTGTTCATCATCAAAAAGCTTCAGCTAAGAAAAGCAATTAATTGTTGTTGTTCATCATCAACATCAAGTTAACAACATCTATTTTAATCGATTGGGATCCTATAAAGAAAACTGGATATTGCTTCTAGGTACTACAAAAGCCTTAATCTAGATTGATCCTATCAAGAAAACTGGATATTGCTTCTAGATACTACAAAAGCCTCAATCTAGCTCTTGTTAAGTGGGGTCGTTGTAAGCGTATACGGAGTTAGTGTGGACTGCCGAAGAATGCCTCTAGGTACAGGCCCTCGAAACACGATCTTTGGTTTAGTTAGGTAAAACTTCGCGTAAGCTCCGATTTCTAATTAAAGGCTTTTTTTTTCATAAAATATAGCTTTGAGATCGCTGTTGGAGTATGAGTGGAGCGTCCACTTTGGTGCTCATGAAACTCAACAATCAACTAGAATTCCACTTTTGTGCTAGATCGAGCCTATTAAGGTTTCATAGCTAGACGACTTCTTTTGTCACATGCACTAATTATTCAATGCTGACCGGTGGTACTATAATAAAATTGGGTAACAACGTATAATGTCAGGCTAGCAGCGGTAAATATTATCCGTTAAATATTGTAAGGGCGTCCGTGAGATGGGCAACTCATGGACATCCTCCTTATGCATTCTCAAAAACTTTCAAACAATTCTTTTTTTCAGAAATCTAATAAAAATTTCATCTGTTAAAAAAGATTTTAAAAACGTTTAAATTATTCAAAAAAAACAATTCAGGAAAAAATCAACTAAATATTTTATTCAAAAGTTTCGATTTGGAAAAAAACCGATTGGAAAAATGATCTGAAAAGGATTCAACTGGGGAAAAAATTTTGATTTGAAAAGCTTCAACTAAGAAAGAAAATCCATTCGAAAAAAATCAGTTGAGAAAACGAAAATCGATTAAAAAATCCAAGGTCGTAGGAAAGATGAGGACGTTAAGGACGTCCGTAAATTAGTCGGGACCCTTTTGGTATTCCAAAAAACCAAGTTGTCAAGCTGGAATTTTAGAGCATGCTCGAGTCACATTCCAAAATTAAATTGTCTATTTCATCTTTCTTATATTTGTCCAAATCTGCTGGAAGCCCAAAACTGGACCAATTCAAGCAGTACCTAACTCGATAACAATGTCTCGTTGTGTCCTGAAAGAACCCATATGTAACAATTCGTACCGTTCACATGTCATATCTTCATGCCATCCGCATCGCCTGTACCCTAGATCTCTACGTGATTTCTCTGACAATTCCCTGAACATTGCTGACAAAGACAAGGCTCGGTTGGACTGAGATAAACTGATTTATGATTAAAATTGTATTATAGTTAGCTAAAATTACACTGTAGCTGATGATAGCTTATTTGACGTAACTAAATTTAAAAAATTTTAAAATAAAAAACAGGTTAACCTATCACGGACAACATAAACGAATACGGGAAAAAAGAACCGGCAAAAAAGCTAGAAAAAGATAAAATTTAAAAATAATAAAAATAATCCAAAAACCAGAAGTTCAAACCAAAATGAGCGGAGCCATATATTAGCGCATCAAACAAGTCAGCTAAAATTATTGGATTGGGCTCCAACATGTTTAACCACATTAGACAAAGGAATAATTAGAAGTACTAGTGTAGGACATGCACCGGCCACCATGCATGTCATTGTAGGGAGCAACCTGCCAATGGAAATCAATTTGTTTGGATCCTTTGAGATAAATTGATGTGAATGTGATAATTTGAAGCTTTAGCTAGCTCACCGTCTAGATATTTTGGATTGCCTACTTTTCTGCAATCATCAGCCAACCATTTGCAATAACATTCTCTACAATTTTTAGCAGTAAAAAGTGAGCATATAGTATTCGCATTCATAGATGATGATCTTGTTACCTTTTTCTTCCGAGAGGAATAGATGTAACTGGTGTCTTAAATTTTTGAATTCTGAACTGTTCGCGAGAGACAGTATATAGCGAAATGGTCGTATATGATTTTAGCTAATAGAACTGAACTCGCTACAGTTCCTACTACAATCTACATATAAACTCCGTCTAAAAAACCGTTTAAAAACTAATTATTATAGCAAATAGAAACCAAGCCCTAAGTTAAGTCAAAACAAAACCATCCATAACCAATGCACGGTAAACGTCATTGGACTGTTTTAGCTCGATTGCGACCTAGCAAATGTCACGCGCCAACAAGCAACAGTACAAGTTAGTGATCAGCCAGAAAGCCAAATGCGATGACTATATGATGACTTCGTTTTTTTTTTTCGTTTTCAACAATTGAAACTTCCGTTGCTATGGACAGTACAGAATGGTTGTCCTATGTACTCATCAGCACTGTTGTCATCCTGATCTAAAAAAAAGCATTAATTGTTGTCATCATCAAGTTTTATCATCTAGAAGACCCGAAAGCTACTGGAGAATGCCTCTAGAAGGACTAGAAACACAATATCTGCTTTAATTAGGTAAAACTTCGCTTAAGCTTCAATTTTTAATTGAAGTAATTTTCTAGAAAATATAACTTTGAGGTCACTGTTGGAGTATGAGTGGAGCATCCACTTTGGTGCTCATGAAATTTCACAAGCAACTAGAATTCCACTTTTGTGCTGCAGCCACTTAAGGTTTCATGGCTAGACAACTTTTTTCACATACACTTATTTAATGTTGACCGGTGGTACTATTAAAGAAAGGGATATTTATATAAAATTATAATGGGAAAACATATAAATGTTACAAAAATGATGCACTACCAACTCATTTCCTATTCTATATGCATTGAGCTAAAACAACGTATAAAATCAGGCATCCGTGAGATGGGCAACTCACAGGCACCCTCCTTATGCATTTCAAAAACTTTCAAACAATTTATTTTTTAGAACTCTAAGAAAATTTCCAGTTATTAAAAATTAATTCGAAAAAACTTGTATATGATTCAAAAAAATCCAATTGAGAAACAATAAAATCAATTAAAAATTGATTTAAAAAATCAATTTGGAAAAGTTCAATTTAGAAAAAACGATTCGAAAAATATTCAACTAGAAAAAAAAATTTGATTCGGGAACTAATTCAATCGAGAGACAAAATCGATTGAGAAAAATTCAATTCAAAAAATTGTGGCGACGCGGGAAGGGAATGATGCGGCATGGCGGTAGATCTCCAGGCAACAAGAAGGTAGTAGCAAGCAGTGGCACGCACGGAGGGTTGGCGCGATGGGTGGTAACGCACGGAGATGGGATACGTCGGTGCTCGCCGGATCCGTCGCTGATGAAGGTGTGGTAGCAAGATTAGGCGAGGGAGCATGTAAACAGAGCAAGCGGAGAGGGGTCTGATCGTGCCCAGCTTATTCATGTACATTTAGCCAAATAGATCGTCGATGGTTTGTTAATTTTATTACGAGTTATAATTAAGTTTACTATCAATTATAATTAATTTTACTGTCAGGTTATGAATCCGTAATTAAAAGAGTACAATAATTTTAATATAAATAATTATACTATCAACCATAAATAATTTTTCTGTATTATTATAAAAGAACTATTGTGCATACAGTTTCTGTCACTGTATTATAAAAGAGCTATTGTGCATATAGTTTCTGTCACTGTATAGAGGTGTCCATCTAAACATCGTACATCTAGTCGGATAAAATTGACATGATCTATTTGTTATTTATGTCATGTACGATGGACACCTAACTCGGTAACAATGTCTCGTACTATCATGAAAGAACCCATATGTAACAATCCGTACCATGCGCACATCATATTTTAATACCATCCGTATCAACTGTATATATTTTGTAGATCTCCACGCGATGTTCTCTGACAATTCCATGAACATTGCTGAGAAGGATAGGCACGGTTGACAATTCCATGACCACTCTTTATAGACAAATAAATTGTGCTCAAAACTAATAACTATAGCAAAAAGCAATCACTATTTATTAGGTTGTACTAATGCAGGACTAAAGGTATATAGAAATGAAGCACTTGACTTATTCATTAGTGTACATGGATATATATACAATAGTGACACTAATGTGAATACATACAACAACTGCTAATATGAATACATGTAGCAACTCGAATTAATCTCCTGATGAACCAGGTGTCACATGTGAATTAATCTCCTTATTGAACCGATGCGTCACATGCATGCGTATGGTAGGTTAACACCCTTCGTAGTTGGAACGGAAGCGGGATGGACGTTTAAGCTGGAACAAAACTCCTTGAAGATAGCCGTGGGAAGGCCCTTGGTGAAGACGTCGGTCAGACGTTCAAACTAAAACAGAATTCTTTGAAGGTCGCTGTAGGGAAAGGGGGTCAACAAGCTCGTGCCTGTCGACACCAGTGAAAGCGAGGGCGAAGCTTCGATGGCGGAGAAGAAAAGTCGACGATGGTAGTCCCCAACATCGAGAGATCACACCGACGACACAAGTAGAGGGAAAGGGGAGAGAGGTAGAGAGGTAGGGGAGGAGTGAGTAGAGTAGGTGAGGTGGCGGCTATGAAAGTGGCCAGCAGTGAGGCAGGCAGCCAGAGGCAGTGGATAGGGCTGGTGGTGCCTAGAAAAGGAAAGGGGAGAGGGCGTGATAGAGAAGAAGAGTGGTGGCTTCGAGGTGGAAGAAGAAGAGGAGGGGTAGCCTAAGGTAGGGACATCGGCGGCGGGGAACCACCGGGGGTAGTGGATCTAGAACGATAGTGAGTTGAGACCAAAAGAGAGAAAGAGCACGAGAGAGTGAGAAGAAGGGGGAATGGCAGTGGTGATAGGATGGAGGAAGGAGAGAGGGAGCTGGAGAGGCTACCGACTGTGAGGGAAGCCATTGGCGACAACAGGTCTGGAGGTGGCACCGGGGTGGTGTAGGGGAGAAAGAAGGAGTGAGGGAGAGAAAGGAGAGGCGGTCGGTGGCGCCATTCACACCAAGGCGCCGTGGGAGGCGCAATGGTTGGGAGGCGCGTCGTGGGAGTTAGCAATGCGGTGGTGCCGTCCATACCAGGGCGGTGAGAAGATGGCTGCTTCCAAAAGTGGAGACGCTCCTCCTGAGGGCAGTGCAGCGGAAGACGAGTGGCGGCGCTAGGATTTGGAAGCTAGAAAATCTAATGCTCTGATACCATGAACGCTCACAAAAATAAATCACTTAATTGATTCATTGATGTACAGGGATATATATACAATGGTGATACTAATGTGAATATGTGAGACCATGTGGAGGTCACTCAATGGTTGTGATGAGTAATTGACTTTTGGATTAGAGTATGGGTAAAGGTTGAGTTTGGATTTGAGGAGTTTTGCAAAAGATCGCTTCTGTCGACTTTGTGGTCGATCAGTTCAATCGGATGTGTTCACTGTTTCATCTGTGTGGTCGGCAGTCTGTCTTACGACTTGGTGGTAGGTAGTCAGTATTACGACTTGGTGGTTGGCAGGAAGTCCTACAACTTGGTGGTCGGCAGGAGTTCTTACAACTTTGTGGTCGGCAAGAAGTCCTACGACTTAGTGGTCGGCAGGAGATCTTACGACTTGGTGGTCGACAGAAGTTCTTACGACTTGGTAGTCGGCATGTGCGCTTACGACTTGGTGGTCGTAGGTTCTGCTGGTCGTGATCGATAGTCGTAGCTCTGCCTGATTACGATCGATGGTCGCAGCTTCTGCCTGGTCGTGATCGATGGTCGTAGACGATGTAAGCGGTGGTCATAGCAATCGTTGCGGTAGTCATAGCGATCTGTGCGGTAGTCATAGCTTGTGTCCTCGATGGTCGTAGCGATCTGTGTGTTCGATGGTCACAGCGATCGATCGTGAGCAGTCGTAGCTTCTGCTGAATGTAAGCGATAGTCGTAGCATTCTGTATGCCTGTGTATTTGATGATTGTAGCGACTGCTACATGGTCGTAGTAGATTTCAGTGTGGTCGTAGGCTGTTGGAAGGATCTCATGGGCTACAAGTACCTCATTTCTTGTGCATCCGAGTAGTTGTAAGTCGTATTAGACCAGTTGGTTTGCTGATATTGTTCACTGGAATGCATTTTGATTGTGCAAATTGATGATCTTTATTTATCGTGCGGTGCTACGTGATGGTTTGCTTATTGGTGTTGGTTGTAGGACTTCGAAGCTAGGTCATGGTGAGGTGTAGGAGGACAGGGACTAGGAACAGTGAGGTGCTGATGTCCAAAACAGTCAGGGAGACGCTGAAGATGATCGAGGCTGGTGGGGTGGTTTCAAGCTGGGATGATGAGGAACCAGAGCGGGAGCTACCGGAGGTGGACATGACAGGCAACGGCGAGGTGGACCGGGACTAGGCTCAGGGAGGAGTCGAGGTCTAAACGGTTAAGGATGTCGGGTGTCGACATGCGCGAGGAGAAGCACATGGTGCGCCAAGTGACTTGGGTCGTTTGCAAGCGAGGACGGTTCATCCGGATTCAGATGCATGAGAGGCTTGAGGACAAGTCATTGGGGCCACATGTAAGCCACTTTGAGAAGCGTGCATGAGTAAAACCCGGTGTTAGGTGGGGTTAATGGGTTATCCCTGTTTTGACTAATGGTAGGATCCATTAGATCTAGGGTTCATTGGTGAGCCTATAAAAAGGGGAGAAGAGGCAAGAGCTAGGATTTGAGACGGTTGGCTTTAGGGCTGTGCATTTTCACACCAAACTGAAAAAACCGAACCATATCGGTCAACTTAGTTTGACCGATATTCGGTTTGGTATCTGAAAAATTGGCATTTCATCTATTCGGTATTTCCGGTATAAACCGAGCTAAAACCGAAAAAATCGAGTTTGCCAGTTCGCTGCCTGTTCTTCGGACTTGAGCACCGCGGTTCAGCCCATTAGCCCAACTCCGACTCGGCCCACCAACTGATGCACGCGCCATGGCCCGCCTAACCGGCTAACCCTATTACGCACACCGTCCAGGCGTCCACCGACATCACCACACCGTAGTCGCCACTCACCAGATCCATTCCTCTCGTCTTCAACCCTAGCCTTAGGTGGGCGCTCGGTGCTCCCCCAGTCCCAGGCTCGACCGGTGGCCACGCGGGCTCCAGTTCTCCGCCTCCATCGGTGCTCCTTCCAGTCCGAGTCCCAGCCTCCCAGGCCTAGACGCCGGCCTCCTCCCAAGTCCTAACTCCCAAGACATGTTAGGGCTCCCTCTCCCAAGACGCTGGCGCCAAGCCCTCACCGCGTGGAGCCACCGACAGCAGCGCCGACTACCATGTCTTCTCCATTCACCACTAGATTTATAATTTATAAATGCTCCAGTAGAGTAATCCGACCTCTAGTGCTCCCTAGTCCCAGGCTCGGTCGGCAGCAGCTCGGGCTCCGGTGCTCCACCTTCGTCGGTGCTCCCAGACTCCAGTCCGAGTCCCAACCTCCTAGGCCTAGACACCGGCCTCCTCAGTACTCCCAAGTCCCACTTCCAAGACTCATCGGGGCTCCCTCTCCCAAGACGCCGACACCAAGCCCTTACCGCGTGGAGCCACCGACAGCGCCGCCGACTACCAGGTCTTCTCCATTCACCACTAGATCAAAATTCGAAATGCTCCAGTAGAGTAGTAGACAGCAGTCAAGTCCACCTCTAGATCTACCAAATTTGCTATACATTATCTTGATTCATTTGTTTGTTTGATGAATGCAACATTGAATAGTTGAACCTAGATTGGTGAATGGTGATTGACTAATATAGTGATATCTACTACAACATCAGAGTTACAGAATCAATAGGATCTTGTGAAGTAATTCCTTTCTCTATCTTTCATTTGGCAAATAATAATTGATAGAATGCCAGATTGCTAGTTGCCTAGTGTGTTGTGAACTTGTAATGTTGTTGCCTAGCCTGGTTATTGCATTGGTTAATGGTTATCTATCTTTGCATTTTTTGATTATTAGATGTCTGAGTCAGATGATATTGCAAATATTCATGTTGCTGCTGCTAGGTCAGTGGGTATTGGTACGAATGTGGGCAGCAATGAGGCTGTTGGTCCCAATGAAGCTCAAGATGGAAAGAAACAAATGAATCCCAGATAAGAGATATGGAACCATTACACATGACTACCAGATGACCAGAATAAGGCTAAATGCAAGTATTGTTCTCGGATCCTTGCCTGCGATTCACAAAAAATGATATATCCTCATTAGTCTCTCATGCAAAATGTTGTAAGAAACATCCTGCCAGGATCAACAGTCAAACTGAACTAAGCATCGGAGTTCGGTCTGCACTCTGCAGTTCTGCTGGACTGGACTGCACTCTACTGCTCTGCATCTGCTGCTTGCTGCTGCTGGACACTAGTCTGCAGTCTGTTGCACCGTCTGTCTGCTGGAGTTTGGAGAATCCACTGAGTCTGCACTTGTCACTTACTCACTTTGTCAGCTTGAGTGACAGACTGGCAATGTAATGTGGCATTAGCCATTAGATTTTTTATTGTTCTATGACTTATGAGCTGATTGACAATGTAATGTTCTGAATTCTTATGAGTGATGAGTCGACTAGGCGTGGTCTCGTGGACTCGGACTCGTGTCGGTGTGGCTTTTGCCTTTTGTAATTATGAATTTCTGATGATGAGGCAGTCAAGCAGATGAGCTTTATGTGACTTGACTTCTGTAGTTCTGTGTAATTTCTTAATTCTGATGAAGTGATGATTGATGAATGAGTGATATGTGAATGTGATGATGAATTGATGAGCTTTTGAATTTTGATGTTGTGTGGTTGTGCCGGCGAGCAAGCAGGTACCGATCGATCTGGATTATGGAATGGAGTTATGGAGATTAAGGTGTAGCAATTCGCACAAACTTTGGTAAAATTGGTATTTACCGATACCGTACTGAAATAAGTTGGTATTTACCGATCCCACACCGTATTCTATAAAGTACCGTATTTCCCGAATTACTAAAACCGTAATTACCGAGCGAACCGTATTTACCGAACCGTACAAACCGAAAAAACCGAACGAACAGTCCTAGTTGGCTTAGCCTTGGTGGCTAGCATCTCTCCCTCCCATGGGAGTTAGGTTAGAGAGTGAGTGTTGGCTCTAACCTTAGAGTTTGGTCCTCCCGATGGGAGTGGCTGTGAAACCAGTATCTCAAGTGAGAAATCCAGCAATCATTGGTCTACCATTTGTGTATCTTTCTGTTTGAAGTTGCTTTGTGTTTGAGTTTTTGGTTTGGTTCTTCCTCTTTGTTCTTCATTCTGCTCCTCTCTTTTCTTGATCTGAAGGTGTTCTTGACTTGATCTCGTTGATGCTCTAAATCACAGTGACAGGTGGGAATATAACAAAAGACATCTTGGCTTGCTTTGACCCACGAACAGTTTTGATCAACGGCTTCAGTTCTTGAACTCGGTTCATGTGCGCTCTTGATCAAATCGCAAAAAGGTCTTAATTTGGTTAATAAGTTTTCAATTCAAGATTGGAGTAACATCTTGAGACCTTAAGCAATTTACGTACAAAGTTTCATGACCATTTGATCTGTTAATCAAAAGATGTGTGGATTTTAGATCTTGCGATCGTGCGGTCGTGCGTTGCTCTGTTCTTTCGATTCATTTTCGACCGCTTCTAGTTTTGGCCACGGTCAAGACTCAGATCACATCGCGTCTGATTTCGACTGCACTTGTTTCCGATTGCTCGATGGTCGTAGATCTCGTGGTCATGCGCCCTCACTGCTTTTCAAGTTGTTTACGGCCGCAGTCGATTATGAGTGCTTGACGGTCTTCGACCACATCACATGACTACTCTGTTTTGAGATCGTTCTCTTCTCTCTTGATGTTTTCTTGATCCAAGAGTTTTGATTTGATTTCTTCGATGTAGCTGCTTGCTATGGTTTCCTTTGAAAAAGCAAATATGACAGTTTTCTGTCGCCTTTTTGAAACGGCTTATCGGGACAGTCTTTTCGAAGTGTCTTATCGGTATTCGGTTCATTTGCACAAACTCTGTGCTAGAATTAAAAGTCATCAGCTGCAGCAATGATTCATTAGCCACAGCAAAAAAAAAAAAAGAATCAGGACCTATATTACCTGGACCACTCATTGCTCACCTTAAATCACCTGTTAAAAACTTCAAATTATTCCAGCCATCCAATAATCGGGATCGCGGCTCCCTTCTAATGTCTTCCGATCTTCTTGGAAACTTCTTGTTGAACTTTCATCTCCATAATTTGACGAAATGATTTTGAACATTTAAATATATGTATACAGTGGCATAGCAAGTAAAACAATTCGTACGGATCAGAAGTCAAAAGGTGCAAGAGTACTGCTGAAACTACCTGCGTCTTTTTTGAAATCCACCAGATGGATTGGAAAGACAGCGAACTATCTAGAAAAAATAAAACCAAATGACTAGCTGGTACTTGCGTCGAAGTAACAACCTTAACGTAATCTATTGTCAACTTGCATTTCAGCAGCAACCATACATAACAGAAGAAACCTTTTCTATGTTTTTGTTTTGAAGGCCGTACTTACACACCTACCTGTACCTGTATACTGGAATGATTCGTTCTTTCTGCAAATAGCAGATACGAATATTGGATACAAATTCAGTAATAATTTAAGGAGCTTGATACCCTCACAAGTAATTTAAGACCACTTTGTGCACTGTTCACGGTATATATAGTACTATAGTAGTGCACTAATGCACATCATATGCAGTACGAAATTAATTTTCGCAGTCAAAAAACGGTTGCAGGTGAGCTCGAATTATTGGTGGGGGGCTGGATTGATGCAAGCTGTTCTTGTCACTGTGACTTGTTTATGAACTTGCTTTCTTGGCTCATGGCCAACGACTAGAACGATAAATTGAATTGTGGTTAGTGGTCACACCAGAACATACATGGAAACAAGGTCGTTGTTGCGCATCAATTACATTAAGAAAAGAAAGTCAAAATCTGGGAGGAAAGTCAAGGAACTGAAATTAAAACCATGTGCAAGAAGCTAGGTCGTACCATACATCGGTTATGTTTAGTTCTCTGATTGGCTTCAACACAATGCATGGTCACTGTATTATGAGAATCAGTTACATTTTTTTTTGACAATATGAGAATCAGTTACATGATATCATGTATTTGGTTGCAGACCTGTATTTAAGCTGAACAAGAAAGGGCATCAGTGTTATACATCTATTGATCAGAAGAAAAAGACGATAATCATTTATGAATGTGAAAACTATATAGTACTTTTTACTGCTAAAAATTATAGAGAATGTCATTGCAAATGGTTGATTGATGTTTGCAGAAAAGTAGGCAATCTAAAGCTTCAAATTATTACACTCACATCAATTTATCTCGGAGGATCCGAACAGATTGATATCCATTGGCAAGTTGCTCCCTACAATGACATGCATGGTGGCTGGTGCATGTCCTTGTTAGCCTACCATGCGCCTTGGCTCAACCAGGTTATTAATTCGCATGTGACCACTCGGTTTAAATAGAAGATTAATTCGAGTTGCTACATGTATTCTATAGAACCGGACAGGCAACAAAGTGGGGGTGAATTGTGTCTAGAGATTTTTCCTCCAAATATTTACATAATCCTTTTCTCCAATAGCTACAAAGCTATGAAGATTAGGATATGAGCTCTACCTGAAAATAGAGGAACATAGAGCTCAATACGACAATAGCAGGTTACTATGTGGTTGGGAGTCCCCAGTCAACCAAACTGATCACCACTGGTTAGCAGAGAAAAGCAACATGGTCGAAAGGCAGACAATGTGGTCAAAACCACTATGGTCGAAATCAACGTGGTCGTAACCAACGTGGTCGAAACCAATGTGGTTGTAACCGACTTGGTCATAACCAACATGGTCGTAAGCAACGTGGTCGAACGCCAACGTTGTCGAAGACCAACGTGGTTGATACCAACGTTATCGATGTCCAATGTGCAGTCGAAAAGCCAATGTAGTTCAAGACCAATGAGTGGTCGGAAACCAGCGCTATCAAAGACCGACGCAATCGTAAACAATGTGGTCGAAGGCCAATGAATGGTCAACACCACCGTAGTCGATGATCAAAGTGCGGACAGAAAATACATGCAATCGAAAACCAGTACGTGGTCATAACAGATCAGAAAGTGACCAACAGATCTACGACCATTCACCGATCGAAAACAAGTGCGGTCGTAAACAACTAGAGGTTGCAGAGAAGGCGCATGATCACACGACTTAGGACCATTGGGCGATAGAAAGCAGATGTGGTCGTAAACGACTAGAAGTACCAGAGGCACCTGACCACATTACTTAAGGCCATTGAGGAGATCAGTTGTGGTCGTGAACGACTAGAAGTAAAAAAAGGCGCACAACCACTAGATCTAAAAACATCAAATCTTTTGATTCAGACATCAAATGGCCTGAAAAATTTGTACGCAAATAACTTAAGATCTCAGGAAGTTAATCCAATCTTGGATTCAAAACTCAGTTAGCGAGTTGAGACCTTTTTGAGATTTGATTAAAGGCGCACAAGAATAGAGACTTGAGATCAAGCAGACGAACCGACCAAGCTTGTTGGAAGATAATAGCAAGATGGCTTTGCATCCAATCCCACATGTCAAGCAAGCAACTACATCGAAGAAATCAAATCAAAACTCTTAGAACAAGAAAAGATCTAGAGAGAAGACAACGATCTCAAAACAGAGCAGTCATGTGACGTGGTCGAAGACCATCGAGCACTCGTAACCGACTGCGGTCGTAAACAACTTGAAAAGTGGTGAGGGCACACGACCACGAGATCTATGACCATCGATCAATCAGAAACAAGTACGGTCGAAATCAGATGCGATGCGATCTGAGTCTTGACCATGGTTGAAACTGGAAGCGGTCGAAAATGAATCGGAACAACAGAGCACGACACGACCGTAAGATCTAAAATCCACATATCTTTTTATTAACAGATCAAATGGTCGTGAAACTTTGTATGCAAATAGGTTAAGGTCTCAAGAGACTACTCCAATCTTGAATGAAAAACTTATTAACCAAATTGAGACCTTTTTGCAATTTGATCAAGAGCGCATATGAACTGAGTTCAAGAACCGAAGTCGTTGATCAGAACTGCTTGTGGGTCAAAGCAAGCCAAGATGGCTTTGGTTATATTCCCACATGTCACTGTGATTCAGAGCATCAATGAGATCAAGCCAAGAACACCTTCAGATCAAGAAGAGAGAGGAACAGAACGAAGAACAAAGAGGAAGAACCAAACCAAAAACTTAGAACAGAGCAAACATCAGAAGCATGCGACCCGTTTCCCATTAGGATGGAGGAAACCCCTGCTGCCTGGTAAGAAGAAAACAAAGAAATATCAGAACATACGTGAACATTAGTACCAGTATCAACTCACCACTCAGTAGATTGATATACTGAAAAGACAACAGGTGGATTACCATACCCGCCTGAAGTCGAGGCCTCGCCTATGATCACGTTGATGACCTTCTTCTTTGGTCGTTCACCATCTTCGATCTTGCGAGCGGCGGTCATTCGCCATATGACCGTCTTTTCCGCACACAAAGCAGGTGATGTCCTTCAAATCTTTTTTCTCGTTTTTCTTCTTAAAACTAGTTGTCTAGTTCGGTTTGTTGGATTTGTACTTCTTAGCAACAGTCTTTTTCTGTATGACATTTGTATTGTATTGGCCAGATATGCTAGGTGCATCTTTTGCTCTTGCATTTTCTTCCACATCGAGGGCTGCAATGAGATCCTCAATAGAAATATCCTCCCTCTTATGTTTCAAACTAGTAGTAAAATCCCACCAAGAGACAGGGAGTTTAGCAACAATGCCCGTAGCCACAAACTTTGCAGGCAACACATAGCCCAGGTGCGCAATCTCACCGACTAGTAGCTGGAGATCATGAGCTTCTCCAACTATGGACTTAGCCTCATCCATGCTAAAGTCAAAAAATTGCCCACACATGTAGATCCAGCGACCTGCCTCTGCCTCTGCATGCTTGTGCTCTAGTGCATCCCACAACTCTGTGGCGAACTTAAAGTCTATGTGCACATCATAGAGCTGATCTGCCAGAACAGTTATAATGCAGCGAAAAGCAGTGTTGTTCGCATTTTCAAACTGCATGAACTGCTCAATCGTAAATGGATACTACGGATGGATAACCCACCACAGCCCCAAAGACATGAGCCAAAACTTGGCTCTAGTTTGGCATCTACGAAAGTTCTGACCAGAAAACCTCTTAGGTTTCATCGAATCAGAAGCACTAGCCATTGCTGTATTGCAACAAAATTCACAATAAGGTTTCTGGAATATTGGAAACGTGGGCAATATTTTAATTCCAAATTTTACTAGGAGGCAGAAACAATAAACTAGTGATGCAAAACTCACAACTAACAACAGGCTACTCATCATACTTCAGAAAATACACAAGTAAATTATATTAACAAAGTCGAACGAACGCGCGAACGGCTTACTTGTTAGCCTGAAGAAGAACAGGAAGTCGCACAGGCTTGACGTAGTGCAGAACGTAGATGACGCGGTGCAGGAGCGGTCGCGCAAAAGCGTTGCCGAGAAACCTTATTGCCGCCCCGTGTAGGTACTCTCCGCGACAACGGTTCGGAGATAGCCGCTTTCCCTCCTTCCAGGTGCATGCTGGGAAGAAATGTCGACGAGGTTCGGACGACAGCATGCAAGTGTAAAATTTAGTTTAGAGCTCTTCTTTAAAAATATAGTATTTTTTAATTAATAAATGAATGTCCAAATCCTACTGGTAGAGGTAATTAACTCTCCAAGAAGAGTCAAACACTGGATATACCAACCAGATCACCGGGGAACCTAGCAATCTACCAGGTCATCGCTACAGTGCATGCAAATTAATCGGACAGATTCAACTGGAATATTCCTTTCGTTTTCCTATTACTCTAACCAGAACAACACTGTACCATCATGCGTCGTTAACGTCAGGCCGCCGCCGTACCATGGCTGTCCGGCCACGCACAGGACGAACAACTAACCGATCAGTGCTGACCGAGTCCCAAGCCTTTGGACCATGTCTCGTACCGAAATCTAGGGATCTCCATCCCACGTACATCCACAGCAAACGCATCAGCTTCTTTCTACACCTACTTACGTGAGATGAAAAAGTCAGGGAAAGAATGAACAGCTCCCGCGGCTTCACGTGTCCCCCGTCCCCACCACACGGCACCACTCCAAACGGTCAGTCTCTATTTTTTTACGGTTTATTTAATTCAGAAAACACTTAGAACATGTCGCCTTCTGATTTTAGCTTTTCTTTTGCTTGTGTTCAATTTTTTTATTTTTTATTTTTTAATTATCTATAACGGTATAATGATTTTTTTATTTTTAAATGAATAACTTAGAAAAAAACTAATAATTGCTATTATAACGTAATTTTAGCTAGAAACTACAGATCTAAGCCAGAAGTTTATGAAAAGCGGAGAAGAAAACACGACGCCAGTAGGAAGGTGACCCTCGCGGCACGGCACGCCGTGCACGTACGCCGCACATATGCTTTTGCTTGGCCGGCGGGCCGGCCCCCACGCGGTACCCACCGTTTACGCGGTACGCGCTTGCGCCCGTCCGTGGCGTCGCTCCCACTCGGGGAAATTATACAAGCTATATATATACTTAAGAATGTATTTCAAAGTAAAATCCTAAATATGTATATTAAAAGAAGTATGGATAAATATTTATGAAACTTCAAAACATAGAGAGAGCTCCCCTTTAATGTGTGTATACAAGTGTGTATAATGAAGACATATGCATATATTCAGTTTGGACTATTTGTGGAGTTTAATCTACATTTTGGATCTAAGGAATGAACTAGTATATGAGAAAATGTGATTTCGAATATATACCTTTTTGATTTCACCTTGCATCCAAATGAGACTAAACTATAGTATACTTGCACAAATATATTAGTCTCATATATATATTTATCATTATCACCAAGATATTATAATAGAATTTGTCATTATCACAAAAAAACAACTTAATCTAGGGATCTCCATCCTACATACATCCACAGCAAACACATCAGCTTCTTTCTACACGTACTTACGTGAGATGAAAAAGTCAGGGAAAGAATGAACAGCTCCCACGGCTTCACGTGACCCCCGTCCCCACCACACGGCACCACTCCAAATTACTTCAGTTTTCTATTTTTTTTATGATTTATTTAATTCAGAAAACATTTAAAATACACCGTCTTCTGATTTTAGCTTCTTTTTTGCTTTTATTCGATTTTTTTTATTTTTTTTATTATCTATGACGGTATAATAATTTTTTTATTTTTTAAATGAATAACTTAGAAAAGACTAATAATTACTATTATAATATAATTTTAGCTAGAAACTACAGATCTACGTCAGAAGTTTACGTAAAGCGGAGAAGAAAACACGGCGTCAGTAGGAGGGCGACCCTCGCGGCACGGCACGCCGTGCGCGTACGCCGCACATATGCTTTTGCTTGGCCGGCGAGCCGGCCCCCCACGCGGTACCCACCGCGTACGCGGTACGCGCTTGCGCCCGTCCGCGGCGTCGCTCCCACTCGGCGAAATTTCACGCGCGGGCATGCATGCACCCGTACGGCCGTACCTCCAAAAACCGGGGCCGGTTTCCCAGCCCTGGGAAGACAGCGAGGAGCCCTAAAAAAAAAAGGCACACATCCCATCATTGTAGTTGACGAAAGGGGCCAGTTGGTAGTTATCCGCAAGTTGCTCACCACCAGTCCACCACTTGCAGCCAATGGGCTGGTGCGTGCGTGCGGTGCAGTTCATTAGGTCGCATGTGATACACGAGCTCGGGGCCGCGGCTCTCCACCTATTTCTCCCTGCAGTATAGTCACAAGTGGTGGCTGCTCTGTGCATGCCAAGGACATGCTTGTGTGTGCACGGCTAGTTTATGGTTGGTTTTGAGTTCTGGACGCATGTGGGGTGGCGTTTTGATATACATGGCCCCGATGAGATGGATGAGGATAACTGTGAGGCGCTGCTTTCTTTAGGCGGTTTAACGCAGGAACTAGATCTTGTACCACAGGGCCTAGCTCTTGTCACTTGAAGGTAATTAAAATTAGTGGACCATGCGCAAGTAGCCTATATAAAAATAGTTTTATAGCTGTAAATAGCGTTAACAGCATTTAATACAGAAAGCATTGTTTAGGTCGTGCTTTGAGTTTATTGTCAGGTTCATTGTGTTTTTTTTAGAAAGAAAAGTCTTAGGTGATGAAAAGCACCTCATATATATCTCGTGCTTTATTTTTTTTGTCAGGTTGATTTTAGTTTTTCTATAGTAAATTATTTTTCTACAATAATTAACTTTCAAACGAAATGTCTTTTTAAGACGGAGTCGATTGTAGTAGACACTGTAACGACTTTATATATATTAGCTAAAATTACACATGAGTTTCTCTTACTCCGTACTCTCTCACACAAACAGCCAAAAATCATCGGCCGTAGCTCAAAAACATGCTCTGTATATGTACCGGTAAATTCCAGAGACCTTTGTCAGTTGGTACTAGGAATTTTTGTAAAATTTAAGTCTTATCACTTAGCATTTGTTCCAACAGAATTTGTGTTTAGCTTAAGCTGCAAGATTTACAAAACTATAGTTTCAGAGATTCTCGGTTTTTTAGAACTTCAGCCGTGACATTAATTAACGATATGGTCGGTGTGTTATGTGCACATCGAGCATCTGTTTGCAAGGCACGAATATAGTTTCGCAGGTTCTCGGTGTTTTGTAACTTCAGCCGTGACATTAATTGATGATATGGTCGGTGTGTTATGTGCACATCGAGCATCCGTTTACAACACTCGAATATGTGATGTGATCGCTTGAAATGTTCTCCTTGTTTCACTATATTTATTCATTACATTGGGAGTATTCATTTTAATATATTTGCTTATTAAGAGAATTTATAGTGTAGTTTTGATAATTTTTTTCACCTACTAACCTTATTTATATGCTTTAGAAGATGTTAGCAAATTGTGTCATGTCATTTAATAGGATTACGTATAGTTATTTCTCATTAAATATTTTTTTAGATTTAGTATTGTTTTAGTCTATGTGTATGTTATGCCGTGAAAAATGAAGTGAAATAGAGATAGTAGGAAATTTCATAAAAAATCTAACTAATATATATACACACACACGGGACATTGAAATGGGACACCAATCCTCCTTGTCTTTGGATTGCTTTTAGATACGTGCAAGTGCAATGATAAGGCATCGATTTGGAAAACAATTTATTGATTTAGCATATTGAATCAATCATAGATGGAAAGTTTTAATCATGGATGAAAATTCTCAAACATAGGGCATATACATCATGGTGCCCCTATTATTTATACTATATATATATATATATATATATATATATATATATATATATGTTGTATATATATGTGGGGTTGTGTGTATATATGGGAGTTCATTTTCGAACTTTCAAGTATGAACTTAGGCATTAAATATTATCGAATTTATATATCGCACGCATACGCCACGAATGAAAGCAGAGAGGGAGCCACGTCAATTCTTGGCCACGTACTAAAGATACCGATCGATGCTGCTCACATCCTTGCCTTGATTGCCACCAAATGTATGTATGCCGTGGCCCATCCGCTGAAGTCACCCTCCATCTAACGCGCAAAGGGCTTGAAGATTCCTGCCAGCCACCCGGTCAGCGTCCACGTTGGCTTCGCCAATGGGATGCGCGCGAGCTCTGACTTCATCCCCCCATTCCCCACTAATTTTATCCCTCCGGAAACAGCTTTACTACTAATCAACAACGATAAGCTTTCTAAGCACAAAGCTGGTGTAATTACGCCACGCAAAGCTAGTACAAAGTTAACTACGCTATCATGGCATGCATATAAGTGAACTTTTCCAGCCATTTATTAACGACTTGATCAAGATTACACTCTTACTGAAGATACGCTGGCCGCGAAGATTGAATCCTGACATTGGTAAATTAACCGAGGACGCTGATCTACACGCGCGCGTAGGTGCTTTTCCTGAGGGAAATTGTTGCGAAGTAACCGTCACTAAGTAAGACCTGACTCTTCCGCTAGCGAAACCAACAGCTCGTGCGCACGCAGCATCTGCAGTCGACTAGTAGATTAGCATGCTCTGCTTATATATAGCAAAAGAAATCCCCAACTTAATTAATCTAAGACTGGAGAGCTCATGAATAACGGCTGAAGAAAATGCCTGGGAGCACATGATCGCTGGCTAGCTTAGCCGATGATGATTAATTACGGTATCAACAACATGGCTGCGGGAACTATATAATATATATGATCCTACAAAAGAACAAAAAAAAAACAATTAACGCACACAGCCTGTACATTACGAAACCTCTGTGGCTAAACGACAGCTATCGGAACGAGTATACAAGGGCCTTCTTTTGGATGTTTAGCTTTTGACTTTTCAAAAATCGAAACAAACAAAACCATCAGCTATAATCTAAAGAAAAGGACGTACGATAGTACACTTGTTCTTCGGGCAGTAAGTAGGTCAAGGCCAATTGGGCTTCAAAATAATCCCCATCTGTGTTAACAAACACTGTTAGATAATATATATACTCCTTAATTCTGTTCAAGCATGCATAGGCCAGGGCAGGATTGAATTGGTCAGCATCATGGCCAATTGGCCTTTAAGATACTAATCTCCCTCTCTCAGATTCTAACAGTGTTGGGACTTGGGATGATACGTGTGAGTTCATGGGTCATTGTAAAAGAGCCAATATTTCATCCAGTTGTTTTCGACCCGTTAAGAATACACCCGATTGATACGTCAGCGTTTGAAATGTTAGAATTTCGTAGGAACTGCACATACATGCGTCTGACCCGAAAAGTAATTCCAAACCCAGAATGTTTATCGTGCTAATTTCATAATCGATGCCTAGCACATACATCTCAGAATATTGCTTCCCAGTTATACACGAGTAAATAAGATATATATATATAATAGTATATAATAGTAAGCGGTCATACATAATTCTATAGGACCGATTTTACACAAATAGCATAAAATGGCCGTTCAGCAAATTAACTTTCCTTATTTCTGATGAATTTCCGACAACTAACTAACAAAGTACTGATTTTTACTGTAGAGACCAATATGTGTTACACCTCCGAACGGAGTACTTCATCGGTACATGGATCAAAATCTTTTTGTGCAATAGATGCACATACATGCCGTATATCCATATCAATCCATATGTCATTGTCTGATTGACACCAGCACTACCGATGATGGTGCACATATATATATATATAATCATTGTTAGACCACTAATACAAGATATATTTAGGATCAACATCGATCAGTCCAGGGTCGTACCAGATGTCATAAAAAAATTACCTCTCTCGGTCCTTTTCACAAAAGGTAGGATTTACCTGTCCTCTGCGGGCACAAATTCTCAACATATGAATATAACGCACTCAGCGGAAAATGTAAGTGTAAAAGAGACAAAAAAAAATGAGAAAATGTGCTAGCTCACGATTGCACTGATTTTTCATACCGGCCAGTACTTTCAATGTGAAACAGAGTGAGAACAGTAGCTTAAGGTCTTACGCTAAAAACACCACAAGCAATTGTGCAGCCAGTACCGACCAGAGCACATCACCAAACACGCGGGAAAGCGACGTTTGGAGCCATATAAATTCCCAATATGAACAAGACAAAACATTGCAACGTCATAGCTAGCTAGGCTAGCTTTAACCAGGTTTGTATTATCAAACCTTTCTTTAGATGAGCTCTCGTAACAAAGATAGGAGTGGCAAAGGACATGCATATTTGCATACGTGTCCTTGTACAAAAAAGTATTTTTGGGGGACCTTTTACCCTAGGGAAAACTACAATTTTTGGAGCCCTGATACTTTACAGCATCAAGTTGAGAATCTATGGTGCATGCCTGCCTAGATAAGTTTCTTATGCGGCTTCTCTATTCAATGGCACATCATAGTAATCGCAAACATGAAATACCATCACCAAGCGTACGCGACAATAAGATGGCATGTACCATTTAGCATGATCAAACTCTAGCTAGCTAGCACACGACGCGGTGTACGAAACCTACTAATTCGGCGATGCTCCACTGTATTCCCGATCCACAGTAACATTTTGGGAAATTCCCATGGTTATATTGATGAATTTCTCCAAACTTCTACAACACGAATTCCTTGCACTAATATTTTTGGCTCCCATGCATAGTACTCCCTCTAGTCACAAATACACATCGTTTTGGACACATGTGCAATAAGATTTTTGCAACTTTGACTATTAATATATTTTTAAATATTTAAATCGGATACATGAAAATTATATACATAGAGTTGTCTTGAGAAAGTATTTTTTATAATATTATAATATTGTTGGGTTTTATAAATATATTAGGTAAAAATTAGTTGTCAAAGTTATGTTTTAGAGGTTGTATCGATATCCCAAATAATATATATATTTGTAACTGAAGGGAGTATTGTTTAGACATCCATATATTCCAACCCGGTCCGGCATGGCAAATCAAACCCCAGTCTCTACTAAGCTCGCCGGTCAAAATCCTGTGTCTCGCCTCACTTAACCCAGACTCGCCTCGTTCCCCTTCTTCCTCCCCACTTATATAAGGACGCCCCTCCCCTCCATTCGTTTCACTCCCTCTCACCATCTCGCCTCAACTCCAATCACTCTTCCATTTGCCTCTTCCACAGTCCACACACCTCGAAAGAAAAATCCCTGCGAAATTCTTTCTTTGCCTTCCAATCTTGCAACACCATCGTGATAAATTCTTGGCTTGTCTTCGGCTTCTACAACCTAGAAAACTAGAGAGGGATCTTTTAGCGGCAAGGAAGAAGAGCAAGAGATGGAGAGCATGCAGAGCAATGGAGGCAGCCGCCTGGTGGTCACCGAGCTGAGCCACATCAAGGAGCTGGTGAAGCAGCTCGAGGTGCAGCTGGGAGGCTCTCCCGACCTTTGCAAGCACCTGGTCTCGCAGATCTTCTCCATCACCGAGAGGTCCATCGGCATGGTCAAGTCCGGGCACTTCGACGGCCGCAAGCGCTCCGCAGGCGACGCCGGCCTCGACTCGCCGCTCTCGGCCACGCCGAGCCCCGTCAGCGACGTCTCCGACATGCCTTTCAAGACTACCAACAAGAGGTGAATTGGTGCTGAACAAATTAAAGCATGTTGATTCATGTATCAGTTGCAGTGGATTTTTTTTCAGCTTCTTAATTTTTGCAGAGATATTAAGTGTATGTTTTCTTCTTGGATTTGCAGGAAGACGATGGAGAAGCGGAAGCATCAGATTAGGGTGAGCTCAACGGGAGGAGCGGAGACCCCAATCGATGATGGCCATAGTTGGAGGAAGTACGGGCAGAAGGAGATTCTTGGAGCCAAGCACCCAAGGTTGGTAACTTCACTTTTGGCACATTTCATCACAAAGATTTTTTTCTTCTTCTTCTTCAGAGCCTATTCCGCACATGTTTTCGCAAGTGGCAACATAATCATTGGCCTTGCTCTCTGTGAGCTCATCGAGATTTCGGCTTTTGGATATGTATATTGTGGCTGTCCTTTTCTGTTGGTGAAAGCTGCAGCCTTTCCTCTGTTCCCAAGTGTCTGGCCTCCACTTGTCAGATGCGGCGCACACCTGTTGCATCTGATTGGCTACGTTCTAAAGTTCTTTTGTTCCAATTGGATAAGTGATGCTGTTTTGTGCTAATCTTGTTCCAACTTCACAATCCTAAACTTTTCTTTAAAAAAAAATCAAACTGATTCTTTGCAAGGTTTTGTTCAGCATTTCTGATCTGAGTCGTGCAACATTGCAGGGGATACTACCGTTGTACCCACCGCAACTCTCAGGGATGCGCGGCGACAAAGCAGGTGCAGCGCACCGACGAGGACCCGACGCTCTTCGACGTGATCTACCATGGCACACACACCTGTGTGCAGAAGGCGGCGGCAGGCCAGGCTGCAGCCGGCAAGAGCCAGCCGGTGCAGAACCCGGACGCCCATAGCCTTCTTCAGAGCCTGAGCGCAAGCCTGATGGTGAAGACTGAGGAGCTGGCAACGGAGCCCCAGGACTGGAGCACCATGCCCTTCTGTTTCTCCTCGCCGGTGAGCGGCCTGGCGCCGGAGCACAACCCGTTCTCCACACCGTCGACTCCGGAGAACTGCTTCGCGCAGGGCGTGTCGGTGTCGCCGTCCCTCGTCTCGCCGGCGACCTCAGACTCGAACCACCTCTCTATGGCCCCGTTCCAGGTGGCCGGGGACGCGGAGTGGCTCGCTCAGTCTGAGCTCGAAGAAGTGGTGTCCGCACTCGTGGCCGTGACGAGCACGCCGGTGCCCGCCATGGAGATCGACTTCTCGGTGGACGGCTTCGAGTTCGACCCGAGTTTCACCAATGATGTTTCCTGCTTCTTTGAATGAGAAGCTGGCAGAAGAGAAGAGAGGACCAATTCCTTACATAGCTGATGAACACTAGAGAAGAAGCTAATGTGACCACCCTCTCGGGTCTGGCCTCTGGCCTTTCTTCAGGGACAGAGGAGGGAAGAACAGAAGTTATTCTTCCTCGGTCAGTGCAGGTGTAAAACTTTAGGAGATGAGAATAGTGCCTTTCTTTTTTGTTTCTTTTTTCCCTCTGCCACTGGGAGTGTTGCATTGTATTGCTGATTTAGCCAAGAAAAATAAGATCATGTGATGTCTTGCGCCATCGTCGAATCGTCTGTCTCTTGGTATCTGTAGTTTTACACTTGCTATACAATCTCACAGATAAACCTGACCAAATCTTGAAAGATCACCTCTTATTATTGTACCCATCAAGATTACTCATGAACACAAGTATGAGCACATCAAATTTTAAACGTGTTCCCTTAAGCCCAACAGCTCTGCAATTCCCAGACACGACCAAGGGAGAATTGGACTGAGTAAGTGCCTGTCATTGTCACGGTAAAAATCAATATGAAAGTTGGCCCAATTCGTTGTCTGATCTGAGAAAGACCCATAAACTTAAGAAAACATTTCTTTTCGAATAGACAATCTAAGAAAGCATTCAAAACACATCAATAGTCCATGGCGTCCAAACACTGCTACTAGTAAAAGTAGTAGGTCAAAGACGAAATAAGAACCACAAAGCTGGTAGACTGGGAATAGTCCTCATGACAATTAGGAAAAAGTTTCACTCCTTGTCATCTTAAAGAAACTGTAGAAGGCCGCAAGGGTTCACATTTGAAGCTTCTACAGCCTCTCCTCTTTGTCGTCAGTCCTTTGATTTGCCGATGCAGAAATCCTCGATGATATCAAAGACTTTCTTGCGGGCCGAAAGCGCGTTGAGTTATTATTATATTATCTTAGCCATAAAAAAGGTCACAAAAGTTGTGGAAGTGAATAATGGAAAAACCAATAGCAAAACCAGATTTGTCTCTCCTTGAGAAAAGGACAAGATAAGAAAGATCCCCATCAATGTTGTTGGTTAGAAAGTAATTTACCCCCTTGGGAGCATCCATCATCTGGATCTTCCTATTTAGATCATGAAAGTATTAACGTGCTCGTGCAAACTTTTGGTGCCTTCTTTTCCATAACAACATTCACATGTCCTCAGAGATCATGGATATGAACCTAGAATGTTTTTCAGGGGACTCACACACGCAGTTTCAGTTATAGCAAGAATAAATGAGCACTGGCCAAACACAGGAAATCATTGCACAGTAACTTTGGAAGATTCCAGCAATAGCAAATCATGGATAGGCAACCAAAGAGCCTGATTGCCTTTCCTTGTTGTAGTAAGAGGAAAACTAGAAATATCATTGATAAACCGTTTACTGAGTTGGTTGATCGAATGATTTAAATTGGGATACAAAGATTCAAAAGTCTATCACTGTCAGTCACTAAATTAGTACCTCTCAAAAAGATTATTAAATTACTAAAAATCTGCAAAAAGCATTCACCTAAAAAAGAAGCAGCAAAGTAACATCCGACAGTTATGTGATTCATGCTAAAACAGCAACATAAGATGTTTCGCAAAAGCATTATTTAAGAACGAAATTGACATAATATGATGTAAACTATTGATGAGAAGTTACAAACCCGAACAATCCCTCTGTCGAATCACCACCAGCATTGTTTAGAATGGCATCACCACCTGGATGCTCCTCCACATATGCAGTTACGTCATAAACCTGGATCAATCCCAAAATCAATGTATCATGAGACAAAAGAATATAAATTTTCCAATTTCAAATTTGACAGTAATGTGAGATGAAGGCGGTTGGTTAACTGGTAGATCGTTTGTCCCAACCTTTTCATTGATTATGATCCAACAATCCTTGTGTTGTGAGTTGATACCTCTTTCTTTGTATAGTTCCTAGATGTCTGAATTTGAAATGGCAGTAAGCAAATAATGAGAATGGCGTGCATATTGGATTACCTGAGAACAATCTTGTCCTTAGATTAACAAACAAAAAGCATACTCCAAAGAATCATGCCATACGCTAAAGACCAAATTGTTTGTTAAAGTAAATTAGATATAAATGCAGTACAGAAAACTACACTGCAAATACAGAAGACGAAATTCACCGTTCCATTGCCTTCCGAATGTGTTCCCTTTCCTCTACCTGCATTACAACATTACTCAGTGCCAATGATTTTGATTTGACTTTAGTTACTATTACAAGTTGTTGTGTATAGCTCATATATGCAAAGAAAGAGGCTGTCTGGAAAAGCGGAGCATCGCTTTTCCGAACATAGCCCTACAAGGAAAAGAAATGTAGTTTGTATGGGGTTCGCCCCCCGCGGTACGGACTAGGTGTCCGAGTTGAACATGTAACCGAGGTATAAACATATACCGCCGACCTCTTGTAACCCTAATCGTGAAAAGAAACTCCCCGTACGAATAGAGCCGCCACAATTCGATTCCTGGAGACGTAAGCATTGCTTAACCTCGTTAGCAAATTCTCGTATCTCTTGTATGCTTTTGTGCTTGTTGTGATTGTTCTCTGATGCAACTTTTACCTTTGTTGTTGGATCTTGGGATAACAAAAGAGTGCTCCCAGCACAAGAAGCACAACAAGTGAGAAGACGATAATAATTTCCATTGTGCACCTCAGGGATTACTGAACTAATGTTCTGCACAAAAAAATTGGCCTCAATCGGTAAAGATTACTGCAAAGAAAGTACCACTGATTACAATAACCAAGCAATAGTACGACGATCTCAATCTCTATTATCTGCACAAACAAAACTAAAGAAAGGTCAGCTACTGCATCCAGAGTCCAGTAAACTCTGAAAGTATGCGAGAAACCGGACCTTGCAAAATAATGGCCGCAGACTAGCTTATTCTGCATCTAATCAAGGTGGCCTTGCTAATGCCGTGACACAGTACGCTACAAAGAGCTAAAAAATCGCATCGTTCCCCTGTCAGAATCTACCCAAATCTCGTATGCTAATTCAGATCCAGTCTTCCAAAGCCGACGCTTTCGGCAACAAATCAAATCTTGCAATGATTACAGCGCTGACTACTCAAAGATCGAATCTTTCCACTAATTCCACCCTGAATCGGCGAATCCTGCGAGATGTTTTACGAAATCCGTAAATTCAAAGATCCCACCCCATCACCCCACCTTCCCCCACTTATCTGAACTCGAGATGCACCGCACAAATCGGAGCATAAGGGAGGAGGAATCTAGCCGCAAATTTAGCGAAGGAACAGAATGCATTTGGGCATGGAAGGTTCTAGAAGCGTTACGGCGCGTACCTGGAGAGAAGAAGAGCGCGCCGCTAGAAGGGACTTGCTAATCTAACGCAGTTAATCTAAAGGAAGTAACAGTCGCAACAATGTGGATCTCAATGAACAAAATCCGTTATTGTGGAGAATATTACTTCTGATTTCTAATTTTTTACTATCATCTTTTTCTGACAATTGACTCTTTTAGATTTTTTATCTTTTCTTTTTCCCTTATTTTTTTCGTTGTTCATGATAATTTTTTTTTAATTTAATTATGCTAAAATACTGATAATTATAGTGTATTTTTAGTCATTACAATACAAAATAACTCATAAGTCAGGGTTTTTAAACCAAAAGAGCACTCGTATCACCCACGGCAGAGGTTGAAAAAAAAAGCAAAACCAGAAAAAAAGAGGTTCATGTGACACAAGTTGTAAGCCTGTTCTCGTTTCGAAGCAACTTATTAGGATAATATTTTCTAAGCGGCTTATCGTATGATTGGTTCATATAAATATTCATATTAAAATAAAAAAACTACCAGCTATAATTATAAATCATAAGCCGCAATGGGAAAGACACTGATGTCTATATCAATTTGAATTGTCTTACCGACCGATGCGTACATCGTCACGCATCTCCATGGGAGGTCCGGACCGCTTGTCTCTGCCACCACGGTCACCGCAACTAGAGCAGTCGTCGGACGAAGAGGAGGACCTGCCGGAGGCCGCCAAGAGGGCGGAAGCAGTGACGGCCTTCGCAGCTTGAGCAAGCTGTCTCTCCTTGAGCAGAAACATCGACCTGGGCGGACGAAACTCATGAAAGGGGTCTGCATAGGGATTATGGCGATCGATGTTTATATGCTGGCGAAAAGCTTTGCAGATGAGCTGTTGTATAAACCAAGGGCAAAATAGGAATTTCCCATTTGATAAAAGAAAAAAAAAGAAAAGAGATAAGAAAGAGGGCCCACCGTCGGTGCCGAGAGAGTAAAGGGAGCCTCCTCCCCTTCCGCAAGAAGCCGAGCGGTTGTTTGAGGAGGCGATGGCGGCGAATCGGGAGGAAGCGGCGGAGGCGGGTGGGCTCGGCGGGCCCGGGGTCGGCTCGTTGGCGGCCTCCTGTCTCCACTGCGACCTTCTCTCCCATGCGACTCGCGCTCTCCGTAACACCCTGAAAAGTTAAATTTTGGATTATGAAGTTTTCTTGCAATAATTGCTGTTGTTTTGATTTAAAATTGATTCTCGTTAAAACTTTTTCCTAATTAAAGAATGGAGAATTCCAATAGGCAAAAGAAATAGAACAATAGAACATAAAATGTTAAGAGGAGAATCTGAAAAGATGATCCAGTGCCAAAAAGAATTTAATGAATCCTAAATAATTGGACAAATATATATGTAAATATAACTATTGCATATGAGAAAAGGGAAATAACCAAAAGGGTTTTAATGAGGAAATATTTGTAGGCAAACCCTCATAAAAATTAGGAGTAAATATATAAATGTGTATATACATATATATAAGTATCCTTGTGTATAAAGGAAATGAGGAAATAAAAATAATAAAAAAAAATAATAAAAGAAATTTTTTTGGGCGACCGGCCACCCATGGCCAACCTACCCACCCCGCCTGCCCACCCCCCCCCCCGCTCTCTGCTTTATCTTCCCGCCTCCTCCTCGCCCCCCCCATCCGGCCGCCCGCCGCGCCCGCCCCGCCTCCACCGCAGCCCGGCCGCGTGGGAGCCCCTTCGACCGGGGATCCGCCCCTTCGGACCGCCGCCGTCCGCTGTCCGAGCGCCCGCCTCGTCCGAATCTTTTCTCCCTTTCTCTGGCCGCTAGATTTCCATCACCCTCGAGCCCTTCCCTCCGCCTGCCCAGCCCTCGAGCCACAAAGGCCATCGAGGAGCCTCGGCACGCCCGCCCGCTCCCTCGCCTTATCCCCGCCGCCGCCGACGTGACAACACGGGCAAGACTGCTGCCACCTTACCCGCACGGCTATAAAAGCCTCCGAGTGTTCCTTCGCACTCCCACACCCCAAAGATCCTCTCCTCCCGAAATTGCGCCAAGAACCCCCCCAACTCGCCGACGCCGAAGACCCACCCGAGCTGTCGCCATTGCCCGCCGCCGGCTCGCCGCCGTGCACCCCGGCCCCCGTCGACCCTCCACCGGCTTCACCAAGTCTTCGGATTGCATTTCACGCACCCCAGCACCTCCCCGCCCCCACTCGCCGGGCGCCATCGCCACCTCCGGCCTCGGCCACCTTGCCTAGCCCTCGTGTCCGCATACCTTAAGAGGTAATAGCGCATAAAGGGTAGGCAAAGCTCCCCGCCACGGTTAGCAGCAGCATTCTTTCCCACTGCTCCCTCTACTGCTCGAGCCCGCTCACGCAGCCGAGGTCGAGCCCTTTTACTCTTCAGTTGACAGGGGCCCACACTGTCGTACCGTGAGTCCGTGGGTCTGCGACAGATGGGCCCCACCCGTCGGCCGAGTGCAATGAACCCGAGCTGCTGACCAGTGAGCCCCACCCGTCAGTGGTACAGTAAAAGAGAAAGAAAAATATAAAATAACTGTGTGGGTCCCACCTGTCAGATTTTAGTTATTTTTAGCAATTTATTTGAACTGAGAACTTTGAAAATGCATAACTTCTTCATTTTAACTCCAAATCGGGTGAGGAAAATTTCTAAATTCATGTAAATTCAAGATCTATCAAATGGCACTGGAATCATAATTTTAGATTTTATCTGAATTTATGGTGTTATTTGGATTGATTGGTTGCTTTACTTTCAATTGCAAATTTTAGCGTCTGGATTAAATAGCTTACGAGGCTCAAGAAGAAGAGGCCGAGGCAGCAGCTGCAGATCCCAACCCCCAACCCTCTGAGCACTTTGACCAAGGCGAGTTATCACTTGATCATATTGAACCCTTGTTTATGCAAACTACTTTTCTTTAAACTATCCAAGTGCATGCTATTATTTTATGTGCTAAAGTATGTTCAAATTTCTTAGATTCTAGATATAGACCCATTACTATGCTTGTTAGTAGTACCTATGAAACCTTTGAGATATGTGAACCTTGTCGCCTTAGCAAAACTAGCGTAATGTAGTTTTTCACAAATAAGAATGATGTTATATCGTACTGCTTAGTTTGCTAGATAAACGGGGATGCTAGTTATCCCAAAATATTTCACTTGCTAATATGACGATAATTTGGGCAGTCATGGTGGGAATGACTGGAGAAAATTTGGAACTGTTATTTTATGCTCCCAAAAGCCTCAAACTTGCTTAGAATCTGAGTGGATGATGTGGGTCTGGTATGTGGTGCAGAGGAAGCACAAAAGTGTGGGATGTGGTAGAACCACTCGGATAACCCTAAGGATCGAATCTTGTCATGTTAGCCCGTAAAACAAGACAACCACAAGTCTCAAATTACAACCCGACTAAGTAGATTTATCGAAACCCCCGGATTCATCTCACTGGTAGTGGATAGGCATGGATCTGCAAGGGCAAGGAGGCCTAAAGGGACACCAAGGGGAGGGTGAAGTTTTCCAGCTGTTCTAAGCGTTGCGGGAAGTGGAGCCCGGCTGCGTTAGTAACTGTGGAAAACATCCCGCGCAACGTATGGGACCCACCGCAAGTGGGATAAGCCCATAGGGTGAGATGACGAAAGAGGCTAGATATCTTGAAAGGTCACGGTGACGGTCTGCTCAACCATATGACTAAGGAATCATGTGGGGCAACGAGTTGGCAGTCTCTTGTGGGGAATGTGTACAAACTCTGCAGAGTCAAAACTATTCGAATAGCCGTGCCCACAGTCATGGGCAGACATGGGGACTTAACTAGATATAGTTCTGTTTCAGAAATAGCTTGTGGGTAAATTGCAAAAACATAGGGCAGGAAAGGCCCTAGTTTGGATTTGTCCTGGGTGTCGTCCCAGTGGTAAGATAGGCAGCTATAATGCTAAAAAGTGCTGTAAAGTGCAGAGGCTATGTAACGGTGGATGGTCTCTGTGCACTAATAATACAATTATTTGCAGTAAAAATTTGTCCTTCATAAACTGCTAGGTCATAGGGATTTCTAAGTACTGTATTGAAAAGACAGTTTCTGGCAAAATAAAATAAACCTAGAGCCTTCCTTTGATCAGCCAACATTCTATTATCGCATTCTCGTGATGATTCACGAGCACGGTGGTTAGTGTGCTCACACTCGCATTATCAAAAGCAGACAGGGGCGCAGATCATTATGCATATGAAGATGCCCGGTCTCAGGAGGAGAGAAGGACGATGGGAATTAGGTCGTCTTGCGTATTTTTCTGAACTTAGACAAGTTAGACCTAAGGCATTGTGTGCACGTATATTATCTATCCTAGGTAATATATACTGCACACATTACCCCCCCAGTCGCTTGCCTGAGGTTATGGCCCTACTTTTGCTTTCTCTTCCGCTGTTCGCATGTGATGATGACATTCGGCCAAAGTGCCCCCTTTTGTAAACTATTGCCCGACGTGGCTTAATTTGGAACCATGGTCTGTAATATTATTGTTTAAGCGATGTATGACATGATACAGCAATGTACCTGTGGGCATTATCTACTGATCCAAAGAATAATGCCGTAATCACAGAAGATTCTGGATTGAAAAATCCGGGTCTGACAGAGCTGGTATCAGAGCATACGACTATAGGGTAAAGGCCTTAGTATGGACGTTAGCCAAAGGATAGGATTATAATTTTATCAAACTTATAAAAAGAGTTTCCAAAAATATAGTGTATTACTTCTTCCTCTATCCTTCTTAGACCTGTTCTGTTCTATCCTTCATTGATATTTTGAAAAGTTACTAATACTAGAAATTTAAATTACAGATGGCCGGAGCTGGAGATGAGGGTGACTGGACTATCCGCCCACGGAGTGTACGAGGGGAGTTTGCCAAGATGCATAGCTCCTCCATTACACGGGCTATCCGGACCAGCCACGTGTACCGTGGTCTCAAGACCACACCGGAGGAGAGGAGTCTTGGGCGATCGAGGTGTTCATCTACCCAAGATCGCACGACCAGCCCCACGCCTTCCGGACAGAGCACCACGGACTATCCGGCCGTGGCACTTCAGACGCCGCCGCCTTGCCGCCGCACGATGTGCGACATCTACAAGCCCGCCTTGGCGCACCCCTTCACTACTACCCCTCGCGCCCGAGAATGCGCGATACAATGAGACATACATGCGGTGAACGAGAACAACCCGATGCTCACACATCGAGTTGACGACCGAGGCCATGGGAGCGCCCACACCGCCGACCGAGGAGATCACCGCCTCCGGGTTCACCTCGTCGCCACACACACCGAGGTGGCGACCCTCCAGAGCGGCTCGCCCGGTGCGAGCAAGCCTTGGCAAATGCCAAGGCAGGCAGGCAGATGACAGGTGCAAGCAGTCCCAGCCCTGCTGCTACTCCATCCCTCCCGCCCGGCCGGCCAGGGACACGGTGGACTCAGACTCCCCGACCGCACGCAAGAGCGTGCGACCTCGAGCCCCTCGGCTCTTCGCCAGGGAGGGTCACACCGTAGCCGCAGCCGCAGCCGCCGCCTCGACTCGACACCGACCCCTCTGAGTTCAGCGGCAGCAGGTCCCGCTCTCAGTGCCCGGACTACACCCCCTCTAGCCCCGGCGTCGGCGATATGGAGGAGTAGGTAGGGTAGCGTCGTACTTGCCGGTGTAGCACCAGTACCCGTTGTTGTATCCAGGGCCTTTTGTATCGTAGTGACTATTTCCGTCGAACTCTAATTAACTATGTTGTAATCGTAAGCCCAGCCCAGAAGCTGGCTAAGTGGTGCTTTATCCTATGGATCCGGCCTCGTGTTAAAAATTTCTTTTATCGCTTATCTTGATGGCTTTTATTTGCTTTGAATTGGCGGTTTTTTTTTTGTTTTGCCTAGCATTAGTGCTAAGTCAATCGTATGTATGAATATAACTGCAGATGGCCGCCCGAGGGTAACCGTGGCTCGAAGCTAATGCCACCTCAACCAAGGGGTGGTGGACTCCACACCGGTGTCATGCCCTCGGGCATGAGCGCACCCACGATCGTGAAGCCAACCTTCCGCCCCCTCCAACCAACCCCACCATGGCGCAAGTCATGGCGCAGCAAACCCAATTGCTGCAGGCTATATTTACCGGGCAACAAGGTGGCCCCAGCAGGTCCAGAGCTGACCTGGCTGACTTTCAAAGGACCCGGCCCTCACTTTTCCTCGGTAGATGAACCTCTCGTCAAGACCGGCTTCGGATACTGAAGGAAGCTGCGCTTGGCCAAGTGTGCTGAAGAAGACAAAGTGTTATTTGCAGCCCATCAGCTTCAGGGGGCAGCTGCAAGTTGGTGGGAGAACTACCTTGCGGCCGAGGTCAAGAGGAGACCTCCTCTGACAACGACATGGAGGTCATACCTTGGTCGGAGTTCAAGATGACCTTCAAAGCCAATTTCGTCCCAAGGAGTTCTAAGAATGAAGAAGAACGAATTCCGCAATCTTAAGCAAAGAGGCCTGACCATTAATGAATACCTCACAAGATTTACCCAGCTTGCTCGTTATGCCTCGACTGACATAGCTAATGAAGAAGAAAAGATAGATAGGTTTCTTGAAGGCATGAATGAGGAGCTAAGAGTGCAGCTAATTGTGCAGGACTTCACCAGCTTCCACCAGCTGGTGAACAAGGCTATAATTCTGGAAAATGAAAGGAAGAATCTGGAGGCCAGTCGGAAACGCAAGCTAACCACTCAGCGGCCGCAAGGGAGATTTATTCAGAAGTTCTTCGGCAGCCCCTCATTCTCAAAACCCAATCAATCCAGGGCTCCAACTCCAAGACCCGATCAAGTGGAGGTTCTTTCCAAACTCCACGACTCGGAGTCAATACACCCATAAACCCGCCGCCAACCTTAATCACTACATTGCGGAGAAAAGGGCATTTCGCCAACCGGTGCCCACACAAATGTAATGCCTCGTCGTAGCCAAGCTTGGCCAAACAAGGGGCCTCAGACCTCGCAAGCTAGCAGGATTACCCCAACTCACCACCGTGGAAGAGTCAATCATGTCACGGTAGAAGAAGTCGAGGAAGCCGCAGAGTCCTTATGGGTACGTTCTCGTCAAGTCCATACCAAAGACAAACTCTATTTGATTCGGGGCTTCACATTCATTTATATCCAAGGGTATGCGGACAAACTAGGGTTACCTACCTATCCTCTAAAGAGGCCAAGAGTGCTTAAGTCACCACCGGTATGATTACAACTACCTTAGTGTGCCACAGGGTGACAATTGTCATGGAAAGGTGCAATTTCGGTGACCGATAGTGTTAAGTTCACGCACTCGGATATTATACTAGGAATGGACCTGTTAGCCGATATAAAGGGTTATAAATTGTGCCTCTAGGACAAGAAACCGACTAAATGCCTTGGGATGACCATAGAAGTGAAAGTGGACCCACCATACCATTTGGGCGGAAATAAATTATCTTGAAGATGTACCCTTAGAAGGAATGATAGTGGTGCAAGATTATCGTGACGTATTTCGAGGACCTACAGCATGCCCCAGCATCGAGACTTAGAGTTCGATATTAATTTGAAGCAGTGTTGCTCCCATTTCCAAGCGACCATATAGGATGACGGTGGAAGAGCTAGGAGAGCTAAAGACCCAACTCCATGAACTGCAGGAAAAGGGATTCATTAGACCCAGCCTCACCCAGGGATCTCCAGATATTCAGAAGAAGAAGGATGGCACGACCCGAGTAATGTGTGTGGATTACCGGGCATTAAATGAGGTAACCATCAAGAACAAATACCCCTCCCGGGATTGACGATCTATTTGACCAACTTGGTGGAGCCACCATCTTCTCTAAAATAGATCCGAGGTCGGGTACCACCAAATGAAAATTAGGGTCAAGATATACCCAAGACGACTTTTACCACTAGGTATGGACTGTGACGAGTTCTGGTCATGTCTTTTAGTCCGACAAATGCCCCACAGATACTTTATGAACCTTATGAACAAAGTATTCATGGAATATTTGGACAAGTTTGTGGTGGTGTTCATTGATGACATCCTCATCTACTCCAAGACTGCAGAAGATCATGCGAGCACCTCGCCTAGTGCTAGAGAAGCTAAGGAACATCGCTATATGCTAAGTATAGCAAGTGTGAATTCGCTAAGTGACATCGCTTGGGGCATATAGTGTCCGCAGAAGGAGTATCTGTTGATCCCGCCAAGATTGCAGCAGTGACAGAATGGAAGCCACCTTCCTCCGTCACTGAAGTGCGAAGTTTCCTGGGATTGGCAGGATATTATAGAAGATTCATAGAAGGATTCTCAAGAATAGCCCGGCCAATGACCCAGCTACTCAAGAAAGAACAGAGGTTTGAATGGACCAAAGCCTGTGAAGGAAGCTTTCAAGAGCTTAAGAAAAGATTGACTACCACTCCTGTGCTAGTCCTACCCGATGTGCGCAAGGATTTTGAAGTATACTGTGATGCTTCCCATCAAGGACTGGGGTGCGTACTGATGCAAGGAGGCAAGGTCGTGGCATATGCATCTAGGCAACTTCGCCCTCATGAGGTTAACTATCCCACCCATGATCTGGAATTAGCGTCAGTGGTTCATGCCTTAAAACTTTGGAGGCATTATCTGATTGGCAACCACTGTGATATATACACAGATCACAAGAGCCTCAAGTATTTCTTCACTCAGTCACACCTTAACCTGAGGCAAAGGAGATGGTTAGAGTTGATCAAGGATTACGACCTGAGTGTCCATTACCACCCAGGGAAGGCCAATGTGGTAGCCGATGCTCTGAGTCGGAAGGCCTACTGCAATAACCTCATGGTTCAGGAACGCCAGCCTGAACTCTATAAAGAGCTGGCAGCCCTGAACCTGGGGATCGTAGAAGAAGGAGCCCTAACCACCTGGGAAGATCAAACAAGCATTGAAGAAATGATAGAGGCTGCACAGAGAGAAGACCCAACTGTTTTGAGATGGAAGAAATTAATGGAAGAGGGGAAGGCCCCTAAAATGACTATGGATCATCAAGGAGTTCTAAAGTACGGAGACCGTGTTTTCATACCTCCCCAAAAGGATCTTAAGGATTTAATGCTCCGAGAAGCCCATAGCTCCCCATATTCCCTTCATCCTGGGAGTACCAAAATGTACCAAGATATGATGCAATATTACGGTGGCGTGTATGAAGAGGGACATTGCGAGCACGTCGCTGCTGTGATGTCTCACAAAGAGTAAAGGTCGAGCACCAAAGGCTTCGGCAGATCGCTACAACCCCTGAAAATACCTCAGTGGAAGTGGGAAGAAGTAGGGATGGATTTTATCACAGGGTTTCCCCGAACCCGGTCGGGATACGACTCCATTTGGGTCGTGGTGGACAGACTGACCAAGGTTGCCCATTTTATCCCTGTCAAGACAACTTACAAGGGAGACAAATTGGCAGAACTATATATGTCCCGCATCGTGTGCTTGCACGGTGTGCCAAAGCGGATAGTCTCAGATCGAGGGTCCCAATTTACCTCGCATTTACAGGCTAGCTCGCATGAAGCCCTTGGCACCCATCTCGGATTTTAGCACCGCCACCACCCTCGGTCGATGGTCGACGAAAGAGTGAATCAAATATTGAAGACATGCTTGGGCTTGTGCCTGGATTTCTCAAGGACTGGGATAAGTGTCCGCCATATGCGAATCGCTTACAACAACAACTACCAAACCGGTCTTCGATGTCCCCTTTTGAGGCATTATACGGAAGAAAGTGCCGCACCCCTCTGCATTGGTCAGAAGTAGGGGAAGGGTACATATTTGGGCCAGATACTCTAAAGCAAGCAGAAGAGAAAGTTCGCCTGGTCAGAGATCGGTTATTGGCTGCCCAGTCTAGACAGAAAAGTTATGCAGACAAAAGGAGAAGGCCGTTAAGTTTTGAAGTTGGAGACCACGCTCACGAAGGTGTCACCCCTACGAGGAGTCAGACGATTTAAAGTCAAAGGCAAACTTGCCCCTCGCTATGTCGGGCCATTCCCAATCATAGCCAAGAAGGAGAAGTCGCTATCAACTTGAGCTGCCTGCAAGTCTGTCAGATGTGCACAACGTCTTCCATGTGTCTCAACTCAAGAAATGTCTTCGGGTACCAGAAGATCAAACCCCGATGGAAGCAGTAGAGCTCGAGAGCGACCTAACCTACAAGGAGCGTCCAATTAAGATTTTGGACACCGTGGAAAAGAAGACCAGAAACCAAACCATCCGTACCTGCAGAGTACAATGGAGTCACCACTCAAAGAAGGAGGCCACCTGGGAACGCGAAGACCAACTAAGGAGAGACTACCCCGAACTATTCACCAACTAGACTGAATCTCGGGGTCGAGATTCTCTTTAAGGGGGGTAGGTTTGTAACACCCTGAAAAGTTAAATTTTGGATTATGAAGTTTTCTTGCAATAATTGCTGTTGTTTTGATTTAAAATTGATTCTCGTTAAAACTTTTTCCTAATTAAAGAATGGAGAATTCCAATAGGCAAAAGAAATAGAACAATAGAACATAAAATGTTAAGAGGAGAATCTGAAAAGATGATCCAGTGCCAAAAAGAATTTAATGAATCCTAAATAATTGGACAAATATATATGTAAATATAACTATTGCATATGAGAAAAGGGAAATAACCAAAAAGGGTTTTAATGAGGAAATATTTGTAGGCAAACCCCTCATAAAAATTAGGAGTAAATATATAAATGTGTATATACATATATATAAGTATCCTTGTGTATAAAGGAAATGAGGAAATAAAAATAAAAAAAATAATAATAAAAAGAAAATTTTTGGGGCGACTGCCACCCATGGCCAACCTGCCCACCCCGCCTGCCACCCACCCCCCCCCACGCTCCTGCTTATCTTCCCGCCTCCTCCTCGCCCGCCCCATCCGGGCCGCACAAGCGCCAGGCCCGCCTCCACCGCAGCCTCACCAGCGGGAGCCCCCCCGACTGGGGATCCGCCTTCGACCGCCGCCGTCGTCTGAGCCGCCGCCGCCTCGTCCGAATCTTTTCTCCCTTTTCTCTGCGCGCCGCTAGATTTCCATCACCCCGAGCCCTTCCCTCTCGCCTCGCCAGCCTCCTCGAGCCACAAAGGTTATCGAGGAGCCTCAGACGCCGCCCGCCTTCCCGCCCTATCCCCGCCTTGCCGCCGACGTGACAACACGGGCAAGACTGTCGCCACCTTACCCGCACGGCTATAAAGCCTCCGAGTGTTCCTTCGCACTCCCACACCCCCAAAGATCCTCTCCTCCCGAAATTGCGCCAAGAACCCCCAACTCGCCGACGCCAAGACCCACCCGAGCTGTCGCCATTGCCCGCCACGCCGCCGCACCACCCGGCCTGCCGACCCTCCACCGGCTTCACCGGTCTCGGATTGCATTCACGCACCCCGGCACCTCCCGCCCCGCCGCCGCCGGTGCCATCGCCACCTCCGCCTCGGCCACCTTGCCTAGCCCCGCGTCGCATACCTTAAGAGGTAATAAGCGATAAGGGGTAGGCAAAGCCTCCCCCACCGGTTAGCGCAACGCATTCTTTCTCTGGCTCCCTCTGCTCGAGCCCCGCCACGCAGCCGAGGTCGAGCCCTTTCTTTTAATTTCCGACGACAGGGCCCTTTGTCACCGCCAAGTCCGTGGGTCTGCCGACAGATGGGCCCCACCCGTCGGTCAGTGCAATGAACCCGAGTCACCGACCAATGAGCCCCACCGTCGGTGGTACAGTAAAGAGAAAGAAAATATAAAATAACTGTGGGTCCCACCGCCGATTTTAGTTATTTTTAGCAATTTATTTGAACTGAGAACTTTGAAAATGCATAACTTCTTCATTTTAACTCCAAATCGGGTGAGGAAAATTTCTAAATTCATGTAAATTCAAGATCTATCAAATGGCACTGGAATCATAATTTTTAGATTTTATCTGAATTTATGGTGTTATTTGGATTGATTGGTTGCTTTACTTTCAATTGCAAATTTTCGCGTACGGATTAAATAGCTTACGAGGCTCAAGAAGAAGAGGCCGAGGCAGCACTGCAGATCCCAACCCCAACCCTCCGAGCACTTTGACCAAGGCGAGTTATCACTTGATCATATTGAACCCTTGTTTATGCAAACTACTTTTCTTTAAACTATCCAAGTGCATGCTATTATTTTATGTGCTAAAGTATGTTCAAATTTCTTAGATTCTAGATATAGACCCATTACTATGCTTGTTAGTAGTACCTATGAAACCTTTGAGATATGTGAACCTTGTCGCCTTAGCAAAACTAGCGTAATGTAGTTTTTCACAAATAAGAATGATGTTATATCGTACTGCTTAGTTTGCTAGATAAACGGGGATGCTAGTTATCCCAAAATATTTCACTTGCTAATATGACGATAATTTGGGCAGTCATGGTGGGAATGACTGGAGAAAATTTGGAACTGTTATTTTATGCTCCCAAAAGCCTCAAACTTGCTTAGAATCTGAGTGGATGATGTGGGGGTGGTATGTGGTGCGAGAGGAAGCACAAAAGTGTGGGATGTGGTAGAACCACTCGAGATAACCCTAAGGATGAATCTTGTCATGTTAGCCCGTAAAAAGCAGACAACCACAAGTCTCAGAAATTACAACCTGACTAAGTAGATTTATCGAAACCCCCGGATTTATCTCACTGGTAGTGGATAGGCATGGATCTGCAAGGGCAAGGAGGCCTAAAGGGACACCAAGGGGAGGGTGAAGTTTTCCAGCTGTTCTAAGCGTTGCGGGAAGTGGAGCCCGGCTGCGTTAGTAACTGTGGAAAATATCCCGCGCAACGTATGGGACCCACCGCAAGTGGGATAAGCCCATAGGGTGAGATGACGAAAGAGGCTAGATATCTTGAAAGGTCACGGTGACGGCCCGCTCAACCATATGACTAAGGAATCATGTGGGGCAACGAGTTGGCGCCTCTTGTGGGAATGTGTACAAACTCGCAGAGTCAAAACTATTCGAATAGCCGTGCCCACGGTCATGGGCAGACATGGGGACTTAACTAGATATAGTTCTGTTTCAGAAATAGCTTGTGGGTAAATTGGAAAACATAGGCGTGAAAGGCCCTAGTTTGGATTTGTCCTGGTGTCGTCCCCTGGTAAGATAGGCGCTATAATGCTAAAAGTCTTTGTAAAGTGCAGAGGCTATGTAACGGTGGATGGTCTCGTGCACTAATAATACAATTATTTCAAGAAAATTTGTCCTTCATAAACTGCTAGGTCATAGGATTTCTAAGCATCTTGTATTGAAAAGACAGCTTCGGCAAAATAAAATAAACCTAGAGCCTTCCTTTGATCGCCCAATATTCTATTATCGATTCAGTGTGATGATTCGCTGAGCACGGTGGTTAGTGTGCTCACACTCGCATTATCAAAATAGAGACAGGGACGCAGGATCATTATGCATATGAAGATGCCCCGGTCTCAGGAGGAGAGAAGGACGATGGGAATTAGGTCGTCTTGCGTATTTTTCTGAACTTAGACAAGTTAGACCTAAGGCATTGTGTGCACGTATATTATCTATCCTAGGTAATATATACGCACATTACCCCCGCCGCTTGCACGAGGTTATGGCCCTACTTTTGCTTTCTCTTCCGCTGTTCGCATGTGATGATGACATTCGGCCAAAGTGCCCCCTTTTGTAAACTATTGCCCGACGTGGCTTAATTTGGAACCATGGTCTGTAATATTATTGTTTAAGCGATGTATGACATGATACAGCAATGTACCTGTGGGCATTATCTACTGATCCAGGGAATAATGCCGTAATCACAGAAGATTCTGGATTGAAAAATCCGGGTCTGACATCTCCCCTCTCTCTCTCCCGTGAGCTCGTCTTCATCCCGTGAGACCCGGTCCTCAGATCCGGCAGTTGAGGTGAGTTTGGGCTTGGTGGTGGTGCGTGGGACTCGGTCCCGCTGTTGGCTGCACCACGAGTGCTCAACTCCTCCCTCTCTTGGCTATATATGGCGATCGGCTCTTTGGTTGGGTATCGGTGAAAAACAGTGAGCTTTCCTCTTCCTCTTTGAGCTTTGCACGTGGTGTTCGACTTTGGTGGTTCCACGGTGATCGGTGAGGTGCTTGGCGGCTCCTCTCCGTGCTTGTGCGGCGACCTCTACCTCTTGCTTGCCAAGATCTACACTTCCGCAAGAGGGCTTTGTATCTCCGAGCCTCACCGCTCTCTCCACGGTGGTGTGAGGGCAATAGGTTTTCGGGACAGCCTAAGCGTGCCTAGCCCTGTTTGTCCGGTGATTTCGAATATCACCGAGTTGTGAGTGATTTTATCATTCTCGCAATCTTTGTGCTACTGTGCTAGATTTTTGATATTCGATCATTGTCTAGTATTGGGAGACATAGATTGCATGTGGGTTCTGTTGTTGCTCGATGATAATATAAATCATATGTTTGAGATTGGTTGGTTTAACTTTTGAGCTCTAGTTGTTGTCATCTCTGCTTAGATCACCATATTTAACTCGCTAAATTGTTCGACATTGGTTTGGTACATTTGGGCTATTCGGTTCATACTGCTTTCAGGTTAATAGCAATTTCAATTTTGAGTATATCTCTGTTAAGAATCTTGACAAATTAAATTTAACTCTTTGGAGCATAGATTAACTTGAATAGTGATGAAAATGTGTATCTGTTAACTGCAGCTGTCTAGATTTTCATATGCTGGATATATATTATTGATCTTGAGAATATAGATTTTGTCTAGAGCTCAAAAGATTAAATTATTTGTTTGGCATAACCAATCTATGAAGAGTGTATGATTAGTAGCGGGAAGGTCAAGTTTAAACTTGTGCAACCCTACAAGTTGAGAGCACAAATAACAAAATAAAACTTGAGCTTGTTGCTAGTTTCAATTGGTACATGCTTTATATCATGTCATACATATTCATGTTTAGAGTAGTTTTGTCTCTCTATTTGAATATGTGGTATATCATGTATGATATGTTCAATTCATATGATTACATTCTTGTTATGATATGTATATATGGATTGTTGTGCTTGATGTGCTTATATAATTATAGAGGAATTATATATATGCTTATACCGCAATCATTACAACATGAGCATGATCGATCTGGCGGTCGTCTGCTGGGTAACGTATCATGAATTTCTTCCTCAAAAAAATGCATCGTGAGTTTGATTCAGTTTACCAAAATGTGCCCCAGCACACTCCGAAACAGGTGCACGTAAGCCGGTCTACAAACAGCAATGGCCATGGATGGTGAGTTGGATGCCAAAAACCAGAGTTTGTTACACGACCGCACTGTTGTGAGTAATATTGTGACAAGAGAGAGACAGGAAAAAGGTGTGTGTTGTTCCATTGATCATGTACTATTTATATACAAAGAATGGGTGGCAGGATAAAGTAAAAGGTGGCAGTTTACAGCAGTTAATACATTGGACAGTTATGTAATCTAATTAGCACATGTGTTACAACACTCCCCCTTGACCAATGTATCTTCATATGAGCACCTTGACTTATTATCTTGGAAGAACTCCTCTAAAACCCTGTAGGGAAAAATATGAGAAGAATTGATAGAATAGATATGTTATTAGAAAACTCCTTTAAAAACCCAGTGGGAAAATTTAAGGAGAAAATGATATAACATATGTTTGATTAAATCTCTGAAAAACCCCTGTAGGGGAAAAGAGAGATATATTTGTGATTGCGTTGTCATATTGCCTCATTAAAACTTTGATGAGAAACCTTAGAGGGAAAACTCATAAAAGAAAATAGTACAATATTTGTATTGAACGAGTTAAGTCTTAGGAGATTTCTCCCCGATGTCTCGCAAATCACGTAGTCTTCGTGATACCAATTTCATAAACACATTTTTGAAATGTGGAAGTTGGTAATGACTTAGTGAATAGGTCTCATGAGATTATTACAAGACTTAGTTTGCGAATATTTATTTCCCACTCTCTTGCAACTCATGTGGGTAAAATAATTTAGGTGCAATATGTTTAGTGATATTGCTCTTGATGTAACCCGTTTGCATTTGAACAACGCAAGCAGCATTATCTTCGTAGATAATGGTAGGAGATGCAATAGCACCTATATCACATGATCTTGTATGTGATTAATCATTCTGACCATACACATTCACGTGATGCTTCAGTATAATGCAATTATTTCGAATGATTAGTGGATGTAGCCACTAGTGTCTGCTTCAAGACTTCAAGATATGGTCGTTCCACGTGTAAAACACAAAGCCTGCTTTGTGATCCGGCATTATGGGGATCGATAAATAGCCAAGATCATCGCATATCCTACTAAATCCATATTTTTATTCTTTTGAAAAATAGACCAAGATCTTTAGTGCCTTGAAGATATCTAAAGATATTCTTCACTCCTACCCAATGTCTTTTGGTTGGAGTAGCGCTGTATCTAGCAAGTAGATTTACCGCAAATGCAATATCCTACGGTGCAATTTGCAAGGTACATGAGCGCCGATGGCACCGAGATATGGAACCTCGGGTCCCAATAGCTCTTCATTGTCATCTTGGGGTCTAAATGGATCTTTTTCCTGCCTAGAGATCGAACAACCATGGGGTTTTCGATGGATATGCTTTGTCCATATTGAATTTCTCCAATATTTTCGGACATAGGTCGATTGATGCACTAGAATGCCCGTATGAAGGTGCTCAAGTTGTATACCTAAGCAAAATTTGGTTTTACCCAAATCCTTCATTTCAATTCGTCTTAAGATGATTACGTGCTTCATCAATATCTTGTGTGTTACCAATGATATTAAGATCATCAACGCATACGTATATAATGCGTAATCTGTTGAGGATCTTTTGATGAAGACGCATGGGCAATCATCATTGTTGGAGTATCCCTTTTGGTTAGGAACTCACTTAGTCGGTTGTACCACATTCTCGCCCGATCGCTTTCAAGCCGTATAAAGACTTGTTTAATTTTACACAATACATATTGCGATTTATGCCTATATTCGAATTGAAATTCCATCGGAACTTTCATGTATATTTCGAATCAAGTGACCCATAAAGGTATGCTGTCACTACATCCATCAATTGAAATGATAGATGATTTTGTACTGCCAATGATATTAAATATCGGAATGTTATTCCACTCATTCTCGGAGAATAGGTTTCATTGAAATCAATGCCGGGTCTCTGCGTGAACCCTTGTGCTACAAGTCTTGCTTTATATCTCACCACCTCATTGTTTTCATTCCGCTTATGACGAAAACCCATTTGAAACCGACAGGAATACTGGGAGGTGTATGTATCACTTTGGTGAATACATTTCTTTTGTGAGCGAGGCTAACTCCTCTTGAATTGCATCCTTCCATTTGTTCCAACCCGAGCGCTGCTTGCACTCGCCATGGTCTTGGGATCGGATCATTTTGAAGGTTGTTTGCAATTGTTGTGGAGAAATTAATGTCGACAATTGTAGTCTTACGATCGTATGATTCTCCAGAATCATTATAGTTAGTGGAAATTTCTTGGACCCTGGTGACTCAATGTTATTTCCCAAATCATTAGAGTCGGGTATTCGATGTCCCGTGATCGATGAATTGAGTGCACTGTTGATCTGGGTTTAAGGATCCTTTGGTGTCTATCAACTTGAGGTTGATCTGCATTTACGATCTTTTGTTTCCTTTGTCGCTTGTTAGAAGCTGTATCCGCCATATGTACCGTATTTCTCCCCCTCTTATTTTGAACTGGGAGTTGAGTGGTATTTTTCGGTACCTCCACTCTTTCAGGTACATTTTTGGCAGGATTATAGGATTTTGTGACACCCTTATAATCAGTAAACGCATCTGGCAGATTATTTGCAATGTTTTGCAAATGAATGATTTTCTGAACTTGAAGTTCATCAGTAGTACGTGGGTCTCGAGGCGTGAATGCCTTGAACATTCCAATTAATTTCACGGTATTTAGTTTGGTACTTGTTGTCTCCCTAATGCCGGAAATGTTCCTCATTGAATATGCAATCGCGTCACGTCAGTGAATGTGTCCCCGTTAGGGGTTCGAGGTATTTTATAATCGACGAGATTTATACCCAACATAGATCCCAATTTTCCTGTGCGGTCCCATTGAGGTACGCTGCGGTGGTGAGATCGGTACGTATGTAGCGCAACCGAACTTTCGCAGATGGGAAATATCCGTGTATTTCCACGCACTAATTGTAGTGGGAAGTGCCGTGATAAGCGCTGGACACAATTGTATTAAGTCGCCAGCGTAAGATCGCATGACCCCAACATGATGTTGGTAAGTCGCAATCGTAGTAATGGTCTTGCAATGTGCTTGATTCTCTTGATAAGAGATTCGCTAAACCATTTTGTGTATGGACATATGGAATGCAGTGTTGAACTTGTATCCCAAGAGCCATACAATAATCATTGAAGGCATGGGATGAAAATTCAGAAGATTGTCCATTCGAATTGATTGAATTCGATGTTCAGATAATGTGCTCGTAATTGGATAATTTGACCAATTAACTTAGCAAATGCATGGTTTCGTGGATAAAGGCACACATGTGACCATCTAGTAGATGCGCCAATGAGAACCATGAAATATCTTAACGGTCCACACAATGGTTGTATAGGACCACATATATCTCCTTGAATGCGTTCAAGGAATTTAAGTGGTTCAGCTCTAATTTTAAGATAAGGGGGTCTTAAAATCAATTTTCCGGTGGCACATGAAGTGCATACGAAATCTGAGGATTCCGGAAATTTTGTTTTGATGTATGTATGACCAATTGAATTGCTAATAATTTTCCTCATCATTCCAATGCCTGGGTGGCCAAGGCGATCATGCCATGTTTGGAATGTGTTTGTGTTTTGGAAAATTACTTTGTACGCAATATGTTGAACGGGTTTGATGTATGTATAGTACAATCCGGAGTTTAAAGATGGAATTTTCTAGTACGTGTTTGCCATATCCGTTGTTTTTGGTTAAGAGGAGATATTCCTCTTTGTTGTCATTTTGGGTTTCAATATGGAAACCATTCTGACGGATATCTCTATAACTAAGTAGGGTACGTGTTGAATCGGGATACAAGAGTGCATCCTCAATTTCTAATTGTGTACCCATAGGGAGAGTGATAGAGCGCGACCGAGCCTACTATCGTTGCATCGCGATCCAATGATTGTTAGAATATTTCCTTTCCTCCTAGTAAGAGTTAGGAATATTTTGTGTCCCTAAGTATAGAATTTGTGGTACCGCTATCCACAAGGCATAATTCCTCCTCCATTGGATGGACTCCAAAATCTATATATACAAAGAAAAGAATTTAATGAAATTCTTGAAGTAATATATAGAATACATACAAACTTTATTTGATAATATCGAATGTGTTCGATATATGATTGTAGCATACAAGCTTACAATATGAATGACAACTTTATTTATATTACAACATAAAAGTAATTAGTAGCTATGGAACTAGGAGTCTAATTGAGATCTCCAAACATATCTTGAGAATGAAATTCTTCAAGTGTGTCCTCGGTGCACATGAGATCATCCTTCTTTGGAGGGGTACATGTGTCTTTGAGTTCTTGAATGAACTGTTGAGAACATCCTGCTTCATCATCATTTGATGTGAGATTGAAGTGTGCTTCAAATCTCTTCGGTTGAGCATTCTTGCCTTGAGTCAATGACTTGAGGTAAAGGTCCACAAGATGCTTCGGGGTGCGACATTTCTTGGTAGGATGGTTGTAGCAACCACACTTTTGACAAGTCTCCTTTTTGTCATTTTTCTTACCAAAATTGCCTTTACTTTTCTTGAATCCACTTGGTTTTTGCTTCATGTTGCGATTTTGTTTACCTTTAAAGTTCTTTGAATGGTTATGTGAACCATTGAACTTATGCTTATTTTGATTAGCATGAACTTCAGGAAGTGGAGCAGCCCCGATGGGACGTTGCTGGTTATTCTTTAAAAGAAGTTCAGCATGTTTTTCTGCCTGAAGTAAAGTATGCATAAGATCAAAATAAGTTTGGTAATTTGCAAAGACGCCATTGTCAGTCAGAGGACCCCGCCGATGGGAGCATAGTAGAGAGAGTCTTCTATTTTATCCTCATCTGTTAGTTCCTTCTCACAAAATCGCAGTTTGGAGCAAATAGTATGAAGGGCATGGTTATAATCACCAACTGTTTTGAAATCTTGGAGTCTAAGATGTGCCCATTCATGATTAGCCTCAGGTAAGAGAATAGTCATTGCTCATATCGATTTTGAGGGCTAACCATAAAGTAAGTGGATTTTCCTCATACAGGTATTCCGCTTTTAAATCTGGATGTATGTGATTCCGTAATATGTTTAAAGCGGAATATTTCACCATATCCGGAGGAATTTGATCTGCGGGAGGATTAAATATAACCCTTTCCAACCCACGTGTGGTGAGGTTGATCTTTAAGTCCATAGCCCATGTAGGGTAATTGGTACCATCGATAGCGAGAGGCTCAAAATCTTTGGTAGCCATTTTAAAACCTACATGAAAAGTACACCATAAATATTTAATTTACACGAGGTAAATTAATGTGTATGGTAATATTGTAATAAAATGCCAAATATGTGGAAAACAATATGAGTATTGAAATCTGAATGAATATATACCCAAAATAAATATAACATGTTGTTATATTTATAATACCGTATAATCATAATATTGGCATAGCGTACAAATTAAGTAGCAAAGTGCCATAAATTATGATTTTATGGTATTTATGTGAGGTATAATATTTTGCAAATAAAATTCCAAATTATTAAGTACAATGATACTCATTAAATGGGAATTTTAATTGAAATTTGCTAAGATAGCAAATTTTAAATATGGTCGTAATGCATATTGTAAATAATTTGCAATAAAATAATCCTAAATATGTAAAAATGATATAAATGTGAATGCACATTTATTTAAATATTTACATAAATTTCAGGTCCTGTAGGGACTGAAATGCAAATTTATAACAGTACGAGTATAATTATAAATAAGTAGAAGGACTATACTGCAAAATATACAAATGGAAATTTATTTAAACGAAAAATCTGCATTTTCCATGAACTACAGGGGGAAAATGCAAAAGTTTCGACAACCTGGACTGAGGCCCAGTCGGCCTTTTGGCCTAAGAGGGGAGGTGGGACTAATTGGGCCAAAAGCCCATTTGGGGGCCACCATATAAAAGGGTGGTGGGGGAGGTTTTAGGGTTCCCCAACCCATAGCCCGCCGCCGCCACCATGGGCAAGCCGCCGCCGGCCGGCGCCGCCGCCACCGCCGCCGCCGCCATGAAGTCGCGCCCGCCGGCCACCGCTCCCGCCGGTCATCGCGCCCACGCCTTCTGCCGCCGCTGCTCGCCGCACCGCCGGGCCACGCCTTGCCGTCCGCTGGGCCACCGGTGCCGCATCATGGCGGGCCGCCGGAGCCACGCCGGGCGTCGCCGTGCTCGCCACCGCAGCGATTGCCGCGCTGCCGCCGGGCTTGCCGCCGCCAGGCGCCTCGCCAACGCGCCGCCTCACCGCCGGGCCGGGCCATGCCGTCGTGGTCGTGCCGCGCTGGAGCCGCGCCCGCCACGGCTTGTGGTCTCCGACCTCCACCGCCCGATCTGAGCCGCCAAGTCTCGCGCGGGCCTCGCCTTGCCGTGTGCCGCCGCACGGTCGGGACCGGATGTCGCGCCGAGGCCGGGCCGCACATGCCATGTCGCCGGCCGGCTGGGCTGTCACATCCGACCGCACCGGCTCGCTGCGTGCCGCGTTGCACCAGAGGTTGCGGCCGACCGGCCGCCTGCCGCACTAAGACTCGCCGCTGCTGCCGCCGCCGCCGCTAAACCAAGGGCCGTCTTCTTGCCGTCGAGACCGAGCCGAAGTTCGCCAGGCGCCTTGCCGCTGCCTGGCCGCCGGCCGCCGCGATCGCCGCCGCCGAGCGCCGCGGCTCGTCCCGGCCGCGCCATGCGCCGGTCATGCCGGGCTGCGCCGTCGCCGGGTTATGCTGCCCGGCCGCGCCATGCGCCGGCAATGCCGGGTCAAGGCTGAAGCGCCGGTCATGCTGCCCCCTTTGTTTTCTGTGATTTTATGTGGAAGAAAATGCATCCTCTGGGGAGGATGCATGTGTGGGGGTAGGGGTGCAGATCCGCAGGCCGGGGCGGCGATTAGCCGCTGCGGAGGCGTGCTTCGGACGCCTGTAAGGTCCGTAGCGTGTAGTTGTTGCCGGTGTAAAGACTCCGTGCGTCGCCCATGGACGACGACGAACCGGCCGTGAGCCATGGCCGGTGGCGATGAAGGTGGTGGTCGCCGGAGTTGGTGGTGGTGGTGTCTCAACGAGAGGAGCAAGAAGGGCATGAAGACTTGTGTGCAGTGAATCCACTAAAGTGAGGATGTCTAGAAATACTTTTTTGTGATGCGCACAAATTTCCATTACCTATCTCTGTTGTGTCACTTGTGAGAGGGCAGTGCTGATAACGTGTTGTGAGTAATATTGTGACAAGAGAGAGATAGGAAAAAGGTGTGTGTTGTTCCATTGATCATGTACTATTTATATACAAAGAAGGGGTGGCAGGATAAAGTAAAAGGTGGCAGTTTACAGCAGTTAATACATTGGGCAGTTATGTAATCTAATTAGCACATGTGTTACAACACGCACGACCAAAGTAGCACAAAAGACGGAGGAGAGTTACAGCAAGCCTGCTTTGCTGTCTGAAGACAAAGCAGAGCGAACCACGTAATCAATCGAAACATGCACAGCTTGTTCCCGGTGACGCCAGGCTCCTCCGGCGCCACGGCCGCCGATTCGTTCGCGTCGCCGACGTCGTCTTTCTCGAGATCGAATAAGAAGAACTGTGTTTTATTCATTAAAAATAAGAGCAGCATAACAATAGCATAAAGGTCAAATTAAAAGCATAAGGTAGAACATAACTCTGATAGCCCTACAAAATAAACAATCATAACTAACGTACCTTAATGGTGCGCGGACTACCACCACTGAAAGACTAACACCGACCAACGTACACACGGAAAAACAAAAAGAGGTAAGGTTAGGTGGCCCCAGGCAACGCCTTTAAGATGGGAATGGCACTAAAGGTGTCACCATTGTCCGATCTGATAAGAATTGAATCTAAGATTTTCATCCTAGCACATCATCACCTGTAGCTGTGACTCCTGGAACTTAATCAGCTACACCCTGCGAACTCCGACATTCGTCTTCTTCCACGTGCTCGCTGTGGCCTTTGGACATGATGTCGACGACATCGGCTGCGGCGACGACGCGAGGGACTCGAGAATCGAGCACTGCGCACGGCTATTTCCTCTTCCATCCTGCGTCCGCTCGCCTGCCGGGCTGCAACGGCAAACCTGCGAGAGCTCCTCGGGTCATTGTCCTGTGCCTCTGGCATATCCAAGACGCAAAAAAACCATGTTCACTGGCTTGGCAGGTTAAGGATTGATCATCCAAATATCTCTAAGACAGACGAAAAAGAAAGGACTCTCCCGTGTAGAAATAGTCAAACGCGACAAAAACAGCTTATATAAAAAGCTATTTTATAAAAACAGCTTATATAAATTCTTGTACGAACAAAGCTATTTTATAAAAAGCTATGGAGTCAATTGACATCACAGCTTATATGTGGCTCCTTCACTGGGTATTATGGGTCTGTTCTTTTTGGTCATGACTTATGACTTTTATCATGACTTGTGATTTTTAGGTAATGTTTATACGAGAGATTACAGAGTAACAGAAATTCACGTGCGGTTTTTGCCGATATAAATGAAATCAGTAAAGTATGTACTACAATTAACTAGTAGACCCTATCTTAAAAAAATACTCTATTTAGAAGCTAATTACTGTAGAAAAACCGAAAAGCAGCTTTTAGAAGCTGAAAAGAACAGGATCATAAATGCTTGTATGATGTTGACGTGTACCATGTGACACTTGTAACTATTTCGTTGCAACATTATTGGAGGCTTATTTGCACCACGTCAGGCAAGCGTTCAGTTTTGATTTACTACTAAGAATGGCTCACTTGACTGGAGACTTGACCCCGGCCTGCCCCTTGACAACCTGCCCAGCCGGCCGTGACGGAAGGCAGAAAAACAGAAGCCTATAGATTCTTTTTAAAAATAATCTATTTTTATTTTGAAATTACAGTATTATATCTATATTTTATTTTTTTTACAATTTTAATCATCTATCGCTCCATGGTTAGACGATCTAGACTACTCACCCAACTATTAGGTGACACATGGCCAAGTCGCCCAACCATTGGGTAACAGGCCCAATGGTTGGGCACCAAGTCCCTAGTTGCCTAACCTGGTTGAGTGACTAGTTCAAGTTATCCAACGGTTAGCCGATTTAAAATAACAATATAATTATTTTTATTAATTCGATGAAAATAGTTATGGGGAGTAAATGATAATTTTGTAGGTAATACATTTAACAGATCTTATTTGTAGGTTGTTTTCTTAAATAAAAGGGCAGACAATGTCGATCAGTCCATTCGTGATTTTCGTAGATTTTGAATGGTACGAAATTTGTTAGACTCATAATAATATTTTGGGATTATTGTATGTTGTTGTAGTGCGAAAAATTTCTGAAGAATTTTATGAGGATGATTGAGATAACAACAATTCGTAAGTAGGAAGGTAAATGATATTGCAATGCGACATGGAATTCATAACGGAGGAGAATTTCAGATAAATGGTGTAACGATAGCAACACGAAAGTTGATCCAACAAGGGGGTTACATGGCACATAGGCCAACGAAACAAGGATGGTACATACATACCTTTAGGGAATTAGAAATACACAGGACATATACACAAAGATGGTCGAACTACTGCGTGGAACGTGGCCATTTGCCCTTCCTTCCGGGGTAGGCATTTGTAGTCCTCGTCGGCTGCCCTGGTCTTGGCCGCCAGTTCGCGTTTTTTCTTGTGCTTCTCCTCGCAAACCTCGCACTCCCTGCACCTGCACACCTCCAGATAAGCATGCGTCTCTCGTCAAATATGCTCACTTCGGTCTTCGTTGCGTCGCCGCTCCTCCATCCTCTCGCGTGCCGTCTGGATGCCCCACTCCTCGCAGTCCAGAGTCATTGGTCGTGCGAGTGGATCTTCTGGTCAATCCATTTGTATTACGCGCATAGCGAATCCGGAGACTATGAGAAGAGGGGATAGCTTGTTAGTGCATACCATAGAAGAGAATTGGTAGGGGAATATATTGTAACCCGTCCTTACTGGCTACTGGTAGCGAGCCGTGTCCCAATGCCGATTGGGATAGTCACATACGTAGTTACCGCAACCCCAGTAATGTATGCCTAAGCTCAACTGCTTATTGGATTTGAAGAACTTGTAAGTGTCCCTGCAGCAAAAGTCTCCCCCATGGGAAGGTCTTGCGGTGAATGCTCGGTGGGAACATTGAGGCATGGGTTAGGGTTGGAGGTACGGGGGGCTTCTCTTCAGGGAGGTGGCCTCCTAGTATGCTCCACTTGTTCGTCCTGAGCTACAGTAGCCCTTGCGAGTCAGGTGATCTCCTCCTATTGCTTCTTCATGCTAACAATATAGTGGTGCAGTTGCCGTGCAGGAAAACACGCTATGGAGGGGGTAGTACTTATATGCTATGCCGATACGGTGCATTCTTGACAAGTCCAATTCGGTTTGGGCAAATTTGCATCTGTGAGGCAGCGACACGCCAGACGATTCGTAGACCAACGTAGCAAATTGGCTAGCTTGGCCACCACGTTCTCCTTCCAAATCAACCTAGCAAAGACGGCGATCGCTCGCATGGTGACGGGATGGCGTTCTCTCTCGGCAATTGTTTGTACATATATATATATATATATATATATATATATATATATATATATATATATATATATATATATATATATAACTAGCGGAATTCTCGCAATTACACAACTAGATATTGCAACGTATTATGTTTGTTATATAGTTCTATTGTCTTTCAAAAATAAGTTGTATTTGTTATACAATTGTAATAGTTATAATATCTATACAGGATTGATCTACACTATTATAATCTAGTCTTACAAAAAGAATGGTGTAGATTTTCTCTTTTTCTCTTAATTAATTAGGTAATTTCTTATCTATATATGATTAATCTGCATCATTATAATTTGGTCCCACCGAAGTAAGTTGTGTAGATTTTCTTCTTTTCTTCTCTCGATTAATGAGAGAATTTATAAGAATTTTGCTTTTTTTATTTAAAGATTATTGTGGGATTGCTAGGTCTTCAAAGCGAATGAGGTATCTTGAAAATCATATTGCTTGTATATAGGTAGATAGATGCACACATGTGTGTATTGTATACTCTGAACAAATAAGGCATACTATGTCGATTCTAGGAATTGAACCCGGATGGGTGCAAATGATCACCCTTGCTCCTACAACAAGCCCGCCATCCTGTTTTTAGGGAGACACCATTATATCCGTGTGTTGCAATGGAATCCTAAAAAAGGGTGATACATAAATATAAGGATTTTAAATCATACAATAAATATCAATTTTCTGTCATGAAATATAATTTGTGTAGTAAATGATAATTTTTTTTCAAATTTGGAAATAGGTTTATATAGGAATGTACCTCGGATGTAGAAGGTTGCAGAATGCAAGAATCATCTTTGAGATAGTCTAGATTGTATACATAAACTCCATTCTCCTGGCACAACTGTAGAGTAATATAGCAGGGGAAAGAACATAATTATTCTCACAACATCATTCAGCAAAAAGATAAAAGGGTACAACAACATCATTTAAACGGTATATAACAAGTGAGAGTACGTACTCCTAAGAGTATAGAATCATTTTCTTATATATGTGTGCGTGCGCAACTAGTGAAAAATTTATATCATTTATTTTGTTGTGACTAGATTATATATCATGGTGCAGATTAATTAGCTATTGATATTATAATTGTATAATAAATACAATTGCATTTTTTATCATAGGCATTAGAATTGTATAAGGAACAACTGTATCGTACTATCTAATCGTGCAATTACATATGGCTTGCCTAAGTTTGTTCTACTTTTTGTCTTTTAGGCGCTCCTAGTTCACTCGATGACCCCTTCGGCAGTGAGCACATTTGACAATAAAATGAGAAAAAATAATAACACAAAGAATTAGTCAAATCTCCAGTCTACAACATCAATTATGCCAAAGCATGGCAAATTAATCAACACTCCATATGCATGTGAGTTCTAATTTTTGTCCATTGATTCTGTTTCAGTTCTACAAAGAATACCAATTTCACACTGAAACCATATTTTCCAACAGCATATATGTTCTGCATCATAAACAGTCGCCATTTCTCCCGTTCACCATATCGTTGGCTCTGAACGGGCAGTGTAGCCTGTAGTCGAAGAGTGGCTGCCACTGGACGCGCCAATCGACAGATCAGTGTAGCCATGTTCCCCCATGGCGAGAAAAGGCTCAGCCTTGTACATCTGAGGCCGGAGAGCCGGCAGCTTCGCATCCTCAGACTGCAGGACGTGCATAGCCTGCGCCATTGACGGCCGATCACTCCGGTCAGGATGCGCGCACCAGAGCCCGACGACCAGCACGCGCTCCATCTGCCGCTCGTCCACCTCATCGCCCCTCAGCCTCTTGTCCACCGCTTCAACGAGAGCATTCTTGCCGTACAGATCCCAGACCCATCTCAGTAGCACGAAGAAGTCGTCGTCTGATTCCTCCACTGGGTGCCGGCCGGAGACCATCTCCAGGAGGACGATGCCGAAGCTGTAGACGTCCGACTCGGTGCTCGGCCTGCGCGTGTTGACGAGTTCAGGGTCTATGTACCCTGCGGTTCCCAGCACAACTCTTGTTGTTCGTGACTTGGCGCCATGGTCGACGAGTCTCGCCAAGCCGAAGTCCCCTAGCTTGGTGTTGTGTGATGAATCGAGCATGATGTTGCTTGGCTTGATGTCGCCATGCACAATGCACTGCTCCCACTCTGCATGGAGATAGCGCAATGCGGAGCCGAGGGCATTGATGATCTTGTACCTGTTGATGACAGGATTTGTGGATAAAACGAAGGGGATACCGGTAATGAATTAATCGCGGGCATTCCCACCGAAAAACTAAATTTTGGTTTAAGTTGAGATGGACTTTGTATTTGACATACATTTCTTTGCTGTTCTTTATTTTCTGACAAACAATACAGCTGAACCTCTACAAAACAACTGGAGAGGGTAAAAAAATGGTACTTGAATTTTAGTTCCTCTATTGGCTAAAATTTTACACTGTCTACCTGAAAATCAGCCAAATAGACCCCTTTATTGAGAAAAATGATACATGCTAGGATGACATAGAGTATTCTAGAAAAAAGAGGGGGCATAGAATAGCAAAAAGGAACAGTCGGTGAAGAGTCCTTACCTTCATAGCCTAGTGCTTTAACGAATTTTACATTAAGCTTTGAAAATGTCCTCATTTCAATATACCTTCTTGGTTATCAAATAGGTAAAAATTAGTTGTGTGTTTAGCTAATGCCTTCTCAAGTTGCTGAATGGTATGCATTGTTGTTCTGTATAGTATATTGGTTGTACTAAATTAGTCCGGTTTGTGGGCCTAGAAACACAACTGTTGACCAATAAATTGACCCAATATGGCTGTTGATCTTCAGGGTTCAGAATCAAAGTGGGATTTCTATGAATGAAAGTCTTGATATTTGGAAACTAAGTATGATTTCTGTGAACTTGAAACTAAGTAAGATTTCTACGAAAAGAATTCTTGATCCTTGGACTAAGTATGATATCTATGAATGGAACACTTGATCTTTTAGACTTCAAGTAGGATTTCTGGCTGGAAATGTAAACAAGTTCAGCAAGAAATTATTTAGTTCAACATACCTTTCAGGCCACGTTAGCAACCTCGCATTGTTATATATATGCTTGTCGAGACTACCTTCTGATACGAGCTCATAAACAATCAAGAGCCCCTTGCAGCTGTCGCACCAACCAATTAACTGGACAAGGTTGCGATGCCTCAGCCGGCTTATGATCTTGATTTCAGCCTCAAACTCCTTCCTCCCTTGAGCAGATGACTCTGGCGAGAACTTCTTGATCGCTACATGGCGATCCTGGCCACCAATCTGCAGGCAGCCCTGGTAAACATGGCCGAAACCACCTTTCCCTAGCTTCTTGTTCTCAGCAAAGTTGCCCGTCGCAGCCGCAAGCTCGCTGTAATGGTACCTTCTGGGGCCAACACCTTTCTCAAATTCAGCTTGGTCGCCATCAGCAATTTCCATGGCTTTCCTCCATGCTCGACGTCGGCGCCTTAGAACAAAGCCCATCAAAGTGCACACCAACAGAAACAATGCTGCAACCGATACCGCTATTGTACCCTGTACTTTTGCTGGTGGTTTGGAGCTCACAGTTTCAGGGGACAGAGGTGCCACTTCTGGTAACGTTACTGAAGAACCCTTCCCTGCGAGGGTGGAGTTGAACGACCATGATAGCACCCGGTGTACCTCGATAAAGCTGCCGGTAGCTGCCGAGAAGCCAACGGCCACCTCCTCAGGTAAGCATCTTCTCATGTCAACGCTGGTGTTGACCCGGTACGAGGTTTCGTTGATCCAGAGAGTGACGGCTAACATTTTTGTGCTGTTGCCGTAGTTGATCTCGGCGGTCATCGTGGTACCGCACGTCAGGTTCTGGTCAGGTGAGGTCGACACGACCGAAACGATGGAGCCGACGTCGATGCCTACATGGTTACCATTCTTCTCCCATTCCCCATTCTTGTAGGTGTCGAACTCAACCGCCACGATCCGATCACTGCCTGTTGCATTCTTGTTGTTGCTGTCATTGAAAAGGCCGAGGTTCTTACCGTAGCTGTCAGGAGGGATGCTCGACGGGTAGTGCCCCAGGAAGAAGGCCATCCCGTCGGCGCCGAGATCCGGGTCGTTGACCGGCTTGATTTGGAAGGAGAAGTTGGTGCTGAAGCTGGCCAGCTCGCCGGTGGCGTTGTCCCAGAGCGGCACCGGCTGCGCGTACCACACCCGGCCGACGCTGTGGTTGTTGCCTTCACTGATGTCGTTCCTTGTCAGCTCGATCATAGGGGCGTGAAAGTAGGCGTCTCCGGCGCAGGTGATCTCCGCATCCGGGGTGCAGTAGGAGCCGGGATTGGAGAAGTTGAAGCTGAAGGAGAGTGAGGCAGCACGAGGGACATGGATGGACCACAGCAAGTAGTATGTGCAAAACAGTGCGAATAGAAGATGGTGAGAGCTCATTGCTGCCATTGTTGGTGTTTGGGAGGACTGGTACATTTGGTAGGAGAATTGAACAGAACGAAACCAACGTGAACCATAATTTTGCAACACAGCCGGCTGGCCGGCTGGCCAGGTTCAAGTCTCCAGTGTCCAGACGGACAGCATTTGGTTTCTACAGGGTGGCCCAGACCCAGACCCATTCATCAAGAGTTGGCTATGCAATGTGTTTTCATATCGTCCAAAGCTTGCAACAATGTTCCACTCTGGAATCATAACCGGCTTCAAGTGGCACCCTATTTATCTGGCCATTTGGCTGGTTTGGAATTTGGGAAGATGTAAATTAGTGCTTGCTTAAGGTTCCATCTCTCCCTAACAAATTAATTTCCTGATGGGGCTATGCTGCTGAGCACCAAAACGGCCATACGAACCAGACAGATAAACGCGGCCAAAATGGGCTACTTCTTATGGATATACTTCGAAAAATGAAAGAGCAACAAGCAGTGGTGATGCTAGGCATTTGGCCATTTGGGAGACCTTGATGCCTCGGTGAACATCTACTGGCTTGTCAATTTGCAGTCAAATTTCTACGACCTAATTATGTGATGCGCACCCTCGCTGCTTATTCTTAAAAAAATAAAGAAATTGTACAACCTGATGAATGAACATAATTTTTCCCCAAATGCCTTTCAGGAACACTGAACAAAATTGGTCCCAGAACAAAAACTACACATAGGCTTTTGGGTTTTTTTTTTTTATTTCTTTCAACTGGCAGGGTGACCCGTGCAATTACGCAGTTAGATTCAATGTACTTTATTTAGAACAAATATACTAAGAAACATATTAAGCATGGCCTTTAAAATAAGATGTTGCAATATGTTTCAAATTGAATGGATTGATTTGGCCCTCTTTGATTTTACCACTACATCAAAATTGTTATGAATAGCGTTTGTATTCATATGAGGCGAAAGGGCCGGTATATATACACAAATACAGGATGGTAAATATGGAAAGAATACATATAAGGAAAGTACATGTATGGAAAGAATCCAAACTATCCTAATACAATGCAATCTGTAATCTGTATATATCTCTAACACCCCCCTCAAACTCATGGTAGATCAACAACACTGAGTTTAGAGAGGTAGAAGCCGTGGTGTGCTCGGGTCTGGGCCTTCGTGAAGAAATCCGCTATCTGAAGCTCTGAAGGCACATACTGAAGAGCAACCACCTGATCATGCACACAAGACCTCATGAAGGAAGCATCAACACCAATATGCTTGGTGAGCTCATGCTTCACAGGATCACGGGCAATACTGATAGCACATGTACTGTCTGACAAAAGAGGAGTCGGTGTAGTGACAGAAACACCAAAATCCTCAAGTAACCACCGTAGCCAAGTAATCTCTGCTGTCAAGAGAGCCATAGCTCGCAACTCAGCCTCTGCACTCGAACGGGACACTGCAGTCTGTTTCTTCGTCTTCCAGGCAATGAGAGAACCACCAAGAAAACACAAGAGCAGAGATAGACCGACGATCGAGGGATCGCCGCCCAAGTAGCATCCGAATAAGCTCAAGTCAGAACGAGTGGAGCGTGGAAAGAAGAGACGGCGAGAGATAGTCCCACGAAGGTATCGCAGAACTCGAAGAAGGTGGCTGTAGTGGACCTGAGTGGGAGCAGAAACGAACTGACTCAGAATGTGAACTGGATAAGTGATATCCGGACGAGTAATAACAAGGTAGACAAGACTCCCAACAAGATGACGATAGCGAGTCGGATCAGAAAGAGGCTCGCCATCAGAGGGTCGGAGGTGAACATTGAGCTCCATGGGAGTCTCAACAATCTGTTGATCGGTGAGAGAAGCGCGATCAAGAAGATCTCGAATATACTTTTCTTGGGACATGAAGAAACCATCCGGAGTGGAAGTAACCTCAATCCCAAGAAAGTAATGAAGAGGACCAAGATCCGACATAAGAAATCGCTCACTAAGACGAGCCTTGACAAAGGCAATGTACTCGAATCATCTCCGTAATGATCATATCATCAACATATAGAAGGAGAAGAGTCCGACCACGAGACGAAGTGTGGACAAAGAGCGCAGGATCATGATCATCGGTGAAAACCAGCAGCAGTAACTACAGAGGAAAAGCGCTCAAAACAAGTACGAGGAGCTTGCTTAAGGCCATAGAGAGAGCGACGGCGATGGACCATGCCCTCGTGAAGAATACCCAAAGGCGGATGCATGTAGACCTCCTCACGTAACTCGCCATTAAGAAAGGCATTCTTGACATCGAGTGAGAATGCACCGGCATGTCATGCACGCCACCGAAAGGAGAGTGCGAACAGTGGTCATGTGAGCTACAGGAGCAAAAGTCTCGTCATAGTCACGACCATGCTCCTGCTGGAAGCCACGGGCAACAAGACGCGCTTTATAGCGCTCAAGAGAACCATCAGAGCGAGTCTTAACCTTATAGACCCACTTACACGTGATGAAACGAGAGTGAGATGGAAAGGGAACAAGATCCCAAGTACCAGTACGCTCAAGGGCAGCAATCTCCTCGGCCATGGCATGCCGCCACTCGGGGTGAGTAGCAGCATCCTGGTAAGAAACAGGATCACGAGTATTCCAAACTATCCTAATACAATGCAATCTGTAATATGTATATATCTCTAACAAAAATGTTAAGATATTTTCATGTTCTTCTAGTTTGTGAATTTCTCTAATCCTGCACCAACAACATTAGAATATTTTTTCTTTTAATTCACATGAGAATTTCTAAATTGTATAAAATACAATTTTACAATATATGGTTTGTTAGAAATTATGGGAACTGTAATGTAATCATGAGACGATTGAAATCCACGGCATACACACTACTCATCAATAAATAGGAAATAAATTTATATTTACATTAAGCATGGTGCCTATCACTGGATTGCCCTTGCGCCAATCGATCATCAAAGATTTGGAGCACGCCCTCGCTACGCCTTGCTACCCCTCGTCTTAATTCGTACTGAAATTGAACTATTTTCTGTATAATTCCTGCAAAATTTCCATGTCGCAAACATAGCCTAAATTTTACGAACTACTGGTAGTGTGCGGCTGCACAACCTGCTGCTTGCTACCACTTGATGAGGGGCGATGAACCTATACTTGTGACGTCCCATATTTTTATTGTAGGGTAAAAATGCTAGTCAATAGATTATTATTCGTTTTAGCTGATAGAACATTTGGTAGGAGAATTGAACAGAACGAAACCAACGTGAACCATAATTTTGCAACACAGCCGGCTGGCCGGCTGGCCAGGTTGAAGTCTCCAGGTATCGTCACCATGTCAAACATCCGCGCTACTGTTTAGGTGCGTGCATCAGCGATTCAGTAGTGTGCTTCAGGTGTGAGCAGTCTGTTCCTTTCCCTTCGTTTGTTTGGTGCTGGTGTGTTCTTACGAGTGTGTGCGCCTTGTGATTTTGCTTGCTTTGCACCTTTCCTGTATTGTTTACTGTATGGTGGCTCAGCCAGGATGATAAACTAATATATCTGCGTTTTGCTTGCCTTGTTGCTTTTTATTTCTGAGAGCTTTGCTTATCTTGGCTTCGTCTGAGAACTATTTATGGACATAAATAACGAAAGAGCAAGTGGGGAATTCTGGACCTAAATACTTTTTCGTTCTTTCCCAATGGCAATATTTTGGTTTTATTTTGCAGGTATTGATAAACATCACCCGAATATTTTCTTTCTAACTATCATTCAAATTTGTGACGATTGGATTAAAGATCCAACGGCCATGAATTCCCCCCCACCCCCTCTAAAAAAAATCCCACTCTCCTTCAAAAAGGGGCCGTTGGATCTCTAATCCAACGGTCTTAAATCTGGATGATTGTTAGGAAGAAAACATCTAGATGATGCCTAGACACATCCATATTTTGCAACAAAATCTCAGAAGATGCGATGTTGTTTCCCTAACCACTTGAGTTGAACCCCACGGAAGTGGTCAACTCCCCAGCACTTTAGTACATAAACAGGGGAGACCACCGTAGTGCACCTGATCCTCGCCCGCACTCACCGGCAGAGAAGAGGTCGGCCCGCTCCCGCCTCTGCGGATGGCACCCCAAGAAGCACCGCCATGTACGCCTCGTGCCGCCGGCCGTGCGGCACTGTCCTGCATCTGCCGTCGCCTCCTACGAGACATTCGTGAGATTTTTAGGTTTGTACCGTGCCACCCTCTCAGCTACGGCTACGCACTGTCAGTGATGTAGCTAAAATTAAAACCCTATGATATTAATCCCATTAGAATTACTAAAATTATATGAATTTCTATGAAGTTATCAACATAAGTAGATGTATTTTATCGAAACCTATAGAGTCAATTGACCCTACAGAAAAAAATCTCCCTCTGCCACTGCGCACCGTCACCGCGCATGCGCCAGGCCCACTATGCGGCTGGTCTCTCCATTGCCGTGGTGATGCTGAGCCGGCCGAACTAGGGTTCTTTTCCAATAACTTGGGCTGGATCCGGTATGGCCTACGCATGTAGGGCTGCAAGGAGGCCTCTTTGCGATCGGCCCGCATCGTGCCATAGAGGCCGTGCTTCGTGTGCTTCAGGGGTAAAAGCCCTTTCATCAAAATATCAGAGAAAATCCATAAAATTCCAAATATGAGGCAACATTTAAAATCCCACAAATAATCAAAAATGAAAAATCCCCAAAAATAAAACTATAAAAAATAAACAAAATCCAGGAAATATCATAAAAAATAATATCAGAAAAGCCAGAAAAAATCAGGAAAAAAAGAGATGATTTTCTTTGACCTTTTGGCATCCACATAAAACACAAGTCTAGAACATTTGTTAGCAATTTAGCATCCACATCGAGCATAATGCCCATCAAACATTAGAAAATATAGTTCGACTACTATTGCAGTATGTCGTCAATAGTAATTGTATGGCAGTCAGAGGTGGGATTTAAGGTTGAACAGTTGGAGCAAATCGACTTCAACAGCAAGGCAAGGAGAACAACAAAAGTGGTCGAATCTCTTCAGCCTCCACTTTAACAATCATCATTTCAGTTCGAGAACCATGCCAATTTCCCTGCAAATCGGTAGACAGATTTCAGACTCAACACAAAATTGCCCAAGCTTGGTGGCAATATGCGCAATGTACGCAGGTGTAGGTCCCTATAGCATAAACAATCTATAGGAATATAGGGATATAAGAATATAGGAGTGGATAAATACATCACAAGAGCCTATTTGAAGATTGGAATATAGGAATAAAGAAATAATGGAAATGGCTGCTGTGCAAGGGAATATAGGAATAAAGAGAAATGGCCAAGTTGCCTGGGAAGCAAATTATTAAGACGATGTGTACAAAGGAAATCTAGTGCAGATAGTTGCCAGAAAATTGTGGTGTTATCCCTTTTATTCATTATTATATCGACATCGGATTTGGCAACAGGAGATCCTCCCTGAGTCCCAACATCCTCTTGATCATCCTGGTAATTCTCCTACGTTGTTCAAAACTGCGATGCATTTTGGTGTGCATGTACGCGCGCGTGTCGACATCCACTGCGTTGCACCCCCTGTTCTATGGTCGGTTGTGCTTTTGCCGTCTTTTCCATGTATATATTGTCGTAGTTAGACTAACTTGTTCATGTGTTTAAATCAGATGGGGCAGCAAGAGAACTCCACGGTCTGCTACTGCCCAGATGAAGTAATTAAATCCTTTCAGGAGGAGGTGAATGCTCAGCTGCGGCTCAGCAATGCGCTCATGGGTGCCAATGCTATCCTGGTGGGGTTTCTCGTGGCAGTCTGCGCCTTCGGTCGGCGCTATCGCCATGCCGCACTGGTCCGCATACTCTTCCTGGGAGCCTCCACGCTCTACCTCCCCGCCGTCTCCTACGTCATCTCCTCCATTGGCAAGGAAAACCGCAACGTGGTAGGACTGGCCGTAGGCTGTTATGATGAGGATTACGTAGTCCAGCTCCTACTGTGGACAGTTCTTGTCCAAATTGTTGGAACTAATGCCACTGATATAATCGCTGTTGATGACGGTGACGGTCAAAAGCTCGGCCCCTCCGTCGAGTTGCTTGCTCGAACGATCTGGACATCATACCTTGTGTTCTTCTACTCCCGGAGCTACTTCAATGCCAACCTTGAGGGACCTGATTTCAATTATTGCAAGAACGTGAATATCGACGTGGGTCTCAGTATGGCTTTTATACTTCAAGAACACATGTCACCCATGCAACGGTTGCTCATTGTTCTGTGTGTTCTCAGTTTGTCAAAAATAATGCTCAAGTTCTTCGCCTTTGAAAAGGCAAGGCGGTCTTTCGCTCTTGGTCGCAACGCTCCTCTTGTTGCTGGATATATGGAGCAGTTGCAAGCGGAGCGCCACCGAGCATCTGAAGATGAGTTGATTCCCCCGCTTCTAGTGATGGGGGAAGAGAAACAGAACATCGAGGAAAGGCCTCTAGGGTATGGCCTCAAGCAGAGTGCAGTTGGCAACACCATGGTCACCGTGGACAGAGTTTGGCAACTGGCATCGTCCACTGACAATGTCCACTTTGTCTCGCAACCGCGGCTCAAAGATCTATGTCTCTCTTTCGCATTGTTCAAGATGCTTCGACGACGGTTTGCCAAGTGTCGACTTGCCGAGTCCGGCTCTTACAAGGCGTTCAATTTTGTACTGAATGCATTGCTCAACAATGGCGATCCGGACAGGGTGTTCAGGGTGATCGCAGATGAGGTTTCTTTTGTGGCTGATTCTTATTTCTCTTCACTCCCAACCTCCCACTTCGGGAGGCTGTTGCCAATTCTCAACATCATTGTCTCTCTCTCCATTATAACTTGCTGCTTGGTTCTTGGTGATTTAGTGATATCTTCAATGCTAAGTCGGGGTACTCAGATTATTTGCACTACTCGGTCTTGCTCCAACGAAGAGGGAGAATTAGACTTTGGAAACATGCTTTTTAGCTCCACACCAGTAATGTTCCTTATTGCAGCATCAGTACTCGCAGAGGCATGGGAGATCGTGTCCTACTTGTGCTCCAATTGGATCAAGGTAACCCTGCTTTGCAGCTATGTGACTCATGTCTCCTGGCAGCAATCTCCTCTCGTGCAGAGATGCCTTGGCCTTTTGTTGAAATTCAGAGTCAAGTTCATAAAGATTTTGGATGATCAAACTGGGCAAATCTCGCTCCTAGCACACCCACATCCAAAAAAATATGGTCTTAGACGATTGTTCTTTCGCTTCTCTGACCCCAGGGTGCAGTATGTCAAAGTACCAGCAGAGGTGAAGGCCAGCATCGTCAGTGCACTCAGAATTAGCAACGGAAGCCTGAGCAACGGCACGGCGGCACTCCACGGCAGCGAGATCGGCACTGACGTCCGCTGGGCTTGCGACGGCGAGGGCACATCAGACGTGATCCTTGTTTGGCACATCGCCACCGGCATCTTCGAGGCCAGGCACACAGCTTCTACCAGTAGCTCAGCTGGCAACAAAACTGCCGCGACGCACCTCTCACGGTATTGCGTGTACCTGATGGCGGCCACTCCTGAACTGCTGCCGGACGATGAGGCCTGGTCCAAGAAATTGTACAAGACCGTCAGGACAGATATCGACCGTGCTCTCCCAAGCCGGCGCCATGAAGGCAAGTTGTTGGGGTACGACCAGATGATTGCACTGTTGAGCGAAAGATCTGACCACCATGAGGTGGTGAAGAGAGGCGCGAGGTTAGGGAAGCAGCTGGTGGAATTGATGCAGGACGAGGAGACAGGGTGGGGAGTCCTGGCTGGGTTCTGGTCCGAGATGATCCTGTACATTGCTCCGTCCGATAACGTCAAGGCGCATAAGGAGGCCATTGCCCGTGGCGGCGAGCTGGTGACGCTCATCTGGGCATTGCTCACGCACGCCGGGATAGTCACCAGGCCGAACACCCACACTGCTGTTTAGGCGCGTGCATTATTGGTAGTTTGGTAATTGGTATCAGGTGTGAGCATGTCTATGTTTCTTTCCTTTTTGCTTGTTTCGCACTGGTGTGTTCTTAATTTCTTATGTGTGCCTTCTGAATTTGCGTGATTGGTGTCTTCTATGTATTGTTTACCGTATGGCGGCTCAGCCAGGACGATTAAAAAGTTGTGATTTGGAATAATAATGTATCTGCATTTTAATTGCCTTGGTTCTCTTTATTTCTGAGAGTTCTGCTAATATTGGCTTCGTGTGGCAATTGATTCAGCCAAAATGGACTGCTTATGGACAGAACTAACGAAGAAGCAATATGTGGGAAATTTAACCATTTGGGTATATGGTCTCCTTTTTCGACAGAAAGAATCGACGCCTTTGCTTTAGCTTCACACTTAACTATAACTGCAGTTAATGGCTTTTGGCTATGGTTGATGATTTTTAGCTTTAGCACGAGCGCTTATGTGAACGAGCTGAATTCCGATAAGCCGCTTTGAGAAAGTTGTCCTAATAAATCACTTCAAAAAGACAAGAGAAAAGCAATCCTATTTATTTGTTTAAAAAGTTATAAATCATAAATCATAGGCCGAAAAGAAGTGGACATTTTCTTTCTTCGGATGTGCATAAGATCTATATGCAAATTAATGCACATGTTGGTGGCTAGTTTAAATAATCGCATATATGAGGCATAGTACTTGAAATATCCAATCGGCTTATAAGGCTATAGGACATATACAATACAAAATACTTATATATGCGAGTGTTTGAAGAGATAGAATATAGCAATATTATTAAGTACATATGTAAATTTCATTTCCTCTAATGCAAGCATATGTTTATAGGAGCTTAGATGGTTTATCATCTATTAATAAACTATTAAACACTAGTGCCTACTTAAATATTCATGGTACAAAGTGAACATCTTAGCTATCCTACGTGACGGAGGCCGGAGATAAATCCACGACCTCACAAAATTCTTACTGAAGCACACTCACATATGCGAAAATGTAGCCACCAAGATTTGAACCATAAGGGGTAAAGTACTGTTAGTGATATGCCTTGAGACAATCATAAAGATAATTATATCACTTTTTATATTTTTGAACTTATAAATAAATATTATTACATTCCTTCGATGAGTTATCATTTATAAGGATTAACAAATGCTTATTGGTAAAGCTCTTTATTTAAATAATACTATTCTTAATTAGTGATTTATCGTGTGCTTGATTAGTGATTTATTGTACCGGTCCATTGTGTAAGCTTAAATAGTGATTGAATTAGTTCTAATCGTATTTTAATTAGTAGTAGTAATAATAATTAATCATCACTAATTATCAGCCTAATTAAGGTCAGGCTTTCTGCCGCACTATGCCAATTCAACAAGCGAGGGCTCAACAGGGGCTTGTCGAGCTTCCCTGACTCGTATGTATCTATTGGCTCGATAGATCTACAGAGAAAATTAAATTTACAAAAATAAATATTTAAAAGCTAAATTTTTTAAAAAATAACTATAATGTCATTTATACGAATCGTTCGAGAAAGAGTTGACTGTGGTGATGAGAGGAAATCTACATGTGTGTTCGCATCAAAGGCCATGGACTCATGGGCCCCACACATCGAATGGGAACCTGGGTCGCGCGCATGTGCGCGTTAGCATTTGGTAACCCGAGAAGGTTCTCCGGTTGCAACAGTTGAAATGTTGTATACATATTCCCATGAATTACAGGAGGAACCCTGAACATAGAGAAAACTACAAACAGGTTCTTGGATCCTAAGTTCTGAGCAACCTTGCCAGGGAAGATGAAGGTATAGATGAAACTTGCTTGCTTGGCGCGGGGATGTCTTCGATGCTATGTCACATGGTTGATGTGATAGCGGGCCTGTTCTGATAGCGGGCCTGTTCGGCAGCTCTCCAGCCGGTCGGTTTTTCACAGCCGCTACAGTACCTAATTTTTAAACGAAGTATTTTCTCAAAACGGTGTCTACAAGTTAAACATAGTACACATTAAAAGCTTAATATCTGTACCAGCCAAAATTGTAAATAAGTATCGATCTCTTCGTAATCTGTACCGTAAACAATCAAAATTCAAAAATTTTAGCCAAAAGCCATAAACCGCAGCCAAAAAGAACAGGCCCAGCAACGCATCTAATAAATTATCCTATTCCCACCTGTATAAAGCAACGCATCTAATAAATTATTCTAGTCCCACTTGTATAAGTAATATAGACTAAACTATATATGCTTTTAGAATTTTAGAATGAATGGGGCCAATTCTAACCGTCAGTCCGTTCGTTGTCGATATAGTCCATGCTATTCAACAATATCTATGTGCCACTTGATTAGACTAAAATAAACTAATTTATGGTTGAAACTGTATTGTAACTGGCTAAAATTGTATTGTAGCTGATTGTGCCTTATTTAGCGTACTAAATATAAAAAATTAAAAAAATAGAAAAAACAAATTAGCTCGTCACGAACAATGCAAACGAATATAAAAAAGAACCAGCAAAAAAGCTCAAAAAAGCAGAAAAGATAAAATTTAAAAATAATAAAAATAAGTCAGAAACGAGAAACTTAAGTCAAAATAAGCAAAGTCCTAATCTGCACTCTGAAGCTGCCACGGCCGGCGACATAATAAGGGTATCCTGGTAAAAGTTATACCGTATAACACACCACACCATACTCATGGGTGGGATTTTTTATCTTCTAAGTTGATGGACCTACATTGCTTTTTTAGAAATGATGGACCTCTACTGGCCCCCGCCCCCCGTATGGTACTTCCTTGGTTTTTTAAGTGACGTTTTTTTAGCAGTCTTTGGTATATAATTTTGATCATTACTTTTTTCAACTCTATCTTATTATATATTAATAAAATTATAAAAATATTTTTCACGATAAATCTAATGATGTAATTTTATATGATTGATCTAGATAATTTTAAATATATTAATGATTAAACTTTAGAAAATTTGACGTCACGGATTCTAGAACGTCATTTAAAAATAATAGAGGCAGTACAATATACATTTTTAACAAAACCACGTTGGCGCTTCTAAATCACAATTTGTTTCCTGGGTAAATTCGAGTTTGCATCACCTAATCTAACCACATTGTTAAACAAAATTTGAACCGCTACGCTGCTGCCATCGGTGAACTCGAGGTCCGAGACGGCGTTGCACCATGCCGCGAGGGCAGGGCATCACGAGATAGTTTCCCTCCTAATATTGCTGGCCCAAACGCACGGGCCTGGCGTGGCCCGGGGTTCTGGTGACGAAGAACAGTGGAGGTGACACGGCTCTACATGTCGCGGCACGGCACGGGCGTGAGGCGGTGGTGAAGGTGCTGATGGTGGCTGCTCCGGCGTTGTCGGGCGTGGCGAACGACGCTGGAATGTCGCCGCTATATCTCGCCGTCGTCAGCCGGTCACTTGGCGCCGTGAAGTCTCTCATCCGATGGAGGCATGCGTCCGCCTCTGGCCCCAAGAAGCAGAATGCTTTGCACGCAGCTGTTCTGCAAAGCGCAGGTGAGCCGTTGACCCACTGAAATCTTCAGTTCAGGTACGAACATTTCGTCCAAGAAAAGTTGAAGTCTGAAATCTTCAGTTCAGTCACATATATTGTCGGCAGCCCATTCCTTGCCGGACTAGTAAATGAGCAAGACAAGAAAGGCAACACGCCGCTGCACTCGGCTGTGGTTTTTGGACACCCAAGGCTTGCAGTTTTGGAGATCGGGGCCATCGAATTGAACATTGCTAACAATGAGGGGAAAACATCAGTTGACCTTGCAACGGTGATAACGAGCTTCTTATTCATGGTAAAACGTTTTGATCGCTGTGCTACTCCACTGAACATTTGAACTAAAATTATGTGCGCACTGTTGGTTCTTGCCATGATTGACAGATTGTATTAGGTTTTCCTAGAATTTATCTACGTGACGTTCATGTGTTATAAGCAGGCTCTGAGATAGTAATTAATCGTACTCCTCTCTTTCTCTTTCAGATTGGTTTTGTGCTCAAGCTGTCAGCCCGAGGAGCTCGGTTCGGGACGCAACGCCAAGATGGCATAACGCCCTGGAAGGGCAAAATGATCAAGGAATGGCAAGAGAAAACGTCCAAGAACCTGGGCATCGTCGCCGTGCTGATCGCCACCATCGCCTTGACCGCCATGTTCAACGTGCCAGGCGGGTACGACTCCAACGGCGGGGCGAACCTCCGGGCAACGGTGCCGTACAACGCCTTCCTGGTCCGTCGCTTCCTCCGTGATCTCCACCATGCTCCTCACGTACGGGAGGGGAGCAGCGCGCCCGAGCGCGGCGTGGATATGCCTGGCCCTGATCTTCCTGTGGGTCGCCCTCATGAGCATTATCCTGGCTTTCATAGCCGCCGTCGTCTCGGGGCTGGACAGCACGACCACCAAACGCATCATATGGATCATCTTCGCGCTGCCGTTCGCCTTCTCGGTCGCGCTTAGCTTGGTTTGGGCTGTGCCGGCACCGACCTTCACCAGCGTCCATTTGCTGCTTCGTGCCCTCACCGGAGTGTGAAAACTTGGATGATTTGAGGAAGCGTTCTCACCTCCAGAGGAGGCCGCACGTATGTATTAATATTAGCCAAGAACAGCACTTGGCATTGCTTTACAATTGGAAACATATCCGTGATTGCAGGTGCTGTTAAGCAAGGATCTAAACATTCTATCTTTAGTTACTACTTCCAAACATACATGATACAATAGATAGAAACTACTTATTGCGTATAAGCAGCATAGCAATCACCAGATATGAATCGGATTCTGTTACAAGTATAGCCTTTCTAACAGCCTCCCTCAATCACAACTTTCTCAAGTTGAGATTGTGCTTGAATTCTTCAAGTCGTCGTAATGGAAGTGGCTTGGTGAATCCATCTGCAATCTGATCATTTGTAGGCACAAATCTGATATCTAACAGTTTTTGGTTAACTCTTTCTCTTACAAAATGATAGTCAACCTCAATATGTTTGGTTCGTGCATGAAATATTGGATTTGCTGATAAGTATGTAGCCCCTATATTATCACACCATAATCTAGCAGCTGGAGGACTTTTGACATCAAGTTCTTGTAAAAGTGTTTGAATCCACATTACCTCAGCTGTAGCATTAGCTGGTGACTTATATTCTGCCTCTGTACTTGATCTAGAGACTGTTGCTTGTTTTCGAGCACTCCATGATACAAGATTTGTTCCTAAAAACACAGCAAATCCACCAGTTGATCTTCTGTCATCAGAACAACCTGCCCAATCTGCATCTGAAAAAGCACTAACAAGAGTAGACAAAGATTTATTAATGCGTAATCCAATTCCCATAGTGTGTTTCAAGTATCTCAGAATTCTCTTGACAGCTGTCCAATGTAGATCAGTAGGAGAGTGTAGATATTGATAGACCTTATTTACTGAAAAGGCAATATCTGGTCTAGTCAATGTTAAGTATTGTAAAGCTCCAACAACACTCCTATATCTTGTAGAATCATCAGGACCAAGAGGTTCACCTTGAGTCGATAGTTTTTCAGATGTAGACATGGGTGTATTCGTAGGTTTGCAGTTTGTCATATTAACCCTCTTGAGTATATCTGAAGTGTATTTTTCCTGAGTCAGGAGAATACCTTCTTGTGTTTTTCATACTTCAATCCCTAGAAAATAATGAAGATCACCAAGATCTTTGAGTGCAAACTCAGTTTGTAATGCTCGAAGAAGACCCATTGTTGCATCTGTGGAAGAGCTTGCAACAATTATATCATCTACATATATAAGCATAAATATGGTGATATCTCCTTTACTGAAATAGAACAAAGAGGTGTCAGCCTTAGATGGATGAAATCCAAGATTTTGCAACTTTTCACTAAGCCTTGAATACCATGCCCGTGGAGCTTGTTTTAACCCATACAAAGACATATCCAGTTTACAAACGTGATTATGCAGCATTTTGTTTTCATAACCAGGAGGTTGTTTCATGTACACATCTTCCTCTAGAACACCATGAAGAAACGCATTCTGCACATCTAATTGGCGAAGACTCCATCCTTTTGAAATAGCAATGGACAGAACAAGTCTAACAGTGGCTGCTTTGACTACAGGACTGAAAGTATCTTCATAATCAATTCCATATCTCTGTTTAAAGCCTTTAGCTACCAGTCTAGCCTTATATCTATCTATTGATCCATCTGCCCTCTTTTTAATTTTATAGACCCATTTACAGTCAATTATGTTCATGCCTTGTTTTGTAGGTACTAGATGCCAGGTATTATTTTTCATTAATGCTGAATATTCTAAATCCATTGCACTCTTCCAATTCTTATCACTAAGAGCTTCCTGTAGGCATTGAGGTTCACCCGTAGAAGACAAAAATCCATACCTGATTCTCCCATCCGTAAGAATCTTTGGTTTGACAATGCCCCTCTGCAGCCTGGTTACCGGTCGATGCGCCTCTGCAGAAACTTGGTGATCATGCGCTGTAGTTGGTTCAGCCGTAGGCGGTCCCTGGGAAGTAGCTGCAGACGATCCTGATGCAAAGTCCAAAGTCGCGATGACCGGATGTTCCTGCGCGGGAAAAGCAGCTGCGGACAAGTCTATCGTAGGCACAAGTTGCACAGGTGATGACCTGTCCACCTCAACGTCATCAGTCACGATCACAGGTAATTGCACCTCGGTATTTCCCCCATGCAGCCTGGAGCCATGCACGTCTTCACTGTTGCTGCCTGTAGAGTTTTCTGAAAAATTCTCTGCAGCAAGATTAGTTGAATCATTTGGGTCATTAGCAGATTGATCATGTATGTGTTCTCCCCCTTGATCAATAGGATTTAACAGGACTGATGGAAGAAGCAAAATTTCAGATTTAAGTTTGGCTCCGGCATTTGGATGCAGTTTTGAGAAGGGAAAAATCTCTTCGTCAAAGACAACATCGCGATAAATATAAATTCTGCCAGTTGAGACATCTAAACACTTGAAACCTTTGTGCATATTGCTATATCCAAGAAAAACACATTGCTTGGAACGAAACTGAAGTTTGTGATTATTGTAGGGACGAAGATTTGGCCAACAAGCACATCCAAAAATATGTAGAGAGGAATAATTTGGCTTGATTCGAAAAAGCCGTTCTAGAGGTGTGGATTGGATGACCTTACTGGGTATTCGATTGATTAGATAGGTAGCAGCAAGAAAAGCTTCATCCCAGAATTTTAGTGGCATAGAAGCATGCGCAAGAAGAGCTAGACCGACTTCAACAATATGACGGTGTTTTCTTTCAGCGGATCCATTTTGTTGATGTGTATAGGGACATGATACTTGATGAGAGATGCCGACTTTTCTAAAAAAGGAGTTGAGTTTCTCATATTCACCACCCCAATCAGTTTGCATGGAGATTATTTTCCTACCAAACATCCTTTCTACAAGTTTTTGGAATTCATGAAATTTTTGGAACACCTCGGATTTATTTTTAAGAGGATAAGTCCAAGTAAATTTACTGAAGTCGTCAATAAAACTGACATAGTATTTATTTCTTCCAACTGATTCAGTTACAGGACCCCAAACATCAGAGAAAATTAATTCTAAAGGAGAGTGCGACACACTTGTCGACTTTGAGTATGGTAGTTGACGACTCTTTGCTTGTTGACAAGCGTCACAAACAGAAGTTTTATTGGAATCTAAGGAACATGGAAGTTTATTCTGACTAATGACTTGTTGAACTATTTGTAAAGCTGGATGTCCTAGTCGACTATGCCATTTTGACAGGGATGGCTTGACGACATTGTATGCTTGTTTAACTAAAGTTGGATTGAGCGGATAGAGGGCACCTTCACATCTTCCTCTAAGAAGAACCTTCTTCGTTGTCTGATCCTTAATCAAAAAGAAATTTGGATGAAATTCAAGGAAAGCTTGATTATCAGTTGCTAGACGATGAACAGAGACAAGATTTTTCTTAGCCTTTGGTACATGTAGGACATTATTGAGTAAAAGATTGCGATTTGGGGTATGAACAATAGTATGACCAATATGTTTAATGCCCATACCTGCGCCACTTGCGGTATGAATCTGATCGGAGCCAGTATACTTTTCTCGAAGTGCCAATTTGTCAAGATCACTAGTGATATGATCTGTTGCACCGGTATCTGTGTACCAGTTGGTATCAACACCATATGAGTTGATAGCGGCGACAGAATGCACCTTTTCGTGAGCATACTCTTCATCAAACCGGTGCCAACAGTTTAGAGCTGTGTGGCCTGGTTTATCACAGACTTGGCATCTTGGACGATTCTCGTTGTTGTTGCCGTTTGAACCTCCATAAGTGTGTCTGCCTGTTCCTCGGTTGCCGCGGCCACCGCGTCCATCGCGACCATTGCCGCGACTACGGCCACCATGATTGCGCTGGAAGGCTCCGCGTCCACGCCGTGCAGAGTTAACTGAGCTATGAGAAACGGAGCCTCCCTGCAGCAAGTCCATACGGTTTTCAAAGCTAATGAGTTGCGCATATAACTCGCTCACCGTGATGGATTCCTTCCGTCCCAGAACAGTGGTGACGACGGGATTGTAGTCGATGTCGAGACCATTGAGGATGTAGGAGACGAGTTCTTCGTCGTCGATCGGTTTTCCGCCGCCGCCATCTCGTCGCCGTATGCCTTCATCTTGCCGAAATACTCCGGCATCGTCATTGATCCTTTTTGGGTGCTGGAGAGCGCCATGCGGACGTTAATCACACGAGCTCGTATCTGTGAAGAAAACATCTCTTCAATTGCCTTCCAGACTTCGGCCGCACTTGTCATTGCAGCGACGTGCGTCAGGATTTCCCTTGATAGGGTGGAGAAGAGATAGCCAAGGACCTGCTGGTCAAGGGCTAACCACTTCGCGAACTCAGGGTTCGGTTCTTCAACAGCTTTGTCGCCGGTTCTGACGACGATCTTCTCTGCAGGCGCTGCCGTGGTTCCATCAAGGAATCCAGTGAGTTGTGCGCCTCGTACTGCAGGTAGAATCTGTGCTTTCCATAGCATATGATTGCTTTTGGTTAGCTTTTCTGTGACAGGATGACCTAGAGAAGAATTCCAAGCCATGGCTGCCGCAGGTAATGGAGAAGAAGCTCCTGTCGCCATAGATGTGGATTAGAGGATAGGCTCTGATACCATGTGAAAACTTGGATGATTTGAGGAAGCGTTCTCACCTCCAGAGGAGGCCGCACGTATGTATTAATATTAGCCAAGAACAGCACTTGGCATTGCTTTACAATTGGAAACATATCCGTGATTGCGGTCTTTGTTAAGCAAGGATCTAAACATTCTATCTTTAGTTACTACTTCCAAACATACATGATACAATAGATAGAAACTACTTATTGCGTATAAGCAGCATAGCAATCACCAGATATGAATCGGATTCTGTTACAAGTATAGCCTTTCTAACACGGAGAAGACAGGGTGCGCGTGAGAAGGCACATTAGACGGCGTTTCCCATTGGTTGGGTTCTACCTCTTAATTAGTTCTGTACTTGTTCTGGCTCTTGAATGTTGTGGCATTTGGTCTTACTGTGTATGTCATCGTAAACACAATCTGATAGCGAGGCGAGCCTCATACTATGTCGATATTGTGGAATACGTGTAATGGTAATCGCATTTATCAAGCTACGAAAGTACTACGATTTTGTCCGTGCGGATGTGCAGGTAGGAAAAGTGAAGCAAGGACTTGGGTGCGTGTAAAAGCTGTGACAGGTGAACAAGTCCTCCAGTCATCTGATTGCCAACGGTTCGAGCCATGGCACTGTTGCAACTTTTTTTAAAAAAAATGACATCAAAACATCAGTTTTTATAAACCTAACCCTCTTCGTAGATCTACCGAGTGCAACAGACGTCTGCTAAACTACAGTAATTTAACAGGTGCCTCCCGAGCTCTCTTGACTCGACAGGTGCCTCCTGAGCCACCCATGTGCGTAGGTCCTCAATTAGTGCTTGCTAATTAATAGCTGACAGTACACACATACCGTGCATGGGTGGCTCGGCAGGTGCCTGATGAGCTTTTCTTGTTCGGTAGGTGTCTGCCGTGCTCGGTAGATTCACTGAGGGGCTAGATTTGCAATAATAGATGTTTAGGGGTCAATTTTGAAAAAAAAATGCAACATTGCCATTTGAGTGACCGACTGGGTGCATTAGGTTTGATGATGTGAATTGAAAGCTGTGATATACAGAAAGGTTTGGTTGAGCACAAGGTTTAGTAGATGAATTTGAATCCAATTTTCAAGGCGAAAAGGCTCCTTTACAATGACATGCCATTGGTAGATTATCCTGTGCTTATTATTAATTTGCATGAAATGCAACAAACCTCGCTTAGGGATCATAGTTTGTGTTCTTGTTGGAGTGCTGGAAAAAACATGTCAGTATTCGGACCATATTGTTTTTTTTTCTTTCTTTAACTGTTTACATCTAGTCGTGTAATTAGTCGCGCGTCCTTTGCAGGAAGTTTGTCTATTTCTTCTGAGCAATTGTAACAGGTTCGTCAACAATTGTCCTATATATATATATATATATATATATATATATATATATATATATATATATATATATATATATATATATATATATATATATATATATATATATATATATATATATATATATAGGAAAAATCTTTTCTACATCCGGGTGTAGTTACTCCCACCTCTAATATACCACCTAAACAAACATAAAATACTCCTTTATCACTTTAGGTATACTCGTATAGTAATTATAAGATACTCCAGTGTGAACCACAAGAAAAAATTACAAGGGAAACCATAGTTTTTACCATATTTTAGAAATACCTTCATATACACACATAAAAGGAGTATGTCTAAAAAATGTACATACCACCTCTGAAAAATTGTTCATACCACCTAGATGGTCTTAAATACTGTATACTACATGTACATACCCTCCGTTCGCGAGATACTTCTAACGTTGTGAGATACGATATAGGGAGTAACTACACCGGGTGTAGAAAGAGGCTTCATATATATATATATATATATATATATATATATATATATATATATATATATATAGAAAAATACATTCTACACCGGTGTAGTTACACCCACCTCTAATATACCACCTAAACAAATTTGAAATACTTCTTTATCACTTTAGGTACATTTGTATACTAATTATAAGATACTCCAATGTGAACCACAAGAAAAACTTGTAAAGGAGTTCATAGTTTTTAGCGTATTTTGTAAATACCCTTATATACGCGCATAAAAAGGAGTATGTCAAAAAAATGTACATACCACTTCTGAAAAATTGTTCATACCACCTAGATGATCTTAAATATTTGTATACTACACGTACATACCCTCCGTTACGCGAGATACTCCCTACATTGTGAGATACGATATAGGGTGTAACTACACCCGAGTGTAGAAAAGAGGCTTCCTATATATATATATATTTATATTTATATTTACCGTATGATGCTACAACCATTGGTTACGTTACCACAATGGCTACGTCCACATTTGCTTAATGTCATTAGGACCAGAAGAAGATTGATAGCAGAGTAGGCTTTGCTTAGGAGTAAGCTGGAATAGTTTGCTCCACTCCCGGCACAGAGGACAGCTCAACGACGCCGTCAGGCCGTCTTCCAAACCTGAAGGGATATCACGCGTCAAAACACAGGCGAACGGCGATTTCAGGCCCACCGAGAACCGGTCAAAACGCTGCGATATTTCGGCACCCGAGCCAGCGTGCGGGAGCAATGGGCTTAGACTAGGGCCTTATTGTTTTTAATTTTTTTTAAGGTTTTGACTGGAAGCTGAAACAAACATAGCATTTTAAAGCCGTTTTTTCAGACGGATTTCTGAACTTAAAACTATATATATTATTTATATCAATATCTCCATTATCTAAAAATATAAACAAAAATTATTAATCACAGACAAAAATCACCGACCATAACTACCTGCGACCTAAAATAAGAGAACCTGAATTAGTGAATGTGTTGCATGCCCCACTTGCCAGAGAAAATCTATTGTGCAACGGTGGCACAAACCAGTTTGTATCACGGGCCAATAGGAGGTTGACATGTGGCAGCAAGTATTAAAAAAATATTTTTTTGTTTTATACTGTAGCAAATCAATAAAAAATATTTTTTATTGTTTTCTACTGTAGTAAAACAGTAAAAAAATTATTGATTTGCTACCGTACAAACAGTAAAAAATATTATTTTTATTTTTTGTATGCCACGTGTCACCACTCAGTTGGTCCGTGACATAAACTGGTTGTGCCACCGTTGCACAGTAGATTCTCTCCACTTGCCAAGCCTCCTCCACCGCCGTTCTTATCCTCGCCACTCCTCTCCCATCTCCATATTTCCCAAATCACCCCTCCGCCAAAACGGGAGCAGCGCAGCACACGACAGAGCAGAGCCCACTCCTGAACCCTAAACTCTCCTCGCCGCACCCATGGCCCTCTCCTGCCGCCTCCTCCCCCTCTTCCTCCGCCGCGGCGGCGGCCGCCTCCCCGCCTCCCCTTGCCCCGTGCGCGCCCTCTCCACGGCCGCCGTGCCGGCCGTTGACGCCGCCGAGGAGGAGGACGCGATCACCATCAAGGGCGTGCGCATCTCGGGGCGGCCGCTCTACATGGACATGCAGGCGACGACGCCCGTGGACCCGCGGGTGCTCGACGCCATGCTCCCCTTCTACCTCCACCGCTACGGCAACCCGCACTCCCGCACCCACCTCTACGGCTGGGAGTCTGACGCCGCCGTCGAGGAGGCCCGCGCGCGCGTGGCGGCGCTCGTGGGCGCGGACCCGCGCGAGATCTTCTTCACCTCGGGCGCCACCGAGTGCAACAACATCGCCGTCAAGGGCGTCATGCGCTTCTACCGGGACCGCCGCCGCCACGTCATCACCACCCAGACCGAGCACAAGTGCGTCCTCGACTCGTGCAGGTACCTCCAGCAGGAGGGGTTCGACGTCACCTACCTCCCCGTCCGCCCCGACGGCCTCGTCGACGTCGCGCAGCTCGCCGACGCCATCCGGCCCGACACTGGGCTCGTCTCCGTCATGGCCGTCAACAACGAGATCGGCGTCGTCCAGCCGCTCGAGGAGATTGGACGCATCTGCCGCGAGAAGGGCGTGCCCTTCCACACCGACGCCGCTCAGGCGCTCGGGAAGATCCCAATCGATGTCAACAGGATGGGTATTGGGCTCATGTCACTGTCTGGGCACAAGATTTACGGGCCCAAGGGCGTGGGCGCGCTCTACCTGCGCCGCCGCCCCCGCATCCGCGTTGAGCCGCAGATGAGCGGCGGTGGCCAGGAGCGTGGCATCCGCAGTGGGACGGTGCCCACTCCGCTTGTTGTTGGATTTGGCGCTGCCTGTAAAATTGCTGCCAAAGAGATGGACTATGAGCACAAGCGAGTCACGGCTCTGCAGCGGCGGCTTCTGGATGGCATCCATGCGCAGGTTGACGATGTTGTCATCAATGGAAGCATTGAGCATCGGTACCCAGGCAACCTGAACTTGTCATTTGCTTATGTTGAGGGGGAGAGCTTACTGATGGGGCTGAAGGAGGTGGCCGTGTCAAGTGGCAGTGCCTGCACTAGTGCTAGCTTGGAGCCCTCCTATGTGCTGCGGGCGCTTGGCGTGGATGAGGACATGGCACACACCTCCATTCGCTTTGGTATGGGCCGCTTTACCACAGAGGAAGAGGTGGACAGAGCAATTGATCTCACTGTGCATCAGGTGAAGAAGCTCCGTGAGATGAGTCCACTGTATGAGATGGCCAAAGCAGGCATCAACCTCAAGAGCATCCAGTGGGCGCAGCACTGAGGCTGCTTTCAAATGTTTAATCGCTGGACTGCTTTAGATGTACACAGACATAGGTAAATTGCTTTTAGCTGTTCTGTATTATGTCCTGTTTTCTTTCATTAGGGGAGATGTGATGTAGCCATGGTTGCCAATCGCCTGCTAGGCTGCTAGCGAAAACTTGCACACTTTGAATCTGATAGATCACCTGTGACATGTTTTGAGCATATTATAATGAGTGCAATGTTTTCTCATTGATTGTATTGAGTTGCATGTACCAACCAGTTCACCCAAAAGTTTAAACTGATGAGGAAATATGGGCAATTCACTTATATTTCAACACTCCTCCTCACGTGTAGGCTTCCTTATGCCTAATATGTGGAATAGAAGTGTACTGCAATTAAATTTTTTTTAATTGCGTCAGTCAGGTCTTGAACTCAGGACTTCTTGGCTCTGATATCATATTAAGTTGCATGTACCAATCAGTTCATCCAAAAGCTTAAGTTGATGAGGAAAGATGGGCAATTCATTTATACTTCAACAGATTGGTTCTAAACAATATTTTCTCTCTGATGAAGCGATTGTATATTACTTTGGAGAATTGAACATAGCATAAACTAAAAATTTTCAATGCTTAAAATGAAAAGTAAAATGCAGCACAAGACAATATTGGTGCCCGTGGATACTGTGCCTTCAACATTTTAGGTCAATATAGCTTTGGAGAAAAACAATCAGTACCCTATTATTTCTTTAATGAGGTTTTGTAAGTGTATGTGCTGATCAAGAAACAGATAAGATGCCATCTTGCTTTCTGGATATCAATACTTGCCCCTTCTGAGAAAGTCTCCCAAGCTTTTTTGCTAACAGGATTATGTTTTCTCGATGCCTTTTGAGTTTATTGTTTGTACACATACTTCGCAGCCTGATCTTGTCAGTTACTGTAGACCAAAATGGCAAAACCTGGCCACATGACAATATATGGCCACTCTGCCATCGTTTCGTACTTTTGGGTTCTCATCCAAATCGCATTGCACCGATACTAATCTGGCCAATCTTATACTCCCAGCACTTTTTCATTGTTGCTAAAGCAAACATTTCCTGAGTTCAAATTATATTTTTGTGATTTCCATCATTTCTAATATTGCATTCTAGGGGCAAGAACTCTATTATTCAGTTGGAGTAAAAAGTTACTTGGTTGTCCCTGTTTTATCTGTCCATTTTTGTTTCTTGACTTTCTGAGTTATCTTGTTAAAATTTTTCTTTATGATTTTTTGGCATGCATACATCAATAACTATAGATCTTAATCTGTACACTCCCATTTAGTCTCAGTGGCAATACCCATTTAGTTTCTATTCATATACTTCGGCAATTCCATCAGAGCCCTATTCTAAATAGTACTGGTAAGATGGCTTTACACGCATGTACCATCTTAGTTCCTCTAGACCACCTAATCTTGTGGGTACCTGTCGTTGTTCTCTCCTTGGGTTGTATATTGGCAAATTTGAATTGTGTGCATGGTTCCTTGCATTTGTTCTACACCATAATTTGGTAATCAGTATCCTTTCCTCTTTCTTCGTCTGTGTTTGCTCTTTCTTTGACTGCATTCACATACTATTCTGCAAGTTTTTTTTTTTTTGTCTCGCTCCCATACTGCATTTTTTTGGCGGAAAGATTTGAAGGCATTTGCTAGATTTTTGTGCCGTTCAAATGTTTAATTCATGACATTTCCAGGCTTAGCAAGTCACTGAATGCTCATTCCCTCACATGTTGTTCATTTTATGAAACACCCCAGGAATTCAGGAAATATTGCGTTGGTCAGTTAGTCTCATGTCAATGTTGCAGATCTTCCTGTACTAAGAGTATTTTTCAGTAGCTCTGAGTGACAGTTTGTAGCATCGGGAAGTGTCACAGTAGCCGTTATGCTGTCTAATTCGATGCCCGGTTGAATTATTTTCAGGTTTTATGTCTGGTACTGGTGAAGAAATTCACGTGCATTCTGGTCAAATTAATAGCTCTGCCAAGACCATCAGTTTACTATTATACAAGAAGCCATGGCTGAATTGGCAGCTTTCGTAGTCTAGTTGGTGGTTAAAAACTTAAAATGTTTTTCTGGACAGTGTTAGCTGTTCTCTAGCTAGAATATTTCAACACAAAATAAAGATATTCCGGTACTTGGCATTGTATTTCTTTGGGACAGAATTTGAGCTAGTGACATAGTGCTGTTAATATATGGTGCTGACATAATGGTGCTATTACTAGTTAATACTAGCTGTACTGAATTTGCCCCCAAATCACCACGTATCCTTTGCCTTTGATCCACACCTTTCATTGAAAGTCTGCACATTCTGCACATAAAAACTTGTACATTCCCCCTGATCTATGCTATACACATCCTAATGAAGTTTGTGTAAGGAGGGTTTAGGATTGATGATTTGGTGGTGGACACCGATCACTAATTTAGGGTGGTTTTTTTTTTTTGCTAAGGCTGATGATTTATAGTCCTAGTACAAATGTTTATACAAACAAATCGAATGCTGATAAATCGCTTCGAAAAGATTATCTCGATGAACTGTTTTATAAAAAACGGTGAAGAAAACTGTCAAGTTTATTTGTTCAAGAAGCCTGAAAAGAAAATGGCCTGAAAAAATTTTAAAAATAAAAAACAGGATAGCGTATCATTGACGTTGCCGGTTGTAGTCCTGTACCAACTCCATCCGCTGCGCGCCTCTATGAATTTCGTACAAACGCGGCAAACGCCTCGTCAGTGGAAAAAAAATGCCATGAGGAGGGCATCAGATGCTGCCACGTGGTTCTAGGGAGGGAGGAGCCAAGTGATGCCCTCCCCAAGAAAATTTGCTTCCTCGTCAGCGTGAGACGTCATTCTTTCTGTTGCCGTTTGGGTTAGCAACTTCATGAATGACAACAAGCCACCATCATGTTACTGGGTGGATGCTGATAAGAAGATTACATGTACCGCTCGTTATTTTCGGCTGTAGGTTATGATCTATGATTTTTAAATTATGGTTGTTTGCAAAAGAGTACAGAAAGAGATAGTCGCGTGTGAGTTTAGTCGGTACAGTTAAAGTCGGATAGTATTTACTATAATCGACTTGTAGATCTCACTTTAAAAAGACTTTGTTTGAAAGCTAGTTGCTATAGCATAAGCCATAAACTATAATTAGAAACTGAAAAGAACAGAGCTGTAGTCTACGATGATATGTATGGTGACAACCGGTCATTTTTGTTCTAGAATTACCACTCGGATGTAGAGCCAGGGATCATACACTGAGAATAGAGGATTAGGAAGAGGAAATGTGGATGGATGGATGGAGGGGGAGGCCTCAGCCCTGATTAGGAAGAGGGTGTGGCGCCCTTTTTAAAGCTTGGCTAAAAAGGGCCAAGTTGCCGATTGCAGGGCAGTGTTTGTGCATCCAGTCTAGATAGTCATGTTAGCTCAAATTAGACATTTGAGTTTGATTGGTAAGAACAAACACATCAAATAGGATAACATGTATCTCAGTGGAATAGTTATGCATTTTCTTGGAGGCAAAGAAACCCTAAGCATAAACGAAATTATTTTTCAAGTGTTTGTATTGATTCCAACATCTTTGCATTGTGAGCCATTAATTGTGCATACGAGTTCTCATCCCTTTATCCAAGGTGCTTGAGAAATGGAAAAAGGAATATTCCTCAACCTCAAGATTTTTATTGGACAATCCCAAGAATATATGCTTTAGTGACCCACACCCCACAGCCATCCCTTTCTTGTGGATCTGAACATGCAAAGCGCACTATTCTTTCTCCATTCTACCAAAAACAAAGGAAAACTAAGATGACGTTCACTTGGGTTGAAATAAAAAAAAGGTTTTTGGCTAAAATTGCATTGTAGCTGACTGAAATTGCACTGTAGTTGATAGTAGCTTATTTGGCGTAATTAAATTTTAAAAAATAAAAATAGAAGAAACAGATTAGCCCATCACGGACAATGCAAACGAATACGGCAAAAAAGAACCGGCAAAAAAGCTCAAAAAAGCCAAAAGCCAAAAAACGAAATTTAGGAAGTGAAAAATAAGTCAGAAACCAGAAACTCAAACCGAAATGAGCGGTTCCTAAGTGCGACAACATTTCTACATCAAGAACAAAACAATAAAATATTTCTTCTCTAGCAGCAGAGTTTGTGCTCTAGAAGTAAAGGTAATTGGTTGTGTGCCCATGCCAAAGATGAAAGATATCAGGTTGTCCAATTGTTTTCTACGCTATATGTTGAGCAGAGCGCCACCGCTAACCACTACACTGGGTGCCGCCGTTGTAGCTCACCCTTGGATGCCGCCGTTCTTGTCCTTCACAATTTAACCTTAATGCTAGGCGCCACCATCAATCACAATACTTAGATCCAGCAAGAAGCCATCGTTCCTCTTCCAATTTATGGTTCAGTCATTGATTCCAATTTGTTGCCTCGTAATGTCAAAAATGCCATTTCCTTGTCCGATTTGTTGAGAATGCATCATGTTGCTCAACTTTCTTATACATGGCTTGTTGTCTTGGTTTCTTGATTGATTGGCCCGAACAACTCCTTCGACACTATCGGAGATGGATAAGGCCGTAGCTACCTAGGGCGCAGAGTGTACCCATGTGTTTCTTGGAGATATATGTGGAGGAGGTCCCCACACACAATTGTCTCTTTGGGTGTGTCAACATGAAGGCTACGACAACCTTTGCCGGCAGTTCACCAAGCGTACTAGCCACACGTTCATTTAGAAGCAAATGAAGAACAAGGGAGATAGCCTCAAACATGATTATGCTTCAGGAAAGCAGCGGGCCACGGGCCTTGGGGTCAATCCAGATAGTGGCTCTATCGCCGCCAATGACCGGTGGTGGGCCTAGGCAGCCATGATGAGTATGTTTTGCATTCTTCGTTCGTTCTTAAATTTTGTCATCAGTTCAATCCTTTGATCATGAGTGTGCTTACCAACTCTTTCGGTTTTTGCAAGGCAAGGCCTCCGTGCTCAAGTTCAAGAAAGCCCTCCTCAAGAATGAACACCTCATGAAAGTTGTGTTCGGTGCTGGCACGTGCACGAGCGAGCACGCGTTCATGCCTGGCATGGACACTTTGCCTTCCGAGAACGAGGAAGACATCCTCGGGACCACCCTACAAGGTGGTAGCGCAGGGCCGTCTTGAGGCAAGCGCTCGCAGGTATCCTCATCTCCCTACAACGATAGCAACAAGCCAAGGGCAATTGATCATGATGACGAGATGAAGCACCTCGTCGACCTGTACGAGAAAGCGCATACCGTTGCTACTCGTGTGTCTAGTATGTGCACGAGTTCCCCCATGCGTCACCTAGTGCGAGAGGAGCTATGTTGGCGGATGGCTCTCATCGAGGATGCCAGGGCTGGGGAGGGCACCGATAAGCATTACTACGCTAGTCAATTGTTCATGAAGAAAGAATACCGTGACATCTTTGTGGCAATGAAAAGCGATGAGGGGTGGCTCCGATGGATAGGCGGACATGGGAATGCATGAAGAACATCCCTTGAGACACGCTAAACTTGCTCGTGCTGTCCATGTTTGCATTGTGTTCCAAGTTGCACATGTTATTTTCATTGTTATGTTGAGTTGCTTCTCGCACTGCATTTTGGACTTTAGAGTCGTTGCTGTGTCATGCATTGCACTATCATCATCTATTGTTTCTGATTTGATTTCTTTCCTCGTAATTGCATGGTATCATTCTTGTTAAATATTTCGCTTACTCAACTATTGATGTTGTTCGGATACTTGTTTTGCCACGCACTGAACGTACATGCATTGATTGGTTTGTGCAAAGATGAGTGAGGCAGGGGTGGCTAGTGGAGACAACGATGATGATAACATCTCTACTGGCTTGTTCGTGCTCATGGCATATGCAGCCTTTGTGTGCATAGAAGACGATGCAACCTCATTGTCCTGGCCTTCACCATGAATTCCATTCATGACCAGGGTTCAATGGGTAGAACAATAACTAACCGATAATCAAAGATGTTAGGATATGTCCATGATGTGGTGGACAGTATTCGAAAGGCTGCATGACACACTGGTTGCAAACTACGGGTTGCAATCAACCATACAGATATGCTCCAGAGAAGCACTTACTTTGTTCCAGTGGACCTGTGGCACACCTCAATCTAACAGGCAGGCTATCAACCAGTTCAAGCACGCGGCAGGAACTATCAGCAAAAAGTTCACACACGTGCTCAAGTGTGTGAATAGATTGGTGGGTGCCAACATTGCACTACTTGACCCCACTTTCCAAATCGTGCATCCCCATGTTGCTTCAGCTTAGGTTTTATCCTCACTTTCGTAACTGCATCGGGGCAATTGATGGGACCTATGTGCAAGTTATGGTCCTATTTGCTGAGTTTGCTAAGCATTCCAATAGACATGGTACACCAGTTAGAATGTGCTCGCTGTATGCAACTTTCATGCCTACTTCTCTATGGTGTGTGTCGTATGGCCCAGATCTGTACTCGACACACGTGTACCGTAGGAAACACGAAATATGGAGACAAGTTCCCTATCCCACCTACAGGTATGGCTTGCATTGCACATTTTGTTATGTCTTTTTAAGAGGTAAGCATATATGTTGACACCTCCCACATGGTTCGTGCAGGGAAGTACTACCATGTGGACTCTGGCTATCTGAACATGCCGTTGTACATCGCTTCTTATCGGAGCTATAGTGACCATATTTCAGAATTCCAAAATAGCAATCAACCCGATGGGATGCAAGAGGTGTTCAACTCCCACCATTCCTCCTTCCGCAACATCGTAGAACGGGCATTTGGCATGTGTAAGATAAAGTGGCGTATTGTGGACAATACCCCTAGCTACAGCGCACAAAAACAAAAGGCAATAATTTTCGTAATGATGGCGCTACACAACTTTATTTTGGACTATAAATTGCAGGATGCAGGTCAAGCACAAGGCCATGCAAACCGGGTGGCAGATGATAGGGAGGCTATGGATATGGACATGGTATGGAACGTGATTGCAGGGTCGTTGATGGCTTAACATACGACCCCGCACTTTATTACACTTCTATGTACATTACAAATGTCCGCTTGGTACGTGCAATTTTGGCTAGTTCCTTTGCACATGAACGTAGGCACAACGTCCTCGATAATATCATTACATGCAACCTCCTTACATGTCCAATACAACACTTCGAAAATCAATTCAACGAAAAACCGAATTGAACACCTCCAGCTTCAGCCATGGCTTCTTGGAGCCGCTACAGTGTCATTACAGCCAAAAGCTAACATCCAAAAGTCAAAAGCTACAACCCATTTGAATTGGACCTAAGATTGGGCAAAATTAGCTAACTTTGAAGTCACATGTGGGCCAAAGCTTAGAGGCTAGTTCACTCAAAAATGCAGGTTTATCGGTTTCCTAGCTAAAAAACTACCCTTTCATTCGATTTTTTCTGATATGATTCAGGGACAATTTTGAAGCAAAACATAGCGTTGAGGTTGCCGGTTCATGTCTTTTCCGGTTAAACCGTCGGTCTAGTCTTGTTTTATTTTGCCACCCAAGCATTATGATATCAATTGGGAATTTTTTAAGGAAGGACATCAATTTAGCCTTCAAATTTGAAAATGTGATAAGATACACTGCTACCCTGCATATGGTCATATGGACTCTCCTAAATTTCATGCCGGTCCGAGGCGAAGTATTGTTGTCCCGGCCCAAATATGATACGACACGAACAATAAACGAGCCGTACGTGTTGTACCATGCCAGTTTGGCCCGATCTGGCATGTCGTGGTTGGGCTAGCATCTCAGCATGGCGGGCTGCCTTGACACGTATAGTAACTCTCATGGGGTAGTGCAGCAAAATTATTTATGTTAGGGCTACTGCATTCTTCTAAACACGGACGGATGACTTAGTAGTAAAATTACTTGTGACTCAAAGTAAAATTACTTATAACTCATAGTAAATTACTTACGACTATACTCAACAAACCATTGATGACCTATTAGGCTAAGCGTGTATGAACTGGTCTAACTCCTTTTGGTGCCATGCCTAGATCGGAGAATAAACATGAGACCTAACATGACACATCATAATAACTTATCTAGATCAGTCGTATCAGACCTAATAAAACAGTGCTTTGTTAGGGCCGGGCCGGCAGTGCTGAATGGCTCATTCGGCCAGATCTGCCAGCAAAGAAAGAGGAAACTGAACGCCCATCCTGGCACCCTCCCTCCGTCGCACAGCCGTCTCACCCTTTTAAGATCCGATCTCCTCCTCCCCTTCCCTCCCCCATTCTCCTCCTCATTTTCCAGCCAAATCCACGCCACCGATGGCCCAGGCGGGCCAAACCTACGCAGTGCCGGCTGGCGCGGACGCAGTGCCGGCCACCGGCGACGTCCGCATGATCTCCTCCTCGGAGCTGCGCGCCCACGCCGCCGCCGACGATATCTGGATCTCCATCTCCGGCGACGTGTACGACGTCACGTCGTGGCTCCCCCTCCACCCCGGCGGCGACCTCCCGCTCCTCACCCTCGCCGGCCAGGACGCCACCGACGCCTTCGCCGCCTACCACCCGCCGTCCGCGCGCCCGCTCCTGAGGCGCTTCTTCATCGGCCGCCTCTCCGACTACACCGTCTCGCCCGCCTCCGCCGACTACCGCCGCCTCCTCGCGCACCTCTCCTCCGCGGGCCTCTTCGAGCGCGTCGGCCCCACCCCCAAGGTCCAGCTTGCCGGAATGCTGCTCCTCTTCTGCGTCGCCCTGTACTGCGTCCTCGCCTGCGTCAGCGCCTGGGCCCACCTCCTCGCTGGCGGCCTCATCGGCTTCATTTGGATCCAGTCAGGGTGGATGGGCCACGACTCCGGCCACCACATCATCACCGGCCACGCCGCGCTCGACCGCCTCGTGCAGGTGCTCTCCGGGAACTGCCTCACCGGCCTCGGCATCGCCTGGTGGAAGTGCAACCACAACACACACCACATCGCCTGCAACAGCCTCGACTACGACCCGGACCTCCAGCACATGCCGCTCTTCGCCGTGTCCGCCAAGCTGTTTGGCAACATGTGGTCCTACTTCTACGAGCGCACCATGGCGTTCGATGCCGCATCCAAGTTCTTCATCAGCTATCAGCACTGGACATTCTACCCGGTGATGGGATTCGCGAGGATAAACCTTCTCGCACAGTCGGCCCTGTTCGTGTTGTCTAAGAGGAAGGTGCCGCAGCGGTGGCTGGAGATCGCTGGGGTCACAGCATTCTGGTTTTGGTACCCGTTGTTGGTGTCCTGCCTACCGAATTGGTGGGAGAGGGTGGCATTTGTGGTTGCGAGCTTTGTGATCTGCGGTATTCAGCACGTTCAATTCTGCCTGAATCACTTCTCATCAGAGGTCTATGCCGGACCACCAAGGGGGAACGACTGGTTTGAGAAGCAAACGGCAGGCACACTTAACATTACGTGCTCCCCATGGATGGATTGGTTCCACGGTGGTCTGCAGTTCCAGATTGAGCACCATTTGTTTCCTCGCCTCCCTCGGTGCCACCATAGGAAGGTTGCACCGTTTGTGCGTGACCTTTGCAAGAAGCATGGGTTGCCTTATGCTGCCGCCACATTCTGGGAGGCGAATGTGTTGACATGGAAGACACTGAGGGCTGCTGCATTACAGGCCAGGAATGCCACTAGTGGTGCTGCACCGAAGAATTTGGTCTGGGAGGCTGTGAACACTCATGGATGATTGAGAGGAGGATTGGAGTATGAGGCAACTGCCAGTGTCGAGCCTTGTGTGCATGCAATTATCTGATTGCTTCTCTATTGTGTAGAGAGATTGATCTTCTTACCCGTTGGAGTCGGGTCGGATTTTTCGTGTTGACAAGTGACTGTCTTTTCAGTTGAAGAGTGGGTTCATGCTTCAATTGTCTATGCTCCCTATCATGGTAACTATTTCAATAGTACTTGCATTTTATTATGAACTTGTGGCTTAAGTTTATATCCATTTCATTTTGCTTGCACTGTCCAGACTGTGGATGCTTGCATTTCATGAAATTGTAAGCTTAATGAATGGTTGGTAATTGTTCGTGGTACTCCTGTAATTTTCTGTTGCTATGGCAGCTTGAATCGCACTTTGGGAACATCCTATCTATTCTAATGATCAATCTAGCCATTTTCCTACTACATGCTTATGCCCTGCTTGGTTCAAGATCTCTTTTTCATTCACTGAAGTAATAATTTCATGTATTTTCTTATGCATATCTCTGCAGGTTGAAAAATTGATAGGTCATACATCTACTCTTCTTGATTCTTCTGTTTCTGAAGGGTTGTTGAGTGCTTCTTCGTAGAATCATGTTTTCAGATTTCTGAACAGCGATATTTGCTGCATTGAGACCGTTAGTTGGAGTCACCTAACACTTCAAGAAGTTCCTTGCTCTCCATTAGGTTTGTGTGCGTGATAGGTCTATGATAATCCATAGTATCTTCTTTCTTTATGCAAAACCAGAGACAGTAATTTCATGCCACTGCCATGCTGTTACTCTTTCAAAAAGATGTATAAAACTAGGCAATTCTGTAGTTTGCTTAAGACAAAATCATTACCTGGGCGTGATCTATAGATCTACCCATTGCCAAGCAATGTGCATGCTGTTGTTTCTTTACACTTGTCCGGAGTCATGACCAGCTTGCATTGATGCACAAAATACAGCCATTTCTTTGGTGTTTTTGTCCGATTCTTAAGATAGCCTCCCTGGGTTTGTGTAGCTTGGACCATCCCCTGTCCGTGTGATTCGTCACTGGTGGTTCATAGCTTGCAGCACATGGGAGATGTCCTCATGTAGGGGTGAAAACAGGACAGATATTGCCTTTCTTGTATCATAACCCATATTTTTACACTGGATTCGAAGTCGGATACGGGTAAGCCGGATATGAATACGAATTTAGGTTATTTGGGATATGAAAACAGGACGGATATATGATGGAATCGGACCGGAAAATGAATAAAATTAGCAGATAGTACGCCCATATAGAATAATATATGTTGGACCAAACCATATGAATACATGACCATAATATCAACCAAATCACAATAATAAGTACTAAACAGACAAAGTGACCATACATAATGTTAACCAAACCACAATCATTTCAAGTTTAAACGGTTGAACATGAGTCTATACTTATGTAATAAGTGACCAACAAACATAATGTTAACCAAACCACAATCACTTCAAGTTTAAACCGTTGGACATGAGTCTGTACTTATGTAATAAGTGACCAACAAAACCACAATCATGTCAAGTTTAAAACGTTGAACAATAGTACATACTTATTACATAAAATAAGTATTGACCAAAAGACCTTCGTGCCATTGACGCCTGGCTTTGTTCATGTAGCGGTTGCATTTGGCCCATTGTTGAATAACCTTCTTGCCTTCCATCATAATTGTTACTTAAGACTTTGTGAAGTGATTCTAGACAGGTGATGTGCTCTTCTTCTGTCTTTTTGCATGAGGCTCATCTTTGGACAATTGGACTCTTCCACAACGGCAATATTATTTATATTTTGCATGCCACTACCTATGGTTGGGGTACCTTAACTTGGCGCTACGGATGATACACTTGCACTTGCACTAGAGCTAGATGCCATGTTACTTCTTCCTAGTTCCCATAGTACAAACTATAAACAAAGTAACAAACCATCAGATGAATAGAAGAGTAGAAGAGGGAAGGAGCAAGCTCTCAGCCCCTGTCTGTTCGCATAACTAAAAAGGCTGTCTGGCAATTAAATTAGGGGGCCATGCCTGGTTTCCAGCAAAAATAGTTCTTTGTACCTGTTCTTTTATGCTACAGCTTATTAATGTAATAAATAGTGTTTGCTGATAGAAATTAAAATACAAAAGTTACTGAAAAACCAAAAAAAACATGGCCAAAGTTAGACATGCATACTGTGTGTGAGAGAGTGCCCATCTCTATCATGTCAAAATTTCGCATGAATTTTGCATGTAACTCCTTCAAAATTCCCTCAGAAATACTCCATTTAGAAAGGTACCTAACATGCAAACTGCGAAATGGAAGATATGCTTTGGCTGAAACTCAGAAGGGAAATTGTTCCAGAGCCCATGTAAGTACCCTTAAAATAGAAGAACGCAAGCTCATGATCTTGTTCAACTGGAGTCGAAGCTGAAGCAAAGCTGTGTTCATCAGATCATGTTACAATGCCAACGCCCCCGATGTTGATCGAACTCTATTTATTGAAATTTGCAAATCCCTTTTGCTTGCCTCCTCGATACCATGGACTACTACCCACTAGTTCAAGTTGGCCACTGATTTTTATTCTTCTGCTCCTCAAAGCATCCGTCCTGCTGATGTTCCTTCGTCCTGCGGTTGCAAAGATGCATTGTTCTATCGCACCGGGTGGCAAAATTAAAAACATCATGTGTTTCGAGTGTTTTTTAATTTAAATAAATTGAAAGCTAAAAATATTAGAAGCTGAAGACGTTTGGGTTAAGGTGCCGCTCGGTTTAAGCTGCAAAGATGAATTTAGAAATTTGTTTCATTCAATTTGGAGTTAAAATGAATAAGTTATGCTCATTTAAAGTCTTTCGGTTTCATTAAATACAGAAATTACTAAAATCTGATAGGTGTGGCCCACTGGTAGTGACTCCACTCAGGCGGTGCTGACGGGTGGCGGTCGCTGACAGGTGGGGCCCAGTTGGCGGTGATTCTCTCCCCTGCCGTCACTGACTTTGGGCTTTGGGCCCACATATCGTGATCCATCCATCCGTGACAGTGGGACCCGGTTGTCGGCGAGACACGACGCGGCGGTTCTCGACAGTGGGCCCACTTGTCACGGATGAAAAGTAGAGAAAACTCGACCTCGGCTGACTGGGGCCGGGCTCGAAGCCACTGAGGGAGTCGGGGAAGAGAGTTAGCGCCAATAGCCACCGAACCTCGGTGTTGCTTACCCATATAGGGCAAAATATTCTCTTAAGCCGGCGCGGTCTCACCTTGGAGCAGAGGAGCTCGGAGCCGGTTATGGGCGACAGTGGCGCCGACGAGGGGCGGCCGGGGAGGTGGTGGGGAGGGGCAAAATGCGTTGCTGGAGCTGCGAGGAAGCTGACGGAGGTGTCGGCGGGGGCCGGGGATCGCCGGAGGTGGGTTGGCGATGTGCGACGGCGGTGAGCTCGGGGAGGTGCTCGATGACGGCGAGGTACGGTGAAAGCATCTAGGCCCCTAAAAATGATTTTAGTAATTAATGAGAATAGGATCCCTTTTTCCATTTTACCGGTCTTAGGAGAATGGTGGAAGACCGGATTATAAGTTAAATAATCGTACCATAAAGAAAGATCATGGCAAGTAGTTTGATAGCATTTCTTAAGTGTCCATGGATCAACTAGGATCATGCATTCTTAAAAATCTGTTTTAAAAGCCAAAAGCGTGCTCGTCGGGCGTGCGGTAGTTCCGATTTTCAACGTCGGTACTACCGTCGAGCGGTAGTACCGCTGGAAAAATCGGAACTACCGGCGATCGGAAGTACCGAACCTCAAGCGGACCCATTTTTCCAGCTAGCACCCTCCGGACGCATTTCCAAAATCTGAGGAAGCGGTAGTTCCGCTGTCAGAGCGGTACTATCGGCCACAGGTAGTTTCGGAGGGGGATCGGACCCTTTTCTCCAGAGAACACCCTCCGGATGCCCTTTGAGTTTTTAAGAGAGCGGTAGTTCCACTGTCGAGCGGTACTACCGGCCATGTGTAGTTCCGAGGGGAACCGAGCCTTTTTCCGAGAGTGACTTTTGAGCTCGGCTCAAGCGGTAGTACTGCGCCGACTTTCTTGGTACTACCGGTGAACGGTAGTACCGGACTTTACAACGCTCGGTAGTACCGCCGCCCGACGGTCCAACGGTCATCGCAGATGCTCGACATAGCCGCTCTGCTGCGTCGATAGGGGAGCAGACTATCGCCTCGCACCGTGCAGAGTTCCGCCGCCGATTTTTCCGGAATTTATTCCAAACGGCTAGTTTTGGTAGGTGGAAGGTATAAATACCGCACCACGCTCATAGACGATGCTAGAGACTCTATTGATCATCCTTGAGCATTGGGCATTCACTCCACACCTACTTTCACTCTTGAGCATTCATTTGAGGTGTTTGAGCAAAAAGTGCATAGCATTTACTAGTTTGATCCTTGGCACTAGTTTGCAATCAAACGAAGCTCGTGATTTGTTACTCTTGGTGCTTGCCGGCACCTGGACGATTGGGAGAAGCTTGATCGGTGATCTTCTCAAAGGAGCTTGTGAGAAGACCCGATTTTCTTGTAAAGGTTGGAGCTCGCCTACCCGAAGCGGGGAAGAGCTACCTCTAGTGATCGAGGTGCTTCGGCTTAATTTGTGGAGCCGGTTCGATTGCTCGAGCTAACCTCAACGTGGACTAGTGGGAACCGCAAGTTTCGATACCACGGTAAAAACATCGAAGTGTGCACATCTCTCTTTTGCTTTCTAATAGCTCTAAGTTTACTTGCTTAGTACTTTGTATTGCCCTTGTTAGAACTAGTATTGTTATTTGCTTGACTAGTATTGTGTAGACTTAAATTGTCTTTCATTCTTGTTCTTAGAATTAAAGAAATTTAATCTAGTTGAAAAGAAAATTTAAAAACCGCCTATTCACCCCCCTCTAGTCGGTATCCTTGATCCTACAAGTGGTATCGAGCTTGGTCTCTCATTTTAGACTTAACCGCCTAGAGAGAAAAGGATGGCTAGCGAGGGATTTGCTATAGGCAAGGCACCTTTCTTTGATGGATCAAATTATGCTTATTGGAAAATTAGAATGTCAATTTATTTAAAGGCCATGAGTCCAAGCGTTTGGAAAATTGTAAATGAGGGTTACGTCATGGCGCTTGATCCATTGAATCCAACGGATCAAGACGGGCGAAATGCTCATTTAGATGCCCAAGCAATGAATGCTATTTTGGAGCTTTAAACGCGGATGAGTTCAATAGGGTGAGCAATCTTGAAACGGCTCACGCTATTTGGACAACCCTTTCCGAAATCCATGAAGGGACATCCACGGTTAAAGAGTCAAAATTGCATCGGCTTAGGATTAAATATGAGACATTCACGATGTTGCCTCATGAGGACATCAATGAGATGTAAACACGACTCAACAACATTGTGAATGAGCTCAAAGGCCTTGGTACTAACCTTTCCGATCTTGATATTGTGAGAAAGATGCTTAGGGCTTTGCCGGAGAAATACGAGATGTTGGTGACACTCTTCCTCAACTCACCGGAGTTAGCAAGAATGACTCCAACACAACTATTGAGCAACCTCATCACAAATGAGCTATACAAGAAGGATAAGGAGGAGCTCTTGGAGCAATCCTCTTCAAAAGGCAAAAAGATCACCGCCTTCAAAGCCAAAGCGGTGGTAAGTGAAGAATCCGAAGATGATGAGGAAAATTCCGAAGAAGAACTTGCTCTTCTAGTAAGAAGGATGAACAAGTTCATGAGAAGGCGTTCAAACCGAAGCGCAAACTATGACAAGGCAAAGAAGGGACACTCCTACTCCAACAAGCGATATAGCAACATCCGTTGCTATGAATGCGATGAGAAAGGACACATTGCCTCAAATTGCCCCAACAAGAAAGATTACAAAGAGAAGTCATCAAACAAGAAGAGCTACAACGACAAGAAGAAGCTTTTCAAGAAGCTTCACAAAGATGGCAAAAATGAAGCCCACATTGGAGAGTGGGATTCCGAAGAAGAGTATTCCGACTCCGAGTCAAGTGAAGATGAGTCCTCCAAGAAGAAGGGACTTGTCGGAATTGCAATCAAGGAGGCTCCATCACTATTCTCTACTCCAACTTGCCTCATGGCAAAAGGAGATAAGGTAAAATTCCTTGATGATGATGAACCTTCATATGATGATCTTATGGATATGCTTGTTGAACAAAATGAGTTTCTTGAAAAAGAGAAATCAAAATTTAAGATCTTGAATAGGGAACATACATCTCTACAAGAATCTTATAAGGAGCTAAATGAAGCTCATGATTTGCTTATCCATGAAAAATCTTGCACTAGCATTGGAATAACTTGTGATATTATAAATGAAATGCCAAGTGTAAAAGTATCTAAATCTAGCATATCTACATCATGTGATGAACTTCTTGCCATGTCATGCTCTTCTAATATTGATTCTAGAAATGCTCTATCTTTTGTCCATGATGATTTACTTGTTTATGAAAACAAAGATTTAAAAGAACAAGTGTTAAAATTGAACAAAAGCTTGGAGAGAGCATACAAAGGAAAAGCTACCCTTGATAAACTATTAAGCGATCAAAGATGCTCATTCAACAAAGAAGGACTTAGGTACATTCCCAAGAAAGGTAAGAAACCGGCATACAAGCCATCAAGGTTTGTAAGAGAAAATGGTAAGTATTGTAAAAATGCCGGGATTTGGGACATGAGTCTCATAATTGTTCTAAGGGTAAGATTCAATCCATTGGTTTATATGACTCATGTTATATGCTTACAAAAACTGAAAATGGAAATATTATTGCTCATTTTATTGGCACCTCGATTTTGGGTGCTAAAAGGAAATCCATTTGGGTGCCCAAAACCTTGGTTACTAACCTCCAAGGACCCAAACAAATTTGGGTACCTAAAAGAGCTTGATTTTCTTTTGTAGGTGAACTACAAAACCGGTGGAAGGCATTGGGTGTTAGATAGTGGATGCACCCAACACATGACCGGAGACCGGAAAATATTCACCACCTTTGAGAGCGGGAGCAATGAGAAAATCACCTTTGGGGACAATAGCAAAGGAAAGGTACTTGGTTTGGGTAAAATTGTTATCTCAAATGACCTTTCCATTTCCAATGTGTCTTTAGTAGAAACATTAAATTTTAATTTGCTATCCGTTGCTCAATTATGTGATTTAGGCTTAGCTTGTTCCTTTTCTAAAGAAAATATCATTATTTCAAAAGAAAATGAAAAGGAGATTGTTTTCAAAGGTTTTAGATTTGGAAATCTTTATTTAGTGGATTTCACTTCAAATGAGTCTTGCTTAAAAACTTGTTTAATTGCAAAAACATCTTTGGGTTGGTTATGGCATAGAAGGTTAGGTCATGTGGGTATGGTTCAACTTAAAAAGCTTTTGAAATATGACTTAGTTGTTGGCTTGAAAGATGTGAAGTTTGAGAAAAATAGACTTTGTAGTGCTTGCCAAGCCGGGAAGTAAGTTGCAAACTCTCATCCTTCCAAAAGTATCATGCCAACATCTAGGCCATTGGAACTCTTACATATGGATTTGTTTGGGCCAACAACCTATAAGAGTATCGGAGGCAATAGTTATTGTCTAGTCATTGTAGATGACCACTCTAGATATACTTGGGTGTTCTTCTTAAATGACAAAGGTGAAACCTCCGAAATTTTCAAAAGTTTCTCAAAAAGAGCCCATAATGAATTTGATTTTAAAATAAAGAAAATTAGAAGTGACAACGGTTCGAGTTCAAAACACTAAAATTGAAGATTTTGTGATGAACTCGAATAAAGCATGAACTTTCCACAACCTACACTCCGGAACAAAATGGAGTTGTAGAAAGGAAAAATCGAACATTAATTGAAATGGCTAGAACAATGCTTGATGAATATAATACTTCCGATAGATTTTGGGTGGAAGCTATTAACACCGCTTGTCATGCTATAAATCGCCTTTATTTGGATCGTCTTTTGAAAAAGACTTCCTATGAACTTCTCATTGGGAGAAAACCAAACATTTCCTACTTTAGAGTATTTGGGTGCAAATGCTACATCTTGAGAAAGGGTGTTCGGCTCTCTAAATTTCAAAGTCGATGTGATGAAGGATTTTTATTAGGATACTCTTCAAATAGCAAAGCTTATAGAGTTTTCAATAAAAATTCGGGTTTAGTTGAAGAATCATGTGATGTGCAATTTGATGAAACTAATGGCTCTCAAGAAGAGCAAGATAATTTGGATGATGTAGGAGAAGAAGGATTACGCAAAGCCATGGAAAACATGCAAATTGGTGACATCAAGCTAAAGGAAGATACTACATCACCCACCTCATCAAGACAAGTTGAACCTCCTACCTCTTCAACTTCAAACGATATACAAGTAATAGATGATGAAGCAAAAGATCAACAACAACCATTCAAAATCCATAATGCAATTGCTAAAGATCATCTAATAGATCAAATATTGGGTGATGTAAGTAAGGGTGTTCAAACTCGCTCTAGAGTAGCTTCATTTTGTGAACATTATTCGTTTGTATCTTCTCTTGAGCCAAAGTTTGTAGAAGAAGCTCTAGATGATCCGGATTGGATAAATGCCATGCATGAAGAGCTAAACAACTTCTCCAAAAATGATGTATGGACATTGGAGGAAAGGCCCAAGGAGCAAAATGTGATTGGTACAAAATGGGTCTTTCGAAACAAGCAAGATGAGAACGGACTTGTGGTAAGAAATAAAGCAAGGTTAGTTGCTCAAGGCTACACTCAAGTTGAGGGTTTAGATTATGATGAAACCTTTGCACCCGTAGCTAGACTTGAGTCGATTAGAATTTTATTAGCTTTTGCATCTAGCTTTGATATTAAATTATTTCAAATGGATGTTAAAAGTGCCTTTTTAAATGGAACTATCTCCGAACTTGTCTATGTTCAACAACCTCCGGGGTTCGAAGATTTAAAATATCCTAATCATGTATACAAGCTTCTAGAGCATGGTATGAGCGCCTTCGAGATTTTCTTGTTTCAAAAGGATTTAAAATTGGAAAAGTAGATACCACTCTATTCACAAAAATTATCAATGATGATTTCTTTGTTTGTAAATATATGTTGATGATATTATATTTGGTTCTACTAATCAAGACTTTTGCAAAGAATTTGGTGATATGATGTCTAGGGAATTTGAAATGTCAATGATTGGTGAATTAAGCTTTTTCCTTGGACTACAAATCAAGCAATTCAAGGATGGAACTTTCATAAGCCAAACAAAGTATGTAAAAGACTTATTCAAGAAGTTTGGAATGGAAGATGCGAAACCTATCAAAACACCAATGACAACAAATGGGCATTTAGACCTCGACGAAGGAGGTAAGTCGGTAGATACTAAGCTTTATAGATCTATGATTGGTAGTTTGCTCTATCTTACCGTATCTAGGCCCGATATCATGTTTAGTGTTTGTATGTGTGCTAGGTTTCAAGCTTCTCCAAAAGAATGTCATTTAAAGGCCGTAAAAAGGATTTTGAGATATTTAAAACATTCCTATAACATAGGACTTTGGTATGCTAAAGGTGCTAAATTTGAATTAATTGGATATTCGGATTCCGATTATGCGGGTTGCAAAGTGGATAGAAAAAGCACCTCGGGATGTTGTCAATTCTTAGGAAGATCCTTAGTTTCTTGGTCCTCAAAGAAACAAAACTCCGTAGCACTTTCAACCGCCCGAATATGTATCCGCCGGAAGTTGTTGTGCTCAATTATTATAGATGAGGTAAACCTTGATGGACTATGGAATCAATTTTGATAAAGTGCCTCTATTGTGTGATAATGATAGTGCTGTCAAAATCTCAAATAATCCAGTCCAACACTCAAGAACCAAACATATAGATATCCGCCACCATTTCTTGAGAGATCATGTTGGCAAGGGAGATATTTGCATTAGCCACATCCGGACTGAAAACCAATTAGCGGACATTTTCACCAAGCCTTTAGATGAAAGCCATTTTTGCAAATTAAGGAATGAATTAAATGTCTTAGATTATTCCAACATTGCATAATTTTATGGCACACTTAAATGCATACTTCTTTGGAGTGGCTTGGACAATGTTGTGCAAAAAGTTCTTGTGAAAAAGTTTCCAAATTTGATTAAATGCAAAAATTATTTAAAATTATTATTTTAATACATTTAATGCATAATGATCCTTAAAGATGTTAGTTGAGTGCAAAAACTAGGGATCATTTGCATACTATACCTTTCCTCTCATAGTCCTACAAGTCTCAGAAAAATCGGTACTACCGCAGTCTCCAGCGGTACTACCGTTGAGCGGAACTACCGCCCGCACGGCGGAACTACCGGATTTGACTTAAAATCCGAACCCTATTTCCCTGCGGGTCTCCTATCTCTCTCCCTCTCTCTCCCCGCGCCGCACGGTTCTTCCGCCTCCCTTCCGCCGCCTCTCTCCTCTCTCTCTCCCTCTCAAAAACTCCTCAAAAATCCCTCCTCGGATCTTCGAATCCACCCAAGTTTTCTTCGGATTTTTGAATCTTGTGCCTTCCCAAGGGTTCACCTCCTCCATCCCTCAAGGTATTTCGGATCATCCCCATCTTTTATTGTCTCTTTGAACCCTAGATTGATTTTTTAGGGTTTTCAAAATGCGGATGATTCTTTGAGGTTTAAACTAGGGTAAATGTGGTATTTTGGTGTCTAGAGGTGTTTGCACACCCATTCCATGGATTCAATCTAAGAAAATACCAAAATCTCAAACCCATTGCTTAACCCTAGAATCGGTCAGGCGAGCGGTACTACCGCCGATCGAGCGGTATTATTACAGCCTAGCTAGCGGTACCGCCCTGACGGCAGGTACTACCGATTGCCTCGATTGAACAAAGAACTTCTTTCAAATTCTTTTCAATTCTATTTGATCCATCCTAGTAAGGATCTAATACTGTATCCTCTTCCTTTTAGATGCCTATTACTAGGAGAGCGACTCGGAGACTTTACTCTTTTGCCGGACAGTCAGGAGAGTCCTCCGGCGCTCTTGCCGTTTCTGAGGCCTCTCAGAAAGCTGCTCAGGACCGAGGCAAAGGTCCAGCTGAGCCTTCAGACTCAGAAGGAGAGCCAGAGCAACAGTACAGCTCTCCCATGGAAGAGTCTGAGGAGGATCTTACCAAGAGGGAAGATCCTCATATCGACTTAAGGAAGATTTCTGCTGAAGATTATATCAGGCTGCGTCGCAGAAATCAATATGAGCTGCCCTCCAACTCTATCAATCCAAAGTTTCATACAAAATTTCAGGAGCAAGTCTTTGATCAACTTTATGGAGAAAGTCGACAGTTTGCTGACCATAAGTGGGTTGATTGGGAGCACTTGTCCACCATTGACAAGTACGATGGCACTTTTAGGCTCTTTCAGCGGAGTGGATTGCATCAGCTGGCGACACTGCAGTCAGATTATAATGAGGAGATCATTCGCCAGTTCTACGCCACTGTGCACATATCTCCGGATTTGCAGCACATGACCTGGATGACAGTGTGCACGTAGTTGGAGGCTACAAAGCATGAGTTTGAGTTAGCCCTGAGAGCTGAGTTGAGTGCGCATGAGAAGGTCTATGACAAGCCAGCTCTCGAGATCTCCGCCTTCTCTTCATTCTACAACCTCAATGAGAGATCTGTCCCCGGCACCTTGGTTGGTCTTCTTCCTATTCCCAGTATCATAAATAGGATTATCAACCATACTATTCTTCCCAAGAGTGGGAACTTTGATGCCATAAGAGGACATGCTTGGAATCTCATAGACTATATCATGAGGGGTCAGAAATTTGATGTGGTGGACTTGATCATAAGGGAGATCGCCTCCAAGAACCATGTGATCAAGCGCATCAATTATGGACCTTATATTTTTGCCTTGATTGAGACCAAGTTCAGATTTAGAGGCAGCTACAACAAGAGACATAAGGCATATAAGCCGAGACGTGAGCCTCCCATTCCCACTGCCTCCAGAGCTCGGCACCGATCCAGCGGGGAGGATCTTCAAGAAGAAGACCAAGAAGACTGCAGCCAGAGCAGCAGAGTCAGTAGTTCCTCAGGCTGATGTGGCATCCTTATCTCAGATCTATGCCACCCTGCTTCAGATGAGAGACTCTCAGACCGAGGGGTTTGCCTCCCTCTCTTCTCGCATGGATTCCCGGATGGGCGTGTTGCGACCATCGAGCGCCTTTGTCTCACCTCCATCGCCCATGCGCTATGTTCGTCCGCCGTCATGACCCTTCTCCTCCCGGTCCCCAGGAGTAGCTTCTTTTGGTACTTGATGCCAAAGGGGGAGAAGAATGGAAAATAGGGCCATTAGGGCTATCTATCTATCTCTATTTATATGTTTTATGGATGTTTGTAATGAACTTGGATTATCTATGCTTTTGGATGTAATGACAATTATTTACTTCTATAACAATGTTTTTATCACTCGTTTCATGTTATGATCTCTATTGTGCATCTTGTCAAAATAGTGATAAAAATATGATTTTATACTCTTGTAAAATTTTATGCACAAATTTAGGGGGAGTTTCACCCTTCTTTGACTTTAAAAAGGAAAATTCATATTGTTGCCAAAATGAAAATCATTGCTAGAATTTTCTTCCTTCAAAAAGTCACAAAAGAATATACAACTAATTGTCAAAATAAGTGGTATATTCAAACATTAAATTTCCATATAAAATGTGTTGTCATCAATTACCAAAAAGGGGGAGATTGAAAGCATCTAGGCCCCTAAAAATAATTTTGGTAATTAATGAGTTTATATGAATATGAGACTAACTGTTTAATGAGTGTTTAAAGGTTAAGTCCAGATTATGGTTGACAAATGCAAGCCAAAGGACAAGGTTGAAGATCAAACATGGCTCAAGATAAAGGTATATGTAGAATAGGATCCATTTTTCCATTTTACCGGTCTTAGGAGAATGGTGGAAGACCGGATTATAGGTTAAATAATCGTACCATAAAGAGGGATCATGGCAAGTAGTTTGATAGCATTTCTTAAGTGTCCATGGATCAACTAGGATCATGCATTCTTGAAAAATCTGTTTTAAAAGCCAAAACTGTGCTCTGTCTGGACGTGCGGTAGTTCCGCAGTTTTCAACGTCGGTACTACCGTCGAGCGGTAGTACCGCTGAAAAATCGGAACTACCGGCGATCGGAAGTACCGAACCTCAAGCGGACCCATTTTTCCAGAGAGCACCCTCCGGACGCATTTCCAAAATCTGAGGAAGCGGTAGTTCCGCTGTCAGAGCGGTACTACCGGCCACAGGTAGTTCCGGAGGGGGATCGGACCCTTTTCTCCAGAGAACACCCTCCGGATGCCCTTTGAGTTTTTAAGAGAGCGGTAGTTCCGCTGTCAGAGCGGTACTACCGGCTACAGGTAGTTCCGGAGGGGAACCGGAGCCTTTTTTCCAGAGAGTGACTTTTGGAGCTCGGCTCAAGCGGTAGTACCGCGCCGACTTTGCGGTACTACCGGTGAACGGTAGTACCGGACTTTACAACGTCGGTAGTACCGCGCCGACGGTCCAACGGTCATTGCAGAGGCTCTGACATAGCCGCTCTGCTGCGTCGATAGGGAGCGGTACTACCGGCCTCGGGCCGCCAGAGTTCCGCTCGCCCTGATTTTTCTGGAATTTATTCCAAACGGCTAGTTTTGGTAGGTGGAAGGTATAAATACCCATACCACTACTCATAGACAGATGCTAGAGACTCTATTGATCATCCTTGAGCATTGGGCATTCACTCCACACCTACTTTCACTCTTGAGCATTCATTTGAGGTGTTTGAGCAAAAAGTGCATAGCATTTACTAGTTTGATCCTTGGCACTAGTTTGCAATCAAACGAAGCTCGTGATTTGTTACTCTTGGTGCTTGCCGACACCTGGACGATTGGGAGAAGCTTGATCGGTGATCTTCTCAAAGGAGCTTGTGAGAAGACCCGGTTTTCTTGTGAAGGTTGGAGCTCGCCTACCCGAAGCGGGGAAGAGCTACCTCTAGTGATCGAGGTGCTTCGGCTTAATTTGTGGAGCCGGTTCGATTCGTTCGAGCTAACCTCAACGTGGACTAGTGGGAACCGACAAGTTTCCGATACCACGGTAAAAACATCGAAGTGTGCACATCTCTCTTTTGCTTTCTAATAGCTCTAAGTTTACTTGCTTAGTACTTTGTATTGCCCTTGTTAGAACTAGTATTGTTATTTGCTTGACTAGTATTGTGTAGGCTTAAATTATCTTTCATTCTTGTTCTTAGAATTAAAGAAATTTAATCTAGTTGAAAAGAAAATTTAAAAACCGTCTATTCACCCCCCTCTAGTCGGTATCCTTGATCCTACATATGGGCGACAAGGAGCTCTGGTGAGACCGGGAAGATGATGGCGACGTTCCGGGGATGGTGTGGGGAGCGGGAATTGGGTTTTTATGGCGGGGATCGGCGGGATTTCTGGAGGACGCCGGCGGCCGGAGTTGGGGAAGAAGACGGATTGCCGGCGATTGGAAGGCTTTGAGTTCAATTGCTTTCGGTGGGAGGATGTAGGGGATGCGGCGAAGCGAATGGGAGGCTCCCCGGGTTTTATAGGCGACAGGGCGCGGTTGGCCATGAATGGCACCGCGCGAGACAGGCGACGGTGTCGGGCGGCGATGGCAGGCGGCGGTGTCAGCGGCGACAGCGGGCGGCAGAGGTATGGCAGCAAGATTCGAGGGCGGCTCGCTCGAGTTTTTCCCCACGCCGTTGCACATCTTGGTTCACGCGATCGTGTCGCGCGGCTTTGGCCGAAACGGAGCGGAGGAGGGGGGTTCGGGCGTGCGCGGGGAAGAGGAGAAAGATGGAGGGGGCTGCGCGGGGTGGAGCTGGGCTGGGCCGTGTCGGCCGGCCTGGCTTCATCTCCTTCTTTTTCTTTTTTTTTTATTTTTATTTTCTTCTTAATTTTTGGTTTGTGTATTTGTGTTTGCACATATAAAAATATATATATAGAATTCAAGTCTTTAGGTCAAGTTTCTTCCTCATTTTTATGGATCATCTTTTCAGATTCGAATTTTAAATTTTAGTTTTCTATTATTTAAACATGTTTTCTCCTTTTTTGAACTTTTGACTTTTTGGGACCTCAACCAAATTCCAGAACATACTATAAAAATCCAAACTTAAATATAATATATTGAAAAATAATTCAAAAACTTTACATTTTACAAATTTAAATTTCCAGGATGTTACACTACCTGTTAGTCGTCTCCTTCTCGGACTCTCGTCTCCGTGTCCGACGTGAGCTCCGCCGCTCGCCCATCTCCGCCGCGGAATCCGAGCCGTGCTCGAGTCGGCCATCCTCGGGGTTTGCGCTATAAAAGCTGAGTCATCCCCTCGTCCTCCGCACCCCACAGTCACCTTCACCGAGAGCCGCTAACCCGTGCGCCGACAAGCTCGTCATCGTTCTCGCCACCGCTGTCCCCTTCTTCAACAGCGCCGACTGGCGTTGCCGTTGACCTCCACCGTCGTCTCTCCGTCGGTGAGTCACCGTCCGCCGTCCGGTCCCATTGCCTTCGTCCGTCCTCACCCCGCTGCTCTGCCCCACCACCGCCCTCAGTTTGTGCACCGTCGTGCAGCCGAGGCGACGCCTCGCACCTTGCGCCCGCCAGCTCAGCCCGTACTCGCGCCAACGCGTTGGTTGGCCTCCTCGGTGCACTCAGTCCACTGTAAAAGAACTCGCGGACAAGCCGAGCCCACTTATTAGTAGCACTGTTTTGTAGACCCGTGAGCCAGTCGAGCCAAGTCAATAGCCACGTCAGCCCTAGGCCAACGCGTCTGCCACGTGTCTTGCCACGTGGGTGCCACATCAGCATCCCAGTCACACTTGCACTATTCCATGCGCCGGATTCACCGTAGACTTGCTTTTCCATGAGTCGAGTCTATAGCACAGTAGAATTTTCAATTTTCAGCCTTTTTCTTTATGTTAGATTTTTTGAGAGCCCATTCTCTTTGGTCCTAGCTCCGATTGACCTGATTCTTTTTTCTAAATTCATCTAAAATTGAGCTCTATCTTTTGGTTCTGGTTTAGAATTTTTTAGAGTTAATTTGAATTTTATTTGAATTTATTTTATGCCTTGTTAGATTACGCATTCGAAGGAGCTGAAGCAAGATTTGAAGATCAAGAATTCTTAACTGAGCAAGGCCAAGGCAAGTCGTGTTCTTTGATCATGTTGAACCTAGTTTTCTAATCTATTATATATTATTTTGTTTTAAATTACCATGCATTACTATTTTATTACAAACCTTTGTATTGGTAGTTATTGACCTATTTGATTAATTTCTCCTTGATAATTTGAATGCCATGATTCTATTGTCACCATAGGATGGGTAATTATCTAGTCATGCAATATTAGTTGTCACATGGGTTGTACAATTATTATGATTAGCCATGCTTATAGTAACGTTGGGTTTATCATCACATGTGATCAGCCACAGTTATAAAATTTGAATACCATAAAACGGATAGTGTCATTGGTGTTGGTTATACAAAAATGGTTTTCACTTGGGCGAATGATCGTGAAGTAAATGGGTGCAATTTGCACATTGGGGATGTGGATGTTTTGCCTGGTTAAATATAAGGACTTAACTTTGTGCGCCATTGATCTGAGCCTTACCGTACAACTACATATCAAGTATGGGATGGACCTGGCTGATGAATTTGGGATGTTTAATTTCGGTTCCGTCGTTGGGATGAGTGTGGTGTGGTGGTAGCTATGGATCTACAGTTGCACAAGAGGGGGATGGTTAGCGAAACCTTAGCGAGGCAGAACTAGGCTGAGATTGAGCATTGTAAAGGTCTTGTCATGATTTCTCTGCCGCACACCAAAGGAAGTGTCTTAATCACGTGGCAATATGAGATTATCATGTCTTATGGCTAAAGTTGTACAACCTCTGCAAAGTGTAAAGCTATTCGAATAGCCGTCTCTCCGGTTATGGACAATGCTTGGTGATTTCACACGAGGTGTAGAGTTTTCATAAATATCTGGATGGGTTAAGTTGGGAAGTGAATGGTTGGTTCACTGGTGGTTCATTACGTAAATGGTAGTTCACGGGTGATTTATTGGAGTGAATGGTCAACTCGCTTGTGGTTTGTCTCAATTCCTTTGATTACTTTTTTATTATCATTTCCAAAGTTCGCTTTTCAACCTATTTATTATATCTACTTTAAATTGTCGCTTTCCGCAAAATTAACCTTTCAGCCATCCGTTGGTAAGCATTGCATATTATATTGCATTCTTCGTCCATATTTGCTCAGTTGAGGAGAAGGACCAGATCAGCAGGAGCTACTTGAAGAAGGATTCTTCGACAACTTCGCGGATTATGACTTCGCTCCACAGTCGATTGCATGTGGGCATATCGAATGGCTACTACGCTTATTTTTGTTTTCTGTTGCAAGTTTCTTAAAGCCTTTCAAGCTATTAATTGTAAACTTAGCCATAAGATCGCAACTCTGATAATTTATAATATTTGAGTCTTTCCTTAGTCAATCGTGATATGGTCGATATTTCATCTTTGTTTATACTGTGTGTACTAACGTGATCCTAGATTGGTGCGGAATACACAGGGGAGTCCGGATTTACATATTCGGGTCTCTACAACATGTCGCTATCCTAATCCCTTTTATATATGGGCAACCAACCACTTATAACCTTTAGTGGATACTATCCACTTATCACAATGGAAAAAATCCGGTAACCCCACACACAGATTTTACACATACAAGTTCATTTATGCACGTTTTTCGAAGTGTATAAATCCGTGTCCGCTAAATCCTTAGCTTTAATCCGTCTTGGTCAAACCAGCTCCACCTTGACCTAAACCGCTCTTCAACACGTCGCGGTTTTGATCCAAAGTGATTTCTTGTATTTTGGTCAAACTACTAAAATACCATTCGTTGACCCGGTCTTCATCTCCATTGCAAGCAATCGTAGTGCTTGCCATGTGTAGGTGCACCACTAGTTTGCCACGCATCATTAAGTCTCTTCCGTCCCGGTTCCACCGAACCATGCCTCACTTAACCCGTCCAAGCTATATGGTGTTATCCCGTCGTTTGAGCTCCCTCAAAGCGGTACTACTGCATCTTGCTATCCCAAACATGGACTTCTCTGGAAATAACGCATCGTCGTGTAGTCGGTGCTACCGTCCTGTGGTATGACCGCACCAATAACTGCGGTACTACCGTCTTGTGGTATGACCGCACCAACATCCGCGGTACTACCGCCATGTGGTACTACTGCACCAACACCTGCAGTAGTACTGTTTTTCCTGACTAATCCAGAAAATAGCCCAAACCAAATATGATCTTTGCAAAAAATCACTTGGCCACTCTCCGAAATTTGTAATGGTTCATCACAACATTATTCTACACCTTCTCACATAGTCTCTTACTTCCACTCCTCCAAAATTGTGTCTCCAGGTACCTTTATCTCGTGTTTAGTTTGGCGATCTAGCTTTTGTGTCGGTGTTAATCTATGATAATCCAGTGGGATGGTGACACTGCCTCTCGTCGAACAAGCCGTTCAGCCTTCGATCCTCTGCATCAGGAATCAGGCCCCGATCTCTAGGAGCACGACGCCGACGCTGTACACGTCCGACTCGGTGCGAGGCCTGCGGTTGTTGACGAACTCCGGGTCAATGTAACCGACGGTCCCTGCGATGACTTGCGCTGTTTGCGGCTCAGGCCCTGTTTGTTTCCACTTAAAATTATTATAATCTAGCTTATATGTGTTGGTGGGAAATAAGCTGTCAGGTGTTTGGCAGCCTGGATTATCAGAGTTATGAATTGTTGTATTCGAATGTTTAAAGACTATAATGCCCTTGAGCTTATAATGTTTAAAGATTGGGGAGTTAATGAATGGCAAAGGTAGGTAATTTTTCTGAAGTTTTATGGTCATTTAGATAAAAGGTGATCTATAAGCTGAAATAAGCTCTTTTTTTGAGCTTATTAGATTACAATAATCTGGACTATTAGATTATAATAAGCTACCTTATAATTTAGACTGTTTGTTTCCACTTATGATTATAAGCTAGATTATCATAATCTTAAGTGGAAACAAACAGGGCCTCAGCTCCATGGTCGACGAGCCTTGCTAGCCCAAAATCGCCAAGCTTAGCGTTGCGCAACGCGTCGAGCATTTCGTTTGTGGGCTTGATCTCTCCGTGCAGAACGCATTGGCCGCAGTCTGTGTGGAGATAGAACAAGGCGGAGCCCAGGCCGAGCGCGATCTTGCACCTGTGAGGACAGGGTTTTGGAGGATCATACCAAATTTTTCTGATCAATTTGGCCGAGTAACAGAACTCGATGCAGAAAAAAAAAGAAGCTTTAATTTGGATAGACGACTGGTACCTCTCTGACCACTTGCGCCAGACAACAATCTTCGTGTCCTGTGGGAGCCTGTGCCAGTGCCACCCCTGTTACTATCAGTGACAGAGCCAGGATTTGGTTATATTTCGAACTCAGTGGTGAAATGATCTACGTTATCTGGGCTGGATCATAAAAATATTAACCAGACCAGACTAAATTTACCCAAACTGTACACTAGATAATTTTCTATACCCCAAACTGTAGGCTACCCTGCCCAGGATGTGGTTCTGCCCCTGATTACTACAATGAACACTTATATGTACCTTCGTGTTCCAAGGGACGCAAATACTGTGCTTTCGTAACTTGGGAGGGCATGCTGAGATAGAAAGTCCAATGTTTCCTCACAAGCAGCAGAGTCAAAATAATCAAGGAAAACAATCCATTGCTTTTGGAATATGGGGAAACAGGGGCAACAATATTGAGTTGCATGTACCAATTAGTTCATCTAAAAGTCTAACCTGATGAGAAAATATATATAATTCACTTATACTTCAACTATAATAATCCATAGATGTTAAGGAATAAATTAAGGTGTATTTAGGGCATGCGTACATGTAGGTTTGATGAGAGCAACAGTTGACGGATTAATTGGCGAGGCTGGTAAATTGACATGGAATTGTTCCTATTGCTTTTTCCCCTTATTTTTCTTCCATATCTTGTGATCTGGTGGTCACGCTCCACCTTTTTTTCCTATCTTTATTCAAGGTGTCTAGGAGGTATGTAAGTATGTTTTTGCTAGATGATACTCGAATTTTGAATCAATGAATCTAGATCTGAAGGATCTTAACACTGAAAGAACTTTTTGTAACTTTATTTTATTATATACTAATAAAATTATAGTATTATAAAAGTATTTTTAACGATAAATCTAACGATAGAGTTGTAAACATATTAGAAAATTTGACAGCATAGATCCAAGAATTTGACCTAAAAAGAACATAGAGAGTACACGTGTTGACTGGTTTGACGTGTTCAGTAGGCACTCTATGGTTGACTTGTTTGACTATTTGCCAATGTCATCGTTTTCTTCTCATCGCTCCACGCACATGCACATATGAAATGATGTCATTAATCATGTAGAGCCAAAGACCAAGGCTAGGGCCCTGTTCGGTACTGTATAAGCCGAGCGGCTTTTGGCAGCCGCTACAGTACCTATCTTTTAAACGGAGTATTTTCTCAAGACAGAGTCTACAAGTTAAACGTAGTACACGTTAAAAGCTTAACATCTGTACCAGCCAAAATTGCAAATGAGTATCTGTTTTTCTGTAATTTGTACGGTAAACAGCCAAAATTCAAAAATTTCAGCCAAAAGTCATAAGCCGCAGCTAAAAAGAACAGGCCCTAGGTTCGGCACGGCTTAGGCTTTTTGGCTTTTGTACTTTGCTACAGTAACTAGCTTTTAAATGTTGTGTCTTTTTTAAGATGTGGTCTATAAGTTAATTGTAATAGACACTGTACCGACTTCAGCTGTACCGATCAAAATATTGTCTCTCTTCGTAATCTCTCTCGCGAACAGGCAGAATTCAAAAGCCATAAGTTACAACCTAAAAAACCCACGCTTGTGGGGACAATGATGTGCAAGAGAGGCACCATGCTGCCGTACGTGTTTGTCTTGTGAAGCGTTACTGTTGTCGGATTATGAACAGTAACTGATGGTTTCATCTTGCAACAAAAAAGGACCGGGGCAAGTTACCCTGTGTTTCTAAAAGCGGAACAGGAGGCATCAAAGTTGAGCAACCAGTGCTCGAGACCGAAAATAACACCAGGGCTCACTCTGTGTACCTACAAAAAACTGAACAAAATCGTTCGTAATCCTGAATGACTTACGACGTGCGTGTGGGCATGGGCTGCATGTGGCGAGCGTGTTCGAAAGTTTTTCTGAGCAGACTTTTAGGTTCACTAGGCGAGCTAGCTTATTTTAGCTAAGCCACAGTTGAAACAAGCTAAGGGAGAAAAAAGACAAGAAAATTCTTGTCGGGCAGAACCTTACACCTTGCAGGTTAATTAGAAGAGCTTACCGACCAATCTTGTGAATCAACAATTGAAGAAAGTATATCCAAAGAGGAACACCCGGCTAACAAATTCAGAGAAACATTACGTACTCAGAAAGAGCGACACTACAGAATATTGTGAGGTAGAGAGATTGTTTTCTTCTCTTTGAAGTAGAAGTGATCAGTATGAGGCTTATAGTCATACTTTCTTGCTTGTTTATTGAGTTTTGGTAGAAATAACTGTCACTAAATGCAGATACATTATTTTTTAAAATGAAAATGGCAGGAGCTCTGCCCTTGCATTAAGAAGAAGTGAAGCAATACTGAAAAATATTCAGAACAAAAGGCCGGTGTTGACTGGACAGAGAAAAACAGGAGTTTAGGTGCTGCACCTACAGCAGAGGGACAAGAACTACTCAATGAAGCAAATTCACATACAAACTCTAACCGAAACTATCCATAGAGATTTTGTAACGCCTTAGGGTCCAAACCGGCTTAGGTCTAACCTCATTCTGGATAGACCACGCACACGTAGCAACCCGCTTACGTTTTCGTCATCGCTTCACGCAAAACGGTTAACCGGTGGTGCTACTATTGGAACTCCTAGGCTTATATGTAAGTACTTCTCAAGGTAAGTTAGCAAGGTAGGACTAACCCAGAAATTCATGTGCACACACACATGGGCCAACATGGGCCGGGGTGTCACATACACCCCCTCAAAGGACCCGGCGTCCTCGTCGGACCAACATACCCACACGGGACAAATGATAAGGATCTTCCCTCTTGGCACATGTTCGTGCGTCAGTGCCAACACATATATCATGCCGTGTGTCCACTTCAGGCCCACACGTGTCATGCGCCATATGCCCGCGCCCCTGACCCGCACGCGCCCATGTAACCGCGAGAGTCGGCTCTGATACCATTTGTAACGTCCTAGGGTCCAAACCAGCTTAGGCCTAATCCCATTCTGGATAGGTCACACACACGTAGCAATCCGCTTGCGTTTTTGTTCTCGTTTCGCGCAAAACGGTTAACCGGGGTGCTACCATTGGAACTCCTAGGCTTATATGTAAGTACTTCTCAAGGTAAGCTAGCAAGGTGGGACTAATCCAGAAATTCATATGTATACATACATAGATCAACATGGACCGGGTGTCACAGATTTACATAAGTTTGAAATAAAAATCAGTGAAGAAACAAACTCTAAGCGAAAGTAACAACAGACTTCTGCCCATTGAGCGGGCCACTCCACTAGTTTAAGATGGTGATCGGTTTGGTGAAAGTCGAAAGCTTATGGTCGAAAACTCTTGTGGTGGTCGAAAAACAACGAGGTGAGAGGCTTATTTAACATAATTAAATTTAGAAAATTTGAAAATATAAAATATGTTAGCCATCACAGACAAGCATAACGAATCGAGAAAAAAGAACCGACAAAACTAAAAAACTCAAAATTGAGAAAAGACGAAATTATGAATAGTGCAAAAATAAGCTTAAGCTTTAGGGGGTGATCAATATGGCTTATGGCTTAAAGCTTAAGCTTATTTTTGTACTATTCATAATTTCGTCTTTTTCGAATTTTGACTTTTTTGAGCTTTTTGTCGGTTCTTTTTTCCCGTGATTCGCTTATGCTTGTCCGTGATGGCTAACATATTTTTATATTTTCAATTTTAAATTTAATTATGTTAAATAAGCCTCTCACCATGTTGTTTTTTCACCACCACAAGTTTTCACCATAAGTTTTCAGCTTTCAGCCGAACCGATCACCAAGCCATAAGCCATATTGATCACCCCCTAACTCACACATAAAACAGATGTCGGCGTGCAGACAACTACCTAATTGAACATATGTCATATCACCAACAGAACGTCAAGCTGGTACCTGGGAATCACCAACTAATGCTGTTGCCGACGTGCTTGAAGAACGGGCAGTAGTAATAATCTACACGCTGCTAGAGTTATCAATTGGGAAGACTCTGTAGGCACTCTGACTAACAGCAACATTTGCTGCATTGTTGTACATCTGGGGCGGGAGTGCTGGCAGCGGCGCATCATCGGAGCTCAGAACGTGCATGGCCTGTGAGATAGACGGCCGCTCACTCCGGTCGGGATTCGCGCACCAGAGCCCGACGACCAACACAAAACTGCCGCTCCTCGAGCTCGCCACCTCTTATCTTCTTATCAGCTGCCTCAAGAATTCTGCTGTTGGCTTGCAGATTCCAGACCCATTTTAGCAGCACAAAGAACTGATCACCATCTGCCTGCTCCTCCACCGGATGCCGGTCAGAAACGATCTCTAGCAGGACGATGCCGAAGCTGTAGATGTCTGACTCTTTGCTTTGCTTGCGTGTGTTGACGAACTCCGGGTCTATGTATCCCGCGGTTCCGAGAACGACATGGGTTGTGCGTTGTCCAGTTCCATGGTCAATTAGTCTCGCCAGTCCAAAGTCGCCTAACTTAGCATTGCACGAAGAATCAATCATAATGTTGCTTGGTTTAATGTCACCGTGCACCACACATTGCTCCCACTGTTCATGGAGATAGTGTAGTGCGGATCCAAGCCCCAGAATAATGTTGTACCTATTAATTTTCAAACCATGCTAGTTGAATAAATAATCAAAGGCAACTTTCTTGTTAAGGATTTTAAGCAAGATGCCTCTGGAGCAAGGAGTTTTAGAAAACTTCCAAAAATATATGAAGTGCATGAAATAAAACTTCATGTAGAGGCCCGTTATTTTTTCTGCATGATTTATGAAGTTACACCTATTCGTTGATTGTTTCATACAAGCAGAAAGGTATAAAAAAAATAGGAAAAACAAGTTTGAATTTCATGATTTTTGTATGTAATATTTAATTCACATGGGAGTGTCCTAGAATTATAGATAAAATATACTATGCCAAAAAAGTATATCAAATAAGTTCATGTGGTTCGTTTGTTGGATAACTTATTGCGAAGAATACGAAAAGTACTTCTAGCTTTTTCCCGATGATAGCTTTTTTACATATTTAAATTTTATTTAAAATGTTTGTATAATATAACTTGTGCATTTTTGCACAGAACAGTTTTCTATGGGTATAATTACCTGCTGGTTTAGGTAAATTTTAGTGGGATTTAGTCGTAATGTAGCAAATGCTTAGCCATGCTCATTATTAATACTATATAAATGGTTGAAAAATTCCAGAATAGTTATGAAATTTTTTTGGGGAAACTTATTACACATTTTGGACAGAGAAGTACATTTGATAATTTTGGTTACCAAAATAAAACTGAAAATGACTTGGGCAAGTGGATTGTGAGGTCCGATGTAGTTTGCATGAGAACTTGATTTGTGGTAGTATCGCCCGGGGCACTAAGGACATGACCTAAGTATTTCTGTACAATCATATGTATAGGATGGGATAGACCTAACTAGTTAATTTGTTAAGCCTTGGCATTCATCATGTAAGATGAAATGGAGGGTTTACTTTGTTGGGGTGTAGACGGAGGGTTTGCTCCAGTCGAATGAGACACCAGGTTTGTAGTGCTGATTCACGGGTATACGCAATCTCTCTCACAATGGTTCATTGCGAGTACCTCATTAAAAATGTAGACTCGAGGTACGTGGATGTGTTCTAGGGCTAGACCGGCTCAGTCACGTCCCAATGTTGAGGGGATAAACTCACCAGACGGGTTGGTGCTAATTAAGGTGATACATTATAAAGGATATGATAATTACTTAGTTGCACGCCTACGACAACTTGTTTTGGCTAATATTATAAGTTGATTATCTCTTATTGGTAAATTTGTACGTCCTCTGCAGAGTGAGGTCTTAATCTATTTGGATAGTTGTGCCTATATTCATAGACATCACTTGGTGATACCACACTTGGTTAGATTTTCTATTTATTCAAAAATGGTTTTGGTGGGAATGATATGGATGGTGGGAATCCATGTTAGAAAAGTTCTGGTAAAGGATCGTCAATAGGTGAATGTTATGCCAAAGAAAAACCATTTGGATTATGAGTACATGTATGCTTAAGATGTCATGTTGGTGTAGGTATTGAAGGACTACACTATACAATTTATGATATGATTACATATTGTTACTCCAGCTGCACAATTCAATTATTTACTTATTTCTTTATGATGCTTTTTGCAATCTACTATTTATATTGTAAATGCAAACCTTGCTTTAAGCAACAAACCAAGGCAGGACAGCCTTTCCTTTGACATATAGCCAGACATGTAGCTAATAGCATTTGATGTGTATGTCTTATTGAGTACTTATATACTCATTATTCTTGCTTAATGAACACTCAACTGAGGAAAGCGATGGGCTACCTTTTCGTGCAGGATTTGGTGATGAGGATACCATGTTCAAAGGTGTTAAAACAGTTGGTTGCCTATGGGCTATGGCCAGTGGCGGATCCAGGATTTCGCCAAGCCTCGGGCTAAATTTTAATGGATAAAACTTACGCCAAATATAGGCATAACAAAAAGGTATAGCGCAAATGCATGATTGATATGAAATTTAAGCCATGTGCTTAAGAACAAGAAGAACATTTAAAGTATGTAGTAAAGTAGAGAAATACAATTTGAGTACCTAAATAACAAATATTTTGTCCATCCTTGATCCTTCCTAGGCGCCTATATTTCTTCATCAATAATCGAACAAGAACTAAAACCTACAAAGGCAACACACAAAGTAAATCAAAACAGGGATATACACAAACAAAATATATGAAATTTAAATGTCTTGCTCCTCTTCATTTCATATATCGAATTCTAGATAACAACGAAAAACATGGCATTTGATATTTCAATACTCATACAAAATCCCTAATATGTTATATCAATTCGCAGCCCATAATCCCTAATTCCCTATCTCTCTCTGACTCTCTCTCTCCCTCCCCTTTAATTTCAGATCTAGCCAGAAATTCAATTCAATTAGTTTGTCAGACTGAAAATATTTAGACAGTTCATAGTTCAGACTCGAAAAATGAAACTCCTCATGTTATGCCTGTACAGCCGAGTTTGGTAAATGTATACTTGATACTTCTCTTTCCCTAATTAAATATCAATATCATGAACACTTGAAGTCTTGAACTGTTGAACAGGCAGCCTCAAAACACGGCATTCAGTACTCAGCACATGGCATTCATAAATTCATTCATTCAATATTTCAACATTAGTCCACCATCATGATTCATGAACACTTGAATAGCCGAACAGGCAGCCTCAAAACCCTCAATTTGCAGCCTCAAAATATTTTCTGATAAGCGCCCCCATCTCCCCACCAATGATCAATCCTGAATCCTCAGATTTTTCCCCCTAATTCTTGAAACTACCGTTACAGTTCCTCCAAATTCCAAAACACATACAAAAATTGAAAAGGGGGGGTACAGAATCTGAAAAAAGGGGGGATTTTCACCTGTGACCTGTCGATTGGGGTACAAAATCTGAAAAGGGAGGGAATCGGAGGTGATGAGCTCGATCCCGCGCACTTGCCGGCGGCGCTCGCGCTCCATGAGAGCGTGCACCTCCGGGTCGGCCTCTGCGAGCGGCTGGCTCCCCCACACGCGCACGGCGGCCCGGCGCGACTCGAGGCCCGGGCGGCCACTTCGCCGCGGGCGAGGGGGGGTGGAGGAGGACGAGCCGCAGGGGGAGGCGTCCTCCCCGAGCGCGCGGTGCGGGAGCTTGAGGGAGACGTGCTGGTGGCCCAGGAGGGAGAAGTGTTGATCGCCTCGACGTGCTCGTCGCCGCCCTCCTCGGCCGTGAATGAGGCCTCGGGCTTGGCGGGGGCTACCGCAGCGCTAGATTTTCGCGAGTGAAGGAGACGAAGTGACGGAGCTAGGGTTTCGCGTGAGCGGCCGTTTGGGAATTGGGTGCGTCGGTCGACTAAGAAAGAATGAGGCCATGAGGATGGGGTGGCGGGCCGGCTACATTACTTCGATTTGGGCTGGGGTATTCAGAATTTAAATACTTCAAAACTTTTCTATTCTGGGCTGGACTACTTTACGCCGTCTCGGGCTGGACTGCAACGTCTCGGGCTGGTCACCAAACAGTGTATTTTTTGGCCCATGTATAAAAAATTTTCGCTGATAATTTTACTGGGCCTCGGGCTACAGCCTACCTAGCCCGAGGCCCAGATCCGCCCCTGGCTATGGCATATCACATGGGTTATATCTTTTTTTTGTATCGATCTGCAAATCTTAGTGACCTACGTTTAACTGCTTATTAATATGTGATATTGTTTTATTTATTCATATGTGAATGTGATGTAACGATAGGATTTGGAATTAATTTACTCATGTGTGAATGTGGTGTAACGATAGGATTTGGAATTAATTTTTGGGTCAGACGTTAATCCGGTGTTCCATCGAGAACAACCTATCCAGGATGATAAATTCAGATTTGTGCAAAAGCATGATGGGGACACCGTAGATTTGCAAAATTCAAACCTTTTTAATTCTCCGTGCTGGAATATACTACTACATATTGTTTTATGAAAAATATATATTTCAAAATGTTGTTTATTGATGAGACATGCCAGGCTATTCTAGAGAGTACATGTGAAGGTCTAATCTAACCCAAAGGTACACGTCTATACGGTCTTCAAAATTCAAGCACTGTAATTGGGGATATTCGGTTGGGTACTGGGGGAAGGCAGGGAAAAACTTATTACCGAATTTTCGTCGAAAGCTGTCGGTTATCAGTGTTATTAGTGGGTCTATAAAAATTTAAACCAGGCAAAAAATTTTGGATTTACATCAAATATAAAAGAAATTGGTAATTTTTCAACCTTTTCTTTTTACATTTAAAAAATTCAAATTTCAATTAAAGTTTTTGTCCAAAAAAATCTGAAAAATCAAGTAACCACTGGTCACCGGTCATATCGCTACCATCCGATAAAATTTGCAAATCGATAGCATTTTCTCAGGGTGAAGGTCACCAGATTTAGACCCTATTCATATGAGCTTCTAAAATTTACTTTTCTATGGTAAATTGGGTGTCTTTCTAAGACGTAGTCTACTAGTCGATTATAATATACACTGTATTGACTTCATTTATACCGGCCAAAATAATGAGTTTCTTTCTCTGTACGATTCTCTATAAGCTATTATTCTTTATAAGCTAAAGTCAAAGCCACCAGCAAAAGGTAATATGAACGAACCCTCAATGCCTACAGTATAGTATGAACGTACATTAAGATAGATGATTCGTATATCATACCTCTCGGGCCAAGTTAGCCATCTCTCATTGCTATGGATTTGCCTGTCAAGACTGCCTCCGGCCACAAGCTCATAAACAAGCAAGAGCCCCTTGTGGCTATCACACCAGCCTAACAACTGCACAAGGTTGCGATGTCTGAGCCGGCTTATGATATTAACGTCAGCCTCGAACTCCTTCCTCCCTTGAGAGGACGACTCCGGCGAGAACATCTTGATCCCCCTCGCCCAAGCTTCTCTTCGTCTGCAAAGTTGCTCGTCGCATCAGCAAGCTCGCGAAACCTGTACCGTCTGGGACCAATCCCTTTCTCAAACTTAGCCTCGCCTTGTTCTTCCTCATCTTCGCTATCACCGGTGGCCTCACTGGGTCTCATCTTCCTTCCACGCTGCCGCCATAGCCAAAAACCCAAGATGGGGAACACCACCATGGCAAACAGTACAGGGATTAGTACAGCTAGTAGGGTATGAGATCCCTTCTTCCTCCCATCCAGAGTGGAACTGAATGTCCAGTTCAGTACTTCATGTGCCTCAACAGAGAAGCCAGTAGATGCGGAGAAGCCAACGGCGACCTCCTCAGGTAAGTATTTTGCCAGGTCAACGCTCGAGTTTGCGTGGTACAAGGTAGAATCGCTGTTTCTGAGAGAGGCTTTCAGAATTTTGGTTGCATTGTCGTAGCTTATCCAGGCGGTCATCACATCACCGGTGGTCAATGTTAGCAAATAATCTAGACTTAGTTTTATCTTAGTATTTTGTTTCATGAGTAGTATGCATGGTACAATAGGCGGTGTGTCTAAAATTGTACCAACTAGTGTAGTATTGCACATAGTTATGGTTGATGCAGGAGAACCGGAGAGTCTGGAGTAGCGGTGTGCCACTAGAACCTTCGGATTCAAGGCAACAAGTGCAAGGTAGAAAATTTGTAGACGGCGGAGTGGCCGGGACGGCCGGGTTGTCGCTGCATGCATGCAGTAGAGTGGCTGAGTTAATTAGTTGAGTCATTAGCGTAGTGACCGGATCATTAGGATCTTGGGTAGTCACAATTTGTGGGCATGCAGGAACGTAGACCACTTCTTGCATGAGATGTCCATTATGTGCATGGATGGCTTGGTCGTGTGGCTGAGCGTGGCTTGCGGGATTGCAACTGGTAGTGGCGCACGTACGCTAGCTTGTTACTTGTCTATTTAAGTATGTACTTAGCACCTTGTCTATTGAGCAAATAACAGAGGAAAACGCTGTGGTTGTGCAGCACCAAATATTTGCCTCCGGTGTTCTTTGCCTCTCGTGCATGTGTGTGTTTACCAGGAGTGTGTGCATGCGTTTGTAACTCTCTGATTTCTAACATTTGGTATTAGAGCGAGGTTGAGTTCTTGAGCGGTGTATGCCCAAGTACCTGCGGCTTGAGAAGATGTCGATCGTTGAGGCAGCGCCGGCGGCAAGCAAGGAGGGAGGGATGTCTCTCTAGTACCCGGTGCTGAACAAGACGAACTACACGGCTTGGGCAACGAGGATGAAGTTCCTCATGAAAGCCCAAGGTGTGTGGGAAGCAATTGAGCCTGGGAGGAATGCTGCTGTCGATGAGAAGAAAGAAGAGAAGGCCATGGCTATCATCTCCCAGGCATTGAGCGATGTGACGCTCATGCAAGTTGCGGCCAAGAACACTGCCTTGGAGGTGTGGACAGCTCTCCGCACCATGCATATGGGGGCTGATCGAGTCAAGGAAGCGCAGATCCAGACGTTGCGCTGGGAGTTTGAAAATCTCAGCATGGGCGATGCAGAATCGGTGGACGATTTGGCGACGAAGGTAACCTTGCTTGTTGGCTAGATACAGGCACTTGGAGAGAAGATAGAAGAGAAGAACATTGTCAAGAGGTTGCTGCGAGCCGTCTCCGACAAGTTCATCCATATTGCAACGACGATCGAGTACTTTGGGGACTTCAACAAGGCAACTTTTGAGGAGGTCGTTGGTTACCTCAAGGCGTATGAGGAGCGTAGGAACCGGCGGCATCACAACAATGAGGGTGAGGAGCATCTTCTTCTTACCAAAGCCCAATGGGAAGCTCGATCGTCAGGACGAGAAGGCGGTGGTCGTGGTTCCAAACCAAGCGCAACAAGAGCCACATCAAGTGTTTCAACTGCGATGAATATGGGCACTATGCATCTAAGTGCCGGAAGCTGAAGCGTGACCGTGTGGAACAGGTGAATCTCATGAGTGCACAAGAAGATGAACCAGCATTGCTTTAAGTTAGTTGAGTCTAGATTAGGGGGGAGATTGTTAGCAAATAATCTAGACTTAGTTTTATCTTAGCATTTTGTTTCATGAGTAGTATGCATGGTACAATAGACGGTGTGTCTAAAATTGTACCAACTAGTGTAGTATTGCACATAGTTGTGGTTGATGCAGGAGAACCGGAGAGTCCGGAGTAGCGGTGTGCCACTAGAACCTTCGGATTCAAGGCAGCAAGTACAAGGTAGAAAATTTGTAGACGGCGGAGTGGCCGGGACGGCCGGGTTGTCGCTGCATGCATGCAGTAGAGTGGCTGAGTTAATTAGTTGAGTCATTAGCGTAGTGGCCGGATCATTAGGATCTTGGGTAATCACAATTTGTGGGCATGCAGGAACGTAGACCACTTCTTGCATGAGATGTCCATTATGTGCATGGATGGCTTGGTCGTGTGGCCGAGCGTGGCTTGCGGGATTGCAACTGGTAGTGGCGCACGTACGCTAGCCTGTTACTTGTCTATTTAAGTATGTACTTAGCACCTTGTCTATTGAGCAAATAATAGAGGAAAACGCTGCGGTTGTGCAGCACCAAATATTTGCCTCCGGTGTTCTTTGCCTCTCGTGCATGTGTGTGTTTACTAGGAGTGTGTGCATACGTGTGTATCTCTCTGATTTCTAACAGTCAAGCCGCTTACGCTTGTGTAGGCCACCGACATGACGGAGTTGACGTTGATGCCGATGTGGTCGTCGCTGCTGTTGTCCCATTGATTGTAGAAAGTGTCGAACTCAACCGCCTCGATGCTTAGTTCGCCTGTTGCGTTGAAGTGGTGGTCCCCACCGATTAAGCCATGGTTTCCACCGTCGTTGTTGTTCGGGATGTGCGACGGGTAGTGCCCCCTACGAAGAAAGCCATGGTGCATCTAGACCCTAGCACCCCGCTAGATTCAATCAGATTCACTCTCTAGTCTCTAGGTCTTAAATAGACTGCACACCCAACGCACTCAAGTCCATGGGCTGCTCGTAAGCAAGCCCCTTAAGCAACAAACTCATAAGTGGTATTGAGCCTTCTCCCCCTAAAAGACTAGTCCAATGGGTGGAGGCTCCATCACGCTTATAAGTTGTGTTTTCTCTTTTCCCACAATCCATGTGGGACTATTCCTACCAATCTCTCCCTCACACATAGATTGTGCACATCGCACTCTTGGGAGATGTTAGGCGCCTGGGCTCTGATACCACTTGATGCATCCGGACCCTAGCACTCTACCAGGTCCAACCAGATTCACTCCCTGGTCCCTAGGTCTTAAATGGGCTGCGCACCCTACTCCCTCAAGCCCATGGGCTGCTCGCAAGCAAGCCCCTCAAGCAACAATCTTATAAGTGGTATTGAACCTTCTCCCCTCAAAAGACTAGTCCAATGGGTGGAGGCTCCCTCATGCTTATAAGTTGCGCTTTCTCTTTTCCCACAATCCATGTGGGACTATTCCTACCAATCTCTCCCTCACACATGGATTGTGCACACCGCACTCTTGGGAGATGTTAGGCGCATGGGCTCTGATACCACTTGATGCATCCGAACCCTAGCACTCCACCAGGTCCAACCAGATTCACTCCCTGGTCCCTAGGTCTTAAATGGGCTGCGCACCCTACTCGCTCAAGCCCATGGGCTGCTCGCAAGCAAGCCCCTCAAGCAACAATCTTATAAGTGGTATTGGGCCTTCTCCCCCAAAAGACTAGTCCAATGGGTGGAAGCTCCCTCACACTTATAAGTTGTGCTTTCTCTTTTCCCACAATCCATGTGAGACTATTCCTAACAAGCCATTCCGTCTCCGTCAGCAAGCCTGTATAGACTTCCTTTGTCTACCATGATTCGGAAGGAGAAGGTGGTGGTGAAGCTGGCCAGCTCACCGGTGGCGGCGTCCCACAGCCGCACAAGATGAGCATACGACACACGGCCGTAGGTGTTGTTATAGTTATCGTTCATGTCATTCCCTGACAGCTGGATCGCAGGTGGACAAAGTGATGCGTTTCTCTTGATTCTGAGGTCTGCATCACTGTAACCGTTGGAATCAGAAAAATCGAAACTGAAGGAGAGCGGTGTAACATGAGGCGCAAAGATGAAGAACATGGAGTAGAGGAGGCACATTGACATGAAGAGGGATTTTAGTTTAAAATTTTGAATTATGGTTGTTTGCAAGAGAGATTACGAAGAGGGAGAAGTCACATGCGATTTTGACTGGTATAGCTTAAGTCGGTATAGTGTGTACTATAATCGACTAGTAGACACTATCTTAGAAAAATGTATTGTTTGAAAGGTAGTTATTATAGCAAAAAGTGAAAAAGACAAAGCAAAAGCTGTGTGGAACTCAACCATATTTGTTGTTTTTGGGAACTTCGGCCGGTTTGGGCCCAATAGCCTTCAGACTATTTCGGCCCAAAAACGTTTCCAGCTTGATTGGAAGTACATGAACGGCTGTCGGGCTGGCTGGTAAGAACGGCAACAGCAAGCTCACAATACTACGCGATTACGCATTGTTACAAAGCTAAGTCCGATGTGTTGGAACGATTGAATTTCAAGCTGTAGGTGGTCAGGATATATATGGCAGCTCTAGCGTCATCCACGACTGCAAGCTTGTCTGCATTTTTGCTGTGTCCGTCGGCCTCCTCCATTCCAAAAAAAAAAATATATATATATATCGCAACGATTTCCTTGGAAAAAAACTCAGTTCGAAAAAAAAATTCGAGGCCTTTTTTCATAACTCAAATTGCGCAATGTATCCAATTCCTCCAAAATTGAAAGTACATGTACTGGCTGCTAAGAACGGTACGACAAAGTCAAAATACTGCCATTAAGCGTTGATGCAAGGTAAATGTGAGATTGAGATGGATTGCATTCCAAGGTGTTGATCCGGCCGGCTTCGCAGAAATTTCTGTTGACAACTAGCGACTTCATTTTTCAATACAGAAGTCCACGGCGCCCACTTGTAATTTTGTATACATATGCCGACTCTTGGAAGCTAGCTATGCCCATCGGTTCCTAAGCTCTGCACCATGACTATCTCCTCCTTTCTTGAGTCAAGAATCCCTCTTTTCTTGCTGGTGATCTTCGTATCCTACATCATGATTTCGGCTCCCGTATTCCCATGCATGGTGTCCTGGAACCTCGATCCTTCCGTTGACGACAAGTACATAGAGGCAATGAACCGAAGCAGGAATTGTTTCTGTTACAACATTTATCTAAGAGAAAACGTACATATCGCAAATAAGAAAAGGCCTTACTGGTCGCACCAAGTTTTCTTCGGATACAGGAAGAAATTCAGGCGAGGAAGAGTGCTTTCAGGAGTTCCCTTTTGCTGTAAACCAAGTTTACATGTTGGACATTAAATAGTTCATACAGGTTCTGTTGTTTCAATTGAGGTTTGTGCTGTTGCTTTTGGGCCATAGGGCAAACGCTTGTTATTTTCTTCTTCGATTAGTGATCGGCATATTCTCCTTTTTATTTTGAAGTATACCCTATGTCCTGCAACTCGCATTCTGAGGGCATCCGTAATGTATGAAAATAAAAGGTCATAAGCCACCTTAAGATCGACCTTATACATTACAGAGTTGATCTTAAGCAGGCCATAAGCAAAAAAGGCTTAAGGCCAGTCCTTAAGCTAAAGTTCTGGCCACAAGTATTAAAATACAATTTTCTTTTAATCCTGTTGTTCTCTCTCTCCCTACCAGCCAACTACCAATAACCACAAGCATTAAAATACAATTTTTTTTACTGCCGAGTGGATCTTTGTTACAGCCGAGCGGTGGCCTTAAATATAACGAGTCGACCTTAACAATTAAGTAGAGTTCATCTTAAAACCTATTATGATCTTATACATACCTGATCCTGATAGTGCATCTCGCAAAGCTTGCATTTGCACCTCGAGGTTAGCAGAAAACGCATCACTTTGGCCCTTCCCAATAGCAATTATAGTTGTCGTATCTGACCTGGTAGCTCTTCTCTGAGTCCAGATACTTGACTGCCGTATCCAACCCGGTCGCGTATTCTTATTTTGACGAGGACGGATTGACATTGACTAGTGACTCAAGACTACGGATATAACATGCATGCATGTCCACATACATGAACATTTAGTCTAAGCCTTATACTCCCTTTAATTTGTCGAGAAATATTGGACGTGTTTAGATTTTACATAAGGATGATAGAATACTCCCACTTGTAATTTTCTTGAAAACATGATAGAATACTTTGCGTGGATGGTAATAAATAAATGTATATAGTAGAGAGAATATAAATAGGAGCATAAGAGGAAATGCCTTGTTAAATCTATATACAAGTATTATATTTATCAACAAAAATTTTAAATTATTTGTTATATATTTTTAACGGAGGGAGTACTATGTTAGTACGAACAGGTAGATGGCCAGGATGTTATCTATTTTTCACCTTTTTCTCTGATTAATATATAATTAATATGGAAAAATTAATCCTTTTTAATTCCCACCTAGGATTAACACGGTGACTTCTAGGAGATCATTCTATTAATATAGATCTGGATAGATAGGGGTGTTTTATTATTCTCTAAAAAATATTTTGTAAAATTTTTGTTGTCCTCATGGCCCCCTTGTATTTTTTTTTATATATTCGTTCTCTTACTTAGTTGACTAGGCCGGCAAATTTTGCCGGCCCCTTGAAAAAAATTTATTGTTTCTCTATCCCCAACATGATACGAAGGTGACAACGGCGGTTTGAACAATACATTTTTTCTTATTGTTTCTCTGAGCCTCCCCTTGTCCCATTGAACAAAAACGAACGTAAGCTAGCTATAATAGCTATATCTACCTGTACGCCCGAACTAGCCTTGCATGCTAGTTCTTATACCAGATCATATTCTTCTTTCCCAAACGCGAGTGATCCATGTCTGCGGTGAGCGAAAAGCTTTATCAATATATGGCAAATAATTTTCTACTAGTATATATTCTGATTTTAAGTTTGATATAACTTTAACTTGAGTTACATATAAAGATGAACTCTACTATATCTTGAACTCTAAATCAAGATTATTTCTAACAATCTCCTACTTAATCTTGACTTGACTCTAACCGAAATTATACTATTTTTTCTCTTAACTATAATTTCCTACGGATGCTACTTATGCTATTCTTTACACTAAATGAACTATTTACTTACTACAAAAACATAGACTAAAAGATAAAAAAATTACCTTATGTACGAATCGCTCCTCGCACTCGCAGAAATAGTTGAACCTCCTCTTCTCCTTCTTCCTCTCCCTCTTCTCTTCTCCTTTTTCCCTCTCCTCTTCTCTTCTCCTTCTCCTCTTCTCCTTCTCCGTCTCCGTTTTCTCTCCTTTTCTCCCTCTTTCTGTTCTCACGCTCGGCCAGCAGTCGCTCGGATGCTCGCGCGCGTGACTTATATAGCCGGTCCAGTCGCCGAACGGTTGGGCGATTGGAGGGTGCTGTCGTCGAATGGTTGGGCGACAACACCTATAGTCCAACGGTTCGACTATTGTATCTGTGTGGCCCAACGGTTGGGCGATTGCTTGCGTGTCGCTCGGCCGTTGGATGGCAGAGGTCAGTCGCCCAACGGTTTGGCGACAGAGGTTACTTTTGTAAATAAAATAAAATAAAAGGTATAATTTTGTATTTTCGAATAAAAAAGAAAAGATGTACTTCTATACTTTTCTCAACAGTATTTCGTATAATTTTTAAACCACGATGAATGATAGATAGATGCTATTTAACTCTTCATTTGTTTTAAGATTAACGTTATTTTTATTGAAAAAAAAGTATAAAAACACTACTCAAAAAAGAATTATTTAAAAAAAATCCTCTTTCTCGTCAATGAGCTCGTGGCGGAAGGCAGCCTCGACAAGCATCTCGATAGCCCTGATGGGCTGCTAACTTGGACCCAAAGGTATCTACGACTAAAACTATCGTCGCCTCTTAAATACTTTGATATAAACTTGCAACCTTGTTCTTCGCATGCAAAAAATCACAAGAATTGCCATGAAATTAAGGTACAAGATTGCACTAGATTTGGGATCCGCACTATGCTATCTCCACACGGAGTGGGAGCAGTGCATCGTGCACGGGGACATCAAATCAAGCAACGTGATGCTCGACTCGTCACGGAACGCCAAGCTCGGGGACTTCGGGTTAGCGAGGCTCGTCGACCACGGAGCCGAACCACGAACGACGGAGGTGGTGGCAGGGGCTGTCTGGTTCGTCAATAGCCGCAGGCCAAGCACCGAGTCAGATGTCTACAGCTTCGGCGTCGTTCTCCTGGAGATCGCCTGCGGCAGGCGACCGATGCCACCCCCAGGGCAACCGAATGAAGCTTCGGTCATTCGATGTCGACGCTGCTGAACCGTGTCCGTGAAATGTATGGCCGGAAAGCGGTCCTTGACGCGGCAGACGAGAGGCTAAGCGGCGACGCGACCGTAACGGGAGGCCGTCCATTGAACAATTGGATCATGTGCTCGTAACGGGCCTCTGGTGCGCGCACCGCGACCGTAGCCGGAGGCCGTCCATTGAGCAAGGCATGAGCGACCTCCGGTGCGAAGGCGCAGAGCTGCCAGTGCTTCCAGCCGCGACGCACGATGGTTGTTCCGGGCAAATTCGGTAGTGCTTATTTCCAGAAGTTGAAACCAAAATGGGTGAGGCTTAGTTAAGTTTAGACTTTTGAATTTTTTTTACACTGTAAAGACTAAAAATAAGTTGTGCATGCTATTACCTTTTCAACGTAATTAAATTTAAAAAATAAAAAATTACATAAAAATAATAAAAACTAAGAGAAAAAAACTAAAAAAATAAAGAAAGATAAAATTAAAAAGACAAAAGACAAAAACTATAAACTAGAAGCAGAAGCTCATTGAGCAGAGCGGGCGTACGGCAACTTGTCGGTGGAGAGCGACGGGTGGACGCGTTCGTCTGCTGCTGCCGACTGCCGAGCACCTGTGACGGATCTCAAATAAAATATAATATAAGTTCAAAACTTAGAAAATCATATACAAGTTTCATGTATAATGGGTCAAATCAACCGGAGCAGTTTCAAATCAACACTGACAGAGTCTTATCACGTATAGTCTAGTAACGCACAGAAAATTTTTCAAGTAACGTATACATGTATCTATAATTTTATCTATAAAAAGCGTCACCAACTCAAGAAATAGGAATATAGACCGTAGACTCACCATCACCACGATCAAATCTTTCTTTATAATTGTAAAGATATTGAAGAATGGCAAACGTTTGTTGTGCCCGTGTGTGCCGATTCGCACATGAGAATCAGCCACCGTCATTGTATGATCGTGTCAAGACAACAGTTGGGGCGGTGCTGGAATTAGCCCCCCTACGTGAGGATTACCCCGTAGAGATATTTTTCATGTGTGGACTTTTGACTCTGTTTTGGCTATTCAAATTTTTAATATATAAATAGGTTGATCTATGTTCTCACTACCTTGTTTCAAAGCTACCTATACTATATACTGCTAATATTCTTACGCTCAATGCTAAAGTCTATCTTACTAGTGGCTTGAATCCACCCCTGCCCACTCCAGCAGCATGAAGAACTCCGATGTTTCCTCCACCGGTTGCCTGCCGGAGACGATCCCCGGTTAACCAACTGCTTGCAAGCATGGATACGTCCATCAACCTCAGCTGCAACGCAACACAAGTAAACCACAACGCGGAGCTGTGCACACGACGCGTTAATGGGTCGTGGTGTTATCCGCGCCTGCATCCAATGGATGTTTTTTTTTAATCGTAGTTTATTATTTTTGATTTATGGTTTTTGAATTTTAACTGTTTACGAGATAGATTATAAAGAGAAAGACAGATGTATATAATTTTGACTGATACAACCGAAAGCGGTATACTATAATTGATTTGTAAATCCCATCTTAAAAAACACACCATTTGTTGACTTGTAAATCTCACCTTAAAAACGTATTGTTTGTTAATTTGTAGACTCCGTATTAAAAAGATGTATGTTTGAAATTGAGTTAGTATAGTACAGTACAAAAGCAAAAAACACAAAGCCCAATCGAGCCTAGCCAATGACCGAATAACAAAGGCAATTCAAGATGTTTTAATTGGTCGTGTGTACCGTGCAAACCACGCTTGACTATGTAAACCACGCATCAACAAATCGGGTTCTCAGTTAGGCTTTTATATATCGGCTTATGGCTTTTTTTTGTGTTGTAGCTAGTTTATTTTGCACTGTAACTATTGATAGTATTTTGACGTAATTAAATTTAAAAAATTTATAAGTAGAAAAAACAGGTTAGTTAGAAGTATAAGAAATGTGGGAAAAAAAGCGAAAAAAACAAAAAAAGACCAAAAACTAGAAAAGAATGAAATTAAAAACTAGAAGTTAGAAGTATAAGCCGACATATATAAGCCAAAATGAGCAGGGTTGTTCGTTTTGCCCTGAAATTCATACCTACTGCGGAATGCATTTCCACGCGGGTTTTTTGAAGTGACCCGCTCATGGTTACTTGAAACCCCGATACAGTACTTTTGGGATGGACCGATTCATCAGCGATATCAGTGGTGAAGCCAAGATAAAAAATAGAGGATGGGCTCAAAGAATTAAGTTAAATGATATAAATATAGTTTTTTACTTTTGTATAATTCAAATTGCTTGTGAAATAGTTACGTAAGATTATTTCTCCATTATTACAGATCTATTAGCAAATTGTAAAATTTATCACTACATAAAATACAACTATATAGTTTATATTTTATTGTCTAATTGTCTATGCAAATATACAATACAACATTAACACGAATAAAAAAAATAGATCGATAGTCTTAATACCATGTTGGCTGTTGTGCTTCGATTCCTCTTCAGCTCTTCCTTACTTCCTCGGTTACTCCTCGGCTGGTCCCCTCCTCCTCCCTGGTCTCCAGCTTGGTTCTTCTTCCTCACTTCCTCCTCCTCAGTCCCTAGCTCAGTAGGCGGCAGCTCCCCTCCAGGCTCCAGGTGCTCCACCTCCAGGCCTGCCGCTGGCTCCACCAGCCCTACTCCTTCATCCTTCCCTAATCCCCTGTGTGGCAGCCAGCCAACTGCCAAGCCACTCAGGATCCATTGCCTCAGATCCCCTGTGTGGCCGCCAACCCATCGCTGCCTGTTGGCCTGCTCAAGTGCGCCGCACTCCTGACTCCTCTCTCCTCAAACTCGATTTGGATTTTGAATGTGAGGATTTGGAATTCTGGATGTGAGGTGGGGTAGAGTAGATTGGATTTGGATGTGAGGACCTGGGGTTGTGGGTCGACCCATCTCCATCTCTTCCTCTTCAGTTCCATGCCTCTATGATTCATCGATCCATGGTGTCTGCTGCTCCGTGCAATCCATCGATGGTGCGTAAGGGGGGGGGGGCCTCCAGCTCCATAGGGTAGGCTAGAGTTAACAAAGCCCCACTAGTGGAGTCGCTTGAGTGATATGTCTTAGAAACAATTATAGAAATGATTATATCACTTCTACTTTAACAATCTTTTGAATAAGTTGTTATTTTGTCTCTTGAAAAATATTTTTTTATTGATCAACAAGTATACGATTTGTTCATGGAACTCTTTATTCATGTCTTGATGTTATTCTAAATTATCCCTAGTCTTATATCATTACAAAGAATAATTATGATTTATAAATCATCACATGCATTCATTGATAATTACGTTTCATAGATCATAGATATCAGAATATAAAATTAATAATGTGGACACATGTTAGAGAATATGTCGTTGGATTGACCCACTTTGAGACTATATTAAGATTTTTATGTTTTATGTGTCATCAATTGGTCACAAGTAATGATGATATATAATCCTTGTACCTGAGATCATCATAAGTTTCTATATGTGCAATAGTATACTTAAGGGTTTTCATGTACCCAAGTGGAATACGATCTCTACTCGTGTTGAATAAGGATTCAATCGAATGCTCCGTATAATGGGGAGTATTGGGCTATGGGTTTTAATAGAGTTTGAGAGACATCGCAACACCCATCGAAACCCTAGCCGTCTCTTTCCAAAGACCCTGCTGTGTGCATTAATGCTAGCACACCGGTATATGGCATTCCATCCCTGGAGACGTGGACTTCAGTAGACGTACTGCTCGACTACAGCACTAATCGGGACGATCCGAGGAGAAGACAATCAGCTTATGGAGATCGACTGTCGTTAGAGGACGATCGGCTTCCAAAGATCACTTTTCAAGGATATTGGATTATTGAAAGTCGCGCAGGATGACAAAGAATGAATGCTGGGCATGTTCTAGAATCTAGTTCGACCTCCGGAGACAGCGCTGACTTCAAACGAGTATAGAAGATGCATACGAAGTTCAAATGTGGTGATATTGGGCTTGTTAGAAAGCTTTTGACGTCTTCTTTCCCATGGTTCTGATTCCACCTCAAAACTCTACCTGAGCACGGTGTAATCTATAAAATAAATTCGAATTAGTTGCAAACCTAGGCTTTGAGCCTTATATTAGTTTGAGCCCAACTAGAAGAGTTGTAGTGGGATATTCCCTCACTCTCACGGACGTGCCCCCTATATCCCTAGCACCATTAAAACTATCAAAGACGTCACTTTTAGGGTTTAGGTATGTTTAGATTGATTTTTATTTAAAAAACATCAGTTGTGTACTTATGTCGACTAAACCAACTACGTCGATTTCAGGCCTCTCCATTGTTCAATGAAACTTTGTATTTCATTTGCAAATTCAGATCACGCTTATTTCTTTCTTGCTTGATTCTCGATTGTTTGCAGGAAAGATCATCCGTGTTGGGTATGGTTGGTAACGATAAGGGCGTGGTGTAGCAATTGCAGGATGAACTTGATCGTTTCCATCAAGTGGTTTCGTCGTCAACGTTATATCAAGCAATCATATTTTATCATTCTTATTGGAAGATTGGAGCAAATCCCCTCATAAGTAAGGATGGAAGATTAGTACTTAGATGGACCAGGTCACCACCAGGCACAGTGATCACATTGCTGTGTTGTGTCATTACTTTGTAGATTTCATGCCAGAACACACAAGTTAACTGAATCAACGTATGCTATAATCTTGAAACAGTCAACAGGTCAAAAACCTGTCCCCGTGAGATCAAGAATATGCAGCCAGAGGACATGTGAGCTCTCCGTCCGTACAATTCCCCTTCCCTCCCAGACTTTCGCCGCTCGCTAGTCCGGCGTCGGCGACCTTCTTCGGCCTCGCCGTCCACGACTCCCAGCCGGCTAGCCGACCACCTCCCACACCTCTCGTGGACTCCGATGGCCTCCCCGGTGTCCAGATCTGGTTCTGCCGGTTTGGTGCCTGGCTTGGACTGGAGCCTCCCAGCCCCGTCCCCTCCCTACCTGGAAATGGTAAAATACCACTCCTTCCACCTCTTAATTAAGCCCATAGTTTCAGCTCTTCTCATTTACAGTATACATCATGAAAACGAGAGTGCAACTGCCGCTCTTGTTTATTCCTCAGATTATATGATACATGTACAGCTTGCAGTCTTACACAGCAAGTAAATTACTTGCATACATGGATTGCAGTCCATCGCTGAAACGGCAACAAAGAGCTGGGACGTGAGGTCCTCCCTGTATACCGTTCGACGCGGACTCTTCGCGGCAAGAACTGCATGGAAAAAAAATCCTATAAGACCAGGTCCTTTACCCCCATCAACTTGAACCCTTGTCTAGATTTCACACATGGCTACATTAATGTTGAAGCATCCAATCCCAATAAACTTCCCTACTAATCCACCTTCTCCTTTGCCGTTTCTTAAGCAAAAAGAGCGCGCTTTAATGGCCGACAGATTGAATCAGCAGGCACCGGCATGCACATCCAGAAAGCAAGATAAGTCATCAATCCATTCCTCCGAAGCTTCAGACAAAAAACAAATGAACTGCGGCCGCCATACTTGTGTGGTTGGAATGTAATACACAATTAAATTGGAATTGATTTGATTTTATTAAGAAAAGCTCAATTGGATTGAGTGGGATATGAGAGAACAGCAGTTTGTTAACGTTAATCCTAATCCTAGATAAACATGAACACCTAATAATCATAAATACGGAAGCATGAGTGCGTACCCGAACCGGAAGTAGAAGCCATGAGGATGAAGTAGATGTGCGGTCAGAGAAGGAGAAGCTGAGGTCGTCGGCCGGACTTGTTAGGGCTTGTAAGGGCTAGAACAACGTGTGCATACCAGCCCCTGCCGAAACTCAAGTTTCTTATATGCGCTAGGTGACCGGGACCGAAACCAAATTCAGTTGGTAGCCCCCCGATCAGGGCGCGCGAGTGGAGGGGTGCCTCCCTGAAAAATCGCTCGGTGGTTAGCCGAGAGATCAACCCAACATTCTCCCCTTTGATCATAAGGCTAACATCATAAGCCCATCCTTTGATAAAACAACACACCAAGGCAATGTGTTGCATGGTCAATAAAATATCATACAACCTCAGTACCTATAGTGTATTATTTTTATCTTAGAATGAATATTCGTTATACTTAATAGGAGTTGGTTTGTTTTAAGGTCCTTTTATCCATAATCAGAGGCTTTCTAATAAACCCATGCCGGCAACATGATCACGAAAGATACTGGGTGGTAAGCCTTTAGTAAGCGGATCCGCAAGCATTAACTTAGTACTAATATGCTTGATACTTATGGTTTGATCCTGGATTCTATCTTTCACAACATGATACTTAATGTCAATATGTTTGGCAGCACCACTTGACTTGTTGTTATTTGCATAAAAGACTGCGGGTTCATTATCGCAGTATACAGTGAGTGGTTTAGAGATGCTGTCTACCACTCTAAGTCCCGAAAAAAATTCTTAAGCCATACAGCCTGCCAGGTAGCCTCATAACATGCCACAAACTCAGCTTGTATCGTTGAAGATGCCGTAAGGGTTTGTTTGGAGCTTTTCCACGAAATAGCTCCTCCAGCGAGTGTGAAGATATAACCTGGCGTGGATTTCTTAGTATCAACACATCCCGCAAAGTCTGAATCTGAATAATTAATAACATCAAGGCTATCAGAAAACTTATATATGAGCATGAAATGCTTAGTAGTTTGCATATAACGCAAAACTTTCTTAACGGCTTTCCAGTGGTCCGGTTCTGGATTTGACTGACATCTGCCAAGCATCCCGGTTACAAAAGATAAATCAGGGCGTGTACATACTTGAGCATACATAATGCTTATGACAGCTGAAGCATAAGGAACCGACTTCATCTGATCAGTTTCATATTGGTTCCTTGGACATTGAAATATCCCAAACTTATCGCCCTTAACAATAGGAGCAAAGAGCGAGCACTTATGCATATTGTATTTCTTCAGTACTCTATCAACGTATGCCTTCTGAGACAAACCTAATATTTCTTTGGACCTATCTCGGTGAATTTCAATGCCAAGAACATAAGAGGCATCACTGAGATCCTTCATATCAAAATTGGATGAAAGAAATCTCTTGGTCTCAAACAGCATATCCTTATCGCTGCTGGCCAATAAGATATCTTCCACATAGAGTACTAAGATGGTGAATTTACTCCCCTTGAACTTAACATATATGCAATTATCAACTTCATTTTCTTTAAAATCGAAACTTCTTATGATTTTATCAAATTTGAGGTACCACTGCCTCAACGCTTGTTTTAAGCCATAAATAGATTTCTTAAGTCGACATCCCATATGCTCCTTGCCTTCCACGACAAAACCTTCTGGTTGAGCCATGTAAACATTCTCTTGCAAGTCGCCATTAAGAAATGCCGTCTAACATCCATCTGATGTAGCTCTAAACCATAATGTGCTACAAGTTCCATAACAATTCTGAATGAATCTTTAGTTGATACAGGAGAAAATGTGTCATTATAGTCAATCCTCTCTCTTTGTGAGAAGCCTTTTGCTACAAGCCTTACTTTGAACCTTTCGATATTTTCCTTAGAGTCATGTTTAGTTTTGTAGACCCATTTACAACCTACTGTTTTAACTCCGTCAGGAATTTCTACTAAGTCTCATACATCATTAGTGCTCATAGACTTTAGTTCATCCTCCATAGCTTCAAGCCACTTAGAAGAATGTTCACTCACTATGGCCTTCTTATAAGAGGTGGGATCATCTACCTTCCCTATATCATTAATATCCTCATTCATATAAACAACATAATCATTAGGAATGGCAGATCTTCTCTCCCGCTGTGATCTTCTAAGAGGTTCATTAGTTATTTCAGGAGAGTGTTGAGGCTCATCATTAGGTATAACATTAGGAATTTCAGATACCTCAACAGCAGGTGCAACAATAGTATTCTCTACTGGAGGTGCAACCTCCTGAGGTACAGGAATAAAAATCTCTGGGATGAGCGGTGAAGGAACATAAACCCGCTTTTCCTCAAGATCTATTTTTCTGGGCTCTAGGTCTTCGTTATTTTCTAAGAACACAGCGTGTCTTGTTTCTACAAACTTGGTTGTCCTATCAGGACAATAAAACTGATACCCTTTGGATCTTTCAGGGTACCCAATAAAATGGCAACTTACTGTCTTAGGGTCCAATTTTTTAATGTGTGTTTTAAATAACTTAGCTTCAGTACGACAACCCCACACTCGTAAATATTTCATACTCGGTTTTCTCCCAGTCCATAATTCATAAGGTGTTTTGGTATTGATTTACTGGGAACCCGATTAAGAATATATGTGGCTGTCTTTAGTGCTTCTATCCACAAGCCAATTGGTAAACTAGAATGGCTAAGCATGCTCCGTACCATATCCATAAGTGTACGGTTGCGTCTTTCTGCTACACCATTCTGCTGAGGTTCGCCCGGCATAGAATACTGGGTAACAATGCCATTTTCCTGAAGGAACTTAGCGAAAGGGCCAGGAATTTGCCCATAAGGGGCATGTCTTCTATAATATTCTCCCCCATGATCCGATCTTACCACTTTAATTCTTAGGTTGTGCTGATTTTCAACTTCAGCCTTAAATATCTTAAATTTGTCAAGTGATTCAGATCAGTCTTTAATGGGAAAAATATAACCGTAACGGGAGAAATCATCAGTGAATGTGATGAAAGAATCAAAACCATCCACTGATGTCACAGGAAAAGGATCGTAAATATCAGTATGAATTAGTTCTAAAAGTCCTGTACAGCGAGTAGCTCCTTTCTTTATTTGTTTTACATTATTTTTGTGCTTAGCATCATACACATTTAAAGATACAGGGAATTCATTAAGAGAAAACATATAGAGCTTGTCTTGTCTAAAAGCAATACCAATATTATTAGAATCAAACTTAATAATGCATTTATTGTCTCCAAAAATACATTTATTGTCCAATAAAGAAACTGAAATTAAATTCCTCCTGATGGAAGGAATATAAACTACATTATTGAGACGAAGCAAGAAGCCGTTGTCTAAAGTTAATGAAATAGATCCAACTGATTTTACTTCGACTTCCTTTCCATCCGTGACTCTAAGACTTCGCTCCCCCTTTCTTAGTGTTGTCGCAGAAAGGAATCCTTGTAAAGAGTTGGTAACGTGCACAGTTGCATCTGAGTCAATCCACCAAGCATTAAGAGAGAAATCAGCGTAAAGTGTTTCATCAATGAAAGTTATTGTATCATTACCCCTTTTGCGAGCCACTTATGAAAACTTACAGTCTTTCTGGAAATGCCCTGGCTGCTTGCAGAAGTGACACCCCCCTTTAGATGCTCCAGCGGGAGCAATATGAGGCTTTGGTGTATAGTGCACTTTAGGCCCCGATTTATTTGAGTTAGGGGAGAACTGCAGTTTCTTCTTGGATTTGAAGTCCCCTTGGAACTTCTTTTTATGAGAGCCACCAACATTAAAAGCAAAGTCCTTCTTTTCTGTTATTATTCTCTCTTCCTCCTGGACACACATGGCAATCAAATCGCTCATGCTCCATTTTTCTTTCTGAGTATTGTAATTAATTTTAAATGTTGTGTACTCGGAAGGAAGCGATGTCATAATGAAATAGGCTAAGAAACCATCAGAAATTGCCATGTTCATGCCCTTGAGTTTTTCTGCCATATCAGTCATCATCATGATATGCTCTCTTATACTGTCGGACCCATCATATTTAAATGTTAAGAGCCTCTAAATTAAGGTACTGGCATAAACTTTAGTGGAGCCTTTAAATTTCTCCTCGATTGAAGCCATGTACTCTTTAGCATTTTCGGAATTGGGGATTGCTCCCCTAATCCCGACTGAAATAGAGGTCTTCATAATCATAAGTGACAAGTGGTTAGACCGTTCCCATATTTCAGCATTAGCCTCATAAATTTTCTTTTTCTCAGTAAAATTCTCCTCACCTTCGGTGGGGGGAACGAGAACGTCTACCCTTAAGGCATAGTCAAGGTCCAAAACACCAAGGATAACATGAATTCGTTCTCTCCACAAGGAAAAATTGCTCCCCGTGAGCTGCTCAATGTTATCAATTATGGCGACAACGTATGAAGCATTAAGTGCTGAATTCCAAAATACAGGGAAAAAATTAGAAATATCATAAATATATATAGCATGTAATTAACCCTACGTTGGTCTGATTAATAACATGCAAAAATTACAGTTCTAATTCATATCACCGTTGGGCAGAAAATGAAAAAAAAACTGAATTTTATATGGCGTCATATGATTATAAACAACGTTGGTCAGAATATAACCATATGCGTTCATAATGCCAAAATTAAGCATAAAATCTCTCATTAAAATGTCTCGTTGGTTCAATTTTAATCAAAGATTATACATAACATTATGGTAATAATACATCATAATTTGGGCCACTGAAAAAGAATTAAAACAGTGCACAAAATAAATTAAAACGAAAAGAAATGCACTGAAAAAAATTTTGCTGAAAAAATCGGCCCCAAAAGAAAAATCGGGCCGAAAATACAAGGCCCAAGAACTCTCCACGGGGAAAAAATCCCGCATGGGCCCAAAATGCCGGCGCGGCCCACCACACACGCGTGGCCCAGCCCCGCGCCTAAAGTGGCCAAACGGCCCAAAACACGCGCGCCAACCCATTCCACGCACGCAGCCCAACTCATCGCGCCTCACACGCCGCCAGCCCATTCACGAGTGCAGCCGGCCCACAACGGCTTCTCGGCCTGAAAAACGACAACCGTCCGATCAGATCAAACGGCCGAGATCACGCACGGTCGGGATAAAAATCCCGCAACCCTAACCCTAGCGCCATTTGCACCGGCCTTTCCCGAAAAAAACGGAGCGGAGCGGCGGCGGCGCGTGCGGCGCCCGGAGAGGCGGTGGCGCACGCGTCGGCGGCAACGGCGACGGCGCCGCTACGGAGCAGCGACGTCTCACGACGGCGGCGGCGCCAGCGGCGGCCCCGAGCGGCAAAGACGCGGCAGCGCGGTGACGCCCAGGCGGCGGCCGGTGGCGCCATCGGTGGCCGAAACCGGTAAGCCCCTCCGCCGATCTATTGTTTTTTGTGTGTGCCGCCGCCGATCTAAAATTCTTTTGGGTTTTGCCGAAAATTTTCTTGAATCCCCTCCTTCTAAAATGCTAAGCCGAACCACAAAAAATTAGATCCGAAAATCAACCGAGTTCGGGGGGGAGGGTTCTAGGGTTCATGAGAGTCTAGGTAGCGGCTCTGATACCAATGTTAACGTTAATCAAAATTCTAGATCAACATGAACACCTAATAATCATAAATACGGAAGCATGAGTGCGTACCCGAACCGGAAGTAGAAGCCATGAGGATGAAGTAGATGTGCAGTTGGAGAAGGAGAAGCTGAGGTCGTCGGAGCGTCGGCCTTCGTTCACCACAGCGCACCGTTAGCGATCGGACTTGTTAGGGTTTGTAAGGGCTAGAACAATGTGTGTATACTAGCCCCTGCCGAAACCTAAGTTTTTTATATGCGCTAGGTGATCGGGATCGAAACCAAATTCAGTTGGTAGCCCCCCAATCACGATGCGCGAGTGGAGGGATGCCTCCCTGAAAAATCACTCGATGGTTAGCAGAGAGATCAACTCAACACAGTTCTCCTCCTTCGCAGTCTCACGGGACCACGCCATGAACTTCAACGCTGCGCGACTAGCTAGAGCACACCCCACCACCATCGGCAGTCACAACATTGCTCTGGAACCAAGTGCTACAGCACGTACTGGTTGATAGAAGAACGTCCAGCATAGTATTAATTTCTTCTGATTCAATATCCAGCGTAGCTGACAATTTGCGGCGGTAGATAGTGAAGTCTACATGGCGACGTGCCGCAACGCCGGTCCTTGAAGAAGTTCGCCGGGTAGATCCTGAAGTAACTCGCCGCCAACGCGCAGCGTTATGTAGACGTGCTTCCTGTTGGGACACGGGTAGGCTATATTAGCGCAGATTAAAATTTTTTTACCATGTAAATCAGGAAGTCATACGAGTAAGAGATCATAGATCATTACCACTAGACGCGCAGTGCAGCAGAAATAGGGTTAAAACAGCCGATTCAACGAAAAATATGTCAGTGTTACGGTGGTAATCGAACGTCCTTCATCCAACCATCTCTTCCTCGTGATCGTCCCGATCAGCGCCGCAGTCGCAACAGCACCTCTACCGAAGTGACACGTCTAGGGATGGAACACCGTGCGTCGATGTGCTAGCACCAGTATGCACGGCAGGTGATACGAGAGGTGGCGGCTAAGGTTTCGACGGGTGTGTCTTGGAATACCTCCCTCAGCCCCCGCACCTCTCCTTATATAGCCTCCAATCGGATCCATATTCGATACGAGTAGAGATCGAATCCTACTCGGAAACTATCATCCGACCCCTTATCATTCCAGCCCATTACGTGTGTAACCCTGTAGGTTCATATGTATTTAGCCATGTGCCGAAAATTCCTTTCCGGCCCATAAGTCAATAGCGGTCCCTAGCAGGACATAATGACTTCCAAACACACATAAAGATCATATCGGACGAATCTATATGTGCTTTTGTACCGATTTCTTTGCCTTATGATACCAAATCGAAATCAAGGAGAGAAACGTGCCATCCGATAGCTCAATCCTTCACTCGAATCTATAGTGGATTACTCAGTTGTGATTGACTCCTCAACCACATTTGGCATGTCCATGCATTTTCTTAATCCAACCACATCGAGGGGCCCAGAGATATCTCTCCTGTTATGTAGGAGGGGCAAATTCCATCTTGATCGCTCATATTCCTCCGTATGTTTCATAGCAAACCCAAAAGCTACCTTATTACCACCCAGTTACAGAGTAGTGTTTGATAACCCCTAAACAAACTATTACACATGTAGAAAACAATGATGACCTCATGTCTAAGGATCCTACATACACTATGTATGAGACCAACTGATGACACTTAACAATATAACAATTCTCGCAGTGTCTCATGATGGGTCAATCCAACATCATGTTCTCTAACATGAGTCCACGTTATTGATTTGATATCTCATATCCATTAACACTTCCGCTGTGGTGCTCAGACTACTACAGAAAACCGTATTACAGACGGTTCAGAAACGTCATCACAGACGATTTTGTGAGCTGTCTGAATTTATGGCTCGTCACAAACGGCTTTCGAACCGTCTGTGGTGCAAATATCACAAATGGTTTTTTACTAAAAACCGACTAGCACAGACGGTTTTTAGTTAAAAACCGTCTATGCTATTCTCTTCTACCCCTAAATCTATTTCTATTTATTGACTAGCCTCAGGAAATTCTAGCTATGCCCTCTGAAGCAAGCAGATCAACATGTACATGTATACATCCAATTCACATGTCAATTCATTTCACAAACATAAAATATCTATTTTGTAAATCAATTAATTAAAATGAAATAAAATATCCATTAACAAATACACAATTACAGTCAATCTTATCCCAAACAAAAAAATATTGTACGTTGTGGAACTCTCCATCTTATTTTATGACTCTAGCCATCAAAAAGTACGCGCACTCTCCTCGAATTTGTGCAAAGTCGGACTGTTGCAATGCAGCTGTAGAGAAGGGCGCAGCCTGTCGATAGAAATATCAATATGCGTATATATATAACCTGATAAGTATGAAATAATTGTGGGAAGATTGACAAACCTTAGAATTGGTGATCTTCGAGGAATCGAGTAGTAGTTTCATATGATGGCAAACGTAGAATCCACACGTGTTGCCCGACTGCTGCTGGTGGCACTAAAAAAATAGAATGTGTTAATTCAAGAGGCATTACTACCAAGTGTTGTATAGGATTAATTAATGTGTACTAGCGAATACCCGAAAATTTAGAACATGTTGCAAGGGCTTGGCCCCTTCTGTCGAGCCACGTGTCTCTGCAACGTACGTGGCGAACGACCTTCGTAATTCGAAAAATTAGCTTATTCATTCAGAAGGAAATAAAGAGTACAATATAGTTATGTATGGAGAAAATGTACTTACCTATCGATTAATTGGCCGATAACTGTGTAGTCGGTTTTGTTCTTACTTAGGGAATCAAGGTATATTGCCTTATCGTGGTGAGTCAGCAGTATTGTTGTAATATACCTCTCGACGAAGGATGCATCCTCGTTGATGGTATCTATGGCGACCAAGCGTGGGTCCAGAAAACCAATTGGTGATTTGGATGATCTAGTTTCAGTCACCATGTATCTATATATACACACACACAGAAAAGCAACAAATTATATATGACATATATCGGTAGTACATGAACGAAGACCGTGATTGTACACACTTACAACGTCCAACATCGAACGAGTGAGATGTTGAGAGCGTTGAGCGTGAAAAGATCAAATAAATCCTCAAAGGTCACCGTGAATACACAACCATGAACTTCATGCTATAAATGATCTGGCCTGAATTTGACAATGATACCTGAACGCCGTTCTCCCTGTGGCTTATTGGTATGTTCCATATACCAAGCGTGTAATCTCTGGCAACTAAGTCCTAGGGTTAGGAGGAGTTTTTACAGGATGATCATCGGTTCGCCTAGCATGAATTTGCGGTCCAATGGCAGGTACGAGATATCATCATCGATCTTTTTTGATTTGCCCCTGTTGCCTCGGTTGTAGGTCTACTTCATGGTAGTCGACTGTAAAGGTAGCACTGGTGCAAGTTGCTTCATCGAGAATAACACCCGTGGAGATGGCACCGGTATAGGTAGCGGTGATGGAGATAGGTTTTGTGGAGATGGCACCAGTGCATATAGCTCTGGTTCAGACTACCCTTGTGGACCTACCACTGGTGAAGAAGCCTCTAGGTAGATGTTACTTTTGGCCACTAGATGAATGTTCCAATGGCTTGCGCTAGAGTCACGATCTTGTCGTTGGGGGGTTTTGGTAGTGGGACGACCTCGAAATTGGCATGCACACCATCCACATGAACTTTTCCGAAGCCTGGTGCTGAAGGTGTACGGTGCACCATGGCCACGTGACCAGACGGATATGCCTGGCCCCAAGCAGCGTACAAGGAAACGGAGGCATATCTTACTTGGAGCTTGCACTTCGTATGCACTAACATAACGATACAAAATTAGCTACTCCAATAGGCCTATCAATGGATCGATCATTCCAGAGATAATAATTATTACCAAGATGTTGTCCACAGGGAATCTGGCCTCGCTTTCCGTCGTAGGATTGGACGTGCAACTACTCCAACGGTTGGGGGGCTGGCTAGCACAGGAGCGGTGGCGGCGGCCTGCTGATTTTTTGTATATCTTCGCATCTCATCTCTGACATAATCAACCACCTCCTCTCTAAGAGATGCCTTGATCTCCTCTCGTAGTCGTGCCTCACGCTCGGTTTTGGTTGTCTTCCTACTCCGATACAATTCGAAGTCATCTGAGAAACCATGTTTCCAAGGAACATAAAGTCTAAGGCCTCTCGTACGACCCAGGTGCTCCTTGTTTCCCAGGGCCGCGGAGAGTATATGTTTCTCCCTAGTTGCCTGGAATGATCAGCGCTTCCTGCAAAAGCCCGACATGTTATTTCACTTCCTACGAAGTTGTGGAGTAATTACAAGCTACGTAGTTCGATCGATATCTTAGCAGACGATGGGACACTTTCTGGTCTGTAGGGTTTCGAAAGGAGATGTCCCCCGATGACATGGTAGATGACCTCGCTCTAATCCAATTTCGAGCGCGCTCATCCGGGATCGTGGCAAATGGTGGGGTGGTGTCCCGTAGGATTTTACCTGCATACCCAGCAGTGCCAAGTCTGTGGGGGTGTGTGTTTTTTGCCTGGAGGGCCTTATGCACCGCACTTACACTTCTAAAATCTTCGGTCGTCTTCATCATCTTAAACTCTTCCCATTGTGGTTCTAGGAATGGGTATTTATGAAAGGGTGTTAGATCCTTCTCCACGTACTGCTTGACAAGCACGCTCTTGAAGTTCTTCCATATTTTGCACGCCGCTAGCAAGGCATGTCATTGCACGGAGTCGTGGTGTTCTTCTGGGATCTCAAACGATGCAAAAATTTCTGTCAGCAGCTCACGTTTCCGAGTCTCAGTCACGGTCTTCCACAAATCGAATGTGATCTCAATTTGTTCTTGTGCAACTATTCCGATCATTCTTCAAAATGTGCTTGCTGCTCAACGAGGAAGGAGAGCGGTCCCAGATCCATCGACCTTTGTGATGGTAAATCGACCCTAAGGCTTTTTCGGTAGTCCTCTTCCTTGGCGTTTTGATTTTGGAGCAGACACATCCGGTGATGATGTTGAAGAATGCGCGGATGACATGTTGGCCTTCTCATATATGAAAAGCGAATGTAGCATTTTAATGTTACATATAACATTACCGATAGTTACATTTAAACAGGTGAAAATATTAAGCCATTTAAACAACATATCATGCAATAGTCTAAAACCAGCATATATTCAGATTTGAGGCATAGATCATTGAAGTAACATGCTGTCATCAAAAGTATCCAGACATAAAAGACTAAAATCAGCATGTTAGAGTGGTTTTAGTTGCTCTCAAAATCTATCAACCCACTGTGGCAAGCGGGAAGATGGCTCACGGAGATACAATGCCGCTTTTCCTCTCTTAGCCGAAGCCAAGAAGGAAGTCGAGGTACAGGGATGCCGCACAAGACCACAAACAGTTCTGGCCAAGAACCACTCACAAGCACAAGATAAACATGTCAAACACTCTTGAGTTCTTGATTTTTCCAAATGCCCAAATCAGAAAAACCCTAGAGGGCAATTTGAGCACCTCGGTTGCCGGCGACGAGCTGGGGGATGGCGGCCAGCGACGGGCTCGGGATGGCAGTCGACAACGGGCTCAGGGGACAGAGGCGGCGACAGGCTCGATTGGGAGAGCGGCGGCGACGGGCTCGATCGGGCATAGCTATAACTGCAGTGTACGCGCAAAACCCTAGCTTTAGGGTATATATATGAAGGCATATTACAGACGATTCTAGTTGAGAACTGTCTGTGATATAATTATCACAGACGGTTCTCAGCTAGAACCGTCTATGAAGCCCTTTCCTTCCCGCGCATTGGACTTATTACCTACACCAACCAGTAGGCACTGTAATAAGATCTTACAGAGTGTATTTCTTTACAGCAGCCCAATGAACTTAGAGATATATATGTATGACTCATTTTCAAAATTCACCTACATATCACATATTTTCACATATACATAAATGCAAATTCACAAATACATCACACACATGCATTGTTATATACATAAATGCAATTGACCAAATATATATTGCACATTCTCATTCCACTTGCTTATTTCCTTTAAAAATTAGCCCTTCATGATGATCAATGTGTGTGTAACTAGTTTCGTCACGTTGTTCATCGTCGACCCTTATGCCATTTCCAAAAGGAGGTAACTCGTCAAATTGATTGTATTCGTCCTCGTCCACTACATTCTCTTCTCCGACAATTATCCTTTTTCCACGAAGAACTACATGGCGCTTCTTATTTACCGGATTGGTTACATAGAAAACTTGAACAACTTAGTTAGTGAGTACGAATAGTTCGTCTTTGTATCCGACACGTTGGAGGTCCATGATAGTGACACCGTACTTGTCAACCTTCACCTGTGGGAGATGCACCCAACGACACCGAAATAAGGGGATCTTGAAAACCATGTAGTCAAGCTCCCAAATCTCTTCTATAAACCAATAGTACGAGTTTCTCAACCCATCGGTACTGAGCGCATCTATGCACACACCGCTGTTCTGGTTAGTGCTCTTTACATTCTGAGCCTGTGTATAGAATGTGTACTCATTTATGTCATATCCTTGCCATGTCACAACTGTAAATATTGGCCCTTTTGTCAACCATTTCAGCATCTCACTTGGCGAGCTCCTAGTGATTTGCTCCTTCAACCATTGGTTGAACCGAATATTGTGTTGCCTCATGATCTAAACATCCGGCCGCTTCGGATTCTGTTGCTGAAGCACATCCTTGTGCTGGTCGACATAAGGCGTCACTTTAGTCATGTGTTGTAAGACCGTGAAATGGGTTTGAGCATACGCGTCCATATCTGGAGTGATTGACTTTCTCCCCTCATGACGAGATTGAGGCATACCTATCGGTTGAATCTGAGCCATATACTCGACATAAAACTCAATGACCTCTTTGCTTGCATAACCTTCGACGATGCTGCCCTCTGGCCGAGTTCGATTCCGTACATAGGATTTGAGAATTCCCATGAACCTCTCAAATAGGTACATGCTACTTTGCAATATGGGCCCGTATATTTTTATCTCCCACACAACATGAACAATGAGATAGACCATGATATCAAAAAACGAAGGAGGGAAATACATCTCAAGATGATATAGAGTCATCACCAGCTCGTCCTGCAGAGCATCTAGTCCTTCGGGATCGATGACCTTCTGAGCAATTGTGTTAAAGAAATAACATAGGCTCATGATTGTCTCTCGGACTTTGATCGGCAAAATATTTCTAATTGCAATAAGGATCATCTGTGTTATCAGCACATGACAATCATGAGACTTTATGCCATTTAACTTCAAATCTTGCATCGAAACAAGTTTCTTCATGTTGCCGGAGTAACTAGACGGAACTTTGACACCATGCAAGCACTGGCACAGTTCTGTTTTCTCGGCCTTGGACAGAGTGTAACATGCAGGGGGAAGGTACGTTCGTCCATTATCTGTTTTTGTCGGTACTAACTCAAGCCTGATGTCTATATCAGCCAAGTCGGGCCGTGCGTTGATGTCGTCCTTTGTTTTATCACGAATGTTCAGCCAAGTTAGGCCGTGCATTGATGTCGTCATTTGTTTTATCACGAATGTTTAGTAAAAGCCCAATCAAGCTGTCACATATATTCTTTTCTATGTGCATGATGTCGATGCAGTGTCGAACATCTAGGTACTCCCAATAAGCTAAGTTCCAAAACATTTATCTCTTCTTCCAGATGTTCTTCTCATGAGCCCTCAATTTACGTCCCTTTCCGAGGACAACATCTAAATCCTTAACCATATTATAAACCTCTTTTCCACTTAAATGCCTTGGAGCTGAACCGTCCTCCTTCTCTCCGTCAAATTGTTTCTTCATCTTGCGGTATGGGTGAGCCCTCCAAAGGAACCGGCGGTGACGCATGTACATGGTTTTGCATGAGTGTTTCAGCCACACACTCTCGGTACCATCTAAACAGTGAGTACAAGCTTTGGCATCTTTTGTACTCTGGCCCGATAGGTTAGCAATGGCAGAATAATCATTTATGGTGCAGAACAATAAGGAGCGCAAAATGAAGTTCTCTCGTTTGTATGCATCCTATACCTGTACCCTTTCGTTCCACAATACTTTTAGATCTTCCACCAATGGTGCTAGGTACACATCAATATCATTCCCATGTTGCTTTGGCACTTGGATAAGTATCGACAATAAAATATACTTTCGCTTCATACACAACCAAGGAGGAAGGTTATAGATACAGAGAGTCATGGGTCAAATGCTATGTCGGCTGCTCATATTACTAAAAGGATTCATTCTATCTGTACTCAATCCAAACCTTATATTCTTTATTTCTGCACCGAAGTCTGCAAAACTCCTATCGATGTTTCTCCACTGGGCGAAATCAGCAAGGTGTCTTAGCATTCCATCCTTCTTGCGCTCTTCCAAGTGCCAACGTAGCAGTTTTGTCTCCTTTGGATTTGCAAAAAATCGTTTCAAATGGGGAATTATAAGAAAATACTATGCCACCTTAGCAGGAGGTTCTTTCTTCACCTCTGTTCCCTCGTGTCATCTGATTGATTGTTACGTTTGTATCGGGATGCGTTGCAAACCGGACATACATGCTTGTTTGCATACTCTTTACGGTAGAGGATACTGTCGTTCGGACATACATTTATTCTTTCTAGTTCCATTCCCAATGGACAAAGAACCTTCGTGGTTTTATACGTAGTTTTAGGCAACTCATTTCCCTCCGAAAGCATATTCGCTAAAAGACCTAGCAGCATCGTGAAACTCTTGTCAGACCAACTGTTGCTTGCCTTCAATTTGAACAGTTCAAGCACGGCCGACAACCTCGTGTACTTTGACCTGCAGCACATGAACAAAGATTTATCCGAGTCTTCCATCAAGGTCCGGAATTTAACATACTCTCTCTCATCATAATTCTCTTCTACATCGCAAAGCATCTGATCTAGATTGTCATCGTGCAACCTATCCAAATCCGAACAACAATTGACATCATCCGACAGCATATCATTCACTTCACCGGCGATGTCATCCGGCGGCATATTATTGACTTTGTCATGATTGGTCCAACACGTATAACCCTTTTTGAAACCCATTCGAATCAAGTGCGCTTCAATCTGCTCTCGGTTCTTAAACAACTTTAAATTCTCGTAGTCAGTGCATGGACAGTACATATATTCCACCCTCTTATTCAACATATCCTGCTCAGCAGCTCTTGTAAAAGTAGACATGCCATTAATATACTCTTCACTCACATGATTCGCGGCATACATCCAGCTTCGGTCCTACGTTATGCATATATATAACAACTTAGTATTAAAAATTAAATTAATTAATTATCACTACATATATACCACATGCAATGAGACTTTCCTAGCTTAATTCATATTATAAACAGAACAGCTATTTCTCCAGCGATCGACGAACCACTTATAACCAACAATTTTGATAAATTTGGCCTCCCACATGACGGGAACTGATCATGTATGGTCAAGTAGATGCAAACTATCTTCAATAACACTCACCAAAACTTAGATCTAAATTGTAATGCAAAGAAAAATAAATTTCATTACTAACCATATATAGGGCAACCAGAAACGTATCAATCTTCAAAGCTCTTCTGCCTCCTCCCACCAAATTAACTGGCTCGAAAGCCTCGCCTCCTCTAGGTGCATCACTGGCTTGATCTGGATCGAAACGAAGACAGCATGCGGGAGTGGCGGCCCGAACTGCGTGCGGACCAGCGGTTCTTCATGCGGGAGCGGCATCGGCAGCATGCGATGGTGGGGATGGCGGCGTGCGGGGTGGCACGCATCGTGCAAGAGTGGCATCGGCAGTGTCAGCTTCCCCAGGGTAGCAGCGGTGCTTGTGCGGGAGTGGCGGCAGCCAGGAACTGGTGGAGCGCGTGTGGCCGGTGGCGACTGTGGCTCGTGTGGGAGCGGCGGTGGCCGGAGCGCGTCTAGGCGCTCGGGGATCGGTGGCTGGGGTGGCGGTCGTTCGTGGGCTGGCCGGTGCGGTGGCATGCCTCACCGAGGCGAACGGTGACGCCTACGGAGCCAACGACGGCGGTGTCGTGTGCAGAGGCGACGTCGACGTCTTCCACACACGTAGGCCCGAGCGGTGGCAATCGAGGGGCTTCAGGCCAGCGGCCGAGCTCGGATTCGGCCAGGTGTAGTGGCTTCAGGCGGCGGCCTACGGCGCCAACGCATGCATAGGCGTGAGCAGCGGTGCAGTGCCGACGATCGAGGCGCCCATGGCCGCGTACGGACAACGTGCGAGTAGCCGGTGGCTTCGGGCGTGCAGTCATATGCGGATGGCGCGGTGGCTCGGCCGGCGCAGTCGCGTTCGGGCGATGCGTACGGCATGGCTGCCGACGGTCCGGCGTGGCCGTGGGCTGGCATGGCGCTCACGCATGACGGCCGTACGGGGCCGACGGCGTGTTCGGCTACGTGCGGTTTTTCTTTTTTTTTCAATCTACAGTGCAATCAACATCTATTCTTTCGAGTAATCTACCGATCGACAATGCGCCGGCGACTTCATGTGGATTTGCACTGTAGAAAATAATCTAGAAAGAAAAATCTACGGAATTTAAAGCGATATAGAAATATGCAATTTAATCTATGAGTGCTTCGATATTTTCCTTCCATCCACGGAGCGATTTGTGCTGATAACGTGTTGAGGAACCGTCGCTGGCGAGTTCAGTCTGATCGATTCCTCTCCTATGCAGAGAGACAGATCAATCACAGAGTAATGTAAATAGTAGATTAGAAACACAAATGTAGGGAGAGAACTCTTGTTCTTTCTTTATTATTTTCTCTTTTACGTGTGTACAAAATAGCTAGCGAGACTCCCTATACATATAGCCTAATGATGAGGTATGCATCATAGGCTAAGGCTTTAAACTCAGACTGGGTTTTCCAACAAAGAGAAACTACATGCAGACAGCATTGAAAGAGAAACTACATGCAGAAATGAATAACTGAAGAGCTAAATGATATTAACTAACACAAGACTGTGACAGTTGCCGCTGTGAAGAATATACCAATATACAATATCAATGCAGTCCCCAATGGGTAAGCATGCCCGACGAAACAAGAAAATCAAGCTAGATCGCTCGAATTTCCGAGCAACGCGGTGGACGACGAGTCGGAAGAAAGCGTGGTGTCGCCGGTGGTCACCGAAGAGCGAACGGCACTAGAGCTATCAATCGACAGCGCCCCGTACGCAAGCCCAGCCACGGTACTCTTGTACATCTGCGGCGGGAGCGCCGGCAGCCTCGCGTCCTCGGACTGCAGGACGTGCATGGCCTGCGCGATGGACGGCCGCTCGCTCCGGTCGGGGTGCGCGCACCAGAGCCCGACGACCAGCACGCGCTCGATCCGCCGCTCCTCGAGCTCGTCGCCCCTCATCCTCTCGTCGGCCGCATCAAGAATCGCGTTCTTGCCGTACAGGCTCCACACCCATCTCAACAGCGTGAAGCACTCCTGCGAAGTTTCCACCACCGGTCGCCGGCCGGAGACGATCTCCAGCAGGACGATGCCGAAGCTGTAGACGTCCGACTCGGTGCTCGGCCGGCGCGTGTTGACGAACTCCGGGTCGATGTACCCCGCGGTGCCGAGCACGGCCTTGGTGGTCTGCCATCCTGTGCCGTGGTCGACGAGCCGGGCCAGCCCGAAGTCCCCAAGCTTGGTGCTGTGCGACGAGTCGAGCATGATGTTGCTCGGCTTGATGTCGCCGTGCACCACGCACTGCTCCCACTCCCCGTGGAGGTAGCGCAACGCAGATCCCAGACCAACAATGATCTGATACCTGCATGTTAATTAAACCCAACAGTTAGTCGAAATGCAAATGCATCCTACGTCCGGTGTCCGAGATCCGATTGACATGAAGTTTTGTAGAGAAATTAGTTGGTTCTCCAATCTCCCGTACCTTTCTGGCCATGTCAACAATCTCTCACTGCTGTAGAGATGCTTGTCGAGGCTGCCTTCCGCCACGAGCTCGTACACAAGCAGGAGCCCCTTGCGGCTGTCGCACCAGCCCAACAGTTGCACAAGGTTGCGATGCTTCAGCCGGCTTATGATCCTCACCTCGGCCTCGAACTCCTTCCTCCCCTGCGCCGATGACTCCGCCGACAACACCTTTACCGCCACCGGACGGTCGTGGTCACCGACGGGAAGGCGACCCCGGTAGACGCTTCCGAAGCCGCCTTGCCCTAGCTTCTCCTCCTCCGCGAAGTTGTTCGTCACGGCGGCCACCTCGTGGTACATGTACCGTCTGGGGCCGGCCGCCACACCTATCTGGAGCCCATCTGTGTCACTCCGTTCTTCGGTGTCGCTGTCACTGTCTTCATTTCGTCGTCTTCTCATGCGTCGTTGCCAGAGAAGAAATCCCACCACTGCACAGACCAACAAAAACAGCACGGGCACTAGTACAGATAAAAGTACCCGTACTTTGTTCGGAAGCTTTGAGCTGATGGTGGGAGGTGTCTTCTTTGACGCAAGAGTGGAACTGAACGACCAGGAGAATATCGTGTGCAGCTCGGCATACAAGCCGGTCGCCGCCGAGAAGCCAACGGCGACCTCCTCCGGTAAGTAACTCCTCAGGTCAACAGTCGCGTTGACGTGGTACGTGGTACCGTTGATTTGGAGATCGACGGCTAGCATCTTCGTGCCATTGTCGTAGTCGATCATGGCGGTCATCTCGACGCCTGACGTCAGGTTGTTTCCCGGCGAGGTGGTGTTCGTGTACACCACGGAGGAGATGTTGTTGACGTCGATGCCGACGTGGCTGTCGCTGAAGTCTATGGGGGGGTTGTTATTAAAGGTGTCGAACTCGACCGCGACGAACCGGCCGTCGCCTGTCCCGCTCACGCCGCCGCCGACAAGGCCGAGGCCGCCCCCGCTGCTGTTGTCTGGAATCTTCGATGGGTAGTGTGCGAGGAAGAATGCCATCCCGTCGCCGGTGCGACTAGTTTCGGCAGGAAGGATCTGGAAGGAGAAGGTGGTGGTGAAGCTGGCCAGCTCGCCGGTGGCGTTGTCCCACAGCGGCACGGGCAGCTTGTAGGAAGCCCTGCCTCTTTTGTAGTTGCTAGCCCGGGACCGGTCGTTTGTCGTCAGCTCAAGCTTAGTCGAAGTGACGTATGCGTCGCGGGCGCAGTCGATCGCCGCGCGGGAAGAGCTGGGGTCGGAGAAGTTAAAGCTGAAGGAGAGTGAGGCGGCGCGATGGGCACAGATAGACAGCAGCAAGCAGTAGAGGCAGATCAACAGCACGAAGGCGGCGGGACGACGAGAGCCCGTCCCTTCCATCGTCGGCACCGCTCGTAGTGGTGTTGGGGGTAGAGAGATTAGAGGACTAACGGTGCGTTTGCGAGCTAGGCTCGGAAGCTTAAGAGCATTATAAAGCGGGCAGTTGATGGAGTATTTCCGCGCATCGGATCTGAGTATTTCCTGTTACATGATTCCTTGAACCGTTTTGCTATTGCGCAGCTGTCTAAAAAATTTGTATTTTAGTTAATTTTGATGTAACATTTTCCCATATATAAAATATTATTTGTTCAAATTTATAACATTTTTCAACTATTTATGCAACATTTTTCTATATATACAATATTTTCACCGAAAAATATTACATATATAGAAAACAATTATATACATAGACAAAAAAATATTACAAATATGGATAAAATATATTGTATATATAGAAAAAATATTTCTGCAAAATCGACTAAAATAAAAAAAAATTTAATCTACTGCGCAGTGCCGTCGTTGAATTCGTGGAGCAAATCCGATCATGAGATATCAAGACAGACAGTTGCCGCTGTGAAGAATATACCATATCAATGCAGTCCCCAATGGGTAAGCATGTGTCCCGACGAAACAAGAAAATAAACCTAGATGTTGCAATTTCCAAGCGAGCGGCTCAAATAACATCAATAAACAATATTATCAATTATTTTTTATTATAAATATTTTAGATTTAACCACATAATCTAACACCTATTTATATCCTCTCTATTATATACATTTATTTATTACCACCCACGCAAAGTATTCCCTACCATCTTTCAAAGATGTGGTACCTAAGTCATTTTCTCTCGTACTATTTTTAATTTTATTATCCTTTTAATCCTTATGTAAAATCTAAATACGTCCTATATTTATTGACGAAGGGCCGAAGCCAGGGGAGACTTAGTAAGGCTCGAGCCTCACCTCCTCCAGCGGCGGCACCCCCCTCGACAAGCGCCGGTGACAAACAACACAAAGGACAATCCACTCAACAAACAACACAAACCAAAACACCCACTTAACAAAGCAATCGGCTCCATTCACTTCGCATTCCGCATTTCCACTTCCCAAACGGCGGCGGATCCAGAGCCGAGAGACCGGTCGCGATGGCCGCCACCCGCCACAACGCAGACTCGTAGAGGCGGAGGAGGGGTGCTGGGGCGACCGGGCGAGGGTAGCGCCACAGCAGATGAAGCGTCGCGGATCGAAGCGGATCCGCGGCGAGCCGGCCGAGAGGAGACTGCTCACGATTTGGCGGCAACCCGGCGGGAGGAGTTAGAGCGGGGCGACGAGGGGGGCCGAGTCAAGGCGGGGAGCGACCGGGCGGCGAGGGCCGAGGCGCCGCCGGCTAGTATGGGTGGCAGCGCGGTGCCAGGGAGGAGCACTAATGAGTGAGGCGAGGAGCAGAGGATCCGAGGAGCGAGGTGAGGAGCCGAGGACGGTGAGGAGCGGAGGAGCCGAGGAGTTAGGTGAGCAGCGATTGAATCGAGACTCGAGAGTGAGACTGAGAGAGACAGAGTGAGGCGAGTCGGGCGCCGGGCGGACGAAGTGAGGATATAAAGCGTCGGCGCAATTGCGAATGCGGGCGCCGGGGATGAACTAAGGGGAGACAGTTGTCGAGCTAGAGACAGAGAATTGAGGAGCGGCCGTTGGCTTCTGTCTAGGTAACTTTTTTCTAGTCTTTTTTTATCAATTTAGACATTTAGTATTTTAGAGTTTAGAATTTAGACTTTCATATTCAGTGTATATAGATAATTTAGTCCTTATAATTAATTCATATATTTATAGCTTTGTATTGACAGAAATTAATAATTTATTTATAGTTTTTACTATAATGGAGAAACGAACTTTGTGCAATTATTTCGCAAGTAATTCAAGTGGTTCTCGTCCAACTGATGAGAGTACAATTCAACCAAAGAAGCCTATTTGTGGTATGTTTCATAATTCATATAATCTAAATTTTCATTATTATTCACAATTGTTCTATTATATCACTAATTTTTATGTGTTTCATACACAGGTGATTTATTTCTACTCTATGCTCATAGTAGAATAATTATATATTATTGGATATGCGCTTTCTATTGTCGATGTATGTATTTTGTATTTCTCTGTTTTTCGTTGTTTGTCTCCAAGACTCCAACTGTATAATTTTTGTATAAATTTGAAATTCTATAAGAGTATAAGATTATATTTGTGTCAACTTAGTTTAGTCCGATAAATAATTTAACCCACCCTCAATTTTAATCCTGGCTTTGCCACTTGCCAAAGTGATGCCATTTTCCGCTGCCAACTTGTTTCCACCCCCAATCTGCTAACCTGGTGGTGCAAATGCAAGCTTTCTGGGACGCTCTGTCGGAGGGTCATTTCATATTGATTTTAGTTTATAAATAGTAATAGTTTATATAGAGAGATACTTATCTGTGATTTTGATCGATATAAATGAAGTCATTACAGTATGTACTACTATCGACTAGTAAATTCTATCTTAAAAAGATACTCCGTTTAAAAGCTAGATACTATAAAAAAAGTAACTTTTAAAAGCTAACATGAACAAAGCCAGAATGTGAATTGTTGGATAAAGGGTTTACTTAAAAAAAAGAGAGAATCTGCCGACAAATAATAGAAGAAGAAAATAACAAGCGTTTTCCCTAAAGCCCAAAAACAACAATACAATCCCCAATTCAAACAACAGAACCTGTATGAACTAGTTAATGCCCAACTTGTAAACATGGTTTACAACAAAAAGGAACTCCTGAAAGCACTCTTCCTCGCCTGAATTTCTTCCTGTATACTGAAAAAAAACTTAGTGTGACAGGTAAGGCCCTTCTCTTTTTTGCTTTTTATGGTTTTTCGCTTCAGTTTCTCCAAAAGCCGAAATAAATTTGACGGTTTCTCCAAACGACTTTTCGAACTCAAAACCGTGTGCATCTTCTAGTCGGTGTCTCTGCCTTCTGCTGCTGTCTCAAAAAACGTAGATAAAAACCATCAAGTCTAAACCAAAAACTATTGGGTGATCTGCTGTTTCCGGCTCCTGTCCACACAACGGGCAAACAACAATATGCGGACACCCTCTCCTCGCTAGACAGTCTGCCGTATCTCCTTCTGAAGGTAACAGCCGAGCGAACAATCTGCATTTATTTTCAGTGGCCGCCTTCCAATCGAGTGAGTAGGTCGCTCACCGCAGACATCGATCACTCGTGTTTGGGGAAGAAGAGTATGATCTGGTACAAGAACTAGCATGCAAGGCTGGATTACGTTCGTTTTTGTTCAGAGGGACAAGGGGAGGGACAGAGAGACAATGAAAAAAAAAGCATTGTTCAAACCGCCGTTGTCACCTTCGTATCATGTTGGGGACAGAGAAGCAATAATTTTTTTCAAAGGGGCCGGCAAAAATTGCCGGCCCAGTCTACTAAGTAAGAGAACGAATCTAAAAAATACAACGAGGCCATGAGGCCAACAAAAATTTTACAAAATATTTTTTAGAGAATAATAGAACACACCTATCTATCCGGATCTATATTAATAGAATGCTCTTCTTGGAGTCGCCGGGAGGAGAAGGCAGCGGAGCTTGTTTAGTGTGGATCCTAGGTGGCAGTCGCGGCTGTGAAGCCGGCGCCCCTCGCGCGGGATTTAGGGCGGGTGGCGGGGTAGGGCATTCAGGGGCGGGAGCGAGAGCTCCAATCAGGGCGCCGGGGTGGGCGACGTAGAGGAGCATGTGGAGTCGAGAAGACGGGAGCTGCATGAAATGATCTCAAATTTTTGTCAAAATCTGATTTTGAAGTGAATTTTCGTTTTTGCTTTGATTTCTTGTTTCCTCAGCCTATTCTCCTCAAATCTCAAAGCAAATCAACCTCAAATCCTTGCTAGCTCAACCGGATTGGGTGAAGGAAGGAACTACACAGTGTTTACCCGAAATCACCGCCGTTTTTCACCGCCGCCAACACCCCTGCGTGACCGCCCGCCCACCTGTCTTGTCCCGCCACCGCCACGATGGACAGCCCGCTCCAGCCTGCCCAGCCACGCCAACCCCGCCCCAGGCCGCCGTGTCCCTCCTTTTTCTGCCGTCGGTCTCTCCGCTTGCGCCACCGCCGCCTCGAACCTTCTCAAGCATGCCACCTCTCCCGAGCGGACAAACATTTTTGCAGCTTTGCTCTCCACCGCCCTGGCAACCCTAGCCGACCCCGAGACGTGGCGCAACGTCGGCCGCTCAATGTCGCCGCCCCTATCCGTTTTTCGGCCAGCTCAAGCAACAACCGCCATACTTCGCTTACATAAGCCCTTGAGTATTCCCCGGTGGACGCATCACCTCCACGAAGCCACCCGAGCACCCCTAAGCAAACCCTAGCCGCCCATTCCCGGTAATTGCCGAAAATCCCCAAATCGAATCCCTAGAGCAATGTCTAATCTCCGGCCATCTATTTCTCGATTCCTTTCTCCAGTAGCTCCCCTAGGATCCCCAAACCATCCCCCAACCATCGTCGTTCTTCCCCGGCCACCCTACCTCCCTGGCGCCGGAAACCGTGTCACGGCCAAGCCCGGCCGCCGTGGCCAGACCAGCTCAGACCTCCTCGGCCCAAACCGCCACCTCCTCTAACTTCCCCTACTCCCCCTAATGCTCAAACGCCGGCCAATTTGCCCTAGGAAGCCCTCGTTCTCCCGAGATTTCAAAATTGGCCGATTCGGGGGAAAAGCTTACCGCCGGTGATTGCCGCCTCCGGTGGACCTCTAACCCCCTAAAATGAAACCCCCACCTCACCCCGAGTTCATTCGTGCCCTCCGTTGCCGTCGCAAACCACCATAGCCCCTTCGCCGCCAGCCGCCTCCTTCCTCTGCTTCGGCCGACCGTGCGCGAGCGGAGGAAGAAGATGACACTGTAGCAGCCGCCCGCGCCCGTTCACTCGCCCGACCGAGCCACTCGTCCCGGCTGCACCGAGTCGGCCGCGCCCGACCGCGCCACCCGCCCGCACCGCCCGCACCCGACGCACCGCGCCCGCCTGTGTCGTCCGACCACGCCGACCGAGCCGGCCGCCCGCCGCTGACTCGGCCGAGCCGCACCGCCACGCCTGAGTCCGTTCCGCCCGACCCGAGCCAGGTGGACGCGGTTCCACCGAGCCGCCTCGCCCGCGCCCGTTCCAGCCGACCGAGCCCGATGAACAGTGCCGAACCCGATGAATAGTAAAATCCAGAAAAATCCAAAAAATCCAAAAAATAAGTTTATACCCATTTTGACCGTTTTGAGCCCACCAACCCATTTCTCAAGCCCATTTCCCCATTTGACCCTCCTAAAAGCCCAAAATCTCATTTATTTAATTTTTCTTCAGATTTTCTTTCTTTATTTCATTTCTTTATTCCTAGCTCAATCTTTTGGGCATGTAATTTATTTATTTTATTGTTTTTGTGTTAGCCTCGGACACCGGAGGATCTCAAGAGCCGGAAGGAGAAGATCAAGTCCAAGACCAATTTTCTGGAGAGTACGAGTTAGTCGAGATCTTAGACTCGCAAGGCAAGTTACGCATCCTTGATCATGTTGAACCCGTAATTGCCTTATTTATTTATTTAATTTGTAATTTCATTATGTTATTTTTCAAGTCAATATTTTGGGTAAAATTTATATTAGAATGACATGATATTAGTTATGTCCTACCACCTGAAAAAGCCCCGATTAATTTGATGGACATATTTGCCTTGGAAGACATAGTAAAATAATTATATTAATTAAATAAACATGGTAGTTCAGGGACTCACCAAAAATATTTTCACTGTTAGGGATTTTAGCATTTGTCTAGAATTTTGAAAAGTTGGAACTGGGGTAAGCGAGGATCACAGAGGTGGATCCGAAGACCTTACCCTAGGGTGGAGGCTTGGTTGAGGAATGGTGGCAGTGCTGCGGGCACTGAGTATGGGTTTGTGCATGTTTATGGCCTCAGTGAAAAATATAAGGACTAGACCCTTATGCTGAGTAAAAGAACATAGTACTCGCCCAACCACAAGTGTTGACTTGGTCAAACCTGGTTTAGTAACTGCTCAAGTTCGATTGAACATCTGCAACTGGTTGGGGGAGTCGGAGGGTGAGTTGTATGGGAGGTGGTTAACCATACAACAGTAGGACCGCTATGAGTCGGAGGAGATCCGTGGGGTCATCCGAGCTCATGGGGATCAAGGACCCATCAAGGCGAGACTATATAAAGAATTGAGCAGTGAACAACTTTGTTTTCTTAACTCTTTGGCCGGAGTTAAGAGATCTTGTGGGTAAAGCAGGGCAACTCTGCAGAGTCATAAAATGATGGTATTCGAATACGCCGTGCTTCCGGTAAAAGAAGCTATGTTTGATGGGTGATTCCAGTAACAAGGCATAAGTAGATTTGAGAATGGTTTGGTGATGTTGAAGGCTAATAATCACGCTTGAAAACCCCTGTTTACTTTGATGAAGTTACTTTCATGTTTTTAATTGATTCTCAACTAAATCTGCATCCACACAAAGTAATAAACTTGTTTCCTTCTATTTTGATATGCCATGCATATAGTTATTGTTAAGCTCACAGAACTTGTCGAAAGCGGTAGTTGTACTCATACTTGCTAAAATCATAAACAGAATCTGCTAGTTTTGAGGAGCCATGTGAAGATGATGAGACAACACTCTTTGAAGTGGAAGAAGCTCGGGATTAGGGTTATCCTGCACTCGAGTATGTCTGTGGTATCTTTTTGGCTGTGATGTAAATTAGGCCTTTGGCCCTACTGTGAATCTTGGCTTTAAGCCTTCATAATGTAATAAAGTTGACTCTTGTTCTTGAGCATGTGCTGGCAACGTTATACACTCAATGGATGTCCTCGCAATGAACAATCACGGGCGCTTGCGAGGGTTTCTAACGCCCCGTAAATGGGGTGTTACACTGCACTTGTGGATCTGCATGGCTGACTGCTTAGACGGCGCATGGGCGTTGGGATGAGGAGGAGGTGGGAGGCAGGAGGTGGAAGATGTGGAAGCGGGGGAGGGAGGATTTGGTGGGAGGGCAGAATGGGGAAGAATGAAGGAGAGAGGGCGTGGCTATGGGTTTTGGTGTGTGAGATATCCAATCGATTCATTTGGTCGAACATCTTGAGCATATCAATTCTCATTAGGCAATTTGCTAGCGCCTAGACGTCCGATCTGGGCACTAGCTCCATACGGTCGGGTGCAAAATTTCTTTGCTATGTGTGTAATATTTCTCGGTCATATATACAACAAAAATATTTAATAAAAATCTCAATGTTGTATGAGTTATTGCTAATTATTGCACACATAAAATAAAAAATATTGCAACAAAACAAACACCTACCTCTATGGCAGGCGGTAGCGAGGCTTTGCTGTGGCGGTGGCAGGCGGCAGGAAGGTGGCGTGTACGGTGTGGATCCGACGCTGGGAGGAGAAAGTGGCGGAGCTTGTGCAGCGTGGATCCTAGGTGACAGCCGTGCCCGTGAAACCAACGCCCCTCGCTCGGGGATTCGGGGTTGGTGGCAGGGTAGGGCGTGCAGGGGCGGGAGCAAGAGCTCTAATCAAGGCGCTGGGGCGGGCAACGCGAAGGAGTATGCTCTAATCAACGTGCCAAAAATAACAGAGCCTTTGGCCTAAGTGTGTCAAAAAAATTCTCCCGTTCCACTCTTTTCAAATATTCCAAGCTGTATAAAGTAACGCTCCATCAAATCTTTCCGATGTTGCTTTACGACCATACCTCTGCTCGTTGTGATCGGCTGCATCCTCAACCAATGGAAGACCCTCTTCCAGACCTGATTAGCGAAAGGACAAAAGAGAATTAGGTGCTGTGTTGTTTCTGGCTCCCGCCCACACAACGGTCAAACAACAATCTGCCGTGAGTATCTCCTTCTGAAGGTAACAGCCGACCGAAAAATCTGCATTTATTTTCAATCGAGTGAGAGGTTGCGCTGAAATGTCGTAATTGCATCCAAATTAAACGTCAACAAACTAGCCTCATAGGCGCGGCGCCACGCCGCGCCAGCCACCGTACGTACCAAAGTAAAAGAGACGATAATTCGTGAGAAGTTTTTTAAAAAAATCGAAGACACATGCGTATTTTCGAAAAAGGTAAAAACTTTTTTCGCAAAAAAACGAGGATTTGTACGTAAACAAACGAAGACCCGTGCGCAATTTCAAAAACTGCGGGGGGCTATCCTGCAAAGTGGAGGGGCTAAAAAACTGGCAGGGACCTTTTCGCGAGAACCAAGGATCTGCACGTAATTTCGGAAAAACGCAGAGGCTTTTTCGCAAAACAAGTCACCCGACCGTACGAAGATTCGGCGGCCACGCAGCGGGCGGAGCGCTGGCGCGGGGTGACACGGCCTCTCCTACACGTGGAGACTCCCCGGGAGTAATAGGGGTATGATTCATGAACACGCTCAGTAGATTGAATTTGGCGCACTGTCCTCAGTCATTTCCCTCCTGCGAATTCTTCTGCAACGGATCCGCTCTTCCTCTTGGCAAGTTCGAAAATGCTTGGTGCATGCTACGATCTTAGGCGCTTGCTCGTTAAGCCACGGGTCATGCCAAAATTTTGCCGTGTTGCCGGTTCCTTGTTGAAACCCTAAAAAGCGACTTGTCTATATCATCACAGGGCAATTTCGTTTTCAGAATCCCAGCTCTTGAAAAAACGATCAGAACTTCTGAGTCTGATGTCGCATTTAGGTGATTTTAGAGTACTCTATGAAAAGCTTAGTCAAATAGCTACGCAACTTATCTTTTTTTTGCATGATCTCAAACTGTTTTCGCCATAAGATTTCTGGATAGCAGCACCGTGTCCCTATGGAGGAGGGTGCAAAGGTTAAGCATACGGTGGACTAAGACGTACCAACCGATTTGACCAAAAGCGTTAAGGAGATACGAAACTTGCGAGATCATCGATAGCTAGAGACATATACTGATAAAGATCAAAAGATTGATAGCTAGATCATCGATAGCTAGATCTACGCTGTGCATATTTCCATAAACCGAAATATCGAATTAATTGATCCGAATTAATTTGGTTAATTAGGTTCCATTGCTATTTTTTCTAACTAATTCGGCGGTCACCTCTCAAAAACCAGAACATTTTTATGAACCGAATACTATGGCCCTATTTGCCCAAGTTGGAGGATTAAGGTAGCGTTTTTTTCGACTGCAGCTGATGTCTATTAATGCGAGCACTTATGCGAACGGGCTAATAAACCATTTTGAAAAGGTTGTTTTCTGATAAATCGTTTCAAAAACAATGACGGAGAAATTGTCTCGTATATTTGTTTGAAAGAAGTCACAAATTACAAGTTCAAAATAACGTGCCTAAGTGTCGGCCATTGTAAGTGATACAGTACCAAGGCTTGAGAGCCGCCCACTATTATTCTTATGAATTCGGTTCTGTAGGACGAGTGTCGGACCCAGATTTTATAGTCTAGAATTCTTTGTGATTTCACCGTACTATTCTCTGGATCAGTAGATAGTGCTCACAGATACAATACTGAACATCAAAATACATATCATGCAGAAACGTAAATATAAGAGTAGACTTACTCATGGGCCGATCAGACCGAAATCAATAAAATGCAGCAGCAGAAATGGATCACGCAGGTGGGACCCTCAGGACGTTCCCACAAGCAGCCAACTGAGGTTCGCGACCTAGTTCTTGATATCTTCATTTTCTTCACCATCATGACCAGGCGTATTGCTGAAGTGTAACGATCTGACTCCTGATTCTGGATTAATTGAGTGAGCAAGGGTGAGCACAAATCACCGTGCTCCGCTCGTTGCTCCACACGATTCCTTAGTCATGTGGTTGAGTAGACCATCACAGCAATTTTTTAAAATATATGGCCCCTTTTGTCATCTCACTCTATGGGTTGTTCCCACTTGCGGTGGGTTCCATACGTTGCACGGGATGTTAACTACAGATGCTAGCATATTCGGACTCCACACTCCACAATGCTAGTACGACTGGAAAACTTCATCTTTCTCTCGATGTCCCTTTGGGCCTTCCCTTGCCCTTGCAATATTCCACTCCTTTCCACTACCGATGAGATGAGTTCGGGGGTTCGATAGATTTACTTAGCCAAGTTATAATTTGCAGACTTGTGGTTGTACTGTTTTACATAAGAGGTCATGACAAGATTCGGTCCTTAGAGTTATCTGGGTGATTCTACCACAATCCATACACCGTGCTTCCACTGCACCACACACCAGCCCCCATACGATCCGCGCAGATGTTTAAGTAAGTTGGGTTTTTGAGAGTATAAAATAATCATGTCAAAATATACCAGTCATTTGCACCTATGACTTTCCAAATCAGTTTCTCATGATTAAAAGTGATGCTTGAGGCATTTTGGTGCCCCCGAATTTCTAAACAGTACTAAGCATGGCGTATAATTGTAGACCTATTTTTAAAAGATTACCATTATAATTTTGCTAGGGTGACAAGCCTTAAATATTTAAATATCCCAAGAGAGGTGTAATACTAACAAGTCAAATAATAGGCATATAATTAGAATCTTAAAATAAACATATATTTGCATATGAAATAATATCATGCAATTTGATAATTTAAACAAAAGTAATTTGTAGAAGATGTAGGTTCAATATGATCAAATTATTGACTCGCCTTGCGTGGTTACCATGGTCTTGAGCCACTCAAAGCTTTCTCATTCGATGGTCTTGAGCTTATGGTCTTTATCCTCACATTGATCTTGGTCTCGCTTGATCTATTGAATCTTCAGATTCCAATTTCTAATTACGTAATAAACAACTGAACCCAAATAAATGTAAATAACTCAAAAGGTCCAAATAAATCGAAATAAACTTAGTTAGCTTTATTATGAGTTAATGGATGTCTTGAGACAAGGTTAATTGGGCGCGGAGTTTTGATGGAGTCAAAGGGGTTGGAATGAAGTGATAAACAGCTAAGAGAAATCCGTCGAGACGGGTACCAAGGAAGATTTATGATAAAGAAATATTTATGAGAATATCCCGCTTAGAACTCGGAGATGCTCCTACTATGAGGAATCTAACTGGGGGTCGCCGAGGAGATGCTCCTACTGTGAGGAATCTAACCGAGGGTCGCCGAGCAGGGAGTGACGATGGCGGCGGTTTTTGCCGGTAATGGGGAAGAAACAGCGGGAGGTGAGCTTCGGCGCGCAGAATTCCAATTAGCTCGGAGGGGAAGCAGATGGGGAACGGGGACACAGTGTGACGCGATCACATTTACGATCTCGTCGAAGAGCTGGGAATGACGAGGAGGTGGGTCGGCCGATATGCGGACAGCGCACGGGACGACCGAGCTCAGCTTCAATGAGAAAAGGAGGAGGTCTGGGTGGTGCCACTGGCTATTTATAGCCGCAAAGAAGGAACAGTGAAGGTTGTAGCTGGCGACCTAGGAGCAGGGCTCAAGATGGGACGGCGGCGTCTATAGTCGACGCAAGCGATGCATGGCCATGCGCCGTGCGCATACAGGGTGCGGCGTGCAGCTGACAGGGCGTGGTGCCAGAGTGATGGCGAGGCGACTCGACTAGAGGTGACAGGGCGTGGTGCCACGGTGAATAAAGTTTCTTAAAAAAAAAAGATATTCTCAGTCACGTGCTTTGACCCCGATCCCTTGGCTTCCTTGACTGAGAGTCTGAGATATTCTCAGTCACGTGCTTTGACCCAGATCCCTTGGCTTCCTTGACTGAGAGTCTGAGACTGCCAAGTCTACTCATCCGGGCTGAATTTCTAGCCCCACTAATTTGTCAGTATCTTAGTTTTATATGTGCTACTTATTGGTTGTCTTCCAAGTTGAGCTGCAGGATGGTCAGTTTGAATGAACTCTGATCTCTGAGCTCCGCCAAGTTCATATTCATCCGATCAAAATCAACGCCATGGCTATGCCATATTCAAGTATTTATCTCATGCTTTTCTTGTTCTGCAACTCCTACCAATACCATGGCCCCCTAGCTTCCACAATACCCTCCAACTACACTGCTCATGATCACCTTGCTGCTTCAGCTCATGGTCGTGTTACCAACACAAATGTGACCATGATCGACGGCGTACCCGCCATGGACTTGTTCGAGAGTGAACCGCCATCCGTTCTGCCCAGGAGCAAAGCCAAGGGCTGGACAGCGGCTCATGATTTGAGTTCAGGCACGCTTCCTTACGAAGTCACTACTAGAAACTCAAGCAGGGATGATCTGGTAAGCGAGTCTGTCCCTTGCAGAGGTAACTGCACAAGCCACACGAATGGGTTGAGTCCTAGGAGTCGTATCCCTTCTGCTTCTGTTGCTCCCGTCGCTGCAAATGGAAGTACTACTTTGCAGCTACCACCTCACCGCCGGCCAGTGCAACGAGGAGTGCACCGCCGGCATAGGAAGAGAGGAGGCACTACCAATGTAAGAAAACTACTGGGTGTTCATCACCATCCGGCGAGATTACCGAGTGACCGTGCTGGCAATGGATTTGCTGCCATGGTCGTAGGTTCTGCGTTGTCCGTCTTGCTATGTGCCCTTGTGGGGCTTTTGCCGTGGTGTATGCACAGACACTCGGCAACAGCTGCAGCGATCGAGTTGGAGGACGACGAGCCCATGCTGCGACCTGAACTACTTCGGCAAGTAGCAGGGCCTCGGCAATATAGTTACAGCAAACTGGCGACTGCGACGAGCAACTTTGCAGAAAGCAAGAGGATTGGGAGAGGCGGATTTGGCTCTGTCTACTGTGGCTACCTTGACGAGCAGGACCGTCATGTCGCGGTCAAGAAGTTCTCCATGGAATCGCTGGAACAAGGGAGCAGGGAGTTCGAGGCCGAGGTCAAGATCATGAGCCAACTCAGGCATCGGAACCTTGTCCAACTCGTTGGCTGGTGTGATAGCCGGAAAGGGCTCGCTCTTGTTTACGATCTTGTGCCTGGAGGCAGCCTTGACAAGCATCTCTATGATCCTGAGAGATTGTTAACCTGGCAAGAGAGGTACTGGTACTTAACATTTCTCTGTCACCGGAGACCTACTCTGCGATTGATCGCCTCCAAATTAAACAGAGATTTGTGTATGTTCTGACAGGTACAAGATTGCACTCGCGCTGGGCTCAGCCATACAGTACCTCCACACAGAGTGCAGCCAATGCGTCGTGCACGGCGACATCAAACCAGGCAACATCATGCTCGACCAAGGTTTCAAATAGCCGGCTATAGCCACCGCTATAGCCGGATTTAGCCTTTGGGAAGGCTAAGGGCTAAGAGAATTCAATTTTAACGCTAAACAGTGTTTGCCGCTATAGCCGGATTTAGCTCGACTCATCGCACGGCGACACCAAGCTCGGTGACTTCGGGTTGGCGAGGCTCATCGACCATGGAGCCGATCCACAAACCACACATGTCGTCGCCGGGACCGTCGGGTACATGGACCCTGAGTTCGTCAGCAGCCAGAAGCGCGGCACGGAATCAGATGTCTACAGCTTCGGCATCGTGCTTCTTGAGATCGCCTGTGGCAGGCGACCGACGGCTCCAGGCCAGCTAAAGGAAGCCTCTGGTAGAGATATGATTGCATTGTATTAGGGTAGTTTGGATTCTTTTCATACATGTGCTCTTTCCTTATATGTATTCTTTCCATATTGTCATTCTGTACTCGTGTATATATACCGGCCTTTTGGCCTCATATGTATACAAGCAAAATTCATAACATGGTATCAGAGCAAACCTGAGTTTGTTCCGTTCGTCGCCTCGCTGCCGCCGCTCGGATCTGACGGCGCCGGCCGCACGTCGGCCTCCTCCTTTGGCCGCACGCCGGCCTCTTCTTTTGGTCGCACGCCGGCCTCTCCTCGCGCCTCCCGATCTGCGCCAAGGCCGCCCGATGTCGCCCGCCGCCGTCCGGTCCTCCCGCTGCCGCTCCGTCGCCGTCCGCCGCTCCCACACCGCCGCTCCGCGCCCGCCGCTCCGTGCCCGGCCGCCCGCCGCCTGCCGCCTCCGCGCCGGCGCTCCGCTCGGCGCCCGCCCGTCGCGTCCCGACCCGGCCTCGGCGCCCTTCACCGCCGCCCGACGCCGCCGCCCGCCCGCGCGCCGCCCTCGGCCTTCACCGCGCTCGGCGCCCGCCGCCGCGCCCGGCCCGCCTCGGTCTTCACCGCGCTCGGCGCCCGGCCCGGCCCCGCGCGCCGTCGCGGTGGCCGCCCGCCGCCGCCACCACCGGGGAACCCTAGGTTCCCTGCGCTCTGATTGCTTTGGGCGCCGCCTGTTTAAAAGAAAACAGTTCGGTTCCAAAAAAAACGAAAAAAACGAAAAAAAAAAACGAAAAAAAACGTTGATCTAACCGCCGTGCCGTCCAGCACCGCCTGTTAGACCTCGTTACCTTGGTCGCCGCGCCGTCCAGCGCCGCCTACCGATGGTTTCCGTTCGCCTGAGTGGTGCTGGTCTGCTACCACTTCCGCCGCGCCGTCCAGCGCCGCCTGTTAGACCTCGTTATTTGGTCGCGCGCGCCCGGCGCCGCCACCGATGGTTTCCGTTCACCGAGTGGTACTGGTCTGCTACCACTTCCCTCTGTGCTCGCCGCTCGTTCACCTACTACACTGACTGCTCCACGCCAAAGACTGCCACCTCCAAAGCATGCCACGGTGGTGGTGGCCGCCCTCCATCTGGTGGTGGCCATTCTCACTGCTCCTACTGTGACAAGGTCGGCCACATTGAGTCCTAGTGCTATAAGAAGCAGCAGCATCCTTCACGACGTCCTTCTACTAGCACCGACACTGGTGCTTCTACATCGACGTCTGCATCAACTCCTTCAGCAGCTTCTCTCACTAAGCAGGAGATAGCCAGACTTCGACGCTTGCTTGCCGCTTCGGGTTCTCCCTCGACAGGTTCTGCAGTTCCTACATTGACGTCTACATCGACTCCTTGCAGCTTTCTCACCGAGGCGAGATAGTCGACTTGACGACCGCTTGCTACTTCCGGTTCTCCTCGACAGCTCTGTCGGTTGCTCATCGACTCTTGAGCACTGCGAAACCACCACCTCCACGCCAGCACCTCCCGTGGATTCTTGATTCGGAGCATCTTTTCATATGACTCCTGATTCTTCCACTCTATCCTTCATTACACCTCTTGATTCTCTGTCAGTGTTCTTACTGCTGATGGTACCTCTCTCTCTGTCTCTGGTCGAGGACCTCTTAGCAACTCATCTTTTCATGTTCCCTCTGTTGCTCATGTTCCTCGCCTTACCATGCAGCTTCTTTCTGCTAGGCAGATTACTGATCTTGGTTGTCGAGTCATTCTCGATTCGACTCTGTTGTGTTCGGGACCGCACGGGAGCCCCGATTGGTTCGGCCCTCGGCGTCTTGACTCACAACGCCTTTGGGAGCTTGATTGGCTTCACCTTCCTTCCGCCGCCACCGTCGCCAGTCTCTCCGCTTCTTCCACCCGTCTCACCGGCTCTTTCCAGCGAGTGGCATCATCGTCTTGGCCATCCGTGTGGATCTCGGTTGTCATCTCTAGTTCGTCGTGGCCTTCTGGGGTCTGTCTCAGGAGACGTGTTTTTAGATTGTTAGGGTTGTAAGTTAGGCAAACAGATTCAGCTTCCTTATCCTCATAGTGAGTCAGTGTCTCAGCGTCCTTTCGATCTTGTTCATTCTGATGTTTGGGGTCCGGCCCCCTTTGTTTCGAAAGGAGGTCATCGATACTATATTATATTTATAGATGATTTCTATCGCCACACTTGGATATATTTCATGTCTTCTCGTGGTGAGGTCTTGTCTATCTATAAACAGTTTGCCACTATGGTTCGCACTCGCCTCCACTCCTATTCGTGTCTTCGTGGCCGACTCTGGGCGAGTACCTCTCTCATCACCGCGCAGCTTCCTTGCCGAGCGGGGCACCTCTCTCGCTCTTGTCCCGGTGCTCATGCTCGAATGGTGTTGCCGAGCGCAAGCATCGTCACCTCCTTGAGTCGGCTCGTGCACTCGATGATTGCCGCCTATTCCACCTCACTTTTGGGCCGAGGCTGTTTCCACTGCCACCTATCTCGTCAACATCCAGCCTTCTTCTGCTCTTCAGGGTGCAATACCTGTTGAGCGTCTCTGTGGTCTCCTTCCTGACTACTCTGCCCTTCGTCTATTTGGCTGCGTTTGCTACGTTCTTCACGCCCCTCGGGAACGCACCAAACTAACCGCCATCTGTTGAGTGTGTTTTTCTGGGGTGCGGTCGAGCACAAGGGCTATCGGTCTTTGGGATCCTGTTGGTCGACGGATGCGGATCTCTCGGGATGTGACTTTCGACGAGTCTCGTCCCTTCTACCCACGCCCTACCTCTCCTTCGACTTCCTCTGTGGAGTCTCTGCTTTTTGACCTTTCCAGATACACCTATCTCTGTCTTGCCCTCGTCCACCCGTCCCACTGAGTCCACCCGTCCCACTGAGTCCCCACATATTTCTCCTGTGGCCTCTCCGCCGTTGTCGCCTCCTGCGGCTCCTCAGGCTCCCCCCACTACACTAGTCTACACTCGTCGACCTCGTGTTGAGGATCTTCCAGATGAGCCATCTTCTTCGATGATTCATCTTCGATGCACCATCTTCCCCGATGGGTCATCTTCTCCTCCTCGCCACGCCTCCGCGATCGCCACCGCTTGCCCCCGCCTGCTTTTGCCTTTGCCGGCGCAGCTACTCGTGAGCTTTGTTTCTTCACCGGATGTCGCTACTCACCCCGAGTGGCGACATACCATGGCCGAGGAGATTGCTTGCTCTTGAGCGTACTGGTACTTGGGATCTTGTTCCCTTTCCATCTCACTCTCGTCCCATCACGTGTAAGTGGGTCTATAAGATTAAGACTCGCTCTGATGGTTCTCTTGAGCGCTATAAGGCGCGTCTTGTTGCCCGTGGTTTCCAAAGAAGAGCATGGTCGTGACTACGACGAGACTTTTGCTCTGTGGCTCACATGACCACCGTCCGCACTCTTCTTTCGGTGGCGCCTGTCACACCGGTCTGCTTTCTCGCCTTGATGTCAAGAATGCCTTTCTTAATGGCGAGTTGCGTGAGGAGGTCTACATGCATCCGCCACCGGGTATTCTGCCACGAGGGCATGGTCATCCGCCGCCGCTCTCTATGGCCTTAAGCAAGCCCCTCGTGCTTGGTTTGAGCGCTTCTCTTCTGTGGTCACTGCTGCTGGTTTTTCAGCGAGTGATCATGATCCTGCGCTTTGTCCACACTTCGCCTCGTGGTCGGACTCTTCTTCTTCTCTATGTTGATGATATGATCATTCGGAGATGATTCTCGAGTACATTGCCTTTGTCAAGGCTCATCTTAGTGAGCAGTTCCTTATGTCGGATCTTGGTCCTCTTCGTTACTTCTTTGGGATTGAGGTTACGTCCACCCGGATGGTTTCTTTATGTCCCAAGAGAAGTATATTCGGATCTTCTTGATCGCGCTTCCCTCATCGATCGACAGATCGTTGAACTCCCATGGAGCTCAATGTTCATCTCCGACCCTCTGATGGCAAGCCTCTTTCTGATCCGACTCGCTATCGTCATCTTGTTGGGAGTCTTGTCTACCTTGTCATTACTCGTCCGGATATCACTTATCCGGTTCACATTCCGAGTCGATTCGTTTCGCCCCACTCGGGTCCACTACACCACCTTCTTCGAGTTCTGCGATACCTTCGTGGACTATCTCGTCGTCTCTTCTTTCCACGCCCAGCTCTTTACGACTTTAGGCTTATTCGGATGCTACTTGGGCGATGATCCATCCGATCGCGGTCTATCTCGCCATCGTGTTTTTCTTGGTGGTTCGCTTATTGCATGGAAGACGAAGAAACAGACTGCAGTGTCCCGTTCGAGTGCAGAGGCTGAGTTGCGAGCTATGGCTCTCTTGTCAGCAGAGATTACTTAGCTACGGTGGTTACTTGAGGATTTTCGTGTTTCTGTCACTACACCGACTCCTCTCTTGTCGACAAGACAGTGCTATCGATTGCTCGTGATCCCGTGAAGCATGAACTCACCAAGCATATTGGTGTTGATGCTTCCTTCATGAGGTCTTGTGTGCATGATCAGATAGTTGCTCTTCAGTACGTTCCTTCGGAGCTCCAGATAGCGGATTTCTTCACGAAGGCCCAGACCCGCGCACAACATGGCTTCTACCTGTCCAAACTCAGTGTTGTTGATCCACCATGAGTTTGAGGGGGGTGTTAGAGATATGATTGCATTGTATTAAGATAGTTTGGATTCTTTTCATACATGTGCTCTTTACTTATATGTATTCTTTTCATATTGCCATCCTGTACTCGTGTATATATACCGGCCTTTTGGCCTTATATGTATACAAGCAATATTCATAACAGCCTCCACGCTGCTGAAGCGTGTCCGCGACATGTACGACCGGAACGCGATCCTTGACGCGGCGGACGGGAGGCTGACCGGCGAGTTCGACGAGCGGCAGATGGAACGCGTGCTCGTCACGGGCCTCTGGTGCGCGCACCGCGACCAGAGCGGGAGGCCGTCCATTGAGAAAGCCATGAGCGTCCTCCGGTCTGAAGGCGCAGAGCTGCCGGTGCTTCCAGCTGCGACGCACGGTGGTTCCGGCCAAATTCGTTTGTTGGAGGAACGGGCTTACGGCGACATGTCGACGCGTTCGTCTGCCGCTTCCGCATATCACACTCCAGAGGATTCCGAATGCTTCTACACATCACCCCTGATATAAGTTGTACAAATCTTAAGTAAATGAAGGAGTATAATTTATACTTTAATATTTATGTAACTTTAAAATAAAGATACATAGAAGCTTCGATGTATTTGTACACTAGTCACTAGTCACTTGCTCGTGCGTTATAACGAAATTTATTGGATATATAAAGAAGCATACTATAAAAGAGGGCTGCTCAAAATAGTCGGAAAGTGAGTGATAAAATGTTAAAACAATGTGATGGTTAGAGAAAAAAAGACGTATGATCACTAATTTATTTTTCGGTTTTGCTATTGTCAAGGCGACTGAAATTTTTTTGTCTCTCAGTCACTTGAAGTTGCACTCTCAATCAATTAAAATTGCAGCCCCCCTCCAAAAAAACAACTGCAACTTCAGGTGATTCAGAAAGCAACTAAATGTCACTAAATTTACATTTAGTTGCACTCTCAATCAACTAAAATTACAGCCCCCCTCCAAAAAGAACAACTGCAATTTTAGTTGATTAAGAGTGCAACTTCAAGTGACTGAGAGACAAAAAAAATTTCAGTCGTCTTGGCAATAATCACTCCCTTTATTTTTTTATAATAGTAATCTGTACATAGTTCAGTAACACTATTTTGTTGCGCCCGTGTGTGGAGCTTTTATGGCCCGATCACCCACATGGGAGACAGCCTTCGTCACCGTACGATCTTGTCTACGGACAAAAACCTTCGTCACCGCCTATAAAGGAGGAAGCACCAACATCGGGAAGGAGCCTCCACACCTCGAGCTCCTAAAGCAACACATGCTCCAAACAGGTAACAACCCAGCTCAGTAACACCAAAGCACAAAAACCTCACCCAAAAGTCCCGAGCAAAGACTGGAGCTGGTTGAGACTGAAGCAAAGCACAGAGCAAATCACGCTAACTTTAAACTAACATAAATCAACAAGATATAAGACGCTGTGAATAATCACTCAGTTCGAAATCAATCCAGCCCCAAATGGGCAATGGGTAAGCATTCCCAACGAAACAATATGAAACAAGAAAAGAGAGCTGCTTGATCCTTGGAATTTCCGAGCAACTCGGTGGACGACCAGTCGGAAGAAAACGCGCGGGCGGAATCGATTCTCGGGATTTTATTCCCCCTCGCGGCGCAGACAGGTTCCTTACAAACATGGTTCATTGAACTCAGTTTTGTTACCGTGTAGAGACCAAGTGAACGTAGTTTGCAATGTAGGAGTAAAATGCTCTCCGCCTTTCTCGAAAACTCGACTTGAGTATTGAGGAGCTTGTTGAATGCTGTTACTGCCTACCATCCAACTAGTGTCGGATCCAGAATTTTCGAGATAGATGTTCAGAGTTAATATAAAATATTGTTTAATAGAAAAGAAGAAGCATATAATAAAAAAATCAAAGTACAAATTGTTCGTAGTAGAGACAACATCTCAAATAATTTAGAAAAATACGAAACAATTAAGAAGAATTTGTTCAATTGGGAATTTGAGATTTAGAACCTGAAAATGGGAATGCATTTGTGTTGTTATTGACGTGCATGGCCTACCTTGCCAGCCTCGATGGCCCAACTGTCGAAGAAGAAGACGACTAGAAGAGAAATGGGCATTTTCTGAGCACTTAGCAGTCGGCCCACAAGTCCACAACAACAAATAGTGTCCACAAAGCTCAATTGGGGACTAATCCTCACATCCACACTGGATGTAATGGAATGAGGAGGAGACCAAGTACGCATCTTGAGGTGGCCGAGCCCAAGATCGGCAAAACCCTAGCAGCAAGTAGCGATAGGTTGGCAAGATTCGGAAGCTAGGGCGGGCGGGCGAAGGCGTGGCCACCAAGGCGCCAAGCTCTAGGCTCTACTGCTCCAGTCTAGGGCGGTGGGTGACGCAAAGAGACACAACCTGGTGGCCACAAGGGGAGGCTTGATCCCAGGGGTCGAGGTAGCCAAGGCACGATGAGGAGAGCCGATGAGAGGAGGGCAGCTGCTATGAGGGGGCTGCAGCCGATTGGGTGTTGCCACATTGGCCATCGAGCAGGTGGATCTACTAGGGAGGCAAGCAGAAGGAGAAGACAAGGAGTGGTCGAGGAGCATGGATGCAGAGAAATGGGAGGCAACTGCTAGCTTCGCCCTACTACTGGGAGCCGACTCAGACAAGGAGAGATAATTTGACTACCACCGACAGCCGACTTGGGAAAATTTTGGTATTTAATAATTTTCTAATTGTCTTATTCTTTACTTGTTTAATATTTACTTTTGTTAATAACTTGATGTATCAATGTATTGCATAGATAATTAGACAATAATCTGTCTAGTTGTATTTTGTGTAGTGATGGGTTTTACAATAATCTAGGCTGTCTAGTTGTATTTTATTGGTATGTTTCGTTTAGTCGAATGTTTTTGATCATTTATAATTTACTATTGTATCTTTAAATTTGCTAATTTTGATTTACAAATGATAGATTGCTACTCACTGGAAGCATATTTACATGTATCGGGATGCGCTTTCCATTAGCGAGGTATCATCATTGTATTTCTCTCTCTCTTTCTTTTTGGCTCTCTTCTATTTATGTACGAATTTGGATTGCATAAGAGTACAAGACTATATTTGTATCAGTTTAGCTTAGTCTTTTTAAGCCCTGCCTCAATTTCCATCCTGACTTCACCACCGTCTATAGGGAGCAGAGTACTGCCAACACCAAGAGATTGGATCTACTACCAGCCATGCTCCATTTTGTTGGAGAGGGCCCTATGACTTTCCAAGGTCTGTTACCTCAACCTTAATTAGAAAAGATGTAATAACTAATGAGCATGTGCTGTTACATGGCAACTTGCAGCTTAGCGGCTGGAGATTTGAGTTCCCTTCATGCATTTTTGATTCAAATGTTCAATTGTTACAAGGGGAGGGACATAATCCTTAACAAGTTGAATAGGGGCAAGATTCCTAGGGTGACAAGATTCAAATGTTTAGAATGCAATTTTCCTAGGGTGACAAGATTCAAATGTTCAATTGTTACAAGGGGAGGGACATAATCCTTAACAAGTTGAATAGAGGCATGTAACTAGAATTTTAAACAACACATATTTGCGTAAGGAATAACAACATGCAATTTTGATAACTTAAATAGAAATTAATTTGTATAAAATGTAGGTTTAATATTATCAAAATATTAACTCATCTTGTTCACAAGTTGTCTAGTCTTGCAAATCTTGACTTGCCTTGGCTTCTTCTTCTTGGGCGTCGCACGTTATTTAAACATTGCACGAAAAATTGTATAAAAATCAGTAAATAGAACTAAATTCAAATGAAAATACAAATGAACTCTAAAATTCTAGATTTCAGTTCAATTGGATAAAACTTGATTTTAGATGAATTTATAAATTTGTTTCATCTGATTTGGACTTGAAATGAATAAGTTATGATCTTCTAAAGTTTTGGATTTGAATTAATTCTAGAAAATAAAAGAGGAGGGAATTTTTCTCCATAGATTTTTCCAGACATGGAGTAGGCTTGATTCAAGGATAAGTAATCCTCCATAGAATTTTCCATCTATACCCTATCTTAAGGCCTATTTAAAATATAGGAATTTTTCTAATTCATGCATTCTAAACATAACCTTATTTTAGAAGAATTGAGATGTTGGGTACCACTGAATAATCCAAGGAGCATATGACTACTTTTGATATTGATCCAGCAGTTTGTAGCATTAGTAGTGTCTCTATTTTGCAAATCCAAAAAAGAAAAGGGTTTCTTGTGAAAAACAAAATCACAATAAAAAATTAATGGAGGTTCATGCACACAAGCCCGTGGCATGTGACGTGTCGACCGATGAAGGCTCCACACCCTACAGAATTTGACAAACGTTAGCATGGCAGTAGTGCAGCACAGGGCCTATAGAACAGAGAGTATGAGGTGGGCCCTTAGCCTTGCAATCGTTGTCTCTTATACTTTCGAGAGCGGTCCAAGTGGCGATGAGCGGTGAGTGATGGCAACTTCCAGATTGAAGGAGAGAGATGGGGAAATCTCTCCACTGGTGCAATTTTTTTTGTGAGAATCTATTGCAATTCTACATTTCTAATTTATATAGTCACGAGTATATGGTTCGACTGCTTATTTTTATTTATTCCGTCGACTTATTCATGAAATTGTACTACTAATCTAGCAAAACGGAGATCGAGAATTTCTTAGAGTGACTGTGGAAGCACAATAAAAACCATGTTAAACATTGTATATTTTCGAGGCTGATAGCAAAATTCGCAATTTACATCAACTTAGATCAAAGAAGAAAAAGAAAGATATGATAGTGCTCAATACAGTTTCTATCTTATGGTTAAAAAATCACTATAGTAGCTGAAAATACACTATAGCGGTTTATAGTTTTTTCTGAGTAATTAAATTTAAAAAATAAAAAATTATATTACCACGGATAATGCAAAGAAACCAGGAAAGAAAAAAGATAAAATTAAAAAGCTGATATATTTCAGAAATCAGAAACATAAATCATTTAGAGGGGGCCTGAGCTCAAAAGTCTATCTGATTTTTTTTTGGGTGACATGAGCTGCCATCCGTCGTGCCATTTTCCCTAGCGCTAAAAGCTTTTGTTCTTTTACGAGGGCCCAAGCGACAGCGTAGTGCTGCTCTGAGATTCTCCGCTGTACTCATTAGCTGCGGAAAGAACGTCCCAAATAAAAAGTAGCTGAAAGTACAACAGCTCAATATTTTAGTTGTCTATTTCAACCATATAAACGTGCAAGTTACGAGTATTTTCATGAATAATGTAAGTTGTAACCACGTCATATCGGTGTTGTTCTTTGACACTTGAATGCAAGTATTCCCATTAAAAGTTTTTGTTGTATTTTTTTGCTTGCTTAATATAATATTTTTATGCGGTTGACATGGTAGGCAGTTTTCTTTTAAAAAAATCATCACCATGTTCATGGGGTTTGTAGGTGAAAAGTTCATGATCCAGTTGGATATTTCGTCCTGCACTGCATCTTCATGCAAAGTAGCAATTTTTTAAGTATGTTCCCACAGGAAAAAGAAATTTGTACAAAGGGATCCATTAACTCTAAAAACAATTCATTAAGGTCCCTCCTCAAGTTACTATTCTATCCGGCCACAAATACGCATAGCTGTGGACATTAACACGGTCCTTAAAACACAACTTTAATTACTAATTGATAATATAATATATTTTTAAAACCCAATAACATTATGAAAATATTTTTCGAGACAAATCTATATATATGATTTTTATGTATCCAATTTAAATATTTAAAAAGATGCTGAGGACTGAGTATTGCTCTATTAGCATGCTTCGCCGTTGAGCGAGTTGTCTGCCTGGGCTCGGTCCTTGGATTGGCTCTGGGTATCTCACCTCATACACGCGTGTGCGTCTAGTAGACCTTACGAACTCGGCAGGTGCCTATTGAGCTCCTTTAGCTCAATAAGTCGCCTGGCGACCCCCCTGTGCGGCTAGTCGCCAGGTGGTCACTGTGCATGCTTGATTAGCGCTAATAGCGCTGTTCAAATAATTTCCACCAAGTTCATGGTGCTAATGATTTCAGTTGATATGCGGCCAAATCTAGGACATAAGTCATACAAGTCACTTTCAGAACTACTTATGTGGCTAATTATGTCTCAATGTGCGCTGTGCATGACCAAAGACCACTAAAAATCCTGATAAATGTATGCTCCTTCTACAGAACATTATAAGATAAATATAAGAATAATAATTTGAGTAGTCATCACATGCCCAACAACTCTTCTGTACTACTATTCAAAGAAATAACCTCAAACTATGCATGTGACAGTAAATGTAGTCGCTGGTCCTGCTCATTTCAGCTTGAACTTCTGATTTCTGACTTATGTTTCATTATTTCTAAATTTCATATTTTTCTAGTTCTTTGCTTTCTTTTTAGCTTTTTTGCTGATTCTTTTTTTGTACTCGTTTGTATTATCCGTGATGGGCTAACATGTTTTTCTATTTTTATTTTTCTTAAATTTAGTTACGCCAAATAAGTCATCATCAGGTACAATGTAATTTCAGTCAGATACAGTGCAATTTCAATCATAAATTATCTTATTTTAATTCAATCGAACGGCACCTAATTCCGGAAAAAAAGTTGACAGCAATTTCTGGAATCATACCAAGACAGGGAAGGCCTTCTAAAGTTGACAGCATTTTCTGGAATCATACCAAGGCAGGGAGGCCTTCCAATCTTCTTTGTTTTACAAAAAGAAGAGTGCAGAAGTTCTAAAGCGACCGACAGCTCATTCGTATGTAACGATGATAGATGCGTTATCACAAGATAAAGCAGAGGCACCAAAAGGTGACGCACTTGCCACTTGCGTCTGTGAAAGATGCGTTTCACCTCTCAAATCTGTCCTAATCTGCCTCCTGATCTCACCACTACCTAACCTGACATGACCGATGACGCTATGGCCGTGCGCCATCTGTCTTAAGCTGTTAAGTCGTGGTTTCTAGTTTTTTTTTTATTATAATAGCCAAAGATATACTGTACCAACGGATAGTTTTTACATAATTAAATAAAAAACAAAAAAGTATATCATTATAAATAATACAAATAAATAATAAAAAAACAAAAGCAAAAAAAACCAAAAAAATTAAAGATAAAAAAAATAAAATTAAAAAGTCAAAAGTCATAGACTAAAACTATTTCCAACAGGCCCTATATCATTGACGATGGTTCCTGAACATATCACACCAACTAATTAAAACTTAACCACAGGACCAAACAGAGTCTATTATGTATTTAATTAATATTAATCATAATTAATTAAATGCTAATCATAAGGTTAATTTAGCGCTAATCATATGTATTTATTGCCGCCGCACGGGGGCTCGATAGGTCCTGGATGGTGCTAGATTTGTGAAAAAGGACGACTGAGGTTAAATACTAAAAACAGTGTTGCTACTGTACAGGTAACTGAATTTTTTTATCTCTTAGTTATCTAAAATTATATTTTTAATCAACTAAAAGGCCGCGACTCTTAATTAGCTGAAGTTGTAGCTTCTCTCAAAAAAATCGCTTACAACTTCAGATAATTAAAACTACAACTTCAAATAATTAAAAAATAAAAAAAAAATTTAAACATCTATGTAATAGTCACCCCTTTTAAAAAATAGCTACAATGACAGCTAGCGAACATCGCCCTCCCTTCGCGCGTTCCTCTGCTGCCCCCGCCCTCGCGCGCGCTCTCTCTCCACCACCGCCGCATCCCAGTTCCTCCCATTGCCCTCGCATAGAATCCAGTTCCTGCAGATTTCTTCCGTTTCCTTTCCCAATCCGAACCATCGAAAACTGCAGTTTCTGCTGGTTATTCCCGTCCTGTGCACGCCAAGATTCCGAGAGAACCATCAGGAACCCAAAAAGTCGCGGCCTTTGTACGTTTCCCCAATCCAAAACCGCAAGAAAGAGTTCAATTCCGTGATTTCTGAGGCTCTCGCACCAAGGAAAAGCCCAGCTTTGAACATTTCTGGGTTTTTTTTTTCTTCCTTAGGAGTAGCAGAGCGTCGCGGTGCACAGTTGCCTCTCTTGGGGTCAATAAATGGGGAGGAGGATGTGGCATGCCATTGCGGCGCTCGGCGTTGCGTACGCGGCCGCCGCCGTCGCCGCCGACAGGGGGCTGTCGGTGGCCGGCGCCGCGGTTGCGCCGGAGGAGATGGGCCTCCTGCCGAAGATTGCCAATTTCATGTGGCAGAGTGATGGCAACTCATACCACCACGTTTGGCCGGTAATACAGACGAACTGCATCTTTCGGAGCATTTGTTTATAAGCATTCAGTTTCTACTATCTAGTTCACTTTGCTTTGAACTGTTTTGTTAACCAGCAGATGGGCTACTGTACTTTCTGTTTGTTTCACTGGGATATGTTTCCTGAGTTTTGTGGGTATCCTGGAATTCAGTTTGAGTCATGCATGATGGAACTGAATTCTCTTAATTTAATTTGATATGTTGAATCGGCTTGTCCATGCAGTTCAAACTTCAACTGTACTTTTTTGTGAGTGGACTTGTGCTTTTAATTGTTTTCATAATGTTAATAGACGTGTTGATTTGATGAATTTTGTGGATGTTGGCTATAGCCGATGGAATTTGGATGGAAAATTGTGCTGGGGTCACTGATCGGATTCTTCGGCGCGGCATTCGGGAGCGTGGGTGGCGTGGGTGGCGGCGGGATCTTCGTGCCGATGCTGACATTGATCATCCGTTTCGATCCGAAGTCGTCAACTGCGATATCGAAGTGTGAGGGTCTAACTCTGTCCTTTGGATTTTTTTTCCTTTTGTGTTCATGCTCAGAAAACAATAGCTCGTGCTGTCCCTGCTAGGAATAAAAAACCGGCCGTTACCGGTCAGTTATCAGAAATCCCGGCAGGTACTGAGAGGAAAAAATCGGCAGAAATCCCAATGGATACAAATGCACTTCGTAGATTGGTTTAGACCTTTTTCGTGCTAGATTACCTATTATATGAACTAAATGTGCATAAATATACTAATCTCAACATTTTGTGCTATGTTTTCTCTGGCTTTTCCGGTTTTTTGAGCGGTTTTTTTGGTAACCGAAACGGTTATTGGTTTTCAAACCGCCTAAATTCAAATTTTGATTCGTAAATTTCAACCGGTTTTTTCCCGAATTTCCGGTAACTGGCCGGTTACTGCCCACCGGCTGGGTTTTGCACCGGTTCCGGAATTTCTATCCCTTGTCCCTACTATTTGATTTCTCAAGCTTATTTAGTATGGTGGTAATTTAATGATTTATTCATCTGTGCATTTGTTTGCATCTTTTTATGGTATCTTGCTTGTGCTGTTGCTGTTGTGATGTACCTTTGGAGAGTGAGACTTTGGCAAATTAGGAATTAAAATACTTAGATGTACCAAAAGTGGTAGTTGATTTATTCTCTTCTACTCGTTGTGCCAAGCAGGTTCTTGAGGTGGTTGCTACTTGCTAGTCGTACGTGGATTACATCTTTTTACTTTGGTCTGGCCTTCTTTACTTCCACTTGTTTATAAGCAAAGTTGACATCAACTCGTTTTCATAAAAAAAGGGAAGGTAAAAAAATGAGAAGTTTGTACATTTATTAAAATTTAAAATATTAATATGCAAGTCTAAAATATGGAAGATCAATGCACAAGGCTCCTGCGTTAGGATCTTAATGTGCTCTAGATTGTATATGCAGTTCTATGATGTACCTTCATTTCTTTCATGTTGTTTTTGACTTATATACTAATTGTCTGATTGCTTCTCTATTTTGAGACAAAAATTTGCTTCTCTTCTCAATATACATTCCAGTTCTTTGGAAACTCATTTTTGTTTACACCTAATTATCGGTATCTACTTTGTATGGTTGGTTGACATTGTTATCAGTAGTCCCGTACAACTAAGAAACATCTGTAGCTGACTTGCCTTGTAACTGTTGAAAAAATATGTTAGAACAATATAAAAATATCTGAATGCACATTTTCTGTTAGTTTGGTTAGTTTTATTGAGATGTTGATGCTGTACTCTTTGGGGCAGGTATGATCATGGGTGCAACTGTCTCAACTGTATACTACAATCTCAAGCTGAAACATCCCACTTTGGACATGCCAGTGATCGACTATGACCTAGCCCTGCTCATCCAGCCTATGCTGATGCTCGGGATCAGCATTGGTGTTATTTTCAATGTTATAATCCCCGACTGGCTGGCCACAGTTCTCCTGATAATCCTTTTCCTAGGTGCTCAATTCATCCCAACAGAGCTACAGTTGCTTATCTAATTTCTCATGAGTGACCTTAGTTTGCATCTCCAAATTGAATCATAGGCACGTCAACTAAAGCTTTTCTGAAGGGTGTTGAGACATGGAAGAAAGAGAGCATAATCAAAAGGGTAATCTTTTGCAATTACCTCGTCATCTTTATGAACAGTGGTTCTTTATCTGCCCTTTTTTTATTTCCTCTCCTGTTATACTAATGGGACTATATTTATTTCTTCCAGGAGGATGCAAAACGGTTGGAGCAAACCAGTAAGCGAGCTAGAAAACCAAGTGCTGCTCATCTGTCACAAAATGCAGAGACTATTGCCCATCTTTTCCAAATTCCAACCTTTCAGGTGAGGAACCGGAGTATGCACCACTTCCTACAGGACCAGCTGCTGCAGCTGATGCAAAAATCTCATCAGATGAAGCGGTAAACATCTGATAATGATATACAAAATCCCCTGCATTCATGGAAACCATACTAATAGGAAATTTAAGCTAGAGATTCCAATATTTCAGGCATCGCTTATGAAGAACATATACTGGAAGGAGTTTGGTCTTCTTACGTTTGTGTGGATGGCATTCCTTGTGCTTCAGGTCACAAAGGTGAGGATTTCAACGCAAAGCTACAAAATAAAATCGTAATGTCAATGTCAGCTTCATCTAATTTTCAACTTGTTACCATTAATTGGTTTGTGACTGCATATGTTTGTTTGATTCTTGCTATTTTTTACTCTGCTTTTCTTTTTCCCCCCTCTTTCAAACCAAGCATCCTTTATTTTCTGTCTTTAGCACATCATAATGTTGGGCTCTTTTTTTTCATGTCATCTCACAATAAAAGACATGAGGGTGGAAGTTATCCTTAGGATCAACCTAATCAATAAACAATAGCAATCAAATCGATATTATATACAATTGATGTTATTATGTCGCTTGTTGATAACACACTAGGGAAGGCCCTACTTTCTCATTTCATAAGTAAAAGATACACATCCAATTGATATCACTATGTTTCTTAGAACTGTTGTACTCAGAATTTGTTTTAAAGTTATCTCATCAGCACTAACATCTTCTGCAGTAAAATATTAATGCTTATGTTGTTTATTTTTTTCATATTTGCAGAACTTCACTTCTACTTGCTCCACATGGTACTGGATCTTGAACTTTCTCCAGGTACTTAAATTGCTGCACCTTTCTCACCCCAATTATACCAAAACTCCATGCTGATTTATTGATCCTCTAAAAACTTGAAACCACTGAGATTTACAGACGTGTCATCAGATTATGAGTTACCTCATTTGTTTTTATTCATCCTCCAAAAACTTGAAACTATTGAAACTTACAAATCCAAAATCTTCACATGTTTTTAATTTTTTTATTGATCCTCTAGAAATCAGAACTACTTTTAACTTATAGATTCAAAATGTTTCCTTGTCAGCAGATTTATGAATCACTAATGTTAATGTCTTTTTCCTTCTAATTACCTTATGATCTTAAGCTCCTTTTATTGATCCTATATGGACTAATCTTCACCATAGGTCCTTTCTTTCTTTGCTGATCTATGTTATTAGCATAAAAAGGATGGATGTGTATGGTAACAATAATGTCCATACAACATTCAGGAAGCAGAACATGATAAATCTTTCTGTTGGTTGGATGTAGATCCCGGTGTCAATAGGAGTGACTATGTATGAAGCACTGGGCTTGATGAACGGGAAGAGGGTGCTATCATCTAAGGGAAGTGAACAAGCTGCCCTGGAACTCAATCAGCTCTGCATATACTGCCTGTTCGGTATCACTGCAGGGATTGTCGGTGGTCTGCTAGGTCTCGGAGGTGGCTTCATCTTGGGACCACTGTTCTTGGAGCTCGGCATCCCACCCCAGGTACACTCCACCCCAATTCTTTTGTTCATGTGTGTTAACAAGTTACGCTTTGGCAATGAGAGTACCTCCATAACTGGAACTATTGTAGGTTTCAAGTGCTACAGCCACCTTTGCGATGATGTTCTCATCTTCCATGTCCGTCGTCGAATACTACCTCTTGAACCGGTTTCCAGTCCCTTACGGTACAATCTCGTTATTTCACTTTTCACTTGTTTTTCTTCTTGCTAACGATAGCATGTGCTGAATCAGTTTCTTCGCCTTTTCTTCAGCTGTTTACTTCGTCATTGTGACATTCATCGCTGCCATTATTGGTCAGCACACGGTGAGGAAGTTGATCAATTGGTTAGGGAGGGCATCACTCATCATCTTCATACTGGCTTTCACGATCTTTGTCAGCGCAATTTGCCTGGGTATCATTTCCTTACACCTAATAATTACAAATTGATCAAATTATACAGTTTGAACAATGTTACTGAAATGATTGTCTTTTCAATCTGCAGGTGGTGTCGGCATCTCAAACATGATTCACAAGATCGAGCGACACGAGTACTTGGGGTTCGAGAACCTTTGCAAGTATCATGCATAGGAAGCAAGCAGGTCAGAACAAGTGAATAACGTGATGTTCAGTCCTCGAGGAGAAGCGAAATTTGCGACAACCCGCATTTTCTAATCCTTTTCAATTACCAAATTAAGGCTAATGAAAATTAATTAAGCGATTGAATAACGAAATTGTGCAGGAATTTTTTTTAAAAAAATGCAGAACATTCCAAATAAATTAAAATTTTCCCCAGGACAAGACTAATTAAAAGTCTTCAAGCCATCTCAAATTTCAATTCTCAATTATGAACTCACCCCAACATGTTTCAAATAAACTCAAGTTAAGTAAGATATTCACATCTCTTGTATAACAATTAATCCCCCTCCATCAAGCAAGAATTAAAATAGTTCCTTGAATCAAATAAAATATTAGCAGTCTGAATTACATTATTTTTACATCTCAAATTACATTTAATTATAACTCTCGATCTCCAACAATTATAATTTCAATTACATAAATTACAATCCTAATTACAATATCGATCTCAACTAAGGTCATCATCTCTGAAATTTAAATAATTACAATTACACCAGCTACATTCAAATTTTGCATTACACTACAATTTTTGACCCCAATCAAAATACTCGTCTCCAAAATGTAGATAATTGCATTACAATTTCAAATACATCCATCTTGCTAAGCTAGCACAATCGACATTGTTTTATTTGTGAAGAAAACAAATAATAGAAGAACGACAAAGACCGAACAAAATAATTAAATGAAAGTCGAGTTGCCATTAGAACCCGTTCGGCCTTAGAATATTGAAACCTTTAGCACTCACTGAGATACCAAGATCGTTGAGGGTCGGTCGGCACCTCTCACATAGATGGGCCTCATCATTCGGCGAAAACAAACCCAATGCCCATTTTACCATTTTACCGATTTACCTCAAGCAGTAGAAAACTAGAAGAATAGTGCCGAAGCCATGCTACGGACCAAGGGTCCATAAGAATCACCCCAAATTGCCCACTGCACAGAAGCCACAGAGGAGAGCCGAGAAAGGCCAAGCAACAGAGGAGAGTCAGAGGACAAGACCAAGTCCAGTGCCAGCTAGAGCTAGCCCTACCCCTTCTCAAGCCAACCGAGGAAGCAAGGGCAAACAATTCCATTGCCATTGAGAAAGCCACCAGAGGACCAAGACCAAGCAAAGCCAAGTTCTAAGCTCCCCCCGCCCTCACCAAAGCCACAGTAAGCTAAAGGCAAAGCCAAGACTAAGAGCCATCCTACAATGCCATAGCCACCTAAGAACCCATATTTCCCATAGCCACCGAGAGAGCACCACCACCAGAGAGGGGACAGAGAGTAGAGCTATGAGAAGAGGAGCCAAAAGGGAGTTGGGGAAGACCGACGGCATGAAGATGGAGTCCGTGATGACAAAGAGCTGACAAGGACCATCGGGACTACGCCAAATCGAACCAGGCCAAGGAGGGGGCGAGAAGGACCAACAAAAACATGTGGAGAATGTACCACCACCATGGCCATCATCATCGCCTTCCCATCCATAACCGAACTGAACCAAGCAAGGCCACCACAACCCATCCCTTAGCCCATTCACGGCACAACACAATGAGCTACATTAGGTAAAAAAGAGAGAAAAATGAGCTAGCTCTCACCTCGGCCAGTAGGGCCATGGTAGTAGACGTCGTTGGCTTGCGGTGGGAGCTAGTGGAAACCCTCCCCTACGCCCTTGGACAAACCTCACACTCCCTAACATATGAGGCTAACCAAGTCCTGTCACGGTAAGGATTAACCAGCGGTAATGCCATCACCCTCACCTTCTTGAGCCCCAAAAATTGAATCAAATAAAAAAATGAACAAGTTCAAGTCATGAAAATAAACTGACAGAAGAGGGGGAAATTAATGGGGAGGGGAGGCCAGGGGACAAGCCAGTGTAGGAGGCTGGGTTGCAGGGGGTTTGGCCAGGCAACGGTGTGTAGATGGCCAAAGCCGAGCTGCATGGTGGCGAGCAAGGAGCCATCGTGGGCTGCAGGAAGCCGGTGGGTGGTGCATGGAAGGGAGGAGGCACCAGGAGGAGCCATGGCTAGAGTTGGGCTGTAGGAAGCTGGTGGGTGGCACCAAGAAGGGAGGAGGCGCCAGGAGGAGCCGTGGCCAGAATTGGCTTGCAGGAAGCCAGTGGGTGGAACATGGAGGGGCGTGTTGACTTTGCCTCAAGAGAAAACTCACACATTGCAAGTAAATAGAGAGAACACACGATCATTGCCTTAGCTGCAACTATGTAGCCAAGTTTTCTAAATCTTGCATCTCTTTCTTTCTTATTTTCCTCTTCTTACAAAATTGGTTACAAGCATTCTCATTATGTAGGTTAATACTGTTCTACTAACATGCGTATTCGGACTTCAAGTTAGTAGCGACTTCAACTTGAGTAACTCATAGAGATGAACACTATTGTGTCTCAAACTCGATTTAAACTCTAGCTCAAGATTATTTCTAACAATCTTCTCCTTGATTTTGACTCAACACACTGTTAATTTAGTCTCAATGCAATATGACCTACTAGATATGCCACCACATGAAGCATTTTACATGTAAGCTAAACACATAGTTGCATGTAAGAACTCAACTCAACTGGTACGGGTTCATCCAGATGCAAAGACTCTAACTTGTTGAGGCATTCGGTCTCATCTATAACTTACCCAACTTATATTCGACATAGGACGGCGCACATATCTTCTTAACGTCCTGGACTCATCTCCACGGACTCGAGTTTTGGACAGCGAACACATCTTCTCAATATCTTGGACTCATCTCACCATCATATCAGTGTTGATTCATCATCGCTGAGCACTTTAGCAAAAAGCGCTTTCTCCATCTTCGGCTTACAGCATTCTGAAGCAAAGTGTCCATAATCGTTACAATTATAGCACCTCGCCTTTGCCTCATCAAGCTTCCAGTTCTGGCGGCCTCGGCCACCACCACTGGAAGTGTTCTTGCCTTCACACTTCAATGATCGGACCTCCCACTCGGCGCAGGTCAACAAGACATGTCCATCGCCATTGTCACTACTGTCATGGATGTGTTTCTTATACACCTTAAGATGACCGATGACCTCTTCCATGGTCATTCTCTTTAGGTCTCCGAATTGCTCCATAATTGAGGCAATTGGGAGAAACTTTGAGGGAACAACGCAAAGTAATTTCTTCACCGTATACAACTCTTCTACCTTCTCACCAAGGGCTCGAATCTTGTTGACGATGATCGTCAACTAGACGACCAAGTCATTGATCGACTCTGTTTCCTTCATATACAACACCTCGAGCTCGGTCTTGAGAGTTTGCACCTTTGTTTCGTTCACACGATCGGCGCTAAGATGCATCATCTTCAACGTCTCCCACGCAGCTTTGTCCATCTCCTTTTCAACCAGTAGAAAGAGCATCTCCTTTGGGATGCCCTAACATATGGCCGCCAATTCCATCTGATCCTTGGACACATCGACATTACCGTTCTCGATCGTATCCCATACTCCTTGAGCCCTTATGTATGTCTTTACCTTGATTGCTCAGGTTGCATAATTACTTGTCGTGAGTAGCAGATAATGTACCAAGACAGTGAAACTCTCCTTCGCCATCACACCGAATGATACCTTGTCACTAGTGACACTACTTTTCGAAGAACACGGTATAATCTTGTGCACAGATAAAACACTCAGGCTAACTTGAAATGACTCTTGGACCACGAGGACCTATAAATAAAAAAACTAAATGCCGTTGCTACACTTGATCACGTCTACCTCGGGAATTTTCTTTGTTGTGTTTCGCCTCTGGTTCTCTGATTGTTGTTTTGCTCCTTAACTTGCTCTGCGTCGACTTGGGTAGACGGCGTGGGCCCTTTTATTGGTGTCTACTGCTGCTGATCTTGGAGACGGACACGACTTTGCTCTTTCTTGTTGTGCATGGCTTTGACTCCATATTGGAGCTGGACCGCCAGCCCACTCAATTTTCGAGGGAAACCACGTCTTTTTTCCTTGTGTTCTGCGCACTGGACCGAAAACCTTCACGTGCTGGTGCTAAAGCCCCGCTCGTTTTTGGAGATGACTTCTACTTTTGGTTTTTAATTTATTATTCTTTAATTTTACTATTTTTTAACTTTTTAGTTTTTTTGGGTTTTTTCCTTTTCTTTTTTCCGTATTCCTTGGTATTGTCCGTAATGGACTAATGTATTTTTCTTTTTAAAATTTTTTAAATTTAATTACACCAAATAAGCCATTATAAGCTACAATGAAAAATAAATCAGCTACAATGAAAAAACCATAAGTCATTGCCAAACTAAACACCACCGGAATGCATGAAAATTGAACATGGACAAGGCGAAAGCTTCCAAATAATAATTAACCAACACAACTTTTCACCTTGAAAATGATGGTGCTGCTTTTCGCCAATTCAAGAGAATGAGTTGGCCTCTAGGCTTCCAAATGCGATGGGAGGAACGCGCTGGAAAATTTTTCAAATCCGCTGTGCTCTGATACTAAATGTTAGGAGAAAACTCACATATTACAAATAAATAGAGAGGACATAGAAAGATTGTCTTGGCTGCAACTGTGTAACCAAGTTTTTTGAATCTCTTTTCTCTTTCTTTCTTATTTTTCTCTTCCTACAAAATTGGTTACAAGCATTAAGAGGAGCTGTGGCAGGAGTTGGGCTATAGGAAGTCGGTGGGTGGCGTATGGAGGGGAGGAGGTGCTAGGAGGAGCCGTGGCCGGGCCACAAGTGGAGGCGGTGACAAGGAGTCGGATGGATGGGGCTAGCAAGAGAGGTGATGGGGAAGAGTGAGGAGGAAGACATGGGACTGGGAGCATTCAGCGGCTAAGCCAAGAGAAAAGAAATGGGGAAAGTAAAAGAGAGGGAGAGGAAGGAAGGGAAGAGATGAGCTATTGAATGGCTTGAAAGCCATTCTATTGAATAGAAATGGGTGAGGAGAGAGATTAGGGAAGAGAGAGGAGGAGCGTGCACAATAAAAATTTTATTTGCAAATCTTAAATATCGAATACTCCGTTGAATGTTTAGCTTACCTAAGATAATTTTATTAGTTGTATTAAATTGCAACACTACACCAACAAAAAAACCATGACTATAAAAAATAAAAATAAATTAAGTGCCATCCATAGATCATCAACAAAACAAGGAAGAACATTCTCTCAGATCAAGAAAGGAAAGACACGATTCAAGAATAGAGAAAACCAAGAACACAGATAAACAAGACCAAGCCAACTCAAAACCATCCAGACAAGAATACTCAAGATGTAGATGGAGACTCGATGTATTGCTCTGACGAATGGTTTCACATCCACTCCTCTCGGGAGGACCAGGCTCTAACCCTAGAGCCAACCCACTCTCTAACCTAACTCCCATGGGAGGGAGAGGCGCCAGCCACCAAGGCTCAGCCGACCTGCTCAAACCTAACTCTTGCCACCCCTCCCTTTTTTATAGTCTCACAAGCGAACCCTAGACCTAATGGATCCGACCATTAGTCCAAACTGGGGACAACCCATTAAGCCCACCTAACACCGGGTTTTACTCACGCACGCTTCTCAAAATAGCTTCCATGTGGCCCCAATGACTTGTCATCAAGCCTCTCACGCGTCCGGATCCCACCGAACCGTCCTCGCTTGCAAATAACCCAAGTCACTTGGCGCACCACATCCTTTTCCTCGTGTATGACGGCACCCGGTATCCTTGACCGTCTGGACCTCGACTCCTCCCTAAGCCTAGTCCCGGTCCACCTCACCGTTGCCCATCATGTCCATCTTCGGTAGCTCCTGCTCTGGTTCCTCGTCGTCCCGGCTTGCAACCACCTCACTAGTCTCAATCATTTTCGGCGTCTCCCTGACCGTTCTAGACTTTAATACCTCCCTATGCCTAGTCCCGGTCCTCCTACGCCTCACCATGACCTAGCTCTAAAGTCCCGCAACCAATACAAACAAGCAAACTATCACATAGCACCACACAATACACAAGAATCATCAATTTGCACAATCAAAATATACGCACCCAAATTACTAATTCTAATCCTAGAACCAAGCAATATCCTCATATGCATAAAGCAACAAACACCCTGGTCAACCTTGACCAAAACACCAGTAAATCCACTGAACAACCCCAGCACAAAGACTGATCTTAAACGACTTACGAGTACTCGGATGCACAAGAAAAGAAGTACTCGTAGCCTACGAGATCCTTCCAGCAGCCCACGACCACACAACAATCTGTTACGACCATCAAAACACGGGCATACAGAATGCTACGACTATCGCAACGATTGCTACGGCTATCGCTTACTTCGGCTACGACTTACCCAACCAGGTCGCTATGACATATGATTACCACAACCGATAGCCACGATCACCGATTACACAGGCTTCGACTTTTGCACCCGATCGCTACGACTATCGAGCACCATAGCCTACGACCATCGATCGCAGGCTACGACTATCAACCAGAGCTACGACTTATGACTATCGAACACAAGCCAAGCAGAGCTACGACCATCGACTGGAGGCTACGACTACCAAGTCGTAGGAGCACCTGTCGACCACAAAGTCGTAAAAGCCTCTGCCGACCACCAAGTCATAAGACCTCAGCCGACCACCAAGTCGTAAATCCGAATGCCGACCTCTAAGCTATAAAATTGACTGCCGAGTCGTAATAACACCTATGACCACCAAGTCGTAACAGCGCCTACGACCACCAAGTCGTAACACAGGCTATCCATCAAATGGTCGTAAGGATGACTGCCGACCACCTCTGCCGACCGCCAAGTCGTAAGGCCTCAGCCAACTACCAAGTCGTAAGACCATACAGACAGAGAGTCAACTTCTTCACAAACCTCAAAAATCAAACTCAACCTCTATACAAATTATAATCCAAAGGTCAATTAATCATCACAACCATGGGGTGACCTCCACATGGTTTCACAAATTTTGGGGTTAGCACAATAACGCACGGGACAGAGAGAGAACGGGAAAAAACAAAAATAATCTGAGGCTTTATAAATAAATTAATCACCGACAAAATAGCTATATTAGACAAATAATCTAAAACAATAGAAATAATTTACTCACAATAAAATGACAAAATTAAACAACACCCGATAGATGCTACCCCTAAAACGGACTGGCCAGAGTCCGTTATTAATGAACGCACACCCCGATATAAATAGAATTAGTCCCAGATTTATTTAGAGAGGTAGATAAATGCATGCACACCTGCATAAAAATTTGAATAGGCATGATTGCATCCATAAAATTGGATAGAAATATTTCTATAGATATATTTGCGTGTGTATCTACTTAATCGCACCTGAGTCATAAATTACCAAAATAAACAAAATGCCGATTACACCCCTTAGATAAGCCACACAACTTCACGCCAGTAAAATAACGTCAAGTGACAAGTATATGATATATTTTAATTAAATTGGTGCAATCGATTTAATTGACTGTAGCATCACCCTAGGAGCACAAGCACATCAGCATATTGCATTTTATTCTTCTTTCATAAATTTAGTCGTAGCCTACGAATTAAATGAAGGCGACGATCCGAGTTACGGAAGGACTTCACTCAATCTTACCTGAGTCTGGATCTGTATTAAATATCAAGCAAGCTTATCCTTTGATCACTTACTTAGTTATTTAACCTGCCTAAAACTAAATTCCTGCAACTTATATTATTATGTGCATTAAAAATGTATTTCAAAATAAATTCAAATAAATGAGATAATAAAAGAGGTAAGATAATGAGATGAGAAAATAGAGGAGATAAGAGATAAGAAAGAGTATAATAGGTGGGTAGAAGGTGCCCTGGTCAGGAAAGAAAGGGAAAGGTTAAGGCTCTCTACATATAGGTATACATAAGGACCAAACAAATCTCACTCGGAAAGGGGGTCATACTTAAGTGTCGGTCATATTTCTGTTTTTGACGGGTGAAAAATGTTACACTGTTACGTTAGTATTTTTCTCCACAATGGGTAAGTAGTTATAAATTAGAGAAGGAACTCAGAACCGGTATAGAGCCCGGAAGTGGGGTATCCTAAGTGCATATATTAGCACAGGTGGAATGTTAGGTGAAGGAATAACCGACCCAACCAATGGCTATTTGAGGTCGGTGGATGTCAGGTGAGGGTGAGAAACCACCCCGGATCATCGATTAAGGATAGTTAGGTGGAGATATAATAATGTAACATGGAAAGACGTTCTATATTCTGGACTTGGCACCACATATAAGGAAATATGGGATACCCAGTTCGACAAAGCTCAGAGTAGCTATGGGTAAAGTAGCACAAACCTGCGCAGCGCTAAAAACTAAAATAATGAATTCATGCATGTCTCTTGAATTGGAGGCTACGGAGACCACTTGGGGTCTTTCTTCTCACTAAGTGATTAGTAGTATCTTCAAAAATTAAAACTTGAAAATTCCACTTAATTTGATAAACTATTTTCTAGAGAAAGAGATGAAATAGAAATTATGATAACAAGAAAGAGATGAATCATACAATACATTTCTTTGCTATTATTGCTTGTTGAGTACATTTGTACTCACCTTTGCTAGCAAATTCCTTTGTTAGATCTATGTCTGTTCGGGGACTATCTCAGGTTGGACGTGGAGTATTCAGACCTAAAGGATGTCGCGTGGGATAAGGACGAGCATATCGAGGATCTTGGCGAGTTGGATGCCGTACTCGGAGGTGGGGGACGAGCGGGCTGCCCTTAGTGTTTAGTCTTCGGGAATTAGGGTATTTAAATAATTGTATAGGGTATTTGTATAATTGGAGCCTACAAACGAACTTTTGTAAAAGTTATGTGGAATTATTGTAATTTAGGAAGTTGTGTATTTAAAGACTTTAGCCCTATGTGGCAAAAGTACTGTAATAACAAAGTACTATCTCTAGCTATTGTTCCGCTGCAACACTCTGGTAGGCTTATTATTAGTTAGAGCGGCGTTCTACCGGCTAAGTGAATAATAATCCGTTGCCTAAGTGTAGCACCCCACATACAGTCAAACTAGGATACTACTATGGAACGTCATCGCCAAAGTAAAGAAGAAATAATAAAAGCAACAATAGAAATCACAAGAAAATTAAAACCTTAAAGGTACTTTATTTAGAGAATCAACGGAAGCTGAAATAAATGTTTGCAGCATAGGACCAGTCCACTTCTAATTAAATGAAGAATAAAATAAAATGGCATAAATAGTGGCAAGCCATAGTGCTGAAACTCGAGTGCTCCCACCCATGCATGTTGCTATCACTTCGCTGGCCTTTTACCTGAGAATGGAAAGAGCAAGCGTGAGATTTGGAAATCTCGGCAAGTACCCAACAACGATCGCAACACAGTGAGTAAGAATATGTAATGCAACCAAGATAAACAAAGAACAAGCAATGCAAGCAAATAATTGACACATGTTAATGGCAATGAACTTAAGTTACCGGAAACACTGTTATAGATCAGTGACCGAGATCGTAGAAACAGTGTAGTTTGAGATAAAATAATTGACACAGGTTAATGGCAATGAACTTAAGTTACCGGAAACACTGTTATAGATCGGTGACGGAGATCGTATAAACAGTGTAGTTTGAGATAATTGTTATTTAGCAAGTTATAGCAAAGGAGCTGACGATCACATCCCACATACCCAGTTATACGAGAATAGTCAGTCACATCCTTGTCCTCGACTGTATAACCGCCGACGGAATGTAATATCTTGTTTAATGAGAATGTACGCCCCCATACGTTACCAGGTGGGTAGAAATCTCCCCTATATGTGGGTAATCCTGGGCCAGGTAACTGTCATTTCTTTTGTTAGTGAATTATCCAAGATGAAATTAGAAAGTTGAGGGTGAATTAAGTTAAAGTTATGAGGGTAATAGGTTGATACAGTTGAGAACGGAGAGACATGATTTGTGATACAAAGCGATGGAGAACGAAGATCTGATGATAGCGTACTAAAAGTTAGATCAAGACTAAGGACTTTGCGAATTCAGGCTTATGCGCTTTGAAAAGCATGCATAAGTGTAGTGTACAAGTTAAAACTAGTGTGTGGGATGATCGGGTTTCTCTATTTGTGTTAAGTAGATAGTATCCACTAAGTGTTAGATGAGGCTGGCTAGCACATCTATTTAACAGGTTGAGATAGAGACTTGTTGTCAACCATTCAATCATTCTCTCGTAAGACCAAATGATCATGAGTTCTACAGTTAGTGTTTAAAAGAAGTTGAGTGAGGTGGTATGCTCTCTTGTCCTCCAAGTAGAGTGACTGTAAAACCTTTATTCTCAAGTAGCAATACATTAATCTCTGTTTATCTATATGAATATCTCTCATGTTGATTTATTTGCTCTTGATTTGGCTATTTTTTTCTCCTCTCCCCTTCTTGATTTTGTTATATCAAGAACGTGTATGAGATACATATAACCTATAAAAATCAACATCTACCTACCTACATGTTCAAGTTCATGAAGATACCCGGTTTTTGCTCTTTTTGTCTCTTCGAGTGATTTCTTGATCCAGCTATTTTACCTCAATTTATTTAGTGTTCTAGCTTGCTACGATATGTGAGAATACATCTAAAGCCATCTTTGCTATCATTCACCCACGAGTAAGTCATATTCACCATTTTTTGTTTCTGGCCCGTTTTTGGTGCAACCTTCCTTTAAATGAAAAAATGTCAGAACTTTGTCAGCGATTTTCTTGATATTTCATTAGAATAGGTTCCTGACATCTTAGAGAATGTGCATATAAAATTTTAAGTGATTTGAAGTTTTGATTTGAGAGTTGGCTTAATTTTAGGTCTTAGTTTTAATGCAGCAAAGCTTTACAAACCCAATTCTCTTAAGTTCTTTTAAGATTTTTGGTTGAGTAGATTCCTAAGATCATAATCTAGTTTTGGTTCAAATTTCAAGTCTATTAGATTCTATAGATAAAAAGTTTCTTGGGTTTTTGTTTTTGAAATAGTACTCGATTTACTGTTCACATAGCTGAAATCACTGTAGCACAACAATTTTCAGAATTTTAGATTCTTGATCTTCATAGTTTCTTATAGATATTAGAGTGTAGGATTGATGAATACTTGAAAAAATTTGAAGACACCATTCACTGTCTCTCTGTTGGTATACCAGTCCTACAGAGTGTCTTCTCAATGATTGCATTCCTGTTGGTTAAATGATATAAAATTCCTCATTCTCAAAATAAAAAGTTGGGTTTGGCTAACCCCATCACAACGACGATCACGTACGTTGAGGTCGAGAGCCAAAGAAAAAGCGAGGGAGGCGACGATCATCGTACGTCCATGTTCTTGGCTTTCGCCGTCGAGCCGTAGCACCGTCCAATGTCTTCGGTTTAGTCGTCGTACCCCAATCCTAGTGTGTGCGTGCGTGTGTTGGGGTGGGGTGGGGGGTGGGGTTGAGGATTTGTAGCCCCATTCATGGGTGCTGAATTTTGGCTGCTGCTTGCATTGATTTTGGGCCTGTTCTTTTCATGCGAACATGGCTTTTGGCTGAAATTTTTGAATTTTGGTGCATTTCTGATCAGATTCTCGAGAGATAGATACTCACTTGCGATTTTGGCAGGTATATATGTTGGACTTTTAACGTGTAGATCGTTTAACCTGTAGACCCCGTCTTGAAAAAATACTCCGTTTGAAAGTTAGGTACTGTAGCAAAAGCCAAAAGCCACCGATTTCGGAGGAAAAGAATAGGTCCTTTATGGCGTGTCTGCTTTAGAATTGTGTTGCGTACTATGCTCTATGTATCTGCTGTCCTAACCCATCCTCCCATTTTAGAACGGTCTGTGTAACAAATGTATACTCCGGTAGATTTAGCATTCTTTGATCCGATGTATTTGTTTTCCAAACATTCTTTTTCAGCTGCGGCCAAAGAAGAGGGAGGAGACAGGTTCATTTGGCCCGTTAGTTAGACGGTCCGCACCACGCCGGCCTATGGGCTACTGGTAGTCTCATAGGTCGTGCAAGGTCGGTCTGAACATGGTTAGCCTGTCGGGTTGGTGTCGATCTATTTAGCCTATTTGATATGAAATTTTAAAAATAAATATAAGAAAAATCTTAAAAAATATATATAATTCAAAAAATACAAAATAAAATTACCGTTTATGATGTCTGCCATTATCACAGACAGTTCTTATCTAGAACCGTCTATGATACTTCACAAACAGTGTGTTAAAAACCGTCTGTGATAATGAATTTATCACAGATAGTTTGTATTAAAACCCGTCTATGAAAATACCACAGACAGTTATTCGTATAAACTATCTGTGATATTTGTAGCACAGACGGTTCCTAGGAATCATCTGTGATGTAAGCGTCCAGTTTAGTCTCTTTTGTAGTAGTGTTACTAAATAGGTTTCACATGTGTTTGAATTTAAACTTGTTGATATTTCTGAACATTTTTTTGAATAATTTCATAAATTATTCAATACTTTTATTTTTTTAAGTTCTACATTTCTTTCTTAACTTCTTTATCTTTCCTATTTTTCAATTTTTTTCTGAATGTTTAGTGGATCTCCTGAATTTGCTCTCCTTTTTTGTGCTTTTACTTTTATTAAATATTGTTTCGCTATTAATTTTTTAAATTTACTTCTTTGATGTATTAAATCCTTCCCCGTTTAATATTATTTGACTTTTCTATTAATAAATTGAAATAGTAATATTGGTAAAGTGATCCGAATACATTGATTGATTTCCTTATGGATGGCCAATCTTAAAATGATATTACTGATTTAACGTGTCTTTCCTTACTAATTATGCAGTCAATTTTTTTTAGACTAAAGGCTTAGCTTCCATTAAACCACAGGTGCAGCTAAATCGTTGACCAACCAGCATTTACAAATTCAGGGACCTCGTCATTCCATAACATAACGGGACGCGGCCCCAAAATCGACAGCCTTGGGAATGGCAACAGATGAGCATGTTTTTTTTTTATGTTGTGTCTTATGATTTTTTTTGTTCGTGAGAAAGTACGAAGAGAAAGATTTATTTATGATTTTGACTGTTATAAATAAAGTTATTAAAATATCTATTATAATCAATATGTATATTTTATCTGAAAAAGATATTTTCTTTAATAGAAAACCAGCTTTTCAAGCTAAAAAGAGAGGCCGCCTCTTGGTGATAATAGGAATATCAACCATTGGATCTTTCAAAAATAGATGGTTTGCACTTAAAAATCTCCATTATTACTAATAGAAAAGTGGCATCATAAAAGGAGAGCCGCACATACTCAGTTTTGAACAAAACCAGATGCAGAACTGATTTCTGCCAGTGCAGAATATCACGCATCGTCCTTAGCTAGCTAGACATATATAATGCGCTTGTTATCAGAAACGTTTATCACATGGCTTCAGATGAAGAGAAAATTGATACTTTACCATCCTATTCGGTGGGCTTCGACAAAATACCACTCCTTAGAATGACCACTATAAAATACCACTCTTAACATTGACACTTTGATTATTTGCCATTTTGAGGGTTTTTTAGGATTCTTAATTGTTTTTTAACCATTTTCAGATTATTTGCCATGGGAAAAAACACATTTGCCCTTGGCCATTTGTTTGATGCGTGCCTTGCTCCTCAAGGACTGCCCCGCTACGCGTGCTAGTTCAGCCATGACTGTGCGGTGCCACCGATGGTCTAGTGCAGCAGACGGTGATGAGGATGAGGTTATTGAGGCTTTCAATCGGGGTTCTACCTCTGCCCATAGAACTATCTTTGATGATTCATCATGAACTGCTTATGTTGAGAAGCTCTGCAGATCGGGCAGCCTCCCTGATGTTGTTCGGATCCTGCGGCATTTGCACGATGAGCAGATCCATGTAGACTTGGGCACGTTTAATATGTTACTGCAGCAAACAGGTGAAGCAAATAGCTTCACTCTTTTCGCCAAAGTATTCAGATACTTGCTGCTTTCCAAAGTGGCTCCTGATTTGATTTCTTATATGAATGTCACGAGGGCCCTTCAGAATTTGGATGACCCCGAACTAATACTCAAGTTTGTAAGAGAAATTTTGGAGATTACACGTGGCAGAGATCCTACAGTGGTGAATCATGTTATTTTTGCCACAGCTAAGTATGGACACATTGATAAAAGTTTGATCATATTTGAAGAATTGAAGAAAGACCAGACAGGCTTGGATGTCGTCACATTCAACGCCGGGAGGGCAAATGTGTCTTTTTCCATGGCAAATAATCTGAAAATGGTTAAAAAAACAATTAAGAATCCTAAAAACCCTTAAAATGGTAAATAATCAAAGTGTCAATGTTAAGAATGGCATTTTATAGAGATCATTCTAGGGAGTGGCATTTTGTCGAAGCCCACCGAATAGGATAGCAAAGTATCAATTTTCTCGATGATGAAGGACCATAACATAGAGTTTTTTGCAAACTCAAAACCATCCAGTTGTGGAAGCTAACCTAGAAGATTGTGATATTATGTATATATATTTCACTTTTGTGGGCCAATATCGTGCCATAACACGTTCGGATGCGATGAGAATCAAATGCTCACTTTACACGCGTGCATACCTAGCGAATCAGAAGAATTCTTGATTCCACGTACTGGCCCAGAGAGAGGCATATATCAGAATGCACCACCAGGAGGAAGCCCATCTCACCTTGCAAACACCCACCTCACCTGAGAACCAAGACTCTCCGGTGGCCGCCGGCCGGCGAGATGGCCGACCACCTGCCGGACGAGAGCTACGGCGACGGCGACGTGCCTATTGAGCGTGCAGAATACTTGCACCAACCCTCGCCAACGCCATCCAGGGAGAGGCTCCCTAGTCCTGACGCTTTTGATCGGCCGGTAGCATCTCTTCTTCGTTCTTTACAAAATTTTAAACAGCTAGTCGAAATTTCATAAGGGGCAACCGCTTTCATTGTTTCTTCGTAGCTAGATCGATTTGCGGCCTGTGCAATTGTGTGCGGCAGTAAAGGATTGTCGTTTCCAGTTTTTTTTTTTCGATCAGTTGTTTCCCGTTTTCGTTATTGGAGACACATTAGTTACTGATGATCTACCTAACAGTCGGAGACAACATCAACCGGTAGTTCGAAAGTAGAAAGAGGGAAGAACTAAGATAGAATTTGAATATCTTAATAATAATAAGTTTTTTTTATGGCTTACGATTATTTCTAATCTTTTAAGTTTAAAATAGATTCCAAATAATTAACATCCAAGGATTATGGCTGTGATTTAACTGTAATTAGGTCCCTTCCGGTTGAGGGATGGATGTTCTTCTTTCTTTTTTAGAATTTATGGAGTTTTTTCTTCTATGGCAGCACCTGTAAAGCACATGTCATCGGTTTTTAGGATATAATAGTAAAAGCTAGCCGAATTATTCACGCAATCGCGTGGCTAGATACTACAAAGCATTTATTTATATCGAAATATAGAATTGTACATATTATATAACTCTAATTCTTATTATAGAAATACAGTTGTTAACAACTATAACATCTTTTGTATCTATATCTGATTAATCTCAACTGTTATAATATGTGCCTACCAAAAATCAATGGTGTAGATCTTTTTCTTTTTCCTTCTATTAATGTGAAAATTTATAAGTATTAAGAGCGAACTTGGCGGCCTTTTTCTATCATTTTAGTAATATGATAGATATATAGATCAATTAAGGTACGAGCCTACATTGATGGAGCCTATTAAATTTGTGACATTACCACCTATCTTTTGTCGCAAACAAGTGACATTTTCAACATTGTCATAGTTTTCAAAACACAACTTTGACCATCAAATTATATTATAATATATTTGTAAAACCTAATAAATTTTTAATATTAAAAATAATTCAATTTTCAAGATAAATCTATATTCATATTATTTTTATATGGATGATTTAAATATTTATAAAGGTACTGTTGGTTAAAGTCAAAACAGTTTGACTACACACATTCTAGCTTTCTTTTTAGAATTACACGCATTAATTCTAGCTAGGTAGGAAATTACAACACAAATGGATAAGATAACATATCTAAATTTATTATATTATTTTTATTAAATAAAGAAGGAAGCCAACGCGTTCGCTCTCACACGCTAGAAATTCCTACATCAATTGGGACAAAAAGACTACCACTTGTTGTCAGAATCGTGATCCTTAATTAGATTGGACACTACTACAGGAAATGTCATCACAGACGGTTCAAAAACGTCATCACAGACGGTTTTGCGAACCGTCTGAATTTATGGGTCAGTGATAATACGAGGTCATCACGAGCGGTTTTCAACCGTCGTGATAGCTCAAATCACGACGATTTTTAACTAAAACCGTCGTGATATCGAGATAATCCCGCGGTTTTAACTAAAACCGTGCGGGATTATCGATATCACGACGGTTTTAGTTAAAACCGTCGTGGTACATGATAATCACGACGATTTTTAATTAAAAACCGTCTGAGATTATCAAATATCACAGACGTTTTTTAGTTAAAAACCGTCTGTGATATTCCTTCTACCCCTAAATCTATTCCTATTTATTGGCTAGCCTTAGGAAATGCTAGCCATGCCCTCTGAAACAAGCAGATGAACAAGTATATAAGGCATCCATAAACATCCAATACACATCACATTTCATTCACAAACATAAAGTATCCACTTCGCAAATGAATCAATTGAATTGAAATAAAATATCCATTACATCGCATTACAATGCAATAAAATTCATGGTGCATGTGGAACTGTCCTTCCGACTTTATGACTTGAGCCACCAAAAGTACGCCAACTCTCCTCGAATTCGTGAAATATCGGGTGTTCCAATGCGTTGACGGGATGTACGCACTGTGGATAGGGATATGAATGTACGTATATATGTAACGTGATAAGTATGAAGTAAATATGGAAAGATTGATAAACCTTGGAATTGGTGATCCTCGAGGAATCGAGGAGTAGGTCCATATGGTAGCAAACATAGAATCCACATGTGTTGCCCGTGTTCTTGGTGGCACCGCAAAAATAGAATGAGCAATAATTCAAGAGGCATTAATACGAATGCTGCATAGGATTAATTAATGTGTAATAGCGAATACCTTAAAATCTCGAGTATGTCTCGTGCCTTTGGCCCTTGCTTCGAGACACCCCCATTTCAACGTACATCGCGAACGCCCTCGTGATTCAAAAAGTTAACCTTAGTCAATCGGAATGAAAGAAAGAGTACAATATAGGTATGTATGGAGAAAATAAACTTACCTATCGATTACTTGGGCGACAACTGTGAAGTCTATTTTATTCTTACTTAAGGAATCAAGGTAATATACCTTGTTCCATTTTGGTACAATGACTATTAAAATCCAATGAAAGTTTTGATTGTAGGGCATAAGTATATAATCCTTATTGTGTTGAGTCCGCCACGATGCAATGTACCTCTCGACGACGGACATATCCTCGTCGATGGTATACTGGCGACCATGTGTGGGTCCAAGAAACCAACCGATGATGACGGGATGTTCTAGCTTTAGTCCGCACGTGTCTACATATACACACACGAAAGCAACAAATTATATATGGCATTTATCGGTATGACATGAACGGAGATCGTGATTGTGCACACTTACGGCGTCCAAAGATCGAATGAGTGAGGCGTCGAGGCGTTGGCGTGAAAAGATCGAATAAGTCCTCAAAGGCGACCACGAAGACACCGTCTTGAAAATCGTGATGGAAATGCTCCAACGCGAATTTGACAAAGATACGATCTGCGTTAGCCCTCGGCTTATTGGACTGCTCCATGTACCACTTGTGCAATTGCGGCAACTAATTGGTAGGTGTTGGAGGCCCTTTTCTCGAGCAACGGCTCGCCAAGCACGAATTTACGGGCCAATGGCGGTGCGGGCCAATATCATCATTGGTCTTCGTGCTTTGCCCTTGCGCCCTTCTCGCCTCGGTGTGGGTCGACTTTACTGTGAGTCGACTTTAAAGGTAGCAATGGGGCAAGTTGCTCTGGCGAAGAGCACACTGGAGATAGCACCGGTGCAGCTAGCGGTGGTGGAGACAAGTCTTGCGGTGGAGATGGCACCGGTGCAGAGATCGATCCCGCCACCGGTGAAGAAGCCTCCGTGGAGATGTCGCTTTTAGGCCACTTTGGATGAATGTTCCAATGGCACGCCTAGAGCCACGATCTCGTCGTTGGGCGGCTTGGTGGCGGGACGACCTCAAAATTAACATGCACACCATCCACATGAACTTTTGCGAAGCTGGCGCTAAATCTTGACCGTGCACCCCGGCCCGATACGGTCGATATGCTCGGCCCCAAGCAACAGACAAGGGAACGGAGGCATATCTCACTTGAGCTGCACTTGGAACGTGGCTCCTACATAACGATACGAAATTAGCTCATCGAATAGGCCTATCAATGGAGCAAGCATTCGAGATAATAATTATTACCGGATGTCGTCCACGAAAATCGGCCTCGGTTTGCGTCGGATTGGACGCGCAACTACTCGGATGGTTGTGCGGGCTAGCTAGCATAGGAGCGGGGCGGCTGCTGATTTTCCGTCTGCTTCCGCACCTCATCTCGATTTTATCGGCGGATCACTCATTATCTCCTCTCTTAGAGTAGCCTTGAGCTCTTCTCGGCCGTGCGTCACGCTCGGCTTTGTTTCTCTTCGACGATACATTTGAGTCATCTTGGCTCCATGTTTCCATGGAACGTAAAGCCCAAGGCCTCTCGTCGACCCGGTGCTCCTTGTTTCCCGGGGCATGGAGTATATCTTTCTCCCTTGTTCCATGGAATGACCCCGGAAGATTCAACAATCAACGCTTCTCGCAAGAGCACGACATGTCATTTCACTGCACGAAGTTGTGGAGTAATTACAAGCTACGTAGTTCGATCGATATCTTACCAAGCTACCGAGACACTTGCTGGTCTCGGGGTTTGAAAGGAGACATCCCGATGTCGTTGTAGATGACCTTGCTCTAATCCAATTTCGAGCGCGGTCATCCGGATATTGGCAAATGGCGGGCGATGTCCGCTGTGGTACTGTTCGTCCTCCCTCCTCTCTGCGATTTTACCCGCATACCCAATCGTGCAAGTCTGTGGGGTGTGTGTTTTTGCCTGGAGGGCCTTGTGCGCCGCACTTGTACTTTTGAACTCTTGGTTGTCTTCATCGCCTTGAACTCTTCCCATTGTGGTTCCGTGAATAGGTATTTTTGAAAGGGTGTTTCGTCCTTCTCCACGTAGTCCTTGACAAGCGTGCTTTGAAGTTCTTCCATGCTTTGCATGCCCCTAGCAAGGCTTGTCGTTGCACGGCGTCTTGGTGTTCTTCTGGGATCTCGAACGATGCCAAAATTTCTGTCACCAGCTCATGTTTCCGAGTCACAGGCACACTCTTCCACGAATCGAATGTGATTTCAATTCGTTGTCGTGCAACTATTCCGATCGTTCTTCTCCATGCGCTTACTGCTTTGGGAGGAAAGAGAGGGACCCCAGATACATCGACTTGTGTGATGGTAAATCGTCCCTCGGGCTTCTTTGATAGCCCTCTTCCTTGGCGTCTTGATTTTGGAGCGGGCGCCTCGGCGATGATGTTGAAGAATGCGCGGATGACATGTTACTATTCGACAATTTGTGGGTCTATTAGGATAAAAATTTGCGATATAAGCATAAATATAATTCCTCTATAATTATATAAGCACACCAATGACATCAATCCATATATACAAATCATAATTTAAAGACAACAAGTGACAGATAATTTAAAGACAACAAGTGACAGTAATTAAAAGACAACAAGTGACAGTAATTAAAAGACAACAAGTGACAGTAATTAAAAGACAACAAGTGACAGATAATATATTCTTCAAAGCTCACGATTAACAATAGTTGCATGATATGAGCATGAATCAAAAGACAACAAGTGACCGTAATTAGAGCTCAAAGATTAAATCCTCCAATCTCAGCATAAGATTTTAATCATCATAGAGCAACAACCGATCCCACAAGCAATCTATGTCCTTCAAGACAACAAAGAAGTGAAGTGAAGTGAACAAGAACGGAGATGGGGAATGGATTCAACCGAAGGGTAGAAGTAGCAGAGGGCACCGAGGAGGTGGACGGCGACGGGGTTCCGCGGCGGCGACGGGCCTAGGGAGGAGGACGGCGACGGGGTTCCGCGGCGGCGACGGGCCGAGGGAGGAGGACGGCGACGGGGTTCCGCGGCGGCGGCGGTGCGAGGCGGGAGGACGGCGACGGCGGCGAAAGGACGGCGGCGACGGGGTTCCGCGGCGGCGGCGGGTCGGAGGCACGGCGGCGGCGGCGGGGCCGATGGGCTCGATCGAGATCGCTAGAGCGACTAACCCTAGTGGGGTGCGCGTGGGGTTATATAAGGAGAGTATCACGACGGTTATAAACTAATAACCGTCGTAATATATATATCACGACGGTTCTCAATTGTTAACCGTCAGTGATATATTATCCTGACGGTTATTAATTTAGAACCGCTCGTGATATGTCGCTCGGCAGTGGGGCCCACCGGTCGGTCTCGAAAAAAAAAGAAAGGCTCAACCTCGGCGCCGCGTGAGCGGGGCTCGAACGCGCCGAGGGAGCCGGGGAAGGAGTGAGCGACGGTAGCCAACCCGCCGCTCGGTTTTATCTCACACTATAATGGTAAGTATACTCATTATCACAGACGGTTCTGAATTGTTAACCGTCTGTGATATATGATCACAAACGGTTATTAATTGAGAACCGCTCAGATAACCCATCAGTAGTTACCAACCAAAGCATTCATATACATCACCTACCGATTCATCAACATCACCTACCAAGATTCATACACATTTTCTCGGATAAACATCAATTCACATATACATCACATACATGCATTGTTATATACATAAATGCAAATTCACATATACATCACATACATGAATTGTCATTTTCAACATTCACCTAAATATCACACATTTTGAACAATTGGGTGTATGACTCAATCCACTTGCTTAGTTCCTTTAAAAATTAGCCCTTCATGATGATCAGTGCGTACGTAACTAGTTTCGTCACGTTGTTCATCATCGACCCTTATGCCATTTCCAAAAGGAGGTAACTCGTCAAATTGATTGTATTCTTCCTTATCCACTACATTCTCTACTCCGACAATTCTCCTTTTTCCATGAAGAACTACATGTCGTTTCTTATTTGCCGGGTCGGTTACATAGAAAACTTGAACAACTTGATTGGCGAGTACGAATGGTTCGTCTTTGTACCCGACACGTTGGAGGTCCACGGTAGTGACACCGTGCTTGTCAACCTTCACCGTGGCGAGATGCACCCAACGGCGAAATAAGGGATCTTGAAAAGCACGTAGTCGAGCTCCCAAATCTCTTCTATGAATCCATAGTACGATCTTCTCAACCCATCGGCATCGAACGCATCTATCGGACACCGCTGTTCTGGTTAGTGCTCTTTACATCCTAATCCTGTGTATAGAATGTATACCCATTTATATCATACCCTTGCCACGTCACAACTGTAAATGTTGGTCCTTTGCCAACCATGTCAACAACTCACTTTGCGAGCTCCTAGCGATTTGGTCCTTCAACCATTGGTTGAACCGAGTGTTGTGTTGCCTCATGATCCAAACATCGGCGCTCCGGATTACATTGTCAAGCACATCCTTGTCTTGGTCAACATAAGCGCCACTTCGATCATGTGTTGCAAGACGTGAAATGGGCTTGAGTATACGCGTCCATATCCGGGTGATTGATTTCCTTCCGATAGTTCCGATACCCTTCACCTCCCTCATGACGAGATTGAGGCACACCTATCGGTTGAATATGAGCCATATAATCGACACAAAACTCAATGACCTCTTCGCTTGCATAACCTTCGACGATGTCGCCCTCGGTCGAGAACGATTCCGTACGTGGGACTTGAGAATTCCATGAACCTCTCAAATGGGTACATGCTACGTGGAATACAGCCCACACATTTTTATCTCCCACACAAGGTGAACAATGAGATGGACCATGATATCGAAAACGAAGGAGGAAATACATTTCAAGATGACATAGAGTCATCACCACATCGTATTGCGAGCATCTAGTCCTTCGGGATCGATGACCTTCGAGCAATTGTGTTAAAAATAACATAGCCTCATAATTGTCTCTCGGACTCTAATCGGTAAAATATTTCTAATTGCAATAGGGAGCATCATGTCATCGACACATGACAATCGTGAGACTTCATGCCATTTAACTTCAATTCTTGCATCGAAACAAGTTTCTTGACGTTGCCGAGTAACCGACGGAACTTTGACACCATGCAAGCACGCACGCTCGCTTTTCTCCACCTTGGACAGATCGTAACACGCAGGGGAAGGTATGTTCGTCCATTGTCATTGCATGTCGGTGCTAACTCGGCCCGATGTCCATTTCACCAAGTCAAGCCGTGCATTGACGCCGCCCTTTGTTTTATCACGAATGTTCAAGAAGAGACCAATCAAGTCATCACATACATTTTTTCTACGTGCATGACGTCGATGCGATGTCGAACATCTAGGTACTCCCAATAAGGTAAGTCCCAAAATATTGATCTCTTCTTCCGTGTTTTCTCACGAGCCCTCAATTTGCGTCCCTTTCCGAGGACAACATCTAAATCCTTAACCATATTATAAACCTCTTTTCCTTTTAAATGTCTTGGAGCTGAACCGTCTTCCTTCTCTCCATCAAATTGTTTCTTCATCTTGCGGTATGGGTGAGCCCTCAAGGAACCGACGGTGGCGCATGTAAACGGTTTTGCGTGAGTGTTTCACCACACACTCTCGGTACCATCTAAACAGTGAGTACAAGCTTTGGCACCTTTCGTACTTTGGCCCAATAGGTTAGCAAGGGCGGGATAATCATTTATGGTGCGAGAACAATAAAGAGCGCAAAGTGAAGTTCTCTCGTTTGTACGCATCCCATACTGCACCCTTCGCTCCATAGTACTTTTAGATCTTCCACCAATGGTGCTAGGTACACATCAATATCATTCCTGTGTTGCTTTGGCCCTTGGATAAGTATCGACAAAGAAAATATACTTTCGCTTCATACACAACCAAGGAGGAAGGTTATAGATGCAGAGTCACGGGCCATGTGCTATGTCGGTGCTCATGCTACCGAAAGGATTCATTCCATCTGTACTCATCCGAACCTTATATTCCTTGGTTCTCGCATCAAGTCTCGCAAAACTCCTATCGATGTTTCTCCATTGGGCGGAATCAGCAAGGTGTCTTAGCATTCCATCTTTCTTGCGCTCCTCCGAAAGTGCCAACGCAGCAATTTTGCCTCCTTTGGATTTGCAAAAACCTTTTCAAACGGGAATTATAGGAAAATACCATGCCACCTTACCAGAGGTCCTTTCTTCACCTCTGTTCCTCGCCATCATCGATTGATTGTTACGTTTGTATCGGGATGCGTTGCACACGGACATACATGCATGTTTTCATACTCTTTACAGTGCAGGATACGATCATTCGGACATGCATGTATTCTTTCTACTTCAATTCCCAATGGACAAAGCACCTTCTTGGCTTTATACGTGGTTTTAGGCAACTCATTTCCTCCGGAAGCATGTCCGCTAAAAGACCCAGCAGTACGTGAAACTTTGTCGGTCCAACTGTTGCTTGCCTTTAATTTCAACAGTTCAAGCACGGCCGACAACCTCGTGTACTTTGACCGCAACACGTGAACAAATGTTTCTCCGAGTCCTCCATCAAGCCACGGAATTTAACATACTCTCTCATCATAATTCTCTTCTACATCGCTAAGCATCTCGATCCAGATTGTCATCGTGCAACCTATCCGTATCCGAACCACAATCGACATCATCCGCGCCATGTCATTCACTTCACCGGCGATGTCATCCGCGGCATATCATTCACTTCACCGCGATGTCATCCGTGACATATGATCATTCACTTCGCCATGACAGTCCAACACGTATAACCCTTTTGAAACCCTCCGAATCAAGTGCGCTTCAATTTGCCCTCGGTTCTTAAACATCTTTAAATTCTCGCAATCGGACATGGACAAGTACATATATTCCACCCCTTATTCAACATATCCTCCTCGGCGGCTCTTGTAAAAGCGAACCGCCATTAATATACTCTTCACTCACACGGCTCATGGCATACATCCGACTTGGTCCTACGTTACGTACATACATAACAACTCAAGATTAAAATTAGCTTAACTAATTACTACTACATATATACCGGCCACATGTATTATATTGAGGTTTAATTTGCTAGCTCAATTCATATTATAAACACAACAGCTATTATATAACCAACAATTTTACAAATTAACCATCTTCAATAACACTCACCAATTACTTAAATCTAAATTGTAATGCAATTAAAGAAAAATAAATTATCTTACTAACCATATCGATCTAGAGCTAGCCACCGCCAGAAAAGTATGAATTGAATGAATCTTCAAAGCTCAATCTCTGCCTCTTCCCACCAAAATAACTGGCCTCAAATCGCCTAGGCTCGAGTGCGCAGCAGTGGCTACAGATCTGGATCGAAATGAAGACGAGGCGGCCTGAGCAGCGCATTAAATGCTTCGTGGCATTATCACCGACGGGTTTTTATTGCAAACCGTCTGTGATTAAAACCCGTCTGTGATCATTCACAGACGGTTTTATATTAAAACCCGTCTGTGAAAAGCTGGTTATCGCAGACGGTTCTTAATAAACAACCGTCGCGTGATAACCGCTTTTCACGAGCGGTTGTTTATTAAAACCGCTGCGATAACCAGCTTTTCACAGACGGTCGTTTATTCAAAACCGTCTGCGACGTTGACAACACAGACGGTTGTTTATTAAAAACCGTCTGCGATAACAAGCTATGATAATGAAAAGTCAGAACGTATCTCTTGTGTTTCGTGTAACGTATCTCCTTCGTTATACGAAGCGTCTCTTTGGTATACGAACCGTCTGTGCTGAAGGTTAAATATGCGCGCCAGTTCTTGTACATACGTACTGTGTCCTCTCATCTGTTCTTACTACCTCTCTTCATCTGTACGTGCTGTCTATTTCATTAAAATGTCTACTGTTCAGCTTCTGATCATCTCCTTCCTCTCTTCTCTTCATCGTGAATTGTTCGCCGCAATCTTACACAAGCGGCCGCAATTCTAATCGAGCTGCTCGCGGTCACGCCTCCTCTCCTTCCCCAATCGTCTTCCATCCGTCACCGACCGACCATCCGCCGTCGGCAGAGGCGTCTCGATGCGGCTCAAGACAGGGAAACAGCCATTACCCTCGTTCTACTATACAACGTGCGCAAAGCCGAAGAAGCAGTTGTCGCCTCAGCATAGGTCGATGGATAGCATTGCCGATCAATTAGATCCGGCAGATTCTGAGGAATCATACAATGCTATCCTCTACGAGATAATGACGTCGCCGGCGTTTGCCGGTACCGGAGGAGGAGGTGCCGAGGACAACGACAATGTTAGCGGCGTTCGAGAACTCGCCGGCCCTCCTCCAACTCCCAAAGGCGAAGAAGCGTCTGAAGCCCGTAAGATTAGAATCGAAATGCTTTATCTCTGCGACATTTGTAATAAATCTCCCTCCACTTGATATTAATAAAATTGTCTTTTATTTCTGATCCCCTGTGTCTTTACATATTTGAATTATGACAGACGGTTTTTTATTACAAACCGTCTGTGATAATTCCAGATTATCACAGACGATTTTTAATACATACCGTCTGTAATACTAAGTATCACAGACGGTTCATAAGTAACAACCGTCTGTGATAGTTCAACCCCGCCTTCATCGAGATATCTCAAAGGGATTATTACCCTTATAGAGTAAGCAACACCGAGTGAACCACCGGCAATCGCCGATCTCTCTCCCCTCGCTCCCTCGGCTGTTCGAGCCCCGCTCACGCAGCGCCTGAGGTCGAGCTATTTCTATTAAATCCGTCGCTGACATGTGGGTCCCACCTACAAAAGTTCAAAAAAAAGACATTTCCAGATTCTTCGGTGAGCAGCCGATCGACATACCCGACTTCTTCGGTGAGCGACTATCCATCTGCTTCTTCCCACTTCTCCGTCGATCGGCTGCTCACCGAAGAATCTGGAAATATCTTTTTTTTGAACTTTTGTAATAAAATTGCCTTGAATTTTGCAGAAAAAGAAGGATTGTCGGAGTGGACATCACATCTCGACGATGAGTCGGCATCGTCGAGGAACATGCAAATCAGAGGCAAGCACAAAACTCAACAACACATTCGGATCGATCTATTACGGGATGACAAGCTAACAAACCCTTCGTGGCACGACGGTCCACACTAAACAAAACACACTTACGACACTTACGGCAAGAGTGTGTTCTTTAGTATGAACCGTTCGTGCGCGATGGAGGAGGTGCTAGCTCACGGCGGAGGAGATGCATACGGAAGCTAGCTAGTGGATGAACTCACGCGTGACTAGTACCGTGGAAAGGTTGATGGGGAGTTATTAATAAGGGCCCGGCCGTGGGAGGAACCGGTGCCGGCCATTCGATGTGGAGAGAATAGACGGGTGAGATCGAAATCACGTATACGCCAATTATTGGTGACATGTATTATTACACACCAATTATCGGTGACATGGGATTATCACGCACGGGTTTTACTAAAACGTCGTGAATTATCACGACGGTTTGTTACTAAAACCGTCTGTGATAACCAGATTATCACAGACGGTTTTTAGTAACAAACCGTCTGTGATAATTTGGGATTATCACGACGGTTCTTAATACGGACCGTCAGGATATTAAAGTATCACTGACGGTTCATAGGTATGAACCGTCGTGATACTTTTTTTCGCCGACGCCACCAACACAGGCGGTGTTCAAATTAAAACCGTCTATATTACTATCTGTCGCAGACGGTTTTATAAAACCGTCTGTGATTTGCCGTCTAGTATTAGCCTTTCTGTAGTAGTGGGAGGTTCTTTAGCAGGATCATGAATCATATAATTGATGTAGAATCTAAGATCTTATTGGATTCTATGAAAGAATATTTTTAAAAATCTACCATGTATTTCAACACTACTATATTTTTAAACTATACTTTTAGAACTTGTGTTTACAAAAATATAGTTCAAAGAAAGATCATTTGTTATTTATAGATATTATAATGGGCATGAAGAGATAAAAAAGTAAAAATTTACAATTAAAAGGACATATACAAATAAGTATTTATAATAAATCACTAGAATTCATAGCATAGGATAGAATCATACGAAAATTTTGATCACGATACAAATTTTTGGTAGAATCGTAATAATATTAAGATTCTACCAAATTAAGACTCTATCTAGAAGCGGATGATCCAATCAATCTAGGGTCGTGGAATCATAGGATGGTGTGATTATAATCGATATTATGATAACCATTGCAGATTAATTAAATATATATTAGAACAATTATATTTATATAATAAATACAATTCTATTTTTAATCATAAATATTAGAGTTGTATAACAAATATAAATCTGTTTTTGAATAAAAACATATGTATTGCGTGCATTTGCGTGAAAAATTTGGCTAGTTCTAATGATGCAATAAACCATTAACTGTTATAATTTATCTGATGATGCAAGCTTTTGCTCCAGGATTATTACCGACGACGTTTCGCCTGTCACTACCGGGGTTATGACGATTGCGACAGATATTTCAATTGCACGTACAAATATCCTACATATATATAGTACATTTAAAATCTATCACAACATTACTCTCTAATATTATATTCCTCCTTTCCATTTGAGCTACCCAGAGCATTTGAGCGACCCAGAAATGCACTCTATCGTCGTAGAAGGGATTTCGACGTCGACGCCATTGGTGACAGCAGCATCGGGTTGAGCACAAACCCGAGGCTGAGGGCGCGGCGAGAGATCAACGCGAGATCATCAACTCACGACGAGTTCGAGACGGCGATGAGGCAGCTCAAGAAGACGACATACAAGCCGGCCTGCTCCTCGAGCCCACAGAAGCAAACTGCCCTGAAGAGGGTGATCTCGGGCATCTTCCGAGCTGGGACTCCGAGAACCGAGGCGGCGGCGCCGAACGGGGAGGAGGAGGAGGAGAAGGCATGCATCATATGCCTGGAGGAGTTCCGGCCTGGGGAGCAGGTGGTGGTGACGCCGTGCAACCACATGTTCCACCAGGGGTGCGTCGCCCCCTGGGTGAAGGGGCACTTCAGCTGCCCGGTGTGCCGATCCGCGCTCCGCAAGAGCGGCGGGATTAACGTCGCCGACGACGGCAACAGCGGCGGCGAAGATGCCAGTGCAGGTTGGTCTGGTCTAGAGTCCATGATAATGGCCATGGGCATGGAGTAGCTAGGCCCTCAGCTTCGCGTACGTTTGATGAATCAACCTAATAAGGCCATGCATGTACATCGTATATATAGATCGTCACTCGTCAGAGATCGTGTACGTACGCCATAAGAGAAGCACCGGATGTTTTCTTCAGAAGTACTAATTGTCAGAGGTTTTCTTTTCCACCTACCTTCTGAAATGTATATCGTACTTCGATTTGTATCGGTACCGTGTGAAGAAAGATCAAAACACAGTGAATAATGTGATGCGAAGGAAGCAGGCTTGGAAGTGAACAAATAACTTATGTGTAGTACACCTGCAGAAGCGAATTGAAAGTGCAGTTAAATTAACGAATCTAAAGGTCTAAAGATTCAAAAACTATTATTAACCCATGGAACTGAAGAGAATCGATCTGGTCACGCAACACCTCGGATGAATTGGGAATGGACTAAATTTTGATCTTGCCTTTTTCACTGGTTTCTAATATTCAGTTCAAATGAATTAAGTGCAGCACAATGCATAACTCTTTTGTTTTATTTTATTTGCGTATGTAGAGCCGGGTCACCACTTACGGTACCCGTGAACAATCCTCCATGTACTCACGGGCATGGTTTTCAAAACTGGTTTCGAGTTTTTACCGGAGGGTCCCATAACACCGATATCACTGGTAACGAAAAATTTTCGGCCTGAATTTTTCAAACCTAATTTTAATTAAAAAACAGAAAACATTGGAGTTTTTCGGCCAAAAAATTCAAACCAAATTGGTATGACTCGGTGTAAATCGGTGCAAATTCAAATTTGATCAAAAATATGTGAGATCGATTTGTATTCAAACCGGATGACCGATAGAACCGTTTTTTCTAAAATCATGCTCACCAGTTGGGAAATCTGGAAAAAAAAACATAACGCCGGGATTTTTCGAAACAAGTCGTCTATGCCGACTGCTCTAGTTTCGAAGATCAAGGAGGAGGCAAGAACGTTGATAATCGCGCGGGCGAAACACCTGGGGATCGGAGTATAATAGCTGGCGCGTAATACCTTACAATACTCTGTAATCCTGTAATTGTTATTTTGGGGCCGTCAGGGTCCTGTCTTGTTCTTCTCTAGCCTCCTTTATCAGTATATGACAGGCAGCCCTCCTGCCTGCTCCGTTTCAAATAAAAAATAAAATGAAAAGTTTGCTCATTATGCTTGCTTCTTCTATGGATTTCTTCTGCGTTTGTGGGCATATTTTTTTTGGCTGCGGTTTGTGGTTTTTGAACTGTTTGTATAATATTACAGAGTAACTGAAACTCACATATGATTTTTGCCAATATAAATGAAGTCGGTACAGTATCTACTACAATTAACTAGTAGACCCTATCTTGAAAAGACACTTGTTTAAAAGCTAGTTACTGTAGAAAAACCAAAAGCTGAAAAAGAACAGGCCCACATTCTTGATCTTCTTCCATATTAGATTTTCAATAGCTCGTGCGAGAGTTTGAAGTGTGTACTAATTAATGGGGAAAATTCTATGCTCCATACTCAATCCCCTTCTAATCGCCATCCGGTCCAGCTGCAAGGTAAACGCATGTAATTGAAGATAATCTGTTTGCGCTGTTGCCCAACAGCTCGGAGGGAAGGCTGCAAGGATTGGAATTGGACTAATTTTTTTAGCTTGGTTTTACATTGCATTGCATGGATCTTCCTAACAAACGCAGATTTGTTTTTCTGCCAGTGTAGAATGGCATCCTATTCCTAGCTAGATGCGCATCTTGTTATCAAAAACGTTCGTCACACACATCTTCAGATAAAGGACCATGGAGTTCAGAAAGATCAAAAATTTAGAAATTTGTGTCATTATTCTCGCTTTTTGCACCAAGATTATGTGATAAGAAACATTATTTGCGCAACAGGAAGGAGTATCAAATGCTCACTTTGTGCGTGCATCAGTAGCAAAGCAGGAAATTCTTGATTCCATTGCGACCTGGTGCACCAGGAGAAGCATAACACCCCTCCCCTCTGGAAGGAAGAACTTACTCGCCTGATAGAGACCACATGCGGGCAGACTCTCCGGCCGCCGACGACCGCCGGACGGAACGAGAGCTACGGGCCGGAGTACGGTCCCGTGCAAATTGAGCGTGAGGACTCCTTGTACCATCAGGGAAAACAGTTTTGTTTTGCAAGAAATTTCGGAGGGTATCGAAAGGAACGAAATTTCATTCTTTCGGTGAAAAATGGGTCAAAATGTTCAAACATCATTTGAATTTTTGATGAAATTTAACCAAAATTTAGATAAAATTCAACGACAATAATAACAATAAAGTCTTTTGCCCTAAAGTTACGGTAGACTTCAAATGAGGACAAATTTGGCTGAAATTAGACCGAACTATTTTTCTTTCTAAGGGTAACGAAAGGAACGAAATAAATAATATTTCACCAAAATTATAAACCCTGGTGCCATCCCTCGCCGTCGCCGGTGCTGTCCTGGAGGAGGGACCCTCGACCTGACAGCGTTGACCGTCTCGAGGTAGCAACTCGACTCCCGTTTTCCCTGTAGAAAATTCTCAAACGTAAAGATTTCGTAAGGTGGCAGAACCTGCTTTCATCTGTCTTAGACGCCCCTTTCCAATCCGTTTACGGTACGGGGTACTTATGGAGTACCGTAAATTTTGCCAAGTAGTTAGTTGTTAGTAGTACACAAACATCAATGGACGTAGTATTGTATCCAGGGAATACTTTTTCGGGCCAAAATTTGTGATTTTCGGTTTTCTCAGCCCATCCTGAAAGAAGCCCATTCTTTGTGGACTGCAGTAGCACCCACATAAAAGCTGTGTGGCGCGGGTAGATGCGGGCGACAGGAGGAGGGGAGGTGCCAGCTGCAGGAGGGGAGGTGGTGCCATCTGCTGAAAATTGTATGTATTTCTTGACTTTTTTCTTCAATTCGAATAGAATGTTTGGATATTTCGATCGAAATTTACCGAAAAATATCTAAAATGTTTCTCTGATTGTATCACTTCTGAATTCTGAGTTTCGATCGAAATTCTGAATTCTGGATTTATCAGAGGGGACCAAAATTTTTTCTAAACCAAAAATGTTTCCCTGATTGTATCACTTCTGAATTCTGATTTTCTGAGGATGAAATGCTATCCTCAGTTGTCAAGATCTATCTGCGTGTATCGGCCTCGTCAGTTGGTGCACCACATGCATCAAATCATCTCTTCATGATCTTTGTCTTCTCTGTACCTCTTGCTTGAACCATACAATTTCACCTAGACTTACATGACCGTTTCAATTTGAGCACCCCTGTCTAGTCCTAGTAAATTGTCGTTGACTGTTACGCCCTCTAAACCACCTGCACATCTAAAAACCAAGCAACAATATCGAGCATAAGTTCCATACACCTGACTCACGTTAGTCAAAGCAATGCATCATACAACACACCACACAAAACACCGGCACACTATGTCGTGCATACACTCAACCATTCTCATACACTGATGCCAACCTTAGGATCAAATTTCAAATCAAAATGCATAATTTCTATACCAATTCGCCAAAAGTCGGTCTCACTACCATTACCAGGCCGATCTGGCCAAAGGCGGTTGTTTGACCGCTGGCACCATACCAGTTAGACCATCAGTGTTTGATTGGTCTGACCGCCTTAAAGCACCAGAAAATACTCTCTCAAATTTTGGTTACACTCTATCTAGTTTCATCTCAAAACTCCAAATTGAGTAACACCTAGTACAAAGACTTTCTCAAACACATCTACACATATGTTTGATGTTTATTTTTCAAAAGGCATATGGCCAATCTGACCGCTCCATAACCACCGGTCAAACCACCGTTGCTAGGCCGGTCAAATCATCATTGCTAGGCTGGTCAGACCGGTTAAAACCTGACAGCAACCTTGAAAATTGTAAATATCTAAAATCAAATTGAAACTTCGACAATATTTATGTAACAAAATTAAATACTCATCATACACATGAGTAACCTCCAAATGGCCTTAGCCTCTGTATCATGGTAGCAACTAGCAACTCTGTTTTTTTTTCTCCTTTCTTTTCAGATTTCAAAGAGACAAGATTTCATAGGCAGCAACTGCTTTTGTCTGTATGTTGAGTTTTTCTTTCCATCTTTGCTTGTATGTTCAATAACATGCTTTTGGATTTTGATCCAGGATTACCCCGGGAGACTATTGGAGCAGAGAGTGAGAAGAGAACCTTTTGGATTTTCCAGGTACAACTGACAGACACAGGTCTCTGTCCTGTTTCTCTTTTCCATTTGAGCTTGAGGGCCTTTGTGTCTGGGTAAACGGAAGCCATGCATCATCCATCATCCATGGCAGTGGACACCGTCATCACCATTATCATCTGTCACAACAGCCGTCCATGATGTGTCCCAACAGTCATGATAAAGTGTGTCGTGCTCAGGTCTCCTCTGCAACCATATGCACCATTCCGACTCCGTTTCGATGGTGGCAGTGGCACAATGATTAATCCGAGGCCGAGGCGAGAGAACCCTGGACTCACCGACGACGAGTTCAGGAAGGCGATGGAGCAGCTCAAGAAGCATACATGGAGGAGGCAGAGGCATCTTCTTCCATACCAAGAGTGCAAGAACCGAGACACCTCCAAACACAGGAGAGGAGAAAGCATGCACGATATGCTTGGAGACATTCCTGCCTGGAGAGCAGGTGTGCTTGGAGACATTCCTGCCTGGAGAGCAGGTGGTGGCCACACCCTGCAACTGCTTCACCAACTCTGCGAGAGGCAGAACGTCGCCGCCAACAGCATCAACAGCGACGGCGAAGATGGTGAGGTAGATCTGGACCTGATGGCGATGATGAGGGCCATGGAGGCGGCCTCCAGTCGGGTCACACTACTTCATGCCATACCACTAGATGGATCAACACCAGGTCATGAACATATGTAGCATTCCTGTATTACTAGCATGGCTGCGTTACTTCCTTTCCATATATTTCCAGCATCATCAGACAAAAGGCCACATTATTTTCAGCTTATGGCTTCTCTCAAACAAACGAATAGTTTCTTCGTTGTCGTTTTGAAGCAATTTATCATAACAGTCTTTTTAAAACGACTTATCATCTTATCGAGGTTCCATTCATCCGCATAGTACTCGTGGTAAAGTTAAAAACCATAAACTGCAGTAGAAAAGAACACACCCAAATTGTAACAAAGTACTATTAGCATCGGATGTTTCCATCATTATTTCCTACCTGTCACAGTTCTTATTTTGCATTGTCAAATCAGATAGTGCATGGGAACACTAGAAACAGTAAAATGGTCAAACTTCACGCATCAGAGGCAAGGTAACAGAACTCACTGTAAGAGATGTGACATATTTCTTCTAAAATGTATATACCCCAAGATAACGAAATATCAAAGCACAATTCTAAGTTTCTAACTCATACCAAAGATATCTAAGCAGACTCATGTTTACAGCAGCACCAACAGAGAAGATGTTATGAAAAACTTTACCTAAAGCATAGGAAGACCGATGAGATAGAAGAGAACATTGTATGCTAACGATAGGGGGAAAATTGTAAGCTGACATTTACCCGAAGCATTGCTTGAAACCTTATACCAACCCTGCTCCAATTACCAGGACTTTCAGAGCATGGGATTTTTTTAGCATCTGAAGTCATTTACAGTTTTTTACATCAGTAGGTCTTTGTACGGCTACTCTTCAACTGTCCTGGATCAGGTTGGTTGGTTCACTCAAAACGTACTTGGGCAGTTCATATTTAGCACCTGAAATATTAATAACCTTATTAAATAACCTACGGGTGTGTTAAAGGAGTGAAAAACAAAGAATCTGATGGAAAGTCGAACCTCTTTCATCATAGCAGAGAGTCAGGTCCGCATTGGAAACAATTATGCCTGCACTGTCCACAATTGCCTGTGCAAGGGCTACATCAGCCTCTGATGCAGCACGAAGGGCATCCCAAATTTCTGTAGAATATAGAAGGCTTAAATGGTTAGTGCAAGGATTACATATACGTGCAATGAGAGCAGCTAAAGATATTATGCATCCAAGCAGAAAAAGGGAGCTGAATCTAGCTCAATTAATAATTTAATTTGAAGCAAAAAAGATGTGAAAATACATGATAGAAGCAAGAGTGAGAAATACCTTTCCGACCACCATAGTGAGGAGCTGTGTCCCAAAACTCATCACGCAACTGCCTGAGTTGGGCAACTGTTATCGGCTGGGGGTGCTTCCAGGGCTTGGGCTTCCTGATTTTCTTAGCAACTTCTGCATATTGCACGATAAACCTCACTATATGAGATGACCAGTGAAGCCTGTAGGCTGTAGGAATCTTCACAGGTAATTGATATTATAGTAAATTTAGTACAACTTAAGTAGCAACGGTTCTATGTATTTATTTTGCAAAAACCATGTATATGTAACAGGAACATGCATTAATGCATATAATTACAATAAGAGTAACACAGTCCAATGCTTTCATCATATCAATTTGATCAAAAGCTTACTTTAAATGCATCCTTTCTACCCTTGTACTTATTGCCCACTTGACTACTTTGTTACTATGTGGTTAACACAGTTACACAAATATACACAATAGCTAGGGCAAGTAGCAAATTTTGCCAACAACAGACTAATTATAACTTAACAGTAATAAAATAAGACAGATCAGAATCAGCCTTTCTAAGTATCTCACAACTGCAATCAATCAAATATTCAACCCAGGCTATATACAGATACCAATGGGTAAAGCACAGATAGATATTTAGCGATGATCTTCCATTTAAACATTCAAGAATTGACATCATCAATAATGCAGAAAGTGGTCAAGAATGTATCTGATAGATCTCCAAAAGGTCATTTATATTGTGATTCCCAAGCATATCAAATTGTTGAAGTAAAACTCCCACACACCCCACATGGCATTGCTGCATTGCACCTTTATAAAGCAATGGCAAGCAATATAATGACAATTGCACGAGTTGTATTGTACCATTGCAACATATATGATATAATGCATGGACATAAAAGTACATATTGAGGCCAAGTTACCATAATTTTACCCCCAATGGGAGACATACATTACAATTATCATGTCTCGGATGTCACAGGTTTCTTCTGTACCAAAATATCAAACCCCACAGGCTAGTTCAAAACATAATGGCACTCTCCTCAATTAGAACAACCATGTGGATACATTTCATAAGGCTTGCAAATCAGGCTAACTAAATAATCATTCATATTCTTCAATAAACCCTGACATGATTATGAGTTAACCAGATAATGAGCTACTATATTTAGCTAGCTGAACATCCATAAAAAAAAAAGCAACTCTATTAAACTGAAACAAAATAAGAGACTTCCATCTATATTACCAACATTAAATATTTAACTTACACAAAATATCATGTTCCTTGTACCATGAAAATAGACCAGGCCCCAAAAATATAATACTCACATCTGCATTGTCATAAGAACAACCACTAGATGGCACAAAACAAAACGAGAACCTCCAAACATGCATACCCCAAAGACTGAAATAAAATATTAAAAATATGTCTTGCTGACTGGTATGCTAACTATTTGGTTCAGTACAAATTTTATGGGCGTCAAAATTCTGTTTCACTGTATTGTGCATGCCATCTGATCAAGAAACAGTTAGTTCAAGTGCAAGAAATTATGAGCATCAATTTGTCTCAAGGGAAAGCCAATCTTGTCATCCATGCTTAGTTTGGACTATCCATTTTATAATTTAACAGCGTGCTTGACTGCGTCATTGCTTAACAACTTTGGAGGATCCAAATTTCTACACAGCGCTAAGCTGCCCAACTATACACCGCAGGATATTCACCTCACAAAACTGTGATTTCAACAAACCAAGGAAAAATCATCAAGACATCTAATGGTTCTTCATGGACTCACGGATCATGCTCTCCTCTCTTCACAAAACTCTGCATTCACCATTTCAGAAACTGTTCCATACCATCTTCCATGCATTACTGAGAAGTGCAAAAACAAACAGCAGGTCCAGATTACACTCCTGCTGCCACACCATAGAACTATCCAAACAGTTATTCAGCAAGAACACTCTCCAATTACACAAGTGGTGGCAATGCCATCCTTCCAGTCTTTCATATTTCCCAAGAATCGGGTCCTTGCAAACCCACCACTCTACAAGGAACACCACAAAACAAATAATTTCGTTCGCTTCCAAAATGGAATACGTTCCATACCTGCAATTTTCACCAACCATCAGATACCAAGAACTCAATTGAATCGGCTAATCTGGCTCTTACCAATTCACAACTGGCCTAAGAATAATTCAAAATCCCTTCCAGTACTTCACCAAGACACCAACTATCTACGAACCAAGAACTCAATTGGATAACCTAACTAAATTGGAACCAATAACTCAGTTTCTTCCGAGTACAGCCAATTTCCAACCCACAACTGGGCGCAATTTACTCCATCGCAACCCATAGTTTGCATTGCGTCGCTCAAACCCCTCCCAAGATCGCAACAAGTGAGCTTCCTAAGGGACCAAGAAACCCCGAGAGCCAAGAACCCCAATTCCCCACGAAGCACAGAAATCGCAACCTTTTTTGCCACGGGCACCCGATTCTGACCGCACGGATCGACAGAAAGCGAAGAACTTTGGGATTGGGGCCGTGGATTCTTACCGCGTTCGGCGCCCTTGGGGGTGGATCCTACGCAGCCCATGGAAATCTGCTTCTTGGTGGCGAAGGGCTTTCGGGGGAGGCAGCTTCAGAGCTCCGGGGGCCGATTCCTTGGCTTCCGATGAAACGAAGGAATAGAAAGCGACAGTATTTTTCCTATATTTTCTTTTTTTTTTTGTTGTGTTAAACCTAACCCATTTTAGTGATGATTAGCTCAAGTGGAAGGATAAAATCGAAGCTAATTTTACATAAAAGCACTGATTAGCTGATTTTTGTACTATTTTTTAACTATATAGGGGTGGACCGGTGGCACTCTCAAGGTCCTACTTCAAACACAGTAATTTGCGTATAGTAAATTTCGCAGAAAATTCAAAAAAATGGTTCAATTACCGTATAAATCTAGGGAAATCACTGTATTCCAAATGGAGGATTAAAATTTCTCTTTCATACTAAGAGCAATATCTAAAATGAATAAGGTCATGTTTCGATTAGAGGTATCACCTTAGAACTTTGAAGAATTTCTATTATTTTGTGTGAAACCACTATAAAATTTATGTGTTCCCAACAAACCCTAAAAAGGACTATCTTTACTAAGACTTGACAGGAGAACATAGCTGGTAGAGAATTAATAAAGTTTTCGGTTTTGTTCATTATCAAACGCCTTTTTAAAGTGTGTTAAATCTTATGGACATTATATGCGTTTGGAAATCCATGTGTATGCTTTTGTTGGATGATAATCCGATGTATGAACCTCCGGCCTCCTCTGCTTTGTTTCTTCCACCTCCATCTTCTACTCAAATCTGGCCCCCTCTCCTAACTTCGGTAACCAGAGTTCTCGGCGACAGTGAGCGGAGAGGGGGCCCACCCATCTCTACCTCCTGTAAGTTCATGTACATTAGGTTTTTAGTATTTCTTTAGTGGAGGTTTCCAATCGAGACGTCCGTCGATGGTGAACTCTCTCCAGGATTCCGTCTCTGATTTGAGAGAGCTTCTCCATCCGATGGTCCATCGATAGTGAACTCTCTCCAGGCTTTCGTCTTTGATCTGAGAGAGCTTCTCCATCTAGTGGTCGTCGCTATCTGGAGGTGGCATCGAGCAGCGGTGGAGGTGCTCCCCTGCTCTCTATCCAGTAGGAGGCAGTCTCCTGACGGTGTGTGGGTGCGGCCGACGACAATGTGCCTCTTGAGGCTCGCTCGGCGACTTGCTCATTGGGCTCTCCAAGGAGTACTCATTGTTCCTCGCAACGGCGCCCCTGCATCTGATCATGCTACACCACCTCAGATCCCTGTTGCAGCCTCTCGCTCCAACCTGGTCATCTTCCTCCTCCCAAGTGGAGAGTGTTTTCCCTGACGCCGGTGAGCTATGTCTCCCTTCCCCTTATTAAATAAAATGTCCCCCTTGTGTCTTTGGTGTTCATCACCGTCCCTGCTGTCATGTCACCTCTGTCCAACCTACATGGTCTTCTTCCCCCTGCCTTTTGACTTTTTTTCTGCCCTAATTTGCAAGTCCAGTCACACAAATGATTCCACCGGATTTGTTTTCCCCATATTCTTTCACACCGGCATCATCATAAATCTTTACCTCTATCACGGGCTCGTCCCACAATGGAGGCACACCGCTGCGTTGGTTTTTCAGCCTAAGTGGGCTGAGGGCGGTCGATCAACTGTAGGGGTGGCAATTCCCCCCGTGGGGGTGGAGCCCCACAGGGAATATCCCCATGGGGGGGCGAGGTGATCTCCCCACGGGGAATGGGGTGGGCCCCTCTATACTAGCAGGGCGGGGACGGGGGTCGCCCTCTCCACGCGGGGCCCACGGGGACCCAGTAAATATAAAAAATACTTTTTAAATAATATACCCCGCAGCGACCAGGGACAGAGGCATCTCTCCCTGGTAGGCTTAGCGGGGCGAGGCAGGGGGCTTCCTAGCAGGAGTCAAGGCGAGGCCGCGGAGGCCTCCCTAGGACCCCCCCCCCCTCTGTTGCTGCCCCTCATCAGTGGTTTCTCCACGAGCTACCACTCCCGTCCAGTAGAATTACCTCTAGGTCATCACCGACCATTACCAAGATCTCCTGCGGCTTCATCGACGCCTGGTTGGGGTTGGCCATCTCCTGCAACTCCAGTGAAAGTTCACGGCAAGAGACGAAGTTATTGTTTGCTCTTGTGAATTTACAATTTAGTCCAGATGGATCTATGTGTAGTTTTCCTTTGTCACTGGACTCAAATATAACTCAGTGGACTGTGTACTGTGTTGCTTATTAATACAAATCAGGGCCTTTTCCTTCAAAAAAAAATCTGATGGATGAAAAAACTTAGCTTATCTCTAACAAAAAAAATCAAGTGCTGACAGCCCCAAACATGGAGCTTTTATGTCAACCACCGCACAATCTAATATCAGACGACACTTAAACTGCAATGCCAACTTGGGGCAATTTTCCACTGTTTATATGGTTCTGCCAATAATACTGTACATGTCCGGTGCACATTAGCGTCACTACTCCAAAAATAAGTGAAGCGTGTCACTTCTTGGAACTAGATAAGAATTTCACTTTCACATCGTTTCATGCTAAATTCATTTGTTCCAAACAAACTTATTTGGCACTGATAGTCCCAAATGGTGTAGGGCTAATGCAAGCCCAACTTTCCAAATGTGAAATATTTCTTATACAGCAAAATGCACACGAATTTCAACACATGTTTGCTTCTTCTTTCTCGGTAGGGCAGCCTTGAACACAAGTGGGCACTGCTCAAGTTCGGCTCCAGTCGGTTTCATTTTTTGTGTCGACGCTTTTGGGCACAAAATGATGCAAATCCATGGGGGCCGCAGTGAAATAATATCTCAAGCACGGTAGAATGGGTCAAAAACTCGAAGGGGCGTATCTGAAATTCTTGATCATAAGTCCCCATCTTTACATTAGTTAGCGTTATGTTCTTTTTAGCTTTTTTAGCTGACTTTTGTTTTAATTTTATTTAGTAATTATTATTTTTTAAATTAATAAGTTGCAGCCTAAAAGAATCGTGGTTTCGAAAATCAGCGATAACTAATCAAGCTAAAATAGACTAAATATAGCCTAAACAATCTTAAAAATCCCTCGAACTACCGTCCACTCTACTGGAATAGGAGTATCTCAAAAATATCAATCTCAATATTTTATCTATGGCAATAAGAACCCGCAAACTACACCAGATTATCAATTTTCACGCCCTGAGGTCAACATGCACATGTGTAATTGTGTTGCGACTTGCGAGTAATTGGCATATATAGCTAGATGATGATAGCCAGCAGTGGCGGAATCAGGCCTCGGGCTACCTGTCCTGTAGCCCGAGGCCTGACAACCAAAACCCATATAAAATTTATAAAAATTTATAAAAAATAGAGTTAATTTAAGAGTTAACCTAAGAATAGCTGGGTTTGGACTTGAATTGGTTCCGCCGCTGATAGCCAGTAGATTATTTGGTTGCTTTGCTGCTTAGATTGAGCCGATTGGAGGCTGTACATTGTTGACAAAGATGCTTGTGAGCCCCTAGGCCACTGCACCGATTGAAAATTATATGGATGATCATTGTGTGAAAGAGACACATTTCAGCTGCCAAACAGATGCCTAATCTAACAAGGCCTGCATGATCAAATCATTGAGTGGAGCTTTGTTTGACTACTGACCATTCCAATCTGTGATTAGGTACGCTGGTCTAACATTCTTCGACTAGCAACAGTGGACTAAGCTGCTGAACCGCGTTAAGTCTGGTTTGTTATCCTCCCATCTCCATGCCACGATTTTTGGACTACCAAGGGCATTAAAGTACGTGTTTAACACATAGCTTCTCCTTGGTCTCTATACCTTGAGTCATCCGGATTCTGATCAAATGGCCATTGGCATTGAGCAAGATCTGCCTACATGTAAAGCCACACGGTAATGTACTAAAAATAGGGATCCAAATCCATGCGAATTGCCAACAACATTTTAACAAGTTGATGTTTTGATGATTTTTGTAAAGCCATGATGACCAAACAACTGAATTAAACCTAACCAAATGAGGAGCGTTCCTATTAGCTTTTGTTGACTAAAATAAATAACTTTTAAAAGAAGAAGATGAGCAGTACAAAATATGAGAGAGAGAGAGATACGGGTGTATGACAGGAACGAGAGGAGTGGAGTGGATGATGCATCCGTGATCCCTGCTTTTCCTCGAAATGAGACAGTAGCGAGAACAGTAGAGAAAGTGTTTTCGAAAAACTAAATATTCATATTAATTTTAGCTTTTTAAACAGAAATAACAAAACAAAAGTCCATACGAACAGCACGTAAGTAAACTTTCAAGAGATACTGGAGGGACGTGCTTAGTCCATGGTGTGTATGCTATACTAGCCACATTAGCGCGGCACTACGCCGCGCTAGCCACCGTGTGGACCGAAATAAAAGAGACGAAAACTCGTGAGACGGGGTTTTTTAAAAAATTGAGGACGGATACGTAATTTCGGAGGGACCAAAGGGGTTTTTCGCAAAAAGATAGGGACCCATAAGGGCCTGTACGTAAATAAAAAAAGACCTAGGAAGGAAAAATTGGACCCGTGTGCGATTTGGAAAACCGCGGGGGGCAATCCGCAAAACGGAGGGGCTGAAAAAAAATTCTAGGGACCTATCCGCGAGAACCAGGGACCTGTACGTAATTTCACGAAAACCGGGGAAAAACCGTCGGCCGAAAACCGGGGAAAAACCGTCGGCCGACCGTCAAATCGGCCGCCACACGCCAGACGCTGTCAGCGGAGGACGCCTGGGGACGTGGCCTCGCCTCATGGAGCAATCCGCGGGCTTAATAGCTGGGTATATATGTGAGCATACTTCTAAATTGGCAGATATTTCTCTCACCAAAGAAAACTTAAAAGAAATATTCAGCAGGTCCCACTGGTCAGCCGCATTGGTGGATGCTGCCAACTAATTACCATGCGGAAAGAATGCTCAGCATGCATGCACAACACATCGATCAATGCATGGTTCTATTAATCTAAGTGGTGGGTCTGATTTAGGCCCATGTTTCAGCGGCTGCATGCATAAGTCCAGTTTAAAATGTCACGGCTTTTGACTAAAATGACATCGTAACGATAAATTATTCATATAAATAGTATTATAACTATTTTTTTAAATTTAATATCTAAATACCTGTTTTTATAAATCTAACCCCTTCCACAAACCAACCGAGTCACTGCCAAACTTGCCGAGCTATAGTAGCTCGGCTGGTACTGCCAATCTCCCCTGGTTCGGTAGAGCGCCTGCCTAGTCTCCACTTTGTGGCAAGTCACCGGCCCACGGTAAGCATCAATTAATTACCGCTAATTAGTGCTAATTATTACTTATTTATTGCTAATCAATGTATTGTGCATGGCTAATTAAAGCTGCTGCGGACTGGAGGCTTGGCAGACATAATGCCAAGCTCCCCTAGCTCGGTACGTCCTCGCCGATCTCCGTAGATTTATAGAGAAAGTTAGATTTACAAAATTTATGTTTAAAGGCTAAATTTGAAATAAAAATGGCTACAATGCTATTTACGTGAACGATTCTTGTAACGGTTATTAGTTTTTTTCTTACGTATCCAATTAAAAAATTTAGAAAAAATAAAAGCACTATTATATCTCTATGCACCGTGTGAAGAAAAAAAGAAAAAGAATAAAAAAATACGTTTAAAAAACCAACTTGTTCCATCGCATAGTAAGTTCCTCACAAAACGGCCAAGTTTCACGAAACGTTCATACGCATGCGTGGTTACGGCCGGCCGGCCAGAGCGTCTCAAACTTTACAACTTAACCGGATGCATGGGTGCTGAAACGGGTATGCCGAATGGCCAAGAACGACCACGAAAATGACGCGGGCAGCCGTTGGCTCCCATAACGGCAAGGCGGCAGCACACCTCCTGAAGCCCTAGAGCTAAAGCATAAATGGTTGCCCTGGGAGCCTCGCGCAGGGAGGACGACGACGGCTCACTATATACTCACCGCTCACCTTTCAGGCTTTCCTACCCCACATTGCTAGCTCATCACGCCCACGCATGCAGATAGATCACCAGAAGCTCTCCAACCATCTCACGCACAGCACGACCACCCATCGGTCACACATGTCCTCAATCTCCATTGCCTAGAGCCAGGGACAGATCCACACCCTAAGTAGCTTAGACTTCAGTACAAGATATACGATATTTATCAATACAAAACCTAGGTAAATCTAAGTGAGTTAAGGATGTAACTTTTTCTTCCAGCTTAAGTAATAGTAGCCTCTACCATTCATAACCTGAGACGTAAGAAAATCCTAGATACACCACTGCCTAAAGCCCTGTACGCAAAACACCGCCACTACTCCAAGATACCAATTTCTCCATTACACCAAAGCCTTGGTCTCTCGACAGGCGAAACGGTTTCATTGCACGAGGAGCCTTCTTCTTCACTCGGTACTCTCCAAGTCGCGCGTAGATGGTGCAATTCAATGGTGGGTAATTGGCATGAGGGCATGCATTTCTCGTCTTTTTTTTTTCAGAATACATATTTTCAGGCCTAGTGAAGAGTTGACAGATCGACTACTCTACATTTTTTTTGGACCGTTCCGACGGCAGAGACATGCATATGCCCAACGTGATCAACTACACTACATATTTTTGGGCCGTTTCGGTGGTGGCGGCAAACACGATGCCTAGCACGATCGTTTACTCTTCCAAGGATAACTTGTATCCATGCATTCAGGTTATTAGCCTGGAGTTCACCACCAGTAGTAGAGCTAACCCTACCCTATCACGTCAATCCTATAAGCATCTTGTTCATTTCCATTCGATCGTGGCGGGGGAGTACGTCAAAATAGAAAAAAAAACTCACATTGAGTTTAGGGATAATCAGGCTCAAATTAATGACTACCACCACGTCAAGGTGACACTCTACCACTGAATTATATCTCTTCCCCGTCCCATCAAGAAAAAGAATTAACGAATCATAAGGCAAAGGAGCGAGAAACTCAAGGCCACTCTTCCTCCGAGCTTTCTTGCCGCACTATTATGGATAGTCAAATAATGAGAAAAATTGGATTCATTATCAACCAGTCCTATCTAAAGTAGGATTGACTATGGATTCGAGCCATAACACATGGTTTCATAAAAACTGTACGATTTTCCCGATCGGAAAGTTCCAACCGATCGTCTACTTAAGTTCGAACAGGTTTTCAAAGCACAAAAACGCATCCATATATCTATTTTCAAAGCACAAAGAGTTCTTGATGAGATTTGCTGGCATTACTACGAAGAAACTGTTATGATACTGAACCTCATGCCTTATCGAGCATTTTATCCCATCCTAAAGTTGGTTTATTTGGCAATAGCAAATGCTACTCATTATAGGGATTTTGACAAAGCGAATTTATTCATCATGAAAGCGGAAGTCAGTGAGAGTACTATTGTGAAAAAATTCAGACCTTGAGCTCGAGAACACAGTTATCCCATAAAAAACATGTGTCATATAATAACATACTAAAATGACTGCCATTATTCGTATCAAACCAATAGCGACTCATACAAGCTAAATCTTAGATAGGATATTTTCAAGAAAAAAAATCAAAATAATACTTTTCTCCATTCACTACCATTCCACGTCTTTGACTTCTATTAGTTTCTTTTCTTATTTAATGCAATATCTATAGTTCCGACAACGATGCACATGCGCCTTACAGGTCATAGGCGGTCTACAAAAGTTATCGTTCCGATGGTGGTGCACATGCGCCTTACAAGTCACAGGCTGCTATGATCTATGATCTCAGGCAAGCACTATAGCGATTATGAATGCTATCATGGGTCTCAGAGCTTTGCATGAACGATGTGATGCTATCTCGCTTATGGGTAAAATCTTATGCATATCTTTATATTAGAAATAATTATATACATATCTTCGTATTAGGAATAGTTAGATGCATATATTTATATTTAGATAGTATGGATATGATCTTATCTTTGATTGATTTGTTAGGGGCTAACCTCATATATATATATATAGCAATGAACAATCAAATAAGTCTCTAGTCTCTCTCCTCTCCTAAAGTCAAGCATCAAAGCCCCTCTACCACATTAGAAAAGAGCCTTATCGATGGCTAGATAAAGGCGAGCACGCTACCCTTGTCCTTGGACTCATACTTAACCATCGACAACAACATTTGGTATCAGAACGACTCACCATGTTTTTTGTTGCCGATTGTGCGGCTGCTATGAATGTCTTAATCGCAGACCTTAAGACCAATCTCGGCAACTTGATGACCATGTGCTAAGAAATACTGGCATCGATGGCCAAGAAGGAGCAGAAGGAGCCAATGCAATGGCCATGCCTCCATTGCCACCGTCGCCACTTCCATTACCTCTAGAACCAGTGTCGCCACCGATGCCACCCCTACCATCGCCACCAATGCTTCAACAGTTAGTGTTGTCCTTAGCTCCTCCTCTGATTCCTTCACCGAGGAGGAATGTTGCTGTTGTCCAGCAGCAGTCCTCTCCACGTGGCCAGCTGATGTCGTACCTTCGTAGGTGTAGGGTGTGGCGGGTGTAGGACCATAACGATGTCTTATTCTTCCTCGCACCAGCAGGAAGAGCGTCGCTGCTACCCCACGTAGCTTGTCCATGCCACCAACACCTCCTGCAACAACAAGTCACGCTAAGGGACTGTAGTCCTTGCTGCTGTCCATCGGAGTGTTGCAGACTCTTTTCCATACGACATTCCACCAACGTCATGACCTCTCGTCAACATGGGGACACCTCAGGTTGCAGTCATGGCCGCCACCTGATAGCTTAAGGACGAATTGTCTCGCTGTGAGGGGTTTAATGCTATAATCTATGATCCCGATGAGCACTGTAGCAAACACACGAAAGCTATTGTGGATATTGTAGCACACATAAACAGTACCACATGGTACTATAGCAGTGCTATATGTTTAGGGATAGAATTTTATACATATCTTTATACTAGGAATAGTTAGATACATATCTTTATATTAAGAGAATAGTTAGATACATATCTTTATATTAAAGAATAGCCAGATGCATATCTTTATATTTAGATAGTATGGATATAATCTTATCTTTAGTTGATTAGTTGTATGAGATCATGTTAGTTTTCATATTGTTAGAGACAACATCATCTATATAAAGAGAATTCCCATCATTCATAATAAAATAATAAATAATCAAACAATCCTCCAGTCTCCCTCCCTCTTCTTCAAACTCAGCGCCTCTCTACCACGTTAGAAAAGAGTCATGTCGATTGCTAGATGAGGACGAACGTTTTACCCTTAGTTCTTAAATCCGTACCTAACCACCTACCACAACACAGACGGTCTGCAAAATTTTCCATTTTGTCGGCGGCGCACACGCGCCTCACAGGTTACGAGCGATCTACAAAATATGCCGCTCGACGGTGGCGCACATGCGCCTTGCATATTATAGGTGATTAAAATGCGCCGTTTCGATGCTCTACAAAATCCGCTATTAATCAGTATATGTGTATTTCTAGCACCCGTCAGCACCTTCACAGGTGAACAGGCTGGATTCGTCATACATACATGAGATGCCAGAGGTAGACTAAAGAGTTGATAAGGATTCAATATCATCTTTTCATGCGTACAGGTCACATGATTAGAAAGGGCTATGCTGGGCTATGGATTGAGCAGGCTTCTTTAGCTAGTAGTTGCGTATGCACATATGTATAGCTATGGATTGGTTAATGGTTGGATTAAAAAGAGCAGGCTGTGAGAACACTGTGCCACAAAGAAATGATGAAAATCCTTTAGTGCAAAAGAAAGATTATCAGCAATGGTAATGGCATATGCACCTACTACTACAAAAAAGGTCATCACAGACGGTTCAAAAACATCATCACAGACGATTTTGTGAACCGTCTGAATTTATAGGTCAGTGATAATCGAAGGTTATCACAGACGGCTGTCGAAGGTTTATTCAAAACCGTCTGCGATAACCAGCTGTGATAATGAAAAGTCAGAACGTATATCTTGTGTTTCGTGTAACGTATCTCCTTCGTTATACGAAGCGTCTATTTCATTAATGTTTGGTATACAAACCGTCTGTGCTGAAGGTTAAATATACGCGCCAGGATCTTCTACATACGTACTGTTCTCACTAGCTACCAATTAATATGGATTCTAGTACTGTTCTTCTGCTCATCTCCTTCCTCTCATCTATCCATCATGAGTTGTTCGGCCGTAATCTTACACAGGCGGCCAATAATCCACGTCTAGAGCAGCTCCTCCACTCACGCCCTGCTCTCCTCCCTCTACTCGCTTCCATCCGTCAGCTAGACCTCATCATCCGCCGTCGACAGAGGTGTTTTCTTGCCGCTCAGGAAAGGGAAACCGCCCTTAACCTCGTTCTTCTCTACAATGTGCACAAAGCGGAGGAAACATTTGTGGCAATGGAGAGATTGATGGATAGCATTGCCGCTCAAGCAGAAACGGCAGATTCTGAGGAATCTTATAATGCAATCCTCTACGAGCTTATGACGTACGCTACTGATCATTTGCCAATGCTGGAGGAGGAAGTGCTGAGGACAAGGACAATCTTAATGGCGTTCGAGAACTCATCGGGCGCTCCTTCAAGTCCCAAAGTCGAAGAAGAAGCGTACGAAGCCCAGAAGATTAGAATCTGACAATCTCTTTATCTCTGCGACTTTTGTAATAAATTTACCTCGAATTGAAATTAATAAATTTGCCTTTTATTTGTGATCCCCTGTCTCTGTACGAATTTGATTGGTTGTTACTATGACAGACGGTTTTTTATTACAAACCGTCTGTGATAATTCCAGATTATCATAGACGGTTTTTAATACAGACCGTCTGTGATACTTTAGTATCACAGACGGTTCATCAGTAACAACCGTCTGTGATACTCGTCTTCTCCGACGCCGCCTACACAGACGGTGTCCAAATTAAAACCGTCTGTGTTAGTGTCGGTCACAGACGATTTTATCAAACCGTCTGTGATTGGTCGTCTAGTATTAAGTTTTCTGTAGTAGTGACCAAGCATACTACTTGCAGGTTATATCGTCGTATGGCGAGGTCAAATAAAATAATCACCAGGCCAGGTTTGAATCGGCCAGAGATTCATATACAGTCTCATGCAACTCAATCCTTTCTCCCTAACTGACGACGTTGGGAGAGTATTATCCTTTCCGCGACCGACGAGGCCGGAAATATTTGATCATGTCCGAACCGACAAGGCTGGACACCTTCTGTTCGCGATCAATGAGGCCGGACATTTAGACTTTGATCCAGTTCTTTTCGGCAGTACTAGATATGATTTATTAATTAATTGTAATCCATACTATACTAACTTCATTTATATCAGCAAAAATCACACATGAGTTTCTATTACTTTGTAATCTCCCACACAAACAGTCTAAAAGGCACAAACAACAACTAAAAGTTATAAGTTTCAGCGAGAAAGAACAAGCCCTTTATTAACCCTGTGACCAAGGTGTTATTCGGTTGGACTGAAATAAACTAATTTATGACTAAAATTATACTGTAGTTGGCTAAAATTAAACTTAAAAAAATTAAAAATAAAAAGACATGTTAGCCCATCACAGACAATAAAACGAATACAGGAAAAAAGAACCGACAAAAAAGCTCAAAAAAACCAAAAACCAAAGAAGACGAAATTTAGGAATAGTAAAAAATAAGCTAGAAATCAGAAACTCAAGCCGAAATAAACGTGATCTTAATCAGCAATACAATTGCTATTATGTATAGTTTTTATAGAGGAATTATTGTAACACCTGCTTGTAATACTCCTCATAGATGTCTAATTTAAGCCTTTGTGTAGTAGTGAAATATGTGCAAAAAAGGACACTTGTGAATTATTGAGAATTCATAAAGAATACAAGCTTTCAATGTTGCTTCTTGTCTCCGTGTTTACAACATTTAAACCGTATACAATTGTATGTTGGCATGCCCGTATTTCATAACGCTAACGCTGAGAAATTCAAATATTTCTCACGCGAAAACAGACGGGAGTTAAACCGTTTCCTGCCAAGTACCAATGAAATTCCTGTGTTTCCCTTAACCTTTTGAGAGGACAAACTAAAGGGGTTGCTGTCATCTAGATGCCATTTTTTCTCATGATTTGCCAGTAGTTCTAGGAGTTGAATTGTACTTTTCTGGGTCGGCCCAAGGCCCGACCTACACAGCATGGCATAAGAACGATAAGGCACGACACATGGCGGGCTAGACCAGCACGACATGAACTACCTGGCCGAGGTGGGTCAGACCTAAGAATTAGGCATGTTAGGTGGCACAACGCACTCCAATGGGCCATTCTCAGGCCGGCAAGGCCCAAAAAGCTTGATGCAACCCGGCTCACCTCGCCGATGTCCCAGAGCTGGCTGTGGTGACGGTGGCGGGAGCATCGCACTGCCGCAACCAAGCAACCGCCGCAAGGCCACTATTCTTGCCGCCTCCACGATGGTTGCGACTCCGGTGATCAGTCCTAGAGTCAGTTGTGGTGCCTGCGACATTGGTAACTACTGTAGCGGCAGCGGTGGCGTGGCGCCACTGGTTGTCACTATATCCTGGGAGCCAAAGAAGAGCACGTTGGCGGGGGAAGTTGTTGGTGGACTCCGGGTCGGCCTCCAACAGCTGCACGACCAGCACCTTATCAATGACCGGGCACCGACAGAGTGGGCAGGTGGAGTGTGACTGGAGCCACATGTCGACGCACTCGACGTGGAACCCGTGGCAGCAAGCTCGCGCCCTCCCCGACAGCGAGCTAATGATGCAAACGGTGCAATCCACGGTAGAGTCCCCCTCGGTCACCTCCCTCCGTGGCAACGCGGCGATGGTTGCTTGTCTAGGCTCTTCTTGTGGCAACTGTGTCATCGGGCCCTACGAAGACGAACCGCGTCAGGCTCGCGCCCTTCGCTCCACCGCTCTCACCACCACCAACGTCTCCATCACCACCATCAACCCGTCGTCACCTCCAAATCCCTTCCTCTTCCCCTTCCCCTTCCAACAAGGCTGGCCCTGGGCCAACATGGCATGGCGACGGCTCATCATGCCCTAAGCTGTGTCTTGGGCCTTGCAGGGGACGAGTATGCTAGCACGGCATGTGGCAGTGTCAGGCCGGCACAATCCAATCTGATCCAAAGCCCACTAAACCCATGCCGTGATGTGGCAGCCGCACGGCCCAACTACCGCATCTACTTGCGAACATAGTAAGACCGTGAAGCGTTGATGATCTTCAGACTGGCTGTAAGAAATACGCAAGAGCGGGAGAACATGTGGGACCCAGCGTTGACGCAACTAGTCAAAAGGTTGACTTGGACAGGAGAGATCAGCCAGGCTGGAAAGGTTGGAGACCACACGTGATCCAGACAGCAGGAATGGCGCCTCGCCGTGTCAACACCGTGTGAGGACTGATTTGCAATGCCATCTACTACTGTTGCTTTAAATTCAATTGTAACTTGTTGTGAAGTGATTCTTTGTTACAGAAAATCAACAGGTTTTCCCTTGCTATAGTGTCTACCATAAGTAATTCCAAAAAAGTTAAGTGTTGGAAAAGCAGCAACACCAACCAGTGCTTTTTTTACTGGAATTAATTTTCTTTTCTTTCCTTTTTTAAGTGGTACATTTAGTTATAGAGTTATCCTTAAAGCTCGACTAATAAGAGGTCATAGGCTCATAGCTCACAAGATTCAATACTAAAAATTCATAAATAAATCCACCTAATGTGTAGTCAGTGAGATTCAAAACTTAGCGTTATCGACAAGACATGAGTCACATACCCGTTAGACTAACAACTAATTTTGCTTGTTTACTGGAATTCTGGCTATGACTAAAAAGGTTTCCTCAGCCCTATCTACTATAATTTCGAACATAAAAGAATGGCGCTTCTCAGATAAACATAAATACTAATAGTTATGTGCAAACTACTCCAAAAAAGAAAGGAACAGTTGAGGTGACCAAAAAGGGAAAGCATTTGCAACAGCTAGAAATAACCCAACATTGCACCAAAAGAGACCAAGCAAGGGAGTAAACCTCACCTCCTCACCAACAACGGCATGACATCGTATATGGCTATATTCTCCTGTAAAGGGGCTAAGCTCGAGCGAGCTTAGTCTTCTAGACTCAAATTTGATAGAAACTCGAGTCAAGTTTAAGTTGGAGTTTGAGTCTAGATTTGGGCTTGAGCTTGGCTCAGTTTAAACTCGAGCTCGGCTCATTGAAGCTCGATAACAATTAAAATAATTTGTTATGCACTATTTTTCAATAATAAAAAAAAATTTGAGTTTGAGTTCGGCTCTATAAACTCTATAACAATCAAAATAATTCAAACATACACTAATTTTCAACAATGAGAAAAACTCGAGCTCGAGTTCGACTCGAGTAAGTTCGGTAAGAATTAATATGTATCACTATTTAAGCATGAATCGAGACTCGCGGACTATTCGAGCTCGGTTCGGTGAAACTCGTGAGCTCAAGATTAAGCTCAAGTTCGGCTCATTTAAGGTTCGAGTCGAGTTCGAATCGAATCTAGAACGAGACGATCTTGGATAGCTCGCTAGTTTTAAGCTTTTTGTACGGCCTTAATTCTCACGCGTTGCCCTCTGTCGTTTACTAGTTTTTACTGCTTCGTTGGTAGTTGGAACTGTATCAAGTCATGCACTGCACAACCAAACAGCATCTTAAGTGCGCACTTGCGAGGCATGCAGCAGCTCACATGAGGCCCAATCATGCTGGAGAAGACCCCCAAAAAAAAAAAAAATAAAGACGCCTTTCTGAGAGGTAGAAACAAAGAAATCCTTCTTCTTTGCCTAGAAAGCCAAGTCACTCACTCCTCTCCACTGCATTGTGTTCCACTTGGAAGAGCTTGAGAGAGAGAGAGAGAGAGAGAGAGAGAGAGAGAGAGAGAGAGAGATGAAGGCATGGAGGTTGCCATGTGGTTGGAGATTGTTGTTCTTTGTGTTTCTTGGCCTGCTTGGTGAGGGCCATGGCTCAGGGGATAAAGAAGCTGCTCTCCCTAGCCTCTTCCCTACAGAAGGTAGGATGCTCAGCAGCTGTACTGCATTGTTCTTTCTGAGATGTGGTGCCTTCTTTCTCTTCTGTGTTGGGTTCACTGGTTTAGAGAGAGACATGTCTGTGTAAGCAGAGCATGTTTTGCTTGGAAGTCTTCTTCCCTTCTCTTTCTCGCTTCTTTTTCTTTTGGGAGGAGTCTCGTCTGCTTGGGAGTCTTGAGCTGGATAAGTACTGCAGGAAGGAACCAATACCTCAGTTTTAGTTGGAAAAATCGATATGCAAGAATCTCTAAAGAACAGAGAAAGAAATCTTGGGTGTCTTCCAAAGGAATGCACAACCTGTCAGGCTGTCACCCTGAAGTTAAGAGCAGTGTGCTCTACTTTGTCGTGTACTTACCCATATGCATGTGAATGTGATAAAGTTTGAGCTCAAAACCTGTAATGGAGAAGAAGGAAGTGCTCAAGATGTGCTACTGCAAAGATTTTGCTGTAACTAGAAACTCTTTTTGGTCCCATGTCTCTTACATGCTATTCAGTTCTTGAAAATATGGGTTTCAATTTTTTCAGTGCGCGCTCTTCGCCTGATCGCGGCGAAGATCAGGGTGTCGCATTGGAACTTCTCCATCGATCCCTGCAACTCCGGCGGCCGTGGCGGCTTCGGGGAGAATGTGAAGTGTGACTGCTCCTTCTACAACCATACCATGTGTCATGTCACTGACATGTATGCATGACTTATTGGCACTTCATATCTTCTTGTACAATATTGTGATATTTGCGTGCAACACTTCTGAGGCAACAGGAGCACATGATCATACTAGAGTAGAGCTGAGCAGATAACATTGCCGCATTTAGTGCTCTAACATGTCGCTGTTTTGATCATCTTTCCAGATTCCTGAGGGGGCAGAACCTCACCGGCGAGCTCCCGCCAGACTTCGCCGACCTCCCCAATCTCCTCCAGCTGTTAGTAATAAACAAAAAGTGAAACTAATCTGTTCCGCAAGTACTAAGTTGTTAAGCAAATATTAGCACCATATTTCCATATTGCAGAGATCTAAGCAGGAGTTTGTTGCATGGTGGAGTGCCTGGCCAGTGGGCCGAGATGAAGTTACAAGGACTGTGAGTGACCTTACCTTTACTCGCCCCCATTGTTCTATTGAGTAGAACAGGAAAATGTAGCATGTGGAGCTATTCTGATGTCTCAGAAAAAGATGCCACTGAAGACCGTGTTCTTTGCAATTTGTGAAGGAACTGTCTCTGTTTTATCTATGGAGCATGGACTGGAGTGTCGGCAAGCAAAACATCTTAGATAGCAACAAATTAGGCTACTCACAAGCACATTTTTCAATTGTGTGATAGATTAGGTGCACTTTTGTCCTATATCAAAAGGTAACATAAGTGTCAGTCAACTTTTGTGCAGTTCTACCAGCCTTTCCAGCAGTTTAGAAATTGTTAGGATGCAAATAAGCAGCAACTTTCCAACCTTTCCATGAAGAATATGTTAAGCAATAAGCACCATTGTCCACCTTGCTGTTTTGTGATGCAAATATTAAATTCCTAGTCATATAACAATGCCGTAGGGGAGATCCATGACAATGCCCTTAATGCACGATAAAATGGATGCGATTTTCTGATGATAGAGAATCATACCACATTTCGTTGATCGTGTTGGATCTGAATAACTGGCTGTCTATTTGGATGAGGCAAACATGATTGTAGCAAAATAACTGCACCCAGAAAAACATTAGAACTGCATTTTACAAACTAAGATTGCAATACGATACTAAGAAAATGTACGAGTCATACTTAATCCTATATCTGTCTGCTTCAAATTATACACTTCTCAGTCAGAATGTTGTTGCGCAAGAATCTCATTAAGTGTTCTCCTTGGAGCTCAGTCTCCCATGTCTGCAAGGAGGATAGCATTCTGGGAGTGAGTAAACGATACGCACTGTGTGGATATTACTCGTTAAGCAGAATTGTAGTTCGGTACCTTAGTGATGAACTCTTCCATAGTGTCATCTAGGAAACAGTTCACACATTTTACAATCAGCAAAATCCCATGCCATCAAGCTATTCTGATTAATCTTATCTTCAATTGTTTCCATATCTTGAGTTCTTGACAATGTGAACACAAGCTTAGAATGATTCAACTTCCAGTTCAGTTTAAGATCAGATTGCAAGCTAGCAGAAAATGTACACCGAAGAAACATGTAATAATGTGAAATACATTTTATCAATTAAATTACATAGATTGTTCATAGTGATTAAAATTTTAAATTTTTGTGTGTGTTAAACACAAAAATTTGCATGGTTATGAAAGAACTGATAGGTAGTGTTATTGTAGAACAGAATTACACAGCATGTTGTTCATCTGTCCATGCCATGTCATGCAGGTCACTAATGGGAAACAGATTGTCAGGGCCTTTTCCCATGGCTCTTACGAAGATCACAACCTTGACTAACCTGTAAGTAAGAAATTTGGTGAAAACAACTTTGATTCACTACTTAATTTAGGAATTCTCTTTTATAACTATAATTGGAAAATTAATCCGCAGGAGCATTGAAGGAAACGAGTTTCATGGGCTAATCCCACCTGAAATCGGACATCTCACTCAAATGGAGAAGTTGTGAGTGTTTTGCTTTGTATATACTGCATGTACAAAAGACATAATTCTTGGTAGATTTTGGTTAAAGTAGTTCCTTATGACCTCTATACTGATCTTGAACCTCAGGATAATATCAACCAACTATTTCACTGGACCCCTGCCGGCTGCTCTTTCCCTGTTGACCAATTTAACCGACTTGTAAGGATACCATGATCTTTCTTTGTTCCCTGTTGCACTCTGCAGGCTCTTTTGGTAATGCTCAACTATTGAAATTTGTAACAGAAGGATTTCTGGTAACAATTTATCCGAAAGAGTCCCTGTTTTCTTGGGAAAATTGACAAAGCTCGAAAAATTGTGAGTTGGTGAATTCATGATTAAACATGTTACTGATCAACAGATACCAGAGTTATGTTCTTTATGTAATGTAACTCCTCTTGGTGCAGGCAAATCGAAGGATCTTTATTGGCAGGGCCTATTCCCTCGGGCTTCTCCAAATTGACAGAACTTTATGATCTGTATGCCAGTGCAAATATTTGAAATTTTCATAGTTCTACCCGCATAATGAAATTTACTTATTTAGTATAAGTTTTTCGCTAAAGCGGTAAATCATGGTTGAATTTGTGTATTAACTAGGAGAATTAGTGATCTGAGAGGTAGTGGATCAGCTTTCCCAGATTTAAGCGGAATGCAATCCATGAAAACATTGTAAGTTCGTGATTTGCTGAAGTTTTTGAGCTTTTCGTATATACACTTACATATAACATGAATTTGTTCAAATGTAGGGTACTTAGGAATTGTTCAATCAGTGGAAGCATCCCATCTTACATTGGGGCCATGGAAAATCTTAAGCATCTGTAAGTTCATCATGCCATTTTTCTTGATCCAATGAGGCAATGATACTAAACAAAATATCTTGCATCAGGTTTATTCCTTGATCTCTTAGCAAATAGTGAGATTTGAGGTTTTCTTCTCGTTAGCCTCATGTGGATTCCATATAGAGAAATGGAGCATGTTTGTAAAGAGTACACATATAAAACATATCAGTGCTAAATGTCCTCGTTATTCACATGTTTTATCATCAATGTTCTCTATGCAGGGATCTGAGCTTTAATAAACTGACTGGAGAAATACCAGCTTCTTTTGCTAACATGGGAAGGGTGGACTACATGTAAGTTGTGATATTTAAAATAAACTGAACTAAACATGCCATTTCATTGGACTCCTTTCTTTGGTGCATCTCAACCAAAATTGTCTTGCAGATATCTAACTGGAAATTCACTCACTGGGAACATACCTGGATGGTTATTGCGAAGGAACAACATTGCGTAAGTTATTGTGTATACGCACACTCTGAAGACAGCAACATTGCATCATTATTAGATTCTAATACCTACAGATATCCATGAAACTGTCACATTTTTCCCCTTTTAAAGCTATCATAAGGTTTAGAAATGTGACTTAACTTTGCTAAGACATACAGTGTTAATACATTGTTAATGCTCAATTCATACATGAGTGCAGAAAACTAATAAGATGGTTTTCTTGATTGCATTCACGTTTACTTAGCATTTCTTTATAATTTGTTTAGATATGCTTGGGATAATGGAAATAGCTTTCTCTGAGTTGAGTTTTCTTCTCTACCTGCTTTCTCTTTTAAATAACTTTGGTGGCTGCACAAGGAAATTGCTCGATGCCCATATGTACATGAAGCTTAGAATTTAGATGGTGTATTATAATTGTTATTATTGAGCTTAGCATCAAAACTCGAATAGTTTCACTTGGTAGTTGGTATAATCAAGTATAACACAAAATGATTAAATGCAGGGACATATCTTTTAACAACTTCACGATTGGGAGCTCAGGTCCTAGCCAATGCCTTCAAGGGAATGTGTAAGAAAGCTTTAGCACAATTCCCAGTCTTCTTTCCATTCACAACACTTACAGAAATACTCAACTCTTTTCCTGTGACTCATCCAATTGCAGCAATCTGGTGGAGAGCTATTCACCTGAAATGAACACTTTGTAAGATTCTTTAGCTTGTTGCCTCAAAACATTAAAGAACTTTAGACCAATGGACTCTAGACCAATCTGGACATAATAAAATATTCTTTGACTCTGCGTACTTGGCCCTTCTGTGCAGAAACAATGTTCAGCCATGCTTGAAGAAGAATTTCCCTTGTGCTGCTTTGAATGGACAATGTAAGTTGATGCCTAGTGTTGCTTCACAGTTGGTTTTAAATCACTGATGCATCATAAAGCATTGCTGTAGAGAAACAAACAAGTACAACAATGGTTTGTTTAGACGCATTTCATATGGGTGCTCATAATTGTGACAAACAAGGCTAGCTTTGCCAATAAATCGGAAGACATTACAAATTGCTATTGCTGGATTGTAAAATCATCAGGATAAATTCTAAGAAACACAAACAACAAAATAACTCACAGGAATGTAATTAGTTCCTGTGCAAGGGTGCATTGGTTTTAAGCACATAAGCCAAGGTCGGGTGCATTGGTTTTAAGCACATAAGCCAAGGTCTAAGTAATTTTGCTTCTTTGTTTACCATTGAAGCTCATGTAATATTGTTATCTACATTTTCACAGACAGATCTTCCTTGCATATCAATTGTGGTGACAAAGAAGCAACTATTAATGGAATAAGATACGAAGCTGACATGGTACCAAAAGGTGCTTCGGTGTTGTACGTGAGCCCAGGCTCAAACTGGGCATTCAGCAGCACTGGGAACTTCATGGACAACAACATCAATGATGACAACTACATTGCTACAAGCACATCCGAATTGACCATGCCCAACTCAGAGTTGTATGCAAGAGCCCGTCTTTCTCCTCTTTCACTTACATATTATGGGCTTTGCATGCATAATGGAAGTTACACAGTTAAGCTCCATTTTGCTGAAATTGTATTCACAAATGACAGCACATTTTGTAGCCTTGGCAAAAGAAAATTTAATGTGTTCATACAGGTAGGACCAGATATTCAATCATTTCCTTTTTAATAAAAGTTGTACCTTCATTAACTGTGATAGTAACAATGCATTCTCCATCTCAGGGAAGAATGGTGCTAGAGGATTTTGATATCGAACAATCTGCTGGTGGGGCTGGAAAGCCAGTTATCAAGACTTTTACAACATATGTCACAAACCATACACTAGAGATTCGCTTCTACTGGGCAGGAAGAGGGACCACAGGCATTCCATATAGAGGATTTTACGGCCCTCTAATATCTGCAATATCAGTATTTCCAAGTATGACATTTTAACATATGAATTGTGAATTTTGCATAATGTGTTTCACTAATCACTGCAAGCAAGGGTACAGTATTGCACATGAACAGCATGTGGCGGCGCCTATTGATTGCTTGTGTTACAGTTTCGAAAGAAAAATGCTCCATTCTTTACTGATCTGGTGGTTTTGGTTTATGTTTGTTCATGTTCAGACTTCCAACTTCCTTTGGCTGTTGAGCCTCCCCAAATTGGCAGTGGCACAAAGACTTCAAAGATATCTGAAGCTTTCCTGGTTGGAACCCCAATTCTAGCAATACTCACTGCTCTTGTTGGCATTTATTGGATTAAGCAGCGGAGAAAGAACTTGATGCATCAAGGTGCTATACGATTTGCTTATTCAGCTTATTTCAATCTGTATCTTAGATGACAAACTGGTGTATTTCTTTCAATTTGCTTCACCATACAAGTACACAACATCTATAGCATCTATCTACCTTCCACTGCTCAGCAGCACTAGCAATAGCAAAATGACTAATATAAACCAAATGGAAATAGTATGCTTCATTTTATTTCTTTAAGAAAAGAATATTTATGTTAGGACAGTAAACCTTCTGGATATTTATGTGGGAACAAAGATATCATCCCTATCTATTTCTGACCATATGAAAACTTTTTTTTAGATCTCAGAGCACTTGACCTCCAAATTGGTTCTTTTACCTTGAGACAAATCAAAGCAGCAACTAGGAACTTTGATGCAGCCAACAAGATTGGTGAAGGTGGTTTTGGTTCAGTTTACAAGGTCAGTCATCATTGTCTCCCACGCGTAAATTCTGCAGAGTCTGATACAGCTAAAGTACACAATTCTTATAACGGAACATTGCCTTTGCTGGCAGGGTTTGTTGTCCGATGGCACCATTATTGCTGTCAAACAGCTATCATCAAGGTCTAGACAAGGAAATCGTGAATTTGTAAATGAGATAGGCATGATATCTGCACTCCAGCATCCAAACCTTGTCAGGCTGTATGGCTGTTGTACAGAAGGAAACCAGCTCTTGCTAGTTTATGAGTACATGGAAAACAATTGCCTTGCACGTGCCCTTTTTGGTAATCTTACTTCCTACATTTCTTGGCTTCCCCCTTAACTTGTGCTACATGTTAGAACTCATGGACAATTTCTATGATGAGGTCCAGTTGAACAATATAGAATGAGATTGGATTGGCCAACAAGGCGTAAGATTTGCTTGGGAATAGCAAGGGGCCTAGCATATCTACATGAGGAGTCTGCAATAAGGATCGTGCACCGAGATATCAAAGCTAGCAATATACTGCTTGACAAAGATTTGAGTGCCAAGATCTCAGATTTTGGGCTAGCAAAGCTTAATGAAGATGATCACACCCACATAAGCACAAAAGTAGCTGGAACTATGTAAGTGTTTTCAGTTCCATACCCTCCCGAAATGTAGAATTCCATCCATATGTTCCCATTGATCTACAACAAAGAAAAGGCTTTACAAGAGAAAGCAGTTATAAGAAAAGGTAACAACAAACAGTGCAACATTTACCTACTGCAAAAACACAAAAAACCCTGAGAAAAATAGAGGTTAACATCAGTTAAGATAGTCAGAAACCCACATAGATGTAGGGCCTAAGGGTGCTTCGCTGCACATAAACGCAAATGAGGAAAAGATGCAACAAGCTGTAGATTAACAGCTTCCAAAAATTGAGATGCTTAAACATTTTATCCAATTCCCATTTGAGAAACTATGGATGAAGATTACTTTTCTGCATACCTTCTAAGTGATTCCAATGAACTGCACAACTTACAGCTGACTTGATCTTTTCTTTTTATTCTTTCAGTGGATACATGGCTCCTGAGTATGCAATGCGTGGTTATTTGACAGACAAAGCTGATATTTACAGTTTCGGTGTTGTTGCTTTGGAAATTGTCAGTGGAAAAAGTAACACAAACTACAGGCCAAAGGAAGAATTTGTTTATCTTCTTGACTGGGTAACTTCTAAGTCTTTATCCCCTAAACACAATAATATGGACTATATTGGACAGAGATATATGGTCTAAACACAATAATATGGATTGGATAGAGATTTGCTATATGGTCACCTCATATGCAAAGCAATTAGTATGTGCCTCAAGACAACTATTTCTTCAAAGAAAAACCAGTTACCTCTACTATTGAAGCATAATTTCATTTCATTTCACACTAAAATGTTTCATGAGAGTGACCGTGGAAGCACCTGTAAGATAACCTTATTACTTGAACAATAACATTAGCTCAACCCTGTATCCCAACCTTCTGTCCTCACTAACCAAACTTCTCGCACATACTAATGGATGTCGAGAGATGGCCCCCGAGGCTAACCACACCGCACTTAGGTGATGGGCTGACGCTTGTCGATGTGAAGCGATCAATCCAACAGACGCGCACAACCGAGGAGATGCCGATAGATCGAGTTAAACTTGGTCAAGGGAATGCCCTATACATCGAGTCATATCATACAAAGGTAAAGCCATTGTGCATTGGGGCACGAAGTGCTATGAATCGATGAATTGTCTGAGGCGTTGAGAGGTATGTGCGCCTGTTAACCGATTCCCGGAGGGTCGCCCGTGGCGCGAGCGGGTGTGCACAGAAGTATCGGATACTCAGCTCGCCTTAGGGATGACCTCGCGAGGAGTTCTCGACTCACTGGGGCCGATCTTCGAGGTAGGAAGATATGCATTCGAATGCAAGGTGGTCGATCCGTCCGAGCCTATGTGGCCGACTCATCGAGGCTTGACTACGAAGCACGGAGTACTCTGCAAGCCGGGCCATGGCCCTCGATGAAATAAGGTGATTTGATTATTCGTAGAGCTGGAGGGAGTCCATGGTCGAGGGGACACAATCTAGGTGAAGCAAAGCTCGGCTAAGGGGAAGCCATCAAGGCCGATCGGGCCACGCCAGGGCCAAGCCATCGCTCTCAAGACACTCGAAAAGTTTCGCCAATGCGCTGGAAGGGCCGACCTTCTCAAGAGTGACATCGACCGTGTGTTTGGTGAGGCACGGACTTTGTCTAGGGGATGGCATCCTAGAGCACAGGAATGCGATGGCACCATGTCTAGACGCACTATCCCTAGCCAAGACTTACACCCGATGTATGGTAAGCTTGAAGCTGGGGTGGCGCCTAAGACCGTTACGGGTGGATCCCGCTAGGTCAAGCCCAAATAGTAGCAGCGGCGGTGGAGTCGACCTGAGTCGGGGTGATGGTGCGCGGTGGACGTCAAGTCTGGACAACGGTGTGCATCCCTCATTGGGAAAACATGGCGTTAGGGAACTCACTTTTATGCACAAGTAATGTTGGCTTGTGCGCTGGCTAGTGCAGTCCGGATGGACCCCTAGACTCCCATATGGAACACGCTTTGCCCCAGAGGGCAATTGCCAACTTGACCCCGGAGGGAAATTGACAACTTGACCTGGGATGCAAGCTAAGAGCACAAAATATTCCACAAGAGCATGGTAAGGGCATATGTATTTCAGGGCGAGGGGCATCATTCTAGGCCTGATGCAAAAAGAGGCAATGAGGGTGACATACCAGACTCATTAGCTATATGTAATACTTATGATGGTCGAGGCCGAAGTGAACCATGCCGAGGTCTGACCATCGAGGCGTGTTGAAGCTCGCGCGAGTTGAATCCATGGAGCTAGGGGGAGCCCCTAGTCAAGGAGATATCATCGAGGCGAAGCAAAGTTGGGAGACGGTATCCCTGGGGTGGCCCGGGGCGGAGGGAGTCAGCACCCCCGGGTCGAAGGAGATCGGAGCCCCCGGAGTGGCCCGGGGCGGAGGGAACCAGCGCCCCCAAGGTGGCCTGGGGCGAAGGGAGTCAGTGCCCCCGGGGTGGCCTGGCGGGGAGATCGGTGCCTCTGGGGTGGCCCGGGGTGGAGGGGAGCGGCGCCCTCGGGGTGAGACGTCGTAAGGCGAAGCGAAGCTCGACCGAGGCAAAGCCTTCGAGACCAAGTCGAATCACGCCGAGGTCAAACCATTGAGGCGTGTTGGAACTTCATCGAAGTGAGTCTGTCGAATTAGGGGGGCCCTAGTTGAGGAGATGCTATCGAAGTGAAGCGAAGTGAAGTTCTGCTGAGGCGATAGCCGTTAAGGCGAGGCAAAAGCCACCAAGGCCGAAGTGAACCACGTCAGGGATGTCTAGAAGAACATGGTCCGTCCACGGAGGTGGTCTGGGAATAGATGAGATCCGACCATACGACGAGTCCAAAGCGCGCACGTCTTCACGGGCGGCAACCTTGGCACTTGCGGCAACGAACACCACGCGGGAAGTCCCGTGGTATAGTGGCCTCGGCACACGGAGGAAGGCCTGACTAAGGAGGATATCCAGGAACTGGCATGGTCCGACCGCAAGGGAGGTCCACGAATGGATGCGGTCCGCCGGGACCGGCGCCCCAGGGTGGGACGCTGTAAGGCAAAGCAAAGCTTGGCCGAGGCAAAGCCATCGAAGCCGAGTCGAATCACGCTAAGATCAAGCCATCAAAGCGCATTGAGGCTGGCCGAGGTGTCCGTCGAGCTAGGGGGAGCCCCTAGTTGAGTGGACGCCGTCAAGGCAAAGCGAGGCCCGGCCGGTGGTTTGAGCACCTAGAAGCCAGGGGTGTCCCTTCAGCCAATCCACTTCCTCCTCTCCCCCAATTTTCTCCACCCGAATCTCCTCATCTAGCCCCGGGCGGCGAGGGAGCCTCCCCGGGCGGTGCGGGGGACTCGGACACGGGCGGTGTTCTTCGGGTGGTGGGAGCTCACCCCGGATGGTGCGGAAGACTTGGATGAAGGCGGCATAGCTCCTCCCCGGGCAGTACGGGAGTTGGCCCCTGGGTGGTACGGGAGCTCACCTCGGACGACGCGGAAGACACCCCCAGGCGGTGCGGGAGTTGATCTCCGGGTGGTACTGGGGCTCCGCCGAACTCCCGGACACCCTCAGGCCTTACCTCAAGCGCCGCAAGCTAATTACTATAGAAAAGTCAAAAACAGAAACCAAAAGCTAAAAAAGAACATGACATATCTTATCTTGTAACCCCAACGAACCAACTTCAAATGACAGGCCACATGTAGCAATGCTCTGCATGCATGTATACTTGTTTACTTTCTCCCAGCCGATGTTCTGTACTACACCCGCACGACGCGCATAGCACTGCACCCCTAGTTGTCGCACAAGCACAATAGGAGCATTGTGTTTCGAGGGCCAGGATGTCGAAGTAAAGAAGTCCCGAGGGCCAGGATGACGAAGCGAGGATGCCCGGATAGGGTTCGGAGCATGCCTAGAGGCGAGCCTAGGCTGAGGCAGGGGCGCACGCTGAGGGCGAACCCTAGGGAGGCCCGGAGGCGAGCCCGGGGCGTGAACCTAGGGCGACCCTCAATGCCTTCATCTTCCTAAGTGATATGGAGCGCCCTTTTTGGTGTAGCTCCGGAATAAGACGATGTACGGATCCCAACCCGGGTCCCGAGAAGCGGAAACGATGGGGAAAGACGTGCACAGGGGTGAGGTCCCGAGGAAGGCCAGGGCGTCAAGGTAGCGGAGTCCGAGGCAGAAGAGACGGCCACCCTCGGGAGGTCCGGGGCAGAAGCGAAGGCCACCCCTAGAGGGGATCTAGAAAACATCGGCGCGGATGGAGCATGGAGGACCTCCGCTTGGTAGGCTCATGACTTCTCGCTCGAGTCCCCCCGGACGACGCCAACTGTCATCGGTACGAGTCCGAACAGTAAACTTATAAGGTCCCCCAGTTGGATATGAAGACTGTCGTGGGTGCGAAGAGACTCAAGAGAAGCACACAATCACTAAGCGTGTTCCATATGGGAGTCTAGGGGTTACAAAATGCCCCCCTCCTCTTCCATTACAAGGGGTCCTATTTATAGGGGGGAGGGGAGGCAAGTGCGGTTACAAATTTACCCTTAGGGCTTGGCCTACTTCTAGAGGCATTTCAGGGCTTGTTCTTTTGTTACAATACCTAACTTTCAAATGGAGTATTTTCTTAAGACGGGGTCTACAAGTTGATTGTAGTACACGTTAAAAGCCCAACATCTGTATCAACCAAAATCACAAGTGAGTATCTCTCTCTGTAATCTCTGTCGCAAACAACTAAAATTCAAAATTTTCAGCCAAAAGCCAGCTGCAGCCATATCAAATAGGCCCTCAGTCATTTGCTCCACGCGGGCCCCGCCGTTTCCGGGACCCCAGGGTTGGCCCCGGACCCTCTTGGGATCGGCCTCGCGTACTCCGCCCATGGTCGACCTCGGACGTCTCTGGGGCCGGTCTTGCGCATCTTGCCCGGGGTTGGCCTGGGACGCCTCCGGAGCCGGTCTTGTGTACTCTATCTAGGGTTGATTGGGCACTTGGCTCGAGATAGATCCTCCAATGGGTGTTGTCGCTTCGAGGTGGTCGTGAGCCCGAGACAACGTGGGGATCCTTCCCCAACACATCTAAAGGAATATATTCTAATTAATCACATCAGATGATGGGGATTTTTGTGCTTTCAGATGCTTTCAGAATCAGTTTACATTAATACAATATAATTTACTCATAAAATGACATGTTCATTACTAGTTTACTAACATTCCACATAATGTTAATTTTCAAGATTTTTGCCTCTAGGGTAATAAAATAAGGACATCGCTCAGAGAATAATTGAAGGAAACAATATTTTTTAAAAATAAAAAAATTCAAGTTAGGCAAAGGATATTGGGCTATAGTGAATCAAAATGCTGAACTCTGACAGTTCAAGCTTTATTCTCAGTTTTTCACATGCATACCTTGAAGGAAGCTAATTGCATCTCTCAAATGTGTTCCAGGCTTGTGTTCTACATGAAAGAGGAACTCTCTTGGAGCTGGTAGATCCAGACCTAGGATCCCATTACTCAACAGAAGAGGCACTCCTCATGCTTAATGTTGCCCTCTTATGCACCAATGCAGCACCGACACTCAGACCAAAGATGTCCAAAGTCGTGAGCCTGCTCGAGGGCCATACCCCCCTGCAACCCTTGTTGTCAGACCTCAGCCTTGCTGCAAACAGCCTGAGCTCAAGTGGTCTACGAAGAAACTTCTGGCAAAACCCAAGCAAGAGCCAGAGCATGACGGCGCAAGCATCATGCAACAACACTAATGACTCGTCATCTTCAGATATTGATGGTAGCCTGAGACCTTTGGTGAGTTAAATGTAAGCTGTGTTTCAGTTATCTGTACCCATAAGAACCACTAGGGCTACGCCAGTATGCGTTAGCAGTACAATGTAAATACCAAGTAGCATACTAAGGAAGTGACTAAGTGAGTACTCTCTGCTAAGGAAGTGAGTACTCTCTGCTTCAGAACCAATGTAAATCCTGCTAAGGAAGTGAGTACTCTCTGCTTCAGAACCAATGCGATCATTAAGATGATGACCATGACACAGGACTGGGGCTCCCTATGGTTTCTGAATTCTGACCTTGCTTTTGCTTTTGTTTCCATAAGGATAAATTACAAATTCACCATCTACTAGTTCATTTGATAGCATAAATTTACTGTCATTATGTAAAGACGTATTTATATCAGTTTAAAGCACTCAAGAACTCAGCTCACCTCAAACAAAATACCAGATCAATAAGCAACATCACAATGATATTGTTATTTCATTATAAAGATGCCTGCTTTAACAGATGGTCTGGCAAAACAACTTTTAAGATTGGAGCATCTGAGGAGATCTCAAGTGTATCCCCATGCTGAATAGAATACATTACATGTGAACCATCAATATACACAGCACCCTCTTGATTGTACCAAACAACAAGCATGTGTTGCCCTTGCTTAACTAACCCATGCAGCAGTGGTCTATCGACATCCCTTGGCGAAATGGGCTCCCTTATCATATATTGAGGCTCATGGCTTGATATTGGCATCATGAATCCTCCTGCTGATAGCATGGCAGCAGTTGATCCGGTAGCTGTTGCAACCCTGAGACCGCTTGACCTACAATTAATTAATTGCAGGCTCTCTCCAGTGTTGGTTCTTTTTCTGAAATGGTAATACCAGTCAGAATTGATAAAAATAAATAAAAAGCAATTTTAATGGAAAGACTGGAAGACAGTACCTAAATGAGAAGCGTGATACACTTGCTGGACACGGGTGTGACACCAATATATCATTCAGAGCATAAATCGGTAGCTGAAAGCCATTTAGTTTCACTGATATCCTTGACAGCTCTGAAGGGTGCCTACTACCATCAAGAGTTGCATCAAGTATCTGGGAATATGTCATGTTAAAGAGAACAAAAACATTCAAGATAGTCATTAATGTTTTGATGCTATAAAAGAAAGAAGACTGGAGTGAATTTCCGTATTAAAAGAATTGAGTTTCTCAAAAGATAATGGAAGATAAGAATACTTTGCAACAGCAATTTACCTGCTCAAAGTTCCTGGCAGTAGCTGCACAAAGATATCCTGTGCTTCTTCTTGCATCAAATTCGTCAATTAACTCATCAACCTGCATGGAAGCTACAAAACATAAAATATATATACCTAATCAAGCATACCTATAACAAGTCTTCTTGGAAGCATGCAAAGAGGAACTTGTAAATGATACAAGTTAACAAGCACGGATTATGTGGTTGGTTTCAACATATGATCCTTGTCAATCATCCAAAGCACTGACCTCATCGGGACACGTAGGATCCGAATTAACACCTAAAATAGGAATTGAGCTATCCAAAAAATGGCTAGCGCGGAGAAGAGTGCCATCACCACCAATAGCAATCACAAGATCCACATCACGTATTGGATTCGACAAATGATTTCGCTGCACTGAAGTCCAGTCAAGGGACTTGCGCTGTAGTACGCTCTTACAGAGATTGATTGTCTCCTTGTGAACTCTGCATCTATCGTCCAGATAACTTAAGATCTGCAACAACACACCAAAATGGCGATAAGAGGCATCGAAACCCTTCATTCATTATTAGTTATGCAAGCAAGAAAGCAGGAGATGAAACTGGGTAAATTCAGCTAGCTATGCAACTTCTCCCAGTAATATATTATCAGACATTGTCTTCACAAGCAAGAAGGTAGCAGTAATTCAGGCTAAAAACCAACTGGAAGCCCCTATCCTGGCCAACATTTCAAGATTCAGGCCCAACAAGGATTCCTGGTCCCCACCAGTATAAGGAACGCTGCTCCTGGACACCGACCAGAGCGCACAATCTACGCACTCATTTCAACAAACAATTGGTGTGCTCCATGCTAGCACACAGAAGGGCCAAACGAAATACAATGTCACTAGGATGAAGATGACAACCCACAGCAGAAAATCTCAGATATCCTCATTCTACAACTGCTAGTGCTACCACATCACTTCAAGAACAGGAATGCAGGTTGGTCCATTTGAACCAAAAGGATCATCAAAGAAATTCATCAGACCAGCCACCTTTTGACGCCAAACGCGCGCACCCACAACAATGGATCAGGGCAAGCACGATTCTTGAAACCTATCATCAGCTCACCACCACCATCACAAATTCACAATCCCTGCACGTCGAGGTAAACTCCACCACCATTTGAACACGACGGGCCGTCGGAGCACGGGGGCTGGGGAGCCCCCGGAACCCCGTCCTGCCCGGCCATCGACCATCGTGGACACCAGCGCAATCAAGGTTCTTGAAACGCAGGCAGAGAGAGAGAGAGAGAGAGAGAGAGAGAGAGTGCGACCTTGGGGTTGGCGGCGCGCGGAGGCGGCGGCGGGGTGGTGGGGGAGGAGGTGCCGGACAGCGTGCGGGGAGGGTAGTCATCGAAGGGCTTGAGGAAGAGGAGCACGCGGCGTCGCGCCATTGGAGCTGGGAAGAGGAGGCCTCTCTCTCTTTGCCTTCTCGTCTCTTCGCTTCCACGGCGGCTCGCCTCATGGCCTTCGGCCGACGGTTTTTTGGGGGAAAAATTGCTCGCTCTAAAAGTTTAATGACGTTTCTTCGAACGCCCGTAAATGCCTCACCGACATACGGGTCCAGTGCCCACATATCGGTGAGACATCGTGGGCGTTAACAACACCATTAAACTTTGGGGCACATGAGCAAATCCCCCTTTTTTTTGGGAGTTCGGACGGCCAAGCACTGCACTAAAGCGGACCCCAGAAATACGCCTTCAGAGTCAGATTGCGCACTATGTACGTCTCCAGAATCTGTTCACATGGTAATTCGTGGGTCCCCCGTCCCCCGCACTTACGAAAACATAGTAGTAACACACATGTTGAATTGACAAAGACGTATTGAACCAGTCACAGATTATAATAACATACATATTGAATTGGCAAAGATGTATTGAACATGTCAGATTACGATAACACATGTTGAATTGGCAAAGATGTATCGAATATGTTCATATTATGATAACACATGTTGAATTGGCAAAGTTTCTCTGATTATTTCTCTAGTCTCCATCGTCCCTTCTTATTCTTCCAGCTTTTCAGTGGCTACCAACGAATAACTCTGTAATAGATGTTTCTGTTGCTAGATCATCATGTTCATCACTATCGAGCCCTTCCACCCCTAAAAATCAACTAAAAAGCTTTCCAGTCACCACCAATGAATAAGGGTATGTTCTTTTTGGCTGCAGCTTGTAACTTTTGGCTGTTGCGGCTTGTAGTTTTTGGGTTATTTGTATAAGAAATTACAGAGTAACAGAAACTCACGTGCAATTTTTACCGATATAAATGAAGTCAGTAAAGTATGTACAAGAACATGACCTAAGATTGCAATAGATGTTACTATCACTAGGTCATTACATTCATCACCGTAGAGTGTTGCCAACTTGCCATCTCTACTAACCTCAACATGGTCCAATTTGGGCGTGGGCGACGTGACAGCGCCAATGCGGAGATCTGATGGTGATGTAAGTCAAGCCCAGCAGCAAAGTTCGACTAGGCACTGCGGAGAAGCCAACGTAGCGTAGGCCAGGACTAGCAACGTTAGCTTGACATGTTGGTTTATATAATTCTTTATTGTAGCAACGCACAAACATTAGGTTAGTGTATACAGGATCAAGTGTGTGTTTGGCTTTTCTAAACATTTTTATCATACCAATTTGCAAGGTGAAGATGTTTTCTCGAGAGTTGGTTAATGGTTGGACACGAAAAGTAAAATAAGATGTTATTGCAAATAGAATATGTCAATTCTATTATTTTTTTGCAACACCATGTACTTGCCGATTCTAGTCATGGTGGCTAAATTTTATCTGCCACCAGTTGCACATTATAAACACTTGGTATCACTTTAATACCTGCATAGACCACACACTATAGAGAAGAGACACCCTAGTACTCAAAAAGTTACCCACTCAATGCGGTTGCTCTATGGTTGATCAAACATTCCGATTCAATTATATAAGATTAGTCTTTTTTTCAGTTTCTAAAAGTTGATTTTTAGCTTTTCTACAATAACTAACTTTCAAACGAAATGTCTTTTTAAGGTGGGATCTACAAATTGATTATAGTACACACTATAGCGACTTCATTTTTATCGGCTAAAATTGTGCATGAGTTTCTCGTACTCCATGTCAGGGTTGAGTGATTAATGAGGGTGTGGGCGTTGGCATTATCCACAGCTTCGTCAGTCTATAGGACCGTTGATAGCGTGCTCATTACACTTGACACGCTCGCCCGTGCCATTCGGCCTCGTTGGTATCGAACGGACACAATACAAGTGATTTGAAGTATGCATGATTAACGTCTAGTATGACCAATCTGACAACAATGGCGGCGAGAATCGGTGTCATAGGTATAGCCTGAGCGGAAGAATTAGTAGAGCAGGCCACGGGGTCTAGCATCAATGTGATCGATAGCCATCAGAAACCATTCGTGGTCGAGATCCATCATGGTCGAAGCCCGCCAAGAAATGTCTGTGGTCGAAATCCACTGTGGTCGGAATCCATCCGGAGATGTCCATGGTCGAAATTCATTGTGGTCGAAGCCTATTAGAAGCACTTAGGGGTCGAACATCACTGTGATCGAACTCATCGGGAATCTCTGTGGTCGAAAGTCACATGGTCGAAACCATCGGGAAACATCCGGGGTCGGCAGTCACCATGGTCGTGAATCACCGTAGTCGACACCTTCGGGAAACATCCGTGGTCGAAAGTCACATGGCCGACACTATTGGGAAATCTCTATGGTCGGAAGTCACATGGTCGCAACCATCGAGAAACATCCAGGGTCGGCAGTCACCGTAGTCGAACTCATCGTAAGACGCCCGTAGTCCAAACCCACTGTGGTCGAAGCCATCGGAAGAATGTCCGTGGTCGAAGCCTATTGTGGTCAAAACCCATCGGAAGAATATCTGTGGTCGAAACCCATCGGAAGAACGTCTGTGGCCGAAACCCATCAGAAGAATGTCCGTGGTTGAAATCCACTGTGGCCGAAACCCATCGAAAGAACGTTCGTGGTCGAAACCCATCGGAAGAATGTCTGTGGTCCAAACCCACTATGGTCGAAACCCATTGAAAGAACGTCCATGGTCAAAACACACTGTGGTCAAAACCCATCGGAAGAACGTCCGTGCTCGAAACCTACCACGGTCGAAGTCGAAGTCATAGCAACACTGTAGCGCCTCGGCTGAAGAGAGTCAGTAGCACCATACTCGTAGTCGTACTCGAAGGAGTACTGTACCACATGGGCGTAATCACCGTAGCACTCGTGCTCGAAGTCGTGCTCGTAAAGTACAGTAGCACACTAAAAGATCAAGCTCCGATTAAGTTGGTTTTGGTGTTAATGACAAATACTTTTATAATGTGTTGTTGTTAGTGACAAATAATTTTATATTGTGTTGGTGATAATGACAAATATTTATATGAGACTAATATGTTTGTTTAAGTATACTATAGTTTAATCTCATTTGGATGGAGAGGTGAAATCAAAGAGGTATGCATTCGAAATCACTTTATTACATATTAATGCATTCCTTGGATCTAAAATATAGATTGAACTCCATAAATTGTCAAAATGAATATGTGCATATGTCTTCATTATATACACTTGCATGCACATATTTAGGGGGAGTTCTCTATGTTTTGGAGTTTCATAAGTATTGATCCATGCTTCTCTTAATATGCATATTTAGGATCTGTACTTTGAAACATATTCTTGAGTATATATATAGCTTGTGTAGTTGAAAGATCAAGCTCCGGTTAAGTTGGTTTTGGTGTTAATGACAAATATCATAATGTGTTTTTAATGATAATATCATATACCATTATGTTGTTTTAATAATATTGATAAATGCATATATGAGACTAATATTGTTGTTCAAGTATATTTTTGTTTAGTCTCATTTGGATGGCAAGGTGAAATCAAAGAGGTATACATTCGAAATTAGTCTCTCATATATTAGTGCATTCCTTAGATCCAAAATATAGATTGAACTCCTAAAATTGTTCAAAATGAATATGTGCATATGTATTCAATATATACACTTGTATGCACACATTTAGGGGGAGCTCTTTATATGTTTTGAAGTTTCACAAGTAATGATCCATGCTTCTCTAAATATTCATATTTGGGATCTTTACTTTGAAATATATTATTGGGTATATATATAACTTGTATAGTTCATATATACTCAAGTGTAATCGGGTTGTCAACCAACATCTCCATTATATGTTAATGGTTGAATAGTCAAATAACAACCGGATAAGTAAGTTTTGTGCTTATCTAAAGAGTATACAAATTGTTGTGTACAAGTTGTATACTCGTAAATCAATTTATATATCTCATAATTTGTTGAGATTGTCATGAATTACCAAAAGGAAGATTGTTGAATCTTGTCCCTCCATTATGTGTTAATGGTGAAGTTTGGTAATTGATGACAATTGTTTTGTGGACTAACGGTTTCCATGAGTGGGATGAATAGGTTAGGTTCCACAAATGAGGATGACTTGGGATGACTTCATGTGTTGAAGATCATAAAGTCAAGATGCGAGAGGAAGATAGATTCATGAGTTGAATGCTATCAAGAAGATGAGGACTTCATGTGTTGAAGGACATCAAGGTGATCATGTGTTGATCAAGCAAAGACCATCATGTGTTGATGGAGTTGATAAGAAAGATGCATTATGTGTTAATGCATATCAAGATGATGACCCGAGGCAAAGGTATGACTAGTTAGGGCTAAGGATATGTTCCTAGTCTTTTACCGGTCTTGGTGTTTGGTTGAAAGACCGGATTGCTAGTATAGGTTGCCGTACTATTAAGAGGGGTCATGTCTAGTAGTTTGAGTCTCATCATGTGTTGATGGCTCATCCTCACCTCGCTAGCTCAAATTGACATGAGACTTGTATTTGCGAATGTGTTTTGCAAATAGTTGAAGCTCATGTGTTGAACATCTTTGTAACATGGGACTATGCATTGCAAATGTGTTTTGCAAGTGCTTGAAGTCCATGTTTTCTACTCTTTGTAATATGAGGCTTAGATTTGCAAATGTGTCTTGCAAATGGTTGTAGCTCATATTTAATCTTTCGTCATGATTTCAAAAGTGTGCAAATGTGTTTTGCAACTTATTGGAAATCATGTGTGATCCTGTGTGCATGATATCGTAGTTTGCGAATGTGTTTTGCAAAATCATGAGATATCTGCACCGCTCGAAAGAATCGAATCACGGCTTTGTGGGCGGTACTACGGTGAGCGGAAGTACCGCCATGTGTTGCGCGGTACTACCGGCTCCCTAAGCTCCGACCCTCGGCGGACCCTTTTTCCAGAGCGCCAAGTTTGGGCTCGACTCGGCGGAAGTACCGCGCGACTTTGCGGTACTACCGTGAGCGGTACTACCGCAAATTGAACGGCGGTACTACCGCTACCGACCGTGTAACGGCTAGTTCGAAGCTCGACATAGCCGTTACAATAGCGTCAGTGGGCGGTACTACCGGCCGTTGGCGGCGGTAGTTCCGCTCGTCTGAATTTTTCAGACTTTGCTCCAACGGCTAGTTTTTGATGTGGGGTATTTATACCCCTTGAGGCCGGTTGGAGAAGTGGTGGTGCATTCATTTGTTAACCCTTGAGCTAGTTTGAGGTTCTCCACTCTATTGTGCATGTGTTGCACTTTGTGAGAAGGGAGAAGAGGACTAGAGTGCATGTGTTGCCTCTAGGTGAGGACTTTGTGTCCGACGAGCTTGTGCATCCGTTGCGTGGTGAGAGTCAAGCGAGGGCTTGGCTTATTACTCTTGGGTTTGCCGACTCCTAGGCGGCGTTGAGGCGTCGACGCGGTGATCTTCTCAAGAAGCTTGTGAGAAGGCCGGCGGTTGTGAAGGTTGGAGCTCACCTACCCGAACGGGAAAGAGCTACCACTAGTGGATTGAGGTGGTTCGGCTTAATTGTGGGCCGGTCCGATTTGTTCGGGCTAACCTCAACGTGGATTAGGGGAGAGCGGCAACTCTCCGAACACCACGGTAAAAAGAGACCGTGTCAAATTGTGGTTTGTTTTCTTGTACCTTATTTACATTCAAGCAATTTACATTCATAGAATTAAATTGATTGCTTGTATATCTAGAATTGCAAACCTTGACCTAGGCTAGAATTGTTGGTACACTTAGGCGAATTTATTTGTTGTAGGCGCTATTTGAACTAAACCAAATTGATTTAAGCTTCCGCATTGTATTCTTGGTTTAGGCAAATAGAAAAGGTCTTGAATTGCTAGTATTAATTTGTAGAGAATTTTTTAGACCGCCTATTCACCCCCCTCTAGTCGGCCACCTCGATCTTACAAGTGGTATCAGAGCTTGGTCTCTCATATATTAGACTTAACCGTCTAGAGAGTAAAGGATGGCGACTAGTGGGTTTGTGCACCTAGATGAACCACCTCACTTTAATGGACAAAATTATGATAATTGGAAAATCCGCATGGTATGTTATTTTAAGGCTATGAGCCTAAAAATATGGCGGATTGTAGATGTGGGCTTTTCTCCTCCAAAGGATCCTCATGCTCCAACAATTGAGGATGAGAAATGCTCACATCTCAACGCTCAAGCAACTAACGCTTTATTTAGTGCTTTGAGTGTAGAGGTATTCAATGAAATATGCAATCATGAGAGCGCTCATGATATGTGGACAAAAATTCAAGACTTATATGAAGTGTCCACCTCATCCAATGAGGATTGCATAAAAGAGTGGATGTCGGGAGATGAATGTTCTACTTCTAGCTCCGACGATGAAGAATCCACCATTCCCTCCACCTCAACTCAATGCCTCATGGCAAAAGGTAAAAAGAAGGTAAATTTTGATGATAATGATGATTCACCTTCTTATGATGAGTTGATGGACATGTTAGAAGAATTAAATGAATTTCTTGGAAAGGAGAAAGATAAATTTAAGGTTTTGAAGAAAGAATATGTCTCTCTTCAAAATAATTATAACATGTTAAAAGAAGAACATGAAATTCTTCTTCTCAAGGAATATTCAAAACCTAATGTGGATATAGGCATTACTTGTAATTTGCTAGATGATATGCCTTGTGTAGCTCCTAACTCTAGCATTTCATCTAAAGTAAATGTATCCACCTCATGTGAGGATTTATTAGATGATATACCATGCGTAGCTCCTAACTCTTGTAATTCATCTAAAATTAATGTATCTACATCTTGTGATGATTTGCTAGACTTACCTTGTTGCTCAAAAATAGATGCTATCACTTCCTCTATGCATGTTGAGACTAATCTTGTAGAGGAAAACAAAGAGCTCAAGGCCCAAGTCATAACTTTGAAAAATGACTTGGAGAAGAGTTATAAAGGGAAGGCCTCTCTTGACAAAATTTTGGGTAGTCAAAAATTGTCAAATGACAAGAGAGGTATAGGTTTCATCTCCAAGAAGGAGAATAGCAAGACAAGGCACAATGCAAGACACACGAAGAAAGTCAAGTGCCATGGTTGCAATGAGACGGGTCACTTCGCCTCTAAGTGCCCCAACAAGGTGGAAAACAAGATAAATCCATCAAAGAAGAGGCAAGCCGGTAATAAGCAAGACAAAAAGATTAGAAAAGGTAGCAATTGCCAAACTTGCTACAATTGCCGGGAAAAGGGACATTTAAGTAAGAATTGTCCCAAAGGTATCATTCCTAAGCCATCTTTATTTAATGAACATTACTTGCTTAGGAAAGATAAGAATAGCAATGTGTTTGCTAAGAATGTTAGTTCACAAAAATTAAATGTTAGGGCCATTTGGGTGCCCAAATCTCTTGTAACTAACATTCATGGACCCAACCAAGTTTTGGGTACCAAAATATGCTTAAAAGCTTAATAGGTACTTGGAGAGGCATTGGAGACTTGGCTAATTGATAAAGAGGTGAATTTCACCATATGCAAAATGGAAGCCAAGTTTGAGGAAAATCTTGCCACATCATCAACCAATGCCATCTCGGTAACACGTATCTACATTCATGTATTAAGCCCCTAGCCTTGTGTAGGTTGCATTTAATGAAAATCATTTAAAAGGGGTGATCTTGCTCTTGTGCTTAAATTTCATTACTATAAATCTTGAGCAAGATGAAGTGGCACATTAAGGGGGAGTGCTAAATCATATTCTTATATATCACATCCCTAAGTGTGCCCATATTAATTAAGTGCTAGTAATTATTTTTCAAAATTGAGCCATTTAGCCAAAAGTCAAAAATTTCGAAATTATTAGTATATCTTTGAAAATCTAGTTGAAAAATGTATACAAAAGCATTTCAAAGGTTTTACAAAGGTTTTGGCTTTAGAAAAACTTACTTCAAGTAAAATTGAGTTTGCAACCCAAAACTATCAATCTAGTATCTTATTTTAGCTTCAAACTCAAAAATTTGCTAAAATCAATTCTAAAAAGAATTTAAAAATGTGTTCAATACCAAAAACCTAGAGTTGGCTATTCCAAACATTATTGGTATTCAAAAGTTTTCCAAAAAGCCAACAAATCAAAAGTTATTTGGTTTTGAAACTCAACCAAAATACTGAGTTGACCTATGTGATCACAATCTAGCACTTAAATGAGTTTTGCCATTTGAGCTTAATCCATTGACATATATTAGCTCACAAGGGTATTTACAACTCATACATGAAATTAAATGTTTACAAATTCCCCCAAATGCTCATTTTTGCATTTTTGTGAAAATTATTGAAAATGAGTTTGTTTCGAAAAATTGAAAGCCTAATTTGTAAAAACTAAATTGAAAAAGTTTTTAATCTTGGTAAATAGTTGGAAATGCTCCACAAGTAGTTTTCTTGTCTCTGTGTGAAAAACTTTGGAGCAATGTACAACAAAATATTTTTCATTCCCTGAAAATTCTTCCTTCTCTGGTCTCTCCCGTTTAACCGAACTTCCGTTCTGGTCATGGAACTTCCGTGGCCGGAACTACCGCTCGACCAAGCGGAACTTCCGCTTGAGTCTGGAGCCTCGGAAGTCCGCCCGACCCGTGGGGCCTTTCTTCTCTCTCTCTCTCCCTCCGAGCGGAAGCTCCGTCCTCTCCCTCCGCTCGTGCCCGTGCTCGGCTCCCTCCTGCGTCTCTCTCTCCCCTATCAAGAATCCTCCAAAAACCGCCCCTCCGTTCTCCAAATCCCTCGCGGTTTTCGCCACTCTTTTGTGATTTTCGGCTTGCAAGGGGTTCCACTCCTCCAATCCTCCAGGTAATCCGGATCAAATCCCCTCTCTTGCTCTCATTTTTGAACCCTAGGTCTTTTCGGTTCAAACTCAAATCCGAATGATTTCTTGCGGTAGATTTGGGGTAAAATGTTATTTTTGGTGTCTTGTGGTGTTTACACACCCACTCCATGGAATCAATCCAAGAAAAACACCAAAAATCTGCACGCATTGCCAAACCCTAAATCGGCCGGTAGAAGCGGAACTACTGCTCGACAGAGCGGAACTACAAGCGGCGGTACTTCCATTGTTGTCGGCGGTACTTCCGCTCCCCGGTAAAACAAAGAAGTTTTATTCAAGTTCAAATATTCTTTGATCTATTCTTCCTTGACCCTTATTGTTCCTCCTTGTTCTTAGATGGCTAGAACAAGGAATGGCGGAGAAGGCGCTCCCTTTCTTCGGCGCCCGAAGGTGCTTCTGAAGCAAGGGATGACAGAGGCAAGGGCATTGCTTCAGGGTCAGACACCGAGACTGAGCAACAAGTCAGTTCTCCTATGGAAGAATCTGATGAGGACTTGGGTGATAGGGAGGAAGCACAAGTTGATCTAAAGAAAATCCCTGCAGATGAATATGCCAGGATAAGGCATAGGAGTCAGTTCTTGCTGCCATGCAACTCCACCAATCCCAGATTCCACACTCAGTTTCAGGAGCAGGTCTATGAGCAGCTATACAAGACTAGATCATTTGCTGATCACAAGTTTGTGGATTGGGATCATCTTGGCTCTATTGCCAAATATGATGGAGCATATGGCATGTTTCGGAGAGCTGGCTTGCACCACTTGGTGGCTTTGAGGACAGACTATAATGAGGACATCATTAGACAGTTCTATGCCACCGCTACATCTCGCCAAACTTTCAAAGATATAGCATGGATGACAGGAATCGGCCAGTGAAGCTACGAGCATGATTTTGAGTTGGCTTTGGGGGCTGAGTCTAGTGCCTATGAGAGAGTGTATGACAGGCCTGCACTTGAGCTCTCTGCTATTTCTCAGTATTATGATCAGGGCTCAAGATTCATTCCAGGCAAGCTTGTTGGCCTAAGTCCCCTTCCCAGCCTGATCAACAGAATCATCAACCACACTATTCTTCCCAAGAGTGGGAATTATGATGCTATTCGCGCCATGCATGGAACCTTATTGAGTATGTTATGGAAGGTCGCAAATTTGATGTGGTGGATCGATTATCGTGAGATAGCGCTTCTAAGAATGACAGATCGGCGGATTAACTATGCACCTTTCATTATGGCATTGATCACGAGGAAGACCGAGTACGAGGGAGGCATGGACACTGTTCACAGGGCATATAAGCCCAGACCAGACCCTCCTATCCCTGCTGCAGCCCGCTCTCGGTCTTCACGTCCAGCAGCTACTTCAGCGGCACCTGCAGCTCCTTCTTCCTCGGCTCCTGCAGCCCTCCCTCCTCTCCAGCAGCAGCTCGGTAGGCGGTTGATGAGCGATTCTCCCTCGCGGGATCTACTCGCCATTCTTGGTCCGAGACTCACAGTTGAGGGTTTGCCTCCCTCTCCTCTCGCTTGGACTCTATTGACGGGAGACTAGCCTCTTTGGATGGACGAGTTGCAGCCATCGAGCAGACTGTCACTCAGCCTCCTTCGCCTCTTCACTACTCGCCCGCCGTCGTGTTCCCTCTCCTTGGCGCCTCGGAGTAGTCTCCTTGACATTTGTTGCTAAAGGCGAAGAAATTGAGTAGATGGGCAAGAATAGGATAAATGGGCTAAAAGTCTTATTCTTGTATCTTTTGGATGTAATGAACTTTATCTTGCTTTTGGATTGAAATGGGTGTAATGACATTTATGTTTAATGCTATGTTTGGACTATGCTTAGATAAATCTAAATTGCTTGCATATGGTGTCAAAAATTGTTTCCTCATAAGTTTGTAATGCATTCTCAGCTCATATAAAAATGTTGAAGCAAATGAATCCATGAAAATCCAATTGGTTTAGATATTGAACTTTTATTGCAAAACCTTTCATCCTTTTGTTTTCAAAGGGCACCTTGCCATATCTTTTCTTTGGATAAGTATCTTTCAAAAAATTCTTGTTGAAGAAGGTCACCAATAGCATAAAATTTATATCTGCAAAATTTGAAAGCATTTCAAATAAATGTGTGAAAGTTATGACCTTTTCTCTCTTTGGCTTTGTGCTGAAAAATTCAGAACTTCCATGTATTTGAGCTGATTTGTGATTTTCATATCTTTAAATATGCTCATAATCTGAGGTAGATGCAATTATGACTTTTGATCCTCAGACATTAAGCTATACTGACAAATTTTCTCAGATTTATTGGATATTTGTAAGTCAGTTTTTCAGGAAGCTTTTGAAGGCCACTTGGAATGAAAAATCAGGAAATGCTCCACATATCACAAGTGCCCTTCATATACATGGTATCAAGCTCCTCATGCTCTAAACTGATATTAAATCCCTCCAAATGCAATAATCAATGTTATTTGTGTTCATTGACTCTTTTTGGTGGTTAATGCCAAATGGGGGAGAAATTTGTGATAATAGCTTTTATTTCTTTTAGAACTTTGTGATAATGTCAAATGGGGGAGGATAAATAGCCTTGTATAATAGAATAAAAGAAATGCTAATGCCATGTGGTCATGTGGGAGAAATGTGATAATATATTTCTTGAGTAGAAATTAATTTTTTAATTCTATACGATGAATAATGCTTTCACCTTCTCTTATGCACTTAATTGCCTATCATTTAGTCATTTTCACCTATATGCTATTATCATAAATGGATTTGTCATCAATCACCAAAAAGGGGGAGATTGAAAGATCAAGCTCCGGTTAAGTTGGTTTTGGTGTTAATGACAAATATCATAATGTGTTTTTAATGATAATATCATATACCATTATGTTGTTTTAATAATATTGATAAATGCATATATGAGACTAATATTGTTGTTCAAGTATATTTTGTTTAGTCTCATTTGGATGGCAAGGTGAAATCAAAGAGGTATGCATTCGAAATTAGTCTCTCATATATTAGTGCATTCCTTAGATCCAAAATATAGATTGAACTCCTAAAATTGTTCAAAATGAATATGTGCATATGTATTCAATATATACACTTGTATGCACACATTTAGGGGGAGCTCTTTATATGTTTTGAAGTTTCACAAGTAATGATCCATGCTTCTCTAAATATTCATATTTGGGATCTTTACTTTGAAATATATTATTGGGTATATATATAACTTGTATAGTTCATATATACTCAAGTGTAATCGGGTTGTCAACCAACATCTCCATTATATGTTAATGGTTGAATAGTCAAATAACAACCGGATAAGTAAGTTTTGTGCTTATCTAAAGAGTATACAAATTGTTGTGTACAAGTTGTATACTAAATAAATCAATTATATATCTCATAATTTGTTGGGATTGTCATGAATTACCAAAAAGGGAAGATTGTTGAATCTTGTCCCTCCATTATGTGTTAATGGTGAAGTTTGGTAATTGATGACAATTGTTTAATGGACTAACGGTTTCCATGAGTGGGATGAATAGGTTAGGTTCCACAAATGAGGATGACTTGGGATGACTTCATGTGTTGAAGATCATAAAGTCAAGATGCGAGAGGAAGATAGATTCATGAGTTGAATGCTATCAAGAAGATGAGGACTTCATGTGTTGAAGGACATCAAGGTGATCATGTGTTGATCAAGCAAAGACCATCATGTGTTGATGGAGTTGATAAGAAAGATGCATTATGTGTTAATGCATATCAAGATGATGACCCGAGGCAAAGGTATGACTAGTTAGGGCTAAGGATATGTTCCTAGTCTTTTACCGGTCTTGGTGTTTGGTTGAAAGACCGGATTGCTAGTATAGGTTGCCGTACTATTAAGAGGGTCATGTCTAGTAGTTTGAGTCTCATCATGTGTTGATGGCTCATCCTCACCTCGCTAGCTCAAATTGACATGAGACTTGTATTTGCGAATGTGTTTTGCAAATAGTTGAAGCTCATGTGTTGAACATCTTTGTAACATGGGACTATGCATTGCAAATGTGTTTTGCAAGTGCTTGAAGTCCATGTTTTCTACTCTTTGTAATATGAGGCTTAGATTTGCAAATGTGTCTTGCAAATGGTTGTAGGTCATATTTAATCTTTGCGTCATGATTTCAAAAGTGTGCAAATGTGTTTTGCAACTTATTGGAAATCATGTGTGATCCTTGTGTGCATGATATCGTAGTTTGCGAATGTGTTTTGCAAAATCATTGAGATATCTCGCCTTTGCTCGAAGAATCGAAGTACCGGCTTTGTGGGCGGTACTACGGTGAGCGAAGTACCGGCATGTGTTGCGCGGTACTACGGCTCTCCTAAGCTCCGACCCTCGGCGGACCCTTTTTTCCAGAGAGCGCCAAGTTTGGGCTCGGCTCGAGCGGAAGTACCGCGCCGACTTTACGGTACTACCGGCGAGCGGTACTACCGCAAATTGAACGGCGGTACTACCGCGCCCGATCGTGTAACGGCTAGTTCGAAGCTCGACATAGCCGTTACGGTAGCGTCAGTGGAGCGGTACTACCGCCGTTGGCGGCGGTGGTTCCGCTCGTCCTGAATTTTTCAGGACTTTGCTCCAACGGCTAGTCCAGTGGCGCGCCAAGGAAGAATGTCAACTCACCCATCATGCTCATCTCAAACTCGGTGCTCATGACATCCGAGAACTGTGAAACTAGAGCATGGGAAGAGCCGCCAAAGATGATGTCATCGACATAAATTTGGACGAGCAGAAGGTCATTGCCAAGCCGACGAATGAACAAGGTCTTGTCAACTTTACCCATCTCAAAATCATGTCTCAATAGATAGGACTTAAGCCTCTCATACCAAGCTCTAGGGGCTTGCTTAAGTCCATACAATGCTTTGGAAAGCTTGAAGACATGACTAGGGTATTTGGGGTTCTCGAAACCTGGAGGCTGTCTGACATAGACTTCTTCCTCAATGAAGCCATTGAGAAAGGCACTCTTGACGTCCATCTGGTAAAGCTTGAAACCCTTAGAAGCGCAAAGGCAAGCGAAATTCTAATGGCCTCAAGGCGAGCTACGAGGGCAAAGGTCTCCTCGAAATCCGGACCCTCAACACAGGAGTACCCACATGCAACCAGCCTAGCCTTGTTTGAATGACTACCCCATCCTCACTTTGCTTGTTCTTGAACACCCATTTGGTTCCAATGATATTTTGATCTCGAGGGGGCTCAACAAGCATCCAGACCTTGTTTCTCTCGAAACTCTCTAGCTCCTCATGCATGGCGTTGACCCAAGACTCGTCAGATAAAGCATGGCAAACGTCCTTGGGCTCAAAGGAAGCTACGAAGGCGAGTGGAGATGAAAAGTGACACGCCGGACTTGGAACGTGTGACTCGCTCAAATAGATCTCCAATCATCCGCTCGGAAGGATGAGATTTTTGGATATGTCTTGGAGGTCTGGATGAGTTGAAGAAGTGGCCTCTACCTCGTTACTGACGGGTAGGAACAGAGCCACTAGCTCCGGAAGAAGCGTAGGTAAGGCGATCGCCTCGAGGTGCGGTGGAAAAAGGCACCTCAAGGGGTGGAGAAGGGGCCGGATCGGGTAGACAACCCTCATATCCATCATCCTCATCATCCACAAAGATGGTCTCGGTTGCTCTAGTGAACACGAGATATCGGGCCTAGTCCCCGGACTGGCCTCATCGAAAGTTACCTCACAGGTTTCTAACATTTTACTAGACTCGCAGTTCCAGACCCTATAGGCCCGCGAAGAAGTCGAGTAGCCCAGAAAAAGTCCATCACAAGAACGTGACTCGAACTTATATAGGTTCCGGACTTGAATAAAACACTTGCAACCAAACACACGAAAATGAGAAACACCGGGCTTTCGCCGTATCTCAACTCATAAGAAGTGCGGTGCAAGTGTGCCCAAGAAAACTTGATTGGAAACATGGCGCGGTGGCTATAGCCTCGACCTAAAACTTCCGCGGTGTAGAGTACTCATCAAGCATCGTCACGCCATCTCGACCAAGGTGCGGTTCTTTCTCTCCACAACGCCATTCTGCTGAGGGACGTATGGAGAAGAGAACTGGTGCTCTACACCTGTCTCACCACAGAAACTCTCAAAGTAGGAATTCTTGAACTCCGTGCCATTGTCACTACGGATCGCTCGTAAGGCACCTGGAAGCTCAACAGAAAGCCTACTGAAAAGACCTCGAAAATGTGAAAACGTCTCATCCTTCGAGGCTAAGAAAAACACCCAAGAGTACCTCGAGAAGTCATCGACTACGACAAGAACATACCACTTCCCTCCTGCTGACTGCACTCGAGCTGGTCCAACCGTATCCATATGGAGCAGCTGTCCCGGTGCATCGGTCATAGTAACTGTGACCGGAGGATGAGAAGCGGCAACCATCTTGCCGTGTCGCCGGCATGGAGCGCAAACAAGATCTTTGACCATCTTGAGTTTCGGCAGACCACGAATGAGATCGTGGCCGCTAACTCGAGTCAAATGGTCAAATCCAATATGACCAAGTCTCCTATGCCGAAAGGAAAGGTCGCGAACTCGAAGCAAGCAAACAACGGAGAGGATCACCAAAAGACTCGGAAAAATCAGCACGAAAGATCCTCCCAAAGCGAGAAATCCATAAACCGGACTACAGAAGAATCAAGAATTTTGCGCTTGTTTTCTTAAAACTCACCTCGAAATCGTCATCGGTGGTGAGAGACCGAAAGCAAATTGTCTGCGACTTACTAACCAAGGCAACATCTTTTAAAACAAATGAATCATTAATACGCACTATACCTTTGGCGATGGCGCCCGGAAGAAGCATCTCGAAGGTGATCGTCTCATCACCGGAGCTCGGGCAAGGGAAGAAAACCAGCGGAATCTCCGGTCATGTGTCGTGAACACCGAGTCTACAAGCCAAACCTTTCCTTCCTCGCCCGTGAACCCGAGTCAACAAGAGAGCAAAGTCTCAGTACTGGGATAAATCAAGATAGATTTTGGAACCCAATACTGAATCACACGTCGAGTAGAAGAAGTAGTCACACACGACTGACCTCTAACTACCCTACACTCTCCGTCGCTCAAAGAAGCAGAAGGTCTATGAACAGACACAAAGGCATTCTTTGGTCTGGCCGCTACGGACGAGCGAGTCGGTGCACCCAAGCAACAGTCGATCACGCCGCGGTAGGCATCTCGATGGGAAAACGAGATCTACCCTCGGGACGGCGGAAGTCACGACCGAGAGGAGCACGAGGACTAAAAAGAAGACTCGGAAAACCAAGTCCTCGGTCTGCCCAAAGCTACCAACAAGAGCAAACCTAGACCTCGTGTTGGTCTTAGGTGCACTCAAGGTGCAGGGCGACCACGAATACGCCTAAGAGACTCGGCCACGGTCTCTTGGCGCGATCTTGGCGCGCTTGAAGCAATGGTCAAACAAATGCCCATCCTTCCGGCGGAAGGTGCAATGATACCATACGAGGGGCCGGCTGCAGTGAAATCACCTTGTCGTCGAAATCCCTTGGACAAAGCCTGCTGATTTAAATTGAACTTTCTTGTTCTTGGGCTTGACCTCAATCACACCTGCGGCTACGTGTCTGAGCACGACAGGTGGATGTTTCCTCACATCCTCATGGAGATCATATCCTAGACCCTGTTTGAACTTGCAAATCTTTGATTGGTCTAGAATAAGATTGAGATTCTTCTTGCCTCCTACAAATTTCTCGAGAGTGTTCATAAGGTACTGACACTCCCGAAAGAGAGAGGTGCAAGAGGAGCAAGGAGAAGAAGAAGAGACAGGGGAGGAGAGGAAGGAGAAGAACCAATAGCGTAAGAGCGAATAGCACATGCATATTTCTCCTTATGCACGGCTACCTCAACCTTGAGGGCTTCGCAAGACACACAGGGGGCAGCCCTAATCCTAGCCATTTGGTTCACAAAACTCTTCCTAAACGTCTCTACCATGTCCTTATCCTTTTCCAACATTTCAGCACAGAAAGCACATGAAGGATGTGATTTTTCTAAAAGGTCTTTAGTTAGCTTCACACACTTTTCATCTAAGGCAATCAAATCAGATTTTAGTTTATTACAACTTTTGCATGGTGAGCTAACAGGATCCTTAGAAGCATACTGAGCCATTTTCTTATTATCATCAACAAATTCTTGAAACTGTTTGGAGACAGATTCAAGTTCAGCAGATAAGTTTGGGACAATTTGCACATGAAGTAATAGGCTCAAGTAAAAAGGCTTGTAACTCAACAATTTTGTGATCGCCCTTTTAAGTTCATTTTAAATTATTGCAACTTTCACAAGTCTCGAGCGGATCAAGCAACATGGTATAAAGACCTCTAATAGCATTGTCCTTATCCTCACATGAGGTGCAAGAAATAGTCTCAACAGTAGAAGATGAAACAGGAGCTATCCTACTCATCTCAAGCTCAGCAAGAAGACTAATGTTCTCCACCTTAACAAAATCAAGTTCAGAGGACAAACTATCATGCGAGGTCCTTAACTTCTCCATATCTCCAAGCAAAGCAGGGCATGTATCACATTCATCACGGGAGGGAGCAGATATAAGTGAAGTAAGCTCCCGTGACAATCTATCTACTTCCTTCTCTAACTCGCTACATCTAGCTCTAGATCTAGCATGAAATCCTCCTAACTTAAGAAAAGCTTCATTGAGTTGATCATAGGAGGGACATACCTCGTCGAGTCGGAATAGAGCTCATTGTCGTGATCTCGCCTCAAGGGCCATGAAGCACATCTTGGAGAAGTCGTTGCCGCCATCCTTGGGCTCTTGGTCCCCGTCCGTCGTCGTCGCTCCATCCCTCCACCTCGCCGAGGTCGAGGTTGTCGGCGGTGAGGACGCGGTGGAAGAGCTTCTTGGCCTTCCCAAAGTTGCGGAACTTCTTCTTGCCTTGCGTCCCGAGTGGAGGCTTCTTGTTGCGGTTCTTGTCGGTGTAGTCGTTCTTGCCTGAACCGCCGTAGTCGTTCTTGCCCTTCTCCAACTTGGGGCAGTTTGCCCGAATGTGGTTGGGGCCACCACACTCGAAGCAAATCACGGGTCCTCCTCTCTTTCCATCCCTCCTTCTCTTGTAAGCATGAGAAAATTTGCGAGCAAGGAGAGCCAGCTGATCATCCGCAAGTCGCTCTAACGATCATCGATTCGTCACGAGAGCGACAAGGGAGAAACCGCAAATCGAATCGGAAGAGAGGCTCAAGAAGAAACGGATCGGTGACCAAGGCCATCGATCGTGACTTTGACCTCACGAGACAACGTCAATCTCGTGAGTCTTGAGGCGCGAGTACAGTAGCGTCAAGAGTCGGTCGAGAGGTCTGTCGTGTCTTTGATGGTGGTCACTTTCATCTCCCAAACACGCAGATCGAGTGCGGTGAGCATCGGCGGCGTTGTCCGAGTCGAGTGCGTGAGACCGACCGCTCGGAGATTGCTCAAGATCTTGTGAAACGCGCAAAACACTCATCAAGGGACTCGCCAATGAGCATTTCAAACTTGTTGTAATCTCGCTTGAACTGTCTGTCGCACCGTCTTTATTTGGGTGGTGCCCTCATGGTAAGCATTGAGGTCGCCCAAATATCAGCAGACGGAAGATGAGATATGCGGTCAAACTCACTACGACTCGTGCCACGGGTTATGATGTTCCTTGCCTTAGCGTTTGCCTCAACGTCGACCATGTTTCCGACATTGGCGTCCTCATCGGCGAGAACAACAAACCGAACCTTCACCTTCCTCCGGATGGCATACCCACGAGCACGGATGTATGTTTCCATTCGGCTCTTCGGAAGGGTAATCCGCCATCAAAGACCGGAGGCTTGGTGGAATACTTGTCTGTCGCCATGGCTCTTGAGACCGGTTAAAGATCTATCGAGAAGAGCTAACCGGCTCTGATACCAATTGTAGGATCGGAAATGGCAACAAAGGGGGGGTGAATGGTGCCTTTTTAAAAAATCGACCCCCAAAAGACAACTGAGCTCAAAACAAAGTTACTGAAGAAACAGAGCTCAAGGCATTGTCATGGTAACGAAAACATCAGTAGAATATTACCACGTCAGAGAAAACAGATTAAAGCAATGCCACGGCAAGAACTTGCAGTCACGGCAAGAAAACAACAGAAAATGTTGCCATGGCAAAGAAAACCGGCTGCCGCATTTGCCACAAAGAAAGAAATCAAGATTTCACCGGTAGAGATGGAAATAGCGAGACGACAAGCTGAAATTAAGAACAGCAGGAAGGCTTACTAGTACACATGCAGCGGAGAGTTTTCAGATAAAACGAAACTTGAATCAGCAGAGAATCTGAACGTGGTAAGAATTAGCGACAATATTGCTTCACTTTTGTACCGAGACACCGAATGCACTTCTTCACGCAAAAGCCGAGGACTGAAAAGAAGCACAGGTCGCTGCTCTGATTTCAGAAAACAAAGTAGGCACAGAGAGCGAAAGAAGAAAACTGATCAAAAGAAAAAGATGTAATCTGCGATCGCAAAGTCTCGCCTAAACTAAAAGCAAAGATTTTTAAAAAACAGTAAAAAGCAAAGAAACTTCACTCCAGAACGCAGCTAGAACATGGCACAAAAAGAAGAAAACTGCAGCCAAAGCAAAACAACACAAAAGAGAAATGGAAGAATCAAGCTGTAGAGACTGAAGAAAAGAAGCCTTCGGCTGAGGGGAAAACTGCTGCCCAAATACCAGTTTCACAGTGCAGAAAAGAGATTCTTGACAAGAGCTGAAAACAGCAAGGAATAACAAGGAACAGAGAATGCAATAGACCATTGAACAATCACTGAGACAAGGTAGAGCAGATCATCTAAAAACATCTCAGATTCACACAAAGACAAGAATGGTTACATTAGTTTGTTCTACGGCCGACTCACGCACCAAGAACACACACTTGAAACCGGAGAAGAACAGGACCACAACTTTGCTCGCAACTCTCACGAAGATATGGAGACAAGAACCAGAAACACCTCTGTTATCTTCATTCACTCCTCAACTCCTCAAAAGAGCAAAGTTAAACTAGTTCCAACAAAAACAAGAAAGAAGAGAAGACAGCAAACACTCCAGATTTCATTTCAACCAAAAAGAAGTCCCCATGTGCATGGATATTAGCACACAAGAAAAGATTACAAAGGACTTAAGCCATCCTCTCCCTCTCCATCCTCAAGAACACCAAGAGCCTCACAAGCTTCTTGGGAGGAACACAACACACAAGGAATGAACTCTTAAAACCCTAACTCTCTCTATTGTGTCCTAAGGGGTATGCAGCCCCTCACCTCAACTTATAGCCCTTGGCTAACGGGTCTCCAACCCGTTACGCCGGCTAAACCCTAACAGAGCCGTCTTCCGCTTGTGCAGCCTTGCGAAATTCCCGTTTCGCCCTCCCGCACCTTCCGGAAGCTTCGCGCCTTGCCTCGCACGCCTCGCAACCACCTCGAGTCCACGTCGTCTTCGACACATCACGACCGTTCTGACCTCAGCGCCACCTGCGCCTAGTCCGGTCCACCGTGTCTCCCCACGACTCCGCCTCGCTGTCCTGCGGACACACAGACAAGAAAACACGTCACATAGCACCGCTCGATACATGAACGTGTAAATAGCATAAACAAGATCAAACAAGTCGCAATAATAAAATATACATCCTAACCCATACGACTTCGCTTGAGCAAAGTCCGACCGACCCCGTTGCACCAAGCAACGTCTGGGTCCGAACAAACCGACTCAAACTCGACTTTTGAGAAACGATGTCAATTACTCATCACTCACAATGGGATGACCCTCACATGGTCTCTCAGACAGGTCGACCATTGTTGTATCACCGTGGTCATAAAAGTACCTGTAGCATCATGGTCGAAGATCACAGTATTGCCATGGTCATAGGGTGTACTTGTAGAAGTACTGTAGTACACTGAGTCGAAACGACGCACTTATAAAGCCTGGTCGTAGGGGAGTACTCGTGACCGTACTACAGCCCCATGGTCGATAGGGGTACTCGTAAAATTACTATAGCTATCGACCATTGCTCGTGGTCGTAGGTTGGGAGCTATCGACCATCGCCTGTAGACGACAGTCGGAAGCCGTCAACCATTAGTCATAACTGTGGTCGGAGGTAGTCATCGACCTTGTTTGTAGCCGGTAGCCAGAGTACCAGATGCCAAAGACGGTTGATGGCGCTCAAGTGCAATGAGCAGTCGGGGACATCTGAGTATCCAATGCAGTCAACGAGGCCCGAGTACGATGAACGATTAGAGACGTACAAGTGCCGAAGATGGTCATGCGTGTCCGAGTATGAAGGATGCTTGACAACGCCCAAGCATGACAAAGGCTGCCGCGAACGTCCGAGTATGAAAGACGGTCGACGATACTCGAGTACGGCTTCTGAAGTGATCGGGGGCACTGACGTTGGCCAGCGATCGCAGATGGCTGATGGTCGTAAGTGTTCACAACCTTACAGGCGACTGAATGCGCCTGAGCTCGGCCAGCGATCTGGGATGCACGACTTTGGCCGGCGATCGGAGACGTCAAGCTTTGGAAGCGATTGGGGGGCACGGCTTTAGAACTGATCGGGGACTCGCAACTTTGAACAGCAGTCGAAGATGCCTGACTTTGGTCGGTGATCGGGGACGCATGACTTCGGAAGGGATCGGAGATGCCTGACTTTGGCCGACGATCAGGGACCCACGGCTTCAAAAGCGATCGGGGCGCTCGACTGTGAACAGAGGTCGGGAACGCCTGCCTCCGAAAAGCGATCAGAGGCGCTGACTTCGGTCGGCAATCAAGAACATCCTCAGGGGTCATGAGCGCATCTCGGTGAGCCTTAGAGCACCTGAGTGGCTGTAGTCACTTGGCGACATTGCCATCGTAGCCGCCATTCATCATATGCAGATTAAGATGCGACGGAAAGAGAGGTGAGAATATTTTTACCGTTACCGTTCTCAACATATGATGTCATGGCCTGGGTTTGTATAGATCATTGCCTCAGGTCTCTCTGACTTCTCCTTCTTCTTTCCCTCCGCCTCTGTTTCTTTGTGGTGCGCTTGCGTCTTCGCCCCGTTTGCGTCTGTGTCTGCGGTTCTTCTGCCTCCTCAGTCCTTCTGCGTGAACCTCCCTCTCGTTAATGTCCAGCCTTCTCTTTTATAGGCACAGGAAAGGGTCGTAGGCCTTGTACACGACTCCCACGCGGTGCCGATCATGCCGTTCAAATTAAGATAAGAATCCAATTGAGATAAGATTCCTGATTGACTACAGATCTTCCAGGACTACTTTTGTATCGGAGATTCGTTAAGCGTTATCTCCAACTGGATGAGGATTTGGTGCGACCATGCCTTGTTGTTGATGATCTGCAACAGCAGTCGAATTGCACAACGTGGTCAAACCGGTCTAATCGACGCAACATGGTCATCGCACGTGATCGCAAGCAAAGCTCGGTGCCCCTAAGTGACCAACAACATGGTCGTAGCAGGCGCTCGTCTCAACATGATCATAGCAGGTGCTGAAGCATGCGTGATCGTAGTACGTGCTCATCTCAAGTGGTCGTAGCAGGTGCTCGAGCAGGCGTGGTCGTAGCAGGTGCTCGAGCAGGCGTGGTCGTAGCACGTGCTCGTCTCAATGTGGTCGTAGCAGGTGCTCGAGCAGGCGTGGTCGTAGTACGTACTCGTAAAAGCACTGGGGCACTGCGATCGGTGGTCGTAAGCTTAACGTGTTTGAAATAAGAAGCCGTGGTCGACACAACACAGTCGAAATGGCCGTGGTCGACGGCCCTGATGTAAGGCTTGGCACACCGATCACCTTACGGTTTTGTTTCTCATGTCGTTTCATGGCTCGATTATGCCAAAATTCTTACCCAGCATATATCTCCCTATTTGCCCCGATTTGCACAAAATCTTGTCAAACACTTTCACTTCTTTATTATCAACTAGTTAAGTGCACATGCGTTTGCTAGAAAAACAAAATTTGCAACAAAATGTAACAGTCAGCAAAGTAATAATATTTGCCTAGGAGATCAAGGATCAACCTCATGCATACCTAAATGATGATCAAGGATAGAACACAAAGGTGAAATATGGTACAAATTTGTAATGTTTGTACCAAAGAACTTTTCGTGTAATGTTCGTACAATTTGCATCTCAAACATAAGCATATTTCTTCTAGAGTTAATTGCATCACATGTGTACACGAACTTGTGAGGTGTGTACATCTAGATCACTAAAAAATTAAGACCATGCATTTAGGTCAATGACCTTGTTAAACTGTGCAAAGGATGTTCAAAAGAGGTTTCTCAAGAATGACAAAGTACCGACATGGCACTAATGCTTATGTGGCGTTGATATAGACACTGACATGAGAAGGTGAAGGTCTCTATCTCCACCCTGCTGGCTATATCTATCTGCGTGTCCATCAATGGCATTCCAAAGTGTTCAAAAGTAATTTAGTTTTAATTGAGAAGGAAAGCTGCAAACTTGTTGTAGTGATGGGATTAATTGTGTGATGAATTCTTATTCTTTTTTGTCACATGAGATACATATGGAGTTGATGCAGCTGTTAGTAGATGTAGATGGAGAACAAAAAATCCAACGAACAAGAAGGCGTCGAGCTGGTCCATGTGCTCCAGATCGTGTTGGTTGCGGTTGACTACTTCATGTAGTTCCTATTCGAGGAACGTGTCGAGTCATCAAATAGCGCCTCTCCTTTATTGATATCATCTCCTTCTGCCGCTATGCCTCTTTGCGGATCATGTTGCTCCTACTTCTCGACAAGAGGACGCGAGACCTGAAAGCAGCTATCGATGCACGGGACTAGGCTACCTACTATCGAACTTGCGAGAATAACAAAGGGAAAGAATAATCACCAATAGACTGCATTGATGTGGCCAAAGAATATTTGCAAGAGTGTGATAATGAATGTGAATGATTCATTGTATTGTTGGAGGCACGTAGGTCTCACTATTTATACAAATCTAAAGGGTGGCAGTTAATGTTTGAATAGGTGCCTCTTGTCTTCACGTGCGAGTCTTTTCTGTGTCTTAAAACGTTGTGTCCATTGTCGGAAACGCCATTAACCGCTCTCGCGTGTCAAATTAAACACCCGCGTGGAAAACCATATCAGTCCTGACCAGTTAATACTTTGCTTTAGGAAGCGAAGGGTTGCTGGTCATAATTGATCATAAATGGTCATTATTTAGGTGTAACCAGTCTTCAACCAGTTATATTTATTAGAGGGGAAAACTTCCTTTTTATGTGCTCGTAGGCTAGACAATGTACTTAGTAGATCATAGTTGTATTGGCCTAAACACGAAGTTTAATTTTGACTCTTGTTGACCACATATATTGATCTGGTCAAGAACCCTCATCAGCAGTCAACTCGTGTTTGATGGAGAGAGTGAGAAGATAGTATGTGAAAGATAAGAGGAAAAGTGGGTGGGAGGAAAGAATGATAAAAGCTGCCACATAAGCATTAGCGTCATATAGATACTTTGTCAGCCTTGTGAAACATATTTTGGACATCTTTTGCATGATTTAACAAGTTTGCTGATCTAAATGCATGACTTTATAGTTTAGTGACCTAGATACATCCACATCATAAATTTGCATACGTGTGGTGCAATTTACTCTTTCTACGAGCGCCTGTGGTGGTGAAAGCCCTTGCAACTGCAGTTGCACCATCACAGCAGTAGCACTTCCCATCTCCCTGACCTAATCACATGGGCTGAGGAGCACATTTCCATCTCAAACAGCTATTATACTTGTATTTGTAAATTGTAATGTGCGGGAAATTTGACGATTTACCACCGTAAAAAATATACATCTGATGATTTACCACTTATGTCTTATTGACATATGGCCCTACGACTGACATATCAGTGTCATATCGAGTGATAATGTAACACCATGTCCATCCTCTAGACCCAGAGTGCTACCATCATTGCATAATATTACCGTTTTTGAACAACTGCTAATCATTTTAAGCACACTATACTTTATTTATAATACATCGACCACTTACATCATATCATTTTAAGCAACTACTCTAGCATTCTAGTGGAGTTAAAACATACTAACAAAAGATGTTACATGAAGTGCTGTTAATGCGTGAAGTTATTCATGTGCTACTCTCGCACATGCATGATGTCCTCAACGGTCACCTACAAAAAAAAACAAGGTAAGGGTCAGTCCGCAGACTCCGCAAGCACATAACAGACCGGTAAACACTACCATAAGCACAATCAACATCACCATAGCACATTCATTCTCCTCAAGTCTCATTATCTCATCTCAATGACACTTTATGCAATGCAATGCTCATGATCAATCTCATTCTCCTCTGTGGCTTTTACCGGTAAAGCGAAGGGCACACCCGTCGATGTCACCCTTAACCTCAATCCCGTGGAGGTGCCCATCGAAGTAGGTCTTTCCTTCCATCCCGTGAAGGTGCCTACCGAAGTAGGACTTTCACAAGAGCATGCCAGACTAGTCAATAGCTTTACTCATAGCTATTGACTTTCTCACCGCCCTGGCTCATAATGCATATGTCATCTCATGAATGCATTTCTCCTTCATTTCATCATGTACCACATTTATCATCACCAACCAAGCAACATCAAATAATGCAAGTATCACATATTCCACAACAATCACCGTCTACCGCTCTACCATATACTTGCCTGTTAACCGAGCGGAGCGGAGCGATGTGCGGACGGCGTCGATCCCGGACCTCCACCTGAACAGGCAATAAACCTGACTCAAAATCGAATATTGGTACATGCACTTAAATGGAAGGCATCAACTCTACACGTAAACCAGGGCACTAGCATAGAACGTTTGGGCTAAGGATCCGACGCGCACGTTGCAAAACCCTTTTTTCTTTTTTTTCTTTTCTCTTCTCTTTTTTTCTTTCACCTTCCCTCTTCTTTATTTTCTTCTCTCTCTCTCTCTCTCCTCCATCTGGTTCGGCTAACCGGCCTTACCCCATCCCCACACTTCTTCTTCCTCCCACTCACTCTCTCTATCTCTCTCTTCACTTCAGATCGCCCGTCTAGCCTCGCCTCTACTCCCTTCTCCACCGGCTCTCTCTCTCTCAGATCATGCCGAGTAGCCTCACCCTCTCCCTCTGGTGCGCACGGACGGCCCAAGCCAGCGCTGAACTCGACGCCGATTACTTCCCCCGTGGCTCCCCCTTGGGCTCGGCTGCCGGCCCTGATGGCCTCCTCAACACTGCCTCTGCGCACACGCGGCAAGGTTCTTGTTGCCACCGCCCCAGGCCCCATGAGCGCACCGGCCTTGGGGTCGCGGTCGGCCGCCCTGCATGGAAGGCAAGGGTACCGACGCTATGCCTCCTCTTCGCCACTCCTCCGCCCCTTCAGCTCGCCGGCCACGGCTTGCAACTGGCCGGGAGCCCATCGCCTTCTCTACCTCCGACCACTCTTCCTCTCCCTCGCTGCCATGGTCTACCTCGGCTTACCACTCCCTTCTACTACTCAGGACAGTCTTCTCTATTCCCCCTACCTTATGCATTTTATTTTAGTTGCTATTTTGCCTTTCCCTAATCGTGCTTACAACCGATCTTGGGAATGCCTACGGACGTCACCACGACGGAACTTGGTGGGGAGACATGCGCCGGGGAGCATGTTCTCCGTTCCAAAGGTGCACGGTGGCGCCCACAGGCTCGCCGCCGATGGTGTGTCGTGGCTAAGCCAGTTGTGGGGGTGCTTGTGTGAGGGGACCTACTTGCCTTTGCTGGACTAGAAAAGGGATGAGGCAATGGCAAGGGTTGGGGTTCCCGGCGATCATCGACAGTTCTTACGTCGTCTTCCTCGTTCGGTTGTCTTCCTTTGCTTCTTGAACTCCTCACCTTCAGCTCTCTCTCCCTCACTGCCTCTCTGTGTTGCTTTGATTGGTTGGTGGTGCTTGACTTTGGGGCTTTGCTCTTGGTGGAGGGAAAGAAAAGAGCCGAGATAAGAAATAGGAATGCCTGGCTTGGCTTCTGGTTGGCCGAGCACTAGAGAATGCTTTGCTCTCAGTGAGGGATGAAGTGAGACTGAGGCTTGGTTTGGCAAAACAATAAAGAGACAGGGCTCTCTTGCTGGATTGTGCTCTGGTTGTGTTCTCAGTTGTCTGAGCAAAATGAATGGAGTGAGACTTCCTCTGGGGGTTTGGCTGGCTTACAAAGGAGAGGGCATTCGGCTGCCTCCCCTTCTGGCTTTGTGAAATGACCTGGGTGCCCCCTCTTATTCCTTAATCCCTCTTCTCAAGTGGCTATGGGCTTTAAGGACCTTTTGGTACAACAGGTGGGCTCTGTACTATTGGCTTTTCTACTGCGGAAGGTAAGTCAGTAAAAGTGAACGATGGCTAAATTTTCTGCCAGATGATGAAAATCAAAGCGCAAGATGGTGCCGACAGGCCGGGGACGGTCTGGGAACCTCAAAGAGCGCTTACTTTTACTCGGCATTCTAAAGCCGATGGGTTTGACGGTAAAACTTTTCTTTATTTATTTTATTCTCCCTTAGATTATTTTTATTCTTCGTATTTCTTCTCTTTTGCATTTTTAGTGGTATTACAGATAAATCCTCAAATACATGTCTTTACAATGGCAAATCCTTAATTATTCCGAAAAAGAATGATACAAACTGTAAACCACTGCCTAGCGTTTTGGCCGATGAATATTAGTCCGACGTGCAAAGCTGAGTCGCTAAACAGATCTGTGGAAACTGGAGAGCTCTTTTTTTTTCGTACTATGATCGCGTGCTGATCGGTACATCACCAAAGATCATTTTATTCGTACACATAAAGATGGGTTACAACTTTACATCGCGTGCTGATTGGCACGTGGATTGCATTCCCTTTCGAAAGATTTAGTGCCTTGCATTTCTGGAAGACAAATTACCTAAACGGCATTTCCTCCCTTCGATTTAGTACATATATATATATATATATATACTGCCTTGGATGACCAATTGCAACATGTATAACAGCAAATCGAGAGCTGCATATGTAAAGCATACTACTTAGTATTTAAGTAGTAATCTGGCAAGGGGAAATGATTTGTGGCTCAAGAAGTACATCTCTGCAGCTGGGATTCATTTTGGAATTTTCTCCTCAGATGTGAACCTTTGAGGAATTTGCTGTACCACTTTGCTGAAAGTTTCGGCGTCCTCTTCTGCGTCTTGAAGTCGACATGGTAGAGCCCGAACCTTAGCGTGTATCCAGACGTCCACTCGAAGTCGTCAAGGAGAGACCACATCAAGTAACCACGTACATCAGCTCCTTTCCTTCAGACCGTTCGACAAGAAAGTGAAGCAAGTCCCGTTCCAAAAAAGAAAGAAAGAAAGAAAGAAAGAAAGAATGCATGAGCAGTAGCTGTACATATACTTCCCTATCTTGCAATATAAGTTCGACACACATACCTAAGAGATACATTATTTAAATAATATTTATTAAAATTAGATCATATTTGTCTCTACTGGAAAGAGCAGTACTATGCCTATATAATAATATGGTCCAATTCTATCAAAAATTATTTAACTAATATGCTTTCTAAGAATGTATGCCAAACTTATATTGCGGGAACCGAGTGAGTAACAATGTGGCATTAGTTGTACCATGACAGAAGGTGAAGCAATTATGAGAGGTCAGCATCAGCTAAGAAGGTCAAGCAACCATATTGGCTAGAGTATTAACGTGGAAGCCGAATCTATGCACGAACTGTTTAGAGTTGCGTAGGTTAATTACCTTATTGCTGAGGCTAAAAAGGTCAGGTAGCCACGAAGATAAGTAACTCTTCTTGTGTCATTGGTAAAATCCTTGGCGGTCATGCTGCTGTTGCTTGCTTGAGCATAACCTGAAAAATGTGAATTATGCTCGTATATATGGTACATACATTCATTGTTCTTTGGGATAACAATATTAATGATCTTTCAAGAAAAAGTATTGGGCTATTCCTGTAAAAAAAGGACTAGGAATAACTAGCTTAGCTTACCTTGGCCTGGGTATCACAGTTTTGCTGTTTATTATACAACTGAGTTTAAATTTTCAAAGGTAGAAAGGTAGGCCTTGATGCACTGGTGGGATTTCATCCGTACATATAGCCATAATTATTACTCCAATCCCCATTGCCGTAGATGGGATTGCATTAGAAAAGAAAATCAGGTTCCAATATGCTTGGAAATAATTTGGAAGGTTTTAGAGCTGAGATAAAAGAGGAGTTTTTTCTATAGAGATAAATTGCTTTTGTTTGTTTCTAAATTACTAGTGCACATGGGCCAATAGGCACTTAGGCAGTATCCTACTCAAATGACACTCATCAAAAGCGTATGAAGTTCAGACTAATGATTATTCTAGCTTCTAAAAATAACAGATAAGAAAGAAAGCCATACCATACCATTTTCTGTGATATATGTTGGTGTATTGTTGTATCTTTGTTTGTAATACATGACCACCTTTTCCATCCCATGTGGAACATCATAAAAGAATGGCGATCCTGTCTGCATGAGTGAGATTTCAAGCACTAATATTTTTTTCTTCATATTTTAAGATCTGACTTCACAATGAATTAATATTTCAACAATTTTATGGTTACCGCTTCACCAATAAGCACCCCATCTCTTTCTGCTAAACCAACCACTCGCGCATCGCCATCAAGAGGATCCACTTCGCATGGTGAGAAGATGCAGTCCTTCACATAGATTGTTCTATAATGATTTAGTCCGATGAAATCCAATTTCGTGGCTTGCAGTTTCTTCTTCTGTTCTGATGTGAACTCGGGTAGGTTTGGACCCAAGATCTTGCGCATCTCTGGAGGATAATCACCAAGAATTATAGGGTCCAGAAACCTAGAAAAATTAAGTAAATCAGTTAGAGTAAAAATTGTGGCAATTGAACAAATATATTATCTGTGAGTTCCTCTGCATTCTCTGTGATGAAACGAAAATCAGGGTATTTGTGTGAATTATGTCAGTCCGTTGAGCTGTTTACTTGTACCAAACACGTTTAGGATTTTTTTAAAGAACACACATGTTTAGGATTCATGAGGAAACAAAGTATTGTCTGTATCCACAATTATCATCCTAAAGGAAATTATATAGTACCATGGAACATTGAAAGATATAGCCCGTTGAACTGCTAGGAGGTCTAGCGTGGTATTTCGGAATGGTTCATACCATCCTGCGCACACAGCAATTCCAATATGACCACCTTGTTTCCCCTATCAAGTGGCCAAGATATTAAAATTTCCTTGTTACGAAAATCATATTGAAAAATCAACCGATGGTGTTTTCGATATTTAATAACTTCTTATGCAAAAGAGTGTGTTTTGTACCTGATAATTATTTCTGTAAATGCTGACTGCGTTTGCATGGGACAGTATCATATTGTGAGCAACTATGTATGGCTCTGTTTTAGAATTCCCAAAGGCACAGTTCCCAAATGGCTTAGAACAGCGGCCAGGAGGGTACCATCCGTCCATATAAGCAAATTTTGTGAACAGATTGGGCTGATTAAATGTGGACCAGAATTTCACTCGGTCCCCAAACGTCCTGAAGCACACTTCTGCAAGGTAACCAAAGTCGTTCCTGCAAGGCATTTTGATGTAAGATAAAAGAATTTTTTTCCCAAAAAGGCGAATAAAGTAGGAAATTAGAAGGCGTCCATCCTTAAGGCACAGCAAAAGACATACTGGATTTCCGGACTCAGCCATCCACCATATCGCTCGTCCAGTTCACGTGGAATGTCGTAATGAGATATTGTAACAAATGGCTGTATGCCTGTTTACGGATGTAGTAGTTAACAGGTGCATATTTAGACCTCAAAAATTTTGGTCCCGTTGCATTTTTTTTTTGGTACTATTTGAAATCTTGAATACCTTCCTGCAGGATAGCATCAATAATGGCATTGTAGAATGCTACACCATCTGGATTAACTTCTCCAAACCGGCCTCCTGTAGCAAGAAGTGGATTCTGATGGTAGATCTTATTTTACTCTTAAAAGGCCATAATGTAATCCCTAATTAAGAAAGCAAACGATCGCGGAAGTCAAACTCACTTGGTAGAATCCTTGCCCATGCTATGGAGAATCGGTATGAGTTGACACCCAGGGAATGCATCAACTTGATGTCTTCCTGGAGCACAGGAGGAAAAAATAAAAAGTCTCAGGTGGTAAAATAGACAATAAAGATAGATTCGCTGGAACAATCTCAGTAGCATGCGTTCCATTTTACGTCATACCATTCAACAGTAATCCTTTGGGAGTTTCTTTGCATTTTGCAGAAGACATACCATGTAACGATGATAGTGATCAGCAGCAGTATCACCATTGCTTCCATCCTCAATTGTACCTGAACCGACATGATTAAAGGAACTGTAAGATAGAAAGGTGACAGCACATAGGAAGAAACGATGTCATAACAAGATTAAAAAAAAAGGAGCTATGCCAAGGTTGAAATTAACTGGATATTAATGTAAATTGACATGCTTCACCTTGCTTATGAGTGTAGACATCCCAATTGCTTAGACCTTTGTTACCCTCCAAATATCCACCTTCAATCTGAAGAATGAAACGGAGTACACATACTGTCAGCAAAGTTTAGCAAGCGTCATTTACCAAACCTCTATATTCTATAACGTATAGGTCGCCTACAAAGGGCAAATATGCGTGCAAGAACGTGCGGTGTGAGATTCAGGGTACCTGATAAGCCGAAGTGGAGGTCCCGAACAGGAAGTTTGGAGGGAACTGGCCGCGACCGATGGCCGAAGCACACGAGAGGAGCTGGTGAGCGGACAAGAAGAGCACCAGCCACACGGCCGCCGCGTCGCTCGCCATCTCCGGCCGGCCTCTTGCTGCTCCTCCACTCACTCACGCACTGCTCTCTCTCTCTCCCTCTCTCCCTCTCTCTGAGCTCTGAAGCTCAGCGAGTGTGACAACATAAAAAAGAATCGTTTTGAGTCTTCAGAAGAAAAGAAGAGAGACTGAGAGACAATCGTGTGGCGAATTGTGTGCGGCGTCGACGACGGTGCCCTGTCGCACGCGACGGACAGTGGGAGGACTGAAGGATCGAGACTCGAGAGGGCTCGAAAAGCCTTCGGTTGGTCAATCCCTGTCCCGACCTGTTCTGCTTCCGCCTCGTCAGGCGTCATGTCGTGCTCATAGCAGGTGAGGTGTTTAATTGTCTCTTGCTCTAAATAGTTTTACCTTCTAATTTATTTTAGCTTTTAGCATATTTAAATTACAAATCATTTGAAACACGATGATTTTTAATTTTGATTTATTTTGGTTTTCTTGGTTTTTAGGTTTTTTTGTCTTTTCTCTCTTTTCCCTTATTCCTTTACGTTGTACATGACGATATTATAATTTTGTTATTTTTTAATTCCCCTTTTTCCTTTAGTTTTTTTGAAAAAGTTAATAGCCGCTATATTGTAATTTCATTCAAAAGTCACAGCTAGAAACTTAAGCCATGAGCCAATTAGAGCAGGATAGCCACTGGAACATGATAATTGCGACGCACCACAACGATGGTGAAAGAGAAAGGCAAATGGTATACAAGAATAATCACCTTTAGTCGACCGGTCGATTGGTAAGACGCTAGCGGTCCGACCGTGACGACCAATGGTCGATCACCGGAGCTAGCAGTTTGACCGGCCTAAGTGTTTGCTTCGATTAAAAAGTGGAAATTTGGTTTTACTTTGCTTTGGTTTAGCCTAGGTCGGTGCATGTATGTTGCATGTGAGACATGTTTTGACTAACGTGGGTCAAGTTACAAAGAACTTATGCCCAGAAACGATTTATTGGTCTTTGAATGCGGAAGACTTGAGACTTAGAGTCAACCATAGTCAATAGCGAGAATTGGGGCTACGCTCATGGAGAAGCCGAGGTCTAGAATGATAAAAGACGTTAGGTAAGATGGCTGAGATCAAACATGACACAAGGAAGGTGAAAAATATTGAAGAGAAGGTTCAAGCGATGTTTGCAACATGTGGCTTGGTCGATCTAAGTGGGGCTGGTCAAGGAAGATGAAGACTGAGTCAAGGAAGGATATTTTTGGTAAGATGGCCAAATACTGAAAATTACATTAGATCAAAACCACGACGCTTGAGCAACACTTAGAAAAATGGTTTAGGCCAATGAAAAGCTGAGAACATCAAGTTGGATTAAGGACTTAGCGGATTCAGCTCATGTGCTTTGAAAAACGCGCATAAGTTAAGTGTGTGAGTAAAATCCATGTTGTGTGAGGTTAAGAGGTTTCTTTATTTATGCTAGTGGATAGTATCTATTAGGGTCAGATGTAGGCTAATTGCCTTATCTATTTAACGGGTTGGAATGCAAACTCGTAGGTTAACCATCTATTATTCTAACTAAGTATTCTAAGGTTAGAGTTTGAGAAGTGTGAGTATTGTGGTGTATTCTCTTATTCTCTAGGTGGTGACTGTAAACATTCACCCTCAAGTAACAATATATCAACTTTGTTCCTTAACTCATGGAGTCTCCTTGATTTGGTTGATTTACTCTTATTCTTGCTAGGTTACTGGTCAGACTGCCGAGGTGTGATGTTTTAGTTCTTCAGCTCTGAGTTGATTGCTTTGGTTTTGGCTTCTATTCCTAATCTTCGTAGCGCAGTAGCAACTAGAGTGAATGATTGGTGAATATTTGAGGAAAATTTTTGATGGTACTATTCACCCTCTCTATTGCTATACAGGTCCTACAAAAAGGCAAACAAATGATCTCCTCCCCAGCGAGATCTCTGGTGAGGCCTCACAAGAGTTAGGGTTAGGGTTCTTTAGGACCCACAACTCTAGAGGGAGAGTGGATGGTGGTGGTGGTGCGGCGAGGAGACAATGGTACTGGATAGCATGGCAACAAGCGAGACGAGCTAGGTTTGGCAAGGTAGGGACAGCGGAGATGTAGGCAACATAAACAAGCTCTATGGTCTACATTACAATCTACATAGACAATGATGGGCTATGAGGTCAGCCCTGGGTACTTCGCACCCAGACGCATAACCGGACTAGACCGGAGGGACAACGTAAAACGCCAATCTGGTCAAACTAAGCAATCAAACACTACCATAAAAAAGTTCATCACATACGATTTCTTAAACCGTCTGACTTCATGGATCAGTGATAATAGGGGTTATTCACAACAGATTTTGAACCATCTGTGAAAACCATATCAAAGATGGTTCGGAACTAGAAACGTTTGTGATCATCTGTTATCACAGATTGTTCGAAACTAGAACCGTCTATAATAGTCAGTTATCAGAAATAGCTCTTGGTAAAAATCGTCTATGATATCTGCACCAGAGCTAAAAAATGTTGATAATTTTACCACAACTTGGATCTACAGTGGTCGAAGCTACAGTAACCGGTCAAATGTTATGTGTGATCGAAAACTACAGTAACCGGTCGAAAACTATGTATGGTCAAAAGCTATAGTAACCGATCGAAATCTATGTGTGGTCGAAAGTTACAGTAATTGGTCGAAAGCTACAGTAATCGTGACTGCAGTTGTCGGATCTATCGTAGTCAGAGCTACAGTAGTCGGTCAAAAGGTTCTATGTGGTCGAAGGGTACAGTAGTCAGTCGAAGGCTAAGAGCGATCAGAGGCTTAGAGCGGTCGGGGCTTAGAGCGGTTGGAGGCTTTAGGGTGGTAGGAGGAGAGTGTTGTAGCAGTTGAAGAAGACTACGATGGCGGTGGCTCGGGGCGGCGGTGTCCGGTGCTCCGGTGACCGATGGTGAGCGGCGAGGTGCCCCAAATGGAAGAGAAGAACATGAGTGATACGTTGGTGGGCATGGAGTTTATCGGAGATGGCCAGAGAGTGGTTGGCGACAGACAAAAGACGACAGTGGCGAGGTGCTGATGAATGGGATTGAAAAAGAGGTGGGGAAGGAGAGGAGTAGAGAAGAAGTGAGAAGTGAGAAGAGAGAAGAGGAGATGAGGAGAAGAAGAGCCGACCGAGTCTTCTATTTTTAAGGGAAAATTTAGCGCGGAGAAGTGAAGAATAAGTGAGAAGAGGAGATGAGGAGAAGAGGAGAGGAGTGGAGGAGGAGAAGTGATGTAGGATCGAAAATGGCAACAGAGGGAGGTGAATGGTGCCTTTGAAAAATCGCCTCCAAAGTATCCACAAACTGAAAATAACTAAAACGAAAACTTTGCTGCCAACTGAGAATACCCAATACTCCAAATTAGTTTTGCCGAGAGACCATGAGTACTAGTCTTGACCAAGAAGATTCACTAGAGAAATACCAACAGACTCCCCTTAAGAGATTAAGGATGTTCAAATAACAAAGATGAGAACGGACTGGAGCAACCGTTCAGAACAACTGAAGGCAGGTTGAGCAATAACACTGTGTTGACAAACCAAACAGAAGAAGAGAATGCAAGGACTGCAAACAGAAGAGACGGCCGGCAAGAACTAGACTGGAATAGACTGAACTTGACAAAATCTGTTCTGACGAATCAAAACAGACCAGAAGCTACACAGTTTTGTTTCGGCCAAAAACTGATCTAGTAATTACATTCAGCAAAAAGGGAAAAGCAAACTGGAGAAAGCAAACTGGAAAGGAAGCGCCAGCAGAAGAGCTGCAAAAACAGATTGTTGCTACCTGACAAAAGTCTGGACAAAGTAACCCAAAAGAAAACGAAACATGCAGGAGAAGATAAGAGATGAAATGGCTGAAGAATACTAACAGGTCACAGCCTGTACACTGTCCATACTGAAATTAGAACTGACTGAAAACTGTCAAGAGTGAAGATGCTTAACTAGCAAAGCTCTTCTCTGGCCAAAGTAAAAAAGAGAAAGTAAGTAGCAAAGCTCTTCTCTGGCCAAAGTAAAAAAGAGAAAGTAAGTCACCTAATGCTATCGGCACAGCAAAGTCCAGACTGATCCAAAAGTTAAAGACTGTTAATTCTGAGAAGAGGGTATAGCAGAAACAAGAACATGGACAACAGGAGATGAGAAAATAAAAAGGATCAAAGACTCACTGCTTCTTAGGATGAAAAATTGGAGAACAATCTGAATAGCACAGGGAACCATCTCGGCTGAAACTTATCACAAGTTGAGCAAATAGAACCATCTCGGCTGAAGGAGGTCTTGATTTCCACTGGGAAATAGATCACAAATTCTTGAAAGAGATCAAAACGCAAACAACTTTCAGGACAGAGCCGAAAACAGAAAATGTCGGCACGGTAAAAAGGGAAGCAAAGAAATGCCAAACTGCTGCCATTCTTCACAGATCAGAACAGCAAAGGTGGAACCGAAGCACAGAAAAAGGGGCACTAACTGGAGTGTCAAAACCAGAAGCAGCAAGAATAACTGAGCTTCTCAGGACATTTCAACAGATCTTCAATTTAAGCACAGGATCAATTTAAGCACAGGATTGATCACAAAACCGAGAGATCACAAGCAAAAACACAAGAGTAAAGTTGCTCTACATGACTACAACACATACACATGGAGAGGAAATGCTTAAAGAAAACCCTAACTCTCTCCCAAAGCCATGAATTCATCCACAGAAGAACAACGAAGAACAGAAAAACTTCAGATTTTATTTCAACCAAAAATTATAAAGGAGTCCCCATACGCATGGACATTAGAACAAGAGGATTGATTACAAGACTCTCAATCCATCCTCTCCCTCTCAATCCTCAAAAACACCAAGAGCCTCACATGCTTCTTGGGAGGAACACACACAAAATGGAGAGCAAATGCACAAAAACCCTCGAGGGGGTATGCAGTCCCCAACACCTATTTATAGCCCTTGGCTAACGGGTCTCCAACCCGTTACGCCGGCTAAACCCTAACAGAGCTGCCTCCGCTTGTGCAGCCTTACGATTTACCGATTCGCCTCTCCCGCACCTTCCGGAAGCTTCCGCTCCTTGTCGCTCACGCATGACCGCACTGACTCGACCGACCGACCTCCGACCTCCCGAGTCTAGTCCCGGCCTGTCCCGCCGCACACGACCGCAACTGGTATCCGACCGTCTGAACCTCGACTCCTCCCTGAGTCTAGTCCCGATCCATTCGTTGTTGCCCGTCGTGTCCACCTCCGGTAGCTCCAGCTCCGGTTCCTCGTCTCCCGGCTCGCAACCACCTCAGCAGCCTCGATCATCTTTGGCGTCTCCGACCGTCTGGGCCTCAACACCTCCTGTGCCTAGTCCCGGTCCTCCCACACCTCACCATGACCTAGCTCCGAAGTCCTGCATCCACACAGATAAGCAAACCATCACATAGCACCGCACGAAACAGCATAATCATCATTAACCACAATGAAAGGTGCTCACACATGAAATACCTAAATCGACCGATCGAGAAAGAAAACAAACGTCCTAAGCACTCCCGACCGCAATCGACCAAGTCCGACCGAACCCGTTGCACCCCACAACGACATGGTCCGAACCAACCAACTCAAACTCGACTTCCCTAACCCGATGTCAATAACTCATCATACACACGGGATGACCTCCACATGGTCTCTCAAGTGAGAAGAAGAATAGTCTATCCTTCTATTTTAAAAAGCAAATCTAGCAAGATTAGCGGGAAATTGAAATTTAGTGAGAGTAGGTATGTTGAAATATTATCATAGACGATTCTAGGTAAAGAACCGTCTGTGATAAGTAGGTCATCATAGATGGTTTTGTTTCGGACTGTCTATGATACATCACAGATGATTCGGAATAAAAACTGTCTATGATAAGTACAAACATCATAGCTGATTTTTGTTCTGAACTGTCTATGATATATCACAAATGGTTGGAATAAAAACCGTTTGTGACAAGTAGGTCATCACAGATGGTTCTTTCTATCACAGAGAACTTAGACGGTCTATCTTGTAAAACTGTCTATGGTAACTTTATCACTTACAGTTTGTATTGAACCGTCTATAATGAGGTGTCTAGGATGACCCTTTTTGTAGTAGTGAAGGTTGTTTCTTGTCGACCCGATGCCACCTTCTAGGAGAGAACATACCAATGGCCCACGAGAAACATCAAGCGTGCCACAGCCACAACTTCTCCACATGCTCTTAGCGCCAAATAATAATTTTTTGGGAGGAGATCCTAACGGGTGGACCAACAAAGGTATTTTCCATTACAACATCCTACCATGACACGGGGGAAGAACTAGTATGCCATTAGGGCATATACAGTAATTCATCTTTTAAGTTGTCTTTATATCTATCCGGTTATCAACCAACAGTACTATAGATGACTACTCCAATAACTTATTTCTTAAGACTAACCCACACAAAAATCATAGCAACATTTTATAATTTTTCCACCTCCCAACCCACGTGCCACAACAATAATATATTAAACTCCCTCCCCCTTAACTCTCTCTCCCTCTCCTCAGTCCACCTGCACCCACCAAGCTCGCCCCATACCCATCGTCGACCAGCCCTCTACCTCTCTCCCTCTCCTCGCTACTCGCCCCATGGAGCTCGCCACTGACCATCTACCTCCACAACCTCTTCTCAACTAGCTTGTCACTCGCCCCTCTACCTCTCTTCCTCACCCGCAGAGCTCGTCGTCACCATTCCACCTCCCTCGTCTCTTCTCAACGAGCTCAATGTCTTCCCCATTCCTCGTTGCCATTCCCCCACCTTCGTCACCGTCGACTCATCTCTATCCACTCCTCACCTACGGAGCTCACCTCCGTAGTCTCCAGATCCGGTCGGATCTGGCTGGAATGACCACACCACCACGTGATGTGGGCATGATTCGTTGTCTCCGCCGCGTCTCCACCATCTCCCACTTCATCGATGTGTTGTCCTTACCCTCTCGCCGCCGCAGCCAGATTCAAGCCATGCGCCTCTACATCTGGCCGTGGAGGGGTAGAGGGAGGCCCTCCTCTCGGTGCAACGATGCATGGTCCAAAAACGTGTCTGGAAACAACGAGACCGCTCCAACAACAAAATGCGTTGTTGCTTTGGTCTAGGTTCACGCAAAGCACTCATCGCGTCCAGAAACGACGACCTCTCTTCTCTCTCCTCGTTCTCTCCTCCACCTAGGACTTTGCTGATAACGACTTACATGGCACTATTGAAGATGTCCCTTAGTGCAAACAACTAGGTCAATTATACCGTTTGGCACATGAAATGCCCTAGCGTCGCATATGGACACTAAGGAGACTTTTATCGTCTTGAGACACGGGAAACTTACCATGTGTATGTATACAAAAACACTCGGTAAAATTCGTACGGACTTTCCAAACCCTACTACTATATATTGTCACTCAACCTCCGGTGTCTTTGGGAGGGATGGAGGCCCATACGTAAGCGCCGCCAACTGTTGTCACGGTAGAGCTCCAGCGATGCTGCCCGTACCCCAACTGGATGCATAGTGATCAGAGCGTGTCTTGACTCTTGTCTCCTGAGCTAGAGGTTCTAGGGGTGTTGCTGATAATTTAACTTTTGGTAGGGACCTTCTTGTAAAAGGAACAAGTACTATTATCCTTTGTCCAGAAAGATCCATATATCTGCTTGTAGTTTTTATCTTTTTATGGGCCTTTTATGTAAGAGGTGGTTCACTGTAACAACTTCTGTTTCAATAAAATCCAGAGGTTGAGTTCCATATGGGCCTTATAGCCTTAAAAATGTCGCAACCCTGTTCTAGAAAAGTGCTATTTTCCATTAACAAGCAATGTAACTTACAAACGAACTTTGTTAGGTAAAAAGGCCCAAAAAGGATGAAAAAAATGTGGTGTGCACTACTTTACCATTTATCAGAAAGGGAACATAATTGGGAACGATTAGGGATCAAACGTATGATAGGAGTTTACCCATTGTACGTTTCTCCTCGCCATCGGATCTTCATAAACCAAAACGCTATCAAGTATCAATCCTCTGACCTCATCCACATTGGCGCAAACAATGACCCCACTAAACACGTAATGCTCCCCATCGAACACTCCTCCCCACCCTTACAACCCATCGACGAGAGTGGCACCAGCCAGAGGAAGAGGCTGTGGAAGCGATCGCGTCGCCTTGCTCCTTCGACCGCGGTTGCCCCGTCACCTCGACACCCTACCCTTGCTGGTCTAGAGAGAAAGAGAGGAGCAGGAGTAGCATGACTGCAACGGTCTTTGGCTTCAACCGCATGAGACATGCAAGCAACCAGAGGGGCAAGAGCTAGATGTAAGAATGGGGATTGGAAGGTATAGGTTTAGTGAGGGAATGGATGACGATGAGATAACTAATTCCATCCGCCACAACAAAAAAATCCTAAAATTGCAACAATTAGCTCATTTGCTTGCAACAAATATTTTCTCTGAATGCAACAAACATAAATCAATAAACAAAATTATACAACAAATTTCATCTGTTCGGGCAACAAATACAAGAACTATGGCAACAAAATTTGAATCTTGTTGCAACAACAAAGAACCACATTGAAATATATGTAACATTTGATATGTTATGCTGCAACATTAAAAAATAACTGCTATAACAATTCTACTTACCGATGTCAATATTTGAGATGAGCATAGGGAAGAAAGGGGATGTGGTCCTTCAGCTTATGGCCCACAGACAAGGAGGCCAAACACCATGAGAATCTCGCCGGGGAGGTCGTTAGCGTGGTCCTTAGCCTTCGTGACCTCATCGCATCCCGAGGCAGCGCCAAGAGCACAAGCAACACTTACAGCTTGTAGAGTTTCGAAAGAGCAGGGCTTGCAGCTTGTGAGAGTGTGGCACCTAGCATATGATCGTGAGTAGACTAAATGGCCGACCATGGCTATCGATCTCTTTTAGTCAGTGTTTGCAAGATAAGGTGGACTGCAAGATAAGGTGGACAGAGGGACAAGAACACGAGAGAGATGCTCGATGAGTAGGTGAATGGGTTGGATAAGGTTGAGATAAGTGGTTGGCAAGTCTTTAAGGCGTGGGTACAGCTATCGAGCTATAGAAGAATCAAAGGCAGTTATGGCACTGTTTCGCACCGTATTTACAAAAATAGCAGTATGTGAGACGTATTGACAAAAATGTCGTTTTTGCCGTTGGCGGGGGCGGTAGCGTCCGCAAGGCGAAGGGTGGCATTGCCGCCAATCGCGCGCCTGCCGCCCTCATCTGACAGCGCCCCACTCGCACTGGGGCTAGATGGTAGGCCTGCCTGCTGCCTAGGGAGGAGGCGGCAGGTAATTAGGCCGGCCTAATTACTTGCCCTAATTTTTTCGTTTAGTGTTTGTTTGAATTTTTAAATATATTAAATGAGCTCCAAAAACTATAAAATTTATGTATAGCCTCCCGACACAACGTACCTCGCAGTGTAATTTTTGGGTAATTTTATCCATTGCGAATGTTGCTCAAAAATTTGTACAATTTTGATAATTTTACTAGTTTTTACATATAGCAAACAAGGTCCAAAAATTACAAAATTTTATGTGAAGTCTCTCGATACTGTAATACTTATTGCGTAATTTTTTGGTAATTACATATATGCTCCGAATTTACCACGTTTATTCATGATAATTTTATCATAATTATCAGCTCATTGGTGATATCGTTTCATGTTAATTCAGTCCTCCTTTGAAGTGTGTGACATCTGTCATTCGCATATATGTTGGCCCGTTACTGCTATTGTTTCTTTTCCACTGCTTGCTTCGCATAAATGTCACTCTGCCCGTGTCATCCTACCTCGCGCGCTGCCTTGTCCGCACTGATGTCGTTACGTCCGTGTCGTCCACCCTCGTCCGCTCCCTCGTCTTCACATTTGTCAGTGTTACCATACCGTCCCCCCTCGCCGAAAGTGCTGCGTGTCGACAAGGAGTCCTTAATTTGCGGGTTGAGTGCACCGGGTTCACTTTACGCTCAACTATAAATACGAAAATGTCGTACTTGGTCCTCGGTCATCTCAGTCGCTCATCGCTCGCGGAAACACTGGTATTTTTTCGGATTGGTAGTCAAATTTTCAGTAATTAATGAACTATTCGTATATAGTTACACGCATGTAATTATGTTTGTTGAAATGCTTACTGTAGATCTGGTTGTTGTGGCTTCAGATAGTCGCAGACATAGAACACTTGGTAATGTTCTACGACGATGGTCTTGTACGGGCTGGACCCAATGGGTTGGACCTATCAACATGCCAATACAAAGTGCTCCAGACCGAGAGACTCGGAATCATGAATATTCATGAGCTACGAAGTTGCATCCGAAGAGAGATCGCCACGGAGGCAATGGCGATGAAACTTGCCATCGAGAGGATCACCTGCATCAATGGCGTGTGGGAGCTCGTGAAGGTGAATGGAACTACAGCATGGAGGCAGTACATGCAAATTGCCTCCCAGCCTGAGGCGGCCATTTATAGGAGGCCGATGGTGTACCTAAGTTTTACGCACTGGGAGTCCGGAAACGTTGATGAGCCCGGCCCCTCGACACCCAGGGAATCACAAGCGGAGCTTCAAGATGATACCACTCAATGTATTGTATCGGAGGGTATAGTCGCCCCTGATTTCATGAGGAATGAGGGGTCGAGCATGCGGTGGTCAACTCGAATTGACTGCCACGAGTATCTACCAAAGCAGCCGCTTGGGTTGGAGTCCGACGAGGACATTGACCCAGGCTCTGATGATAGCGAGCACGACGGACAGCAGACGGCTGGTCCACCCGGGGGAAATGTGGCATCGGAGGTGCCCTGCGTGTCCTCTAAGCACGATGATGTTGTTGTACGTTCCCTTGTACTACCGCATGAAGAAGGGTCCCAGTAGGGGTTTTAGTACATGAGTGCAGAGTTTCACTTGTACAGCTTGGACATGAACTACAGGAATCTTTGGCCGGACATATTGCAATGGGCCCCCAACAAGGAGTTGAAGATAACTAAGAAGGGACGTCGGCAGATATGGCGCTTCCAGAACGACGTGGATGTGAGCCAACATACCATTTGCACAAAAGGAGGGTTAACATGAAAGCGCTATTACCAGTAAGACAAAATAAACAATTGATTAATTATACCCCAGAGTGTGGGCATCGGAAGAAACGTCGCCTACCATCGAAATGGCCATCAACAACCTGCACGGCCGCGTCCTCCCTATGTATGCATTTCAGCCATACCGGTTGAACCCCCCTGTTGGCCTCAAGAGGTAGTTACGGCTGAAGTCCTCTCTCCTTTTGAGGGGAAGGTCTTCCTTTGGCGACCCCGTTTCGATAGGCCCCTCGGTGTCTACCATACTATGTTACTGTATGACGCAGAAAGTTCTTCTTCCTATAAGAAACGAAATAAAGTTTACATGAGCAATGAGCGATTGCGAGAGTTTTGTATTTGAAGCAAGCGAAAAGAGAATCCCATGCGACACGGACAGAGTGACATTTGTGCAAAGCACGCAGTGAAAAAGAAAAGATAACAGCAACGGGCCAACATTTGTGTGAATGACAGAAGTCACGCACTTCAAAGTAAGACTGAATTAACATGAAACGATAGCACCAACTGGCCTATAATTACGATAAAATTATCATAAATAAATGTGGTAAATTCAGAGCATATAAAATTCCCAAAAAATTACGCAATAACTATTATTGTATCAGGAGGCTTCATATAAAATTTCATAATTTTTAGACCTCGTTTGCTATATGTAAAAACTCATAAAATTATCAAAATTGTACGAATTTTTAAGCAGCATTCGCAATGGATAAAATTACTCAAAAATTAAAAAATTACTCAAAAATTACACTGCGAAGTACGTTGTGTCGGAAGACTATACATAAATTTTCGTAATTTTTAGAGTTTATTTGATATATTTAAAAATTCAAACAAACACTAAACGAAAAAAAATTAAGGCAGATAGACCTAATTACATGCCTCCTCCCCTAGACAATGGACAGGCCGCCATCCGCCCCCGAGCGGCAGTCGCCGCCATCTAGTGAGAGAGCGGCCACACGTCACCTCGCGAGCGCTGCCGCCCGGCCCGCCGACGGAAAAAACGATATTTTTGTCAATATATCTCGTATGCTACTGTTTTTGTAAATACGGTACGAAACAGTGCTATAACTGGCTTTGATTCACTATAGGACTGAGTGCGGCGTCCAATACGAATACGTATACATCGTATCAATTCCCAACATAATTAGATTAGCATGCCACTGGTAATCATCTACTTCTAATGATCCCAATTTTACAGGTTAGTTCAGTAAGTCCTCAATCGATAGTCTAAGCTCCAGCTCCTGGAACAGTGTTGAAGATTCTGCCCACAGCTTCTTGGCCACTTCTATGTCATAGGACAGCAGAGAAGACCTAATGGTCCTTCCTTTTCCTCCAAAGAAATACTTACCAGATGCTTCCTGAAACACAACATACAATACAACTCAAAGTTAGGAGTGAATGTTAATGCATCATTTTGTTGTGAAATGACGAAAGTTTTGCGAGGGTTTAACAAGAGGCTTACAGGCGGCGCCAAGGCAGCATCGAGGACAGCACCAACCCCGGTATCAGGTTGCTGTAGGAGATTCAGGAGGCGCAAAACGAAAAGCGCAAACCACGAAAGGCATGGAGGAAGCTCCCGCATGATGCTTGTTTCTACTACGCCGGGATCGGCGGCCCTAAAAGCATGAAATGTAATACTTCATATGTGCAAATAAACATACTTCAAATAATAAACTGGTAAAAGAAGGTAGCATTGATGAATTGCCAAAAGCTTTAGATAACATAGAGATGAGCCCTCCTAATATGTCCTTGTACAGCATATATAATAAACAAAAGTTTAAGTATATTCTGCAACGACTGTGTAACATCTGGATCAGACATGTTTCAGTAGAAGTTTACTTGGGGATTAATGGGCAAAAAGCTCTGGTAAACATCGTATCATGCGAATTAAATGCGGTGCACACCTATTGTTTCCATAGGCAAGAATTTGGAATTACTCTATGAAGGGAAAAAATGGAAATAAAGAACACAGACAAGATCAATGGCGCATACATGGCAGAGACACCAGAAGACATGTGAAGTTGTCGATGAAGCTCATATGAGAACATCAGTAAACAAACTGCACTCGGAGAAAATGAGTCCAGTAAATTTTATTAGGCAAGAAGTGCATGAGGTTTACTGAAAAACTGAAGCAAGAGACGTACACTTGGTATACTCATAAGTAGAAGCTAAGGGGTAACTCCCCCCCACTGACCATTGACCAAACTTCACTCCCCTCAGTGCCTCCTCGGACACGTCAATTTCTGACACTGGAGAAGTGAAAATTGCACATGTTAATCAAATATGTCCGGTTCTTATGGATAAAGAAAGGGAAATGTGTACAACGGCAGTATGATCGATCTGAAATGCAAATTAAGTTTTGATTAAGCCCAGGTGTGAGCTACTGCAAGAGCAAATGCCAAAGGTAAGCAAATGGTACATATATATACCAGACTCAAAACAGAACATCAAGGAAATATATTGGCAACAAGATTTCAACAATGGAACTACTACAAACAGGAAATGCACAGCAAGGGCAAAAAAAATTGGACAGATAGATGTGAACTAATGCTGGCCAAGAAAAGGATTTCCATAATGCCCATAGTACAATTGTTCAACTTAGGCTCAGAATCTCAGATATAGTTCATACAGTTCGTTTACTAGTTACAATAAAAAAAACTTAGTAGTTACCACATCTGTGTGTGAAAGATGTTAGATTAACCACTCGGGAAGGTACCGGGCTGTTCTTCAGCAGTGGTAAAAGAATGTTGGTTAGGATAAATGGACCAATGTAGTTTGCCTGCACCATCCTGAAATTTGCATGCAGTAAGGTTCACTTAAGCAGTTGACAAGACAGAAAAACGTAATGTTGATATAAAGAAAACATGCTGCTTGAAGAAAGCGAGGATTTTTTTTTGCAAGAATAATTTCAAGGGAAGCACCTACTCATCAAGCCCATCCTCGGTAACTCGATGTGACTTTGCTAGCAACCCAGCATTATTTATCAAAAGCTGAATAGAAGGGTCCAAATTTGAATCCTGAATCCACTGATTCAGCGAAGTTCCAAAATTCTTTATTGACTTGTAGGATGACAAGTTGACTTCAAACGCTTCAAGATAGGCATCAGGTCGTTGCATCCGAATTTCTTGAACAGTCTGATTTACATAGAGTGCGGCAATGATGACAATAGTAAACAATTGCATAACACACATCTAGCTCAAGCTCCAAACAATACCTCAGATAACAATTGTGCAGAGCGTCCAGCTGACACAAGATAAATTAATAGCATTTTAGTCCTAAAAAACTCACCGACAAGAATGAGCCAATTCGACAAAATAAAAACAAATGAACATGGAATAAAATCAAGAATTGTAGATGAAACAAAGAATCAACTAGCTATAGAGAAACTAGAGAATACTGACACCAAAACATCACATCGACTTTTTCTTTTTTTGAATCTTAGGCCAGGACCTCTGGCATTCACTATTAGGAGGAGGTGAGTACTACCGCCAAGGTGAGGCTCGAACGCCGGCGGGCGAGGGCGCAACGAGGGCACATAACCAACTGACCTTTGGTCAGTTCTAAAAAAACATCACGTCTACTTTTGCAGACTCATCGAAGGTCATGGCTTTCAAGAAAAGAACTCGCCCCTGCACTCCAAGAGCCTTGCTGAAGAATCAGAGCATAAGCGTTTATGTGTTCAATAGTTCACACAAGCCAGCAAGGAAACTATCAAACTAGCACTATAGCATCATCAAATCCTGATTAGCATCTGGGCATTGGCAAGTTTGAGAATGCGCAAGTCAACTACCAAGATGCACAACTGGTGCTCGATAAAATGCCCACACAAGCACGGCAAGAAACGCGCGACTCACCGAGCACGACGTGGTATCCCTCCCGCGCCAGCGCCGCCGCCGCCGCCTTGCCCAGCCCCGACGTCGCCTGCACAGACCGTAACGGGAGCACATTACGCACCGAGCACCGTGGGGGGAGAGAGGTACACACATGTAGGTACAAGGGAGCTTCATGGGTACCCCGGTGACCACGCAGATGGGACGGCCGCCGCCGCCAGCAGCGTGTGGCCATGGTCGCCGGCGGCGAGGAGTGGCGATCCGGCCACGGAGGAAGAGGAGGAGGTAGGAGTAGAGGAGGGACAGGGTCCACAGGACGCCCATGCGCCAGAACTCCGGCGAGCACACCATGCGGAGCGCCTCGCCGTCCATGGCGAAGTGGCGGGTCTTGCAGGGCGGCGGCGCGGGGAGCACCTCCGGCTTTTTTCCCCGTCGTGGCGGCTGACTTGGGAGGGCGGCGCGGGGGATCACAAAGGCCACCGCGGACGGCTCGATCGGATCCCCGGGTAAAGATCCAACGGCAGAAGAAAATCTGAGTTTGGGCTTCATTTTTTGGAATAAGCCCACTTGTAGTCCCACAACTTATGCCTCGAGTCTGATTTAAACCCTCAACTAAGAAACCGTTTACTTTACACCCCTCTGCTATCAAAACCAAAGTAAATCAACCACTCAACCTAAACCACCTGGATTTAGATGACGCGGTGTCCACATGCTAACGGTTTTTTACACAAAAGCTCGAAATATGGGCTCCACATGCCATCCTCTCATCCCCTTTCTTTTTCCTCCCCCTCTCACCCATCTCTCTCTTCTCTCTCATTTCTTGGGGAACTCATAAGCTGGTCGTTAGAGCTCACGGCGGACGACGTGCCCACCGAGCAGCTCGACGCCTGCAGCGACAGCCTCGTGTCGTTGTTGACACCGTTGGCCAAGTCGTCGGTGGCCTCCGCGATGCCAGACAGCACACGACCAACGATATCATTGAGCACCTGTTGCGCCACCACCATGGTGAAATGTGCCACCTGGAGCACGCTTGCGAACAATACACTTGCAACAGCTTGGATTCCACTCTGCATAAGTGGGTCAGCCCAGAGCGGCTTGCCTCTGACGAGCAATGGTTGGTAGTGTTTGCCATGCTATCCGAAGAGGACTTCGAGTAGAGGCTCAGCGAAAGCTCGCTCGGCACTGTGGTGGTGTGGCAGACGGTGAGCGGGTAGTAGAAGCCCGCCACCTCAGGCGATCCTACGAGGTGATACGAACTATGGACAGATATGGTTCTCGATCCATCGGCGTTCCTCTAGTCGCAATATGGCTTCTTGGACGACAACCAGACAGCCATGACATGAGCATCCGGCTGGCCGAGGCACAAGAGTCACGCCACGCCGAAGCAATCACTGCAAGCGATGTCATAGTCATTGTTCATCTCCTCCTCCAGTGGCATCCTTGCGGTGAGGTGGCCACTGTGTGGGGCCAAAGCGGGCGCAAAGAGCTAGCTTACTAGGGAGGCGAGCATCAGTTCGCTGCAAACTACACGCTGATGTCCGCCATAGCCGCTGTACTATTGGCACTGACAGTGGTGGTGTACATCCAAGAGAATGTGGGGTAGGGATGGGGTTTTGGGATGGGAGAGAGAGAGAGAGAGAGAGGGAGGTGTTCAGAGGAAGAAGACATGAATAGTGGATCTGTGAGATTGATCTGATCCAATGACTAGGATCTATTGTAGCCAGATCCAATGGTGGAGAAGGTTATGGGGTTAAATTATATGGATCTTCTATGGTTGATCTACATATGCATGAGTGTGGTAGCTTGCCACATGTGTCTCATAAATTTTTTGTCTTCCCTATACACGTGGCTACCATCTCATCAAAAACGAGCTTATGTGTAAAAAATCATTGACACATGGATGCCACTCTCAAGGACTTGTTCATAATTAGAGAAAAGGGGTTCGATGAAATGGGGTGATTCGAAATTAGGAGAGAGTCGTTTCCTGGACCGGTTCATACGGGAGGAGTTGAAAACCGACTCAGAGTTTTCCCATGATAAAAGAAAACATGGAGAGAGGGGAGGAATTTTTTATAAATAATCTATTTTTATTTGAAATACGTGCGAAATTTTTTTTACAAGAATGACCTCTAGTCACCAAACCGTTGGGCGACTGGAACCTGACGCGCAACACGCAAGCTATCCGTGGACCGTTGGGTGACATAATTGCAGTCACCAAAGGGTTGGACGACTACGACCAGTCACCCAACCGTTAGGCGATTGCAAGAATAGTCGCCCAACCCTTCTACGACTAGAGGCGCATATAAATCGGCCGCTCGGGCTCAAGACATTTCATCCACCGACGTCACCACGCAGAGAAAAGGGAGAAGAGAAACAAAGAATAGAAGAGGGAAGAAAAAGAGATGAGAGGGAGAGGAAGAAGGAGAGGTTCTGCTACTTCCATGAGGCAAAAATTTTTGTATGTTATAGTCAATATTTTTGTATGAACTAAATAGTTTATTTAGTGTATAATTAGGATCCAGAAAAATTATAGTCAGAGAAAAGAACAAAGACAACTTTGGTATGAAGTAAATAGTCGTAGTAAATTTAGTCAATGTAGTTAGAACATTAGCATCCGTAGAAACTTATAGTTGTAGAAAATTTAGCGAATGTAGTTATAGAAAATTAGCATCTGTAGTAAATTAGCATTTGTATAAAATTATAGTTGTAGAAAATTTAATCAATATTATGTACAAAATAAGCATCTATAGAAAATTATAGTTATTAAAAATTCAGTCAATACTTTTGTGCAAAGTAAATAGTTCGCTTTGAAAAACATTAATACATAACATTTATGATTAATTACGAATGAATATAATGTTGTTATTACATTGAAAAATCATGCGTACCGTTATAACTGGTTTATTGGCATTTAAATCAATATGTCATGTAAATTGTCGAAACACATTAGGAATTATTTGGAGTTGGAGAGCTCGAGTAGTGAGAGAAGAGCGTGTCGGTCGTGCGGGAGCCGATAGGGAGTTCATGCGTGTTGGGTCGAGGAATGGGAGGGTGTCGATGCAGATAAGTATTGGTTATGCTTTGAGAGTAGTGTATTTTGTCATAATAGGCGAACGGTTATTAAAATATAAATTACAGTACATTAGTAGCTCCATAATGTGTGATGCGATTTGACTAGTTGCAACACTGAAAAAATTTGCACGCAGACATCAGTAATGCCGATACCCACTACAATGAAAGTGCATTATGGTGCCGGCACCATTCGTGAAGGTCCGAACGGTGTTGACTTAAGCAGTTTTATGCAAGCCACCCTGGTACACCCGGACGACGATAATGCTCGAATCGTAGATGTGATGTATTGGCTCACTCACAGTTTCTCGTTGGACCCTGAAGTGCAGCGTCATCATACAAAAGTTTTCACCGGTCTCCACGGACATTAGATGGGAGTTAAGAGCATTGATATGCACCGCCGTGGAAGGGGTTTGTGTAAGGGTGACGCGTCATAGATACGAGTGCGTGATGCTTATGTAACCATGCCCAATAAAAGTTGTACAAGGTCATGTCAACGGCTATCATCCGGGAGGTACGAGCAGCTCGGGCGCCCATTATGTTGGTCAAGAGAAGGTAATTGCCGTGACGAGACCGATGTGGTACATGGAGGAGAGGAAGAAGGGTCACGGCATGGTGAGCCTACAAGACAAGCTAATGAAAGAGAGTATATAGAGTACATAGTACATCAAATGGAGAGCGATGACCGGATGGTTTGGGCTGTAGAGGAAGTCACGGGAGGACGACAAGGACGATCCGATGAGGACGAAGATCCCATCCCATAGGAATGGAGCAGTTTGACATTGATGGTGTTCTTTGCGCATGACGAGCACGAATCACCGTGGGAGTATAATGGCACGAGGGTTCACCAGTATTCAATATTTGCCGACAAGGCATCGCTGCAGGATTCCATCAAGCTGTTGGCCCTGTCCATGCAATGAACTTTTTGGATCGTGAAATTTAACCAAGAGCAATACATCGTGAAGTGCGAGCGGTAGGTTGTCCTTGGAAGCGCACACACGTAGACCGAAGTATGAGACTCACTAGATTGTGTCGAAAGTGGATCTGCACTCCTGCATTCTCAGTAGTGTTTTGCCAAGGCATCGTAACCTAATGTCCGTATTTATAGCCAATTTGATGTATGGACAGATAGTGAAGAAGACGGACATCGAGGCCACACACATCATAGTGGCTATCAAAAAGAAATTCAAGTACAAGATTAGCCACACGAAAGCGTGGCGTGCGAAGCAAAAGGCTTTGAAAAATCCGTTCGGGTCTTTCAAGGCGGCGTACGACAACCTTCCTCATATGCTTTCGGTGCTGCAGGACAGGAACCTAGGCACGTACATTGCTGTGAAGGACAAGCTATCTATAAGGCTATCAGGTTTTATGGTATTGCGGAGGGCCTTCTTAGCCTTCGGTGCGTGCATCGAGGCATTCAGCCATATGCTTCCCGTGATCTAAGTTGATGGGGCCTTTTTTATCAGCAAATACAAGGGTCAGTTCCTTACGGCCATTGGCGTTGATGGCAACAATCAAATTTTACCCCTGGCCATCGCATTCGTAGAAAGTAAGAACTACGATAGCTGGTTATGGTTCCTTAGACATGTGAGGGTTGGAGTTCTTGGTGCTCATCTTGATGTGTGCATAATACATGATCGCCACGCGCGAGATAGTGATGGATATAAGAAAACTTCAGAAGACCCGATGAGCTCTTCCCTTGGCGGATATGAGGAATGAGATAGTGCATTCATCACCTAGAGACCAACTTCTTCAAACAGTTCCCGGCAACCATTAATGAAGTCATTCAAGAGGCTAACTATGCGGAACCAGCAGAGAAAATTTGACGCTTTGTGGTTGTTGTTGGACGAGCATAGTAGGAAGCACGTCGATGAGAGGAACAAAGAATCGGACATGCCTAGGGCGGCACAACCCGAATGCCTCACAAGACCGGTGAGGCCGATGCAGCTAGTATGAGGAGGAGAAGCTCACGGAACATCAAGTGCTTCTCGCAGTGAATCGAGGGTTTAAGTGTGTAAATTGGACTCGAAATATAAGTTAAGTGACCAACAATGGACTTTTTCGAATTTCTTAGTGGTGCTGTGAGTTTGAATTTCAAATTTGTTAGTAGTGCCAGGTTAATAAGGACACTAGTTCCTGTATGAATCCAGAAACATTCCCGCGTGCCATTTTTTCCTCCGAGTTTTTCATGTTAATTAGCGTGACACCACCTGGTGGGATTTTTGCATCAGTTATGTCAAACCTTCTGTTCTCTCCGGTCATAAATATACTCCCTCCTTCTAAATTTATAAGGTATATTTTTAAATAATTTTATCTATAAATATACAACATATTTTATATTTCAATACAAAATTAGCATGAGCTTTCCTGTGTCCCTAATAAATAATCCAGTTTTACTTTATAATCACTACATGCATACATTGAATATAAATAGTGTTTAGAAATAATAATTAGAGATAATTTAGTTATTCTAATATCTCACTGATTTATATACCAAGAGAAAATACGTCTTATAAACTTAGATGGATGAAGTATTTCATATTAGTATGCGTGCGATCAAATTTTTGAAACTTTAGCAATCAATATCTTTAACATATTTAGATTGGTATATGAAAATCATATGTATAGATTTATCTAAAGAGTAATTTCATAATATTATAATTTTATTAGATCATATAAATATATTACAATATAAATTAATGGTCAAATTTTTGTTTTGAAGATTGCGTAGATGTTCAAAATAATATGTATTTATGAGTACTTTTATTGCATTACATGTTTGAACATGAATTTGACTTTACATGTATAAACGTAGGCAAGACACGTATTCAAAATGCACTGTAGAAAGGATGACCTAGATAGATATGCTCCAAAGAGCTTAAACTTATGATTTTAGATGTTGACTTTTAGCTAAAATTGTACTACAATGATTGTTAACTTTTATAAGTCATTCAATTAAAAGAAAATTTAAAAAATAAAAACATATTATATCTTTATGAACAATACAAAAGAATAAGAGAAAAACAAAAATCAAAAAAAAAGAAATTAGAAGTCGACGTATTTGAAATAGCTTCTAATTTAAATAAGCTAAAAACCAAACAAACTAGAAGCTGAAATTATTTAAAACGGGGCCTATATCTCCCCTAAATAAAGAACTAAATTATGCGCGGTATCCATGTGGAGTTGCCTTTTCTCATATTGTTAGCTTTTGCTTACTAAATGAATGCCTTGCAAATTACAACCCATATCAGAATAGACATTGCAAGCTCGAGGCATTGGAGCTACACAGGTATTTATCTTTGCAAAAATAAAATAGGCATGCAAGCTTAATGCATATCTAATTATCAATAATTTCACTATCCAAACAGTGACATGAAATAATTGCATGATCAAGTGCATCAATACCACTGATTGCATGACACTGACAGGATCCTTCAACATTGCACAACCACATGTAACCGACAAGAACAGATACAAGATGCCCGGGAAGTAGTTCCCAACAATTTCTACAGGGCAATGAGGCGTGAAAAGACCAGTAAAATACTGAAAAACCGTGCATAGTCAAGCCAAAAGCACCAAATGGCGCCATGGCAATACAGAACTTTTCACAAGATGGATATATCTGTTGCAAACTAGAATGAATAGAAATACACAAGCAGAAAGGCCAAGGTCAGCAGAAGAACTGGATCAGGGTAACATATAATAATAATAATAATAATAATAATAATAATAATAATAATAATAATAATAATAATAATAATAATAATAATAATAATAATAATAATAAAAAAACAAATCGAGCTGTAACCCCCTACCCCAGAAGAAGAAGAAAAAAGAAAGAAAGAAAATCAAAACCCAAAATACACCAGTAACATCTTTCTCTGCGGCACTGAATAGAATTGTGACAAGTAGGGACCACGCTGCTGAATCGTACTCTCCAATTCATGGCATAGCTAAGCCGTGATGAGGCAACTCCGCTGTGGTTGCTTTACAATGGTATTCCTCACTCCTCACAGGGGCATGCACAGAATCATACAGAATCCAGAGTAAATTTCATGATAGCGGTGGAGGAAAATGTACATACGGTGTGAGCTATCCCACGACATCAAATCTTCTTGGGAAGATTATAGGTTTTCTTGAGGAACTTTGTGGCTGCCTCATCATACCGATAGCACAGAACTCGCAGGACTGTGTTAGGCTCATTCGGACCCCAATGCCCTGTTGTTGGTGGCAATGGTAATCTATTCTTGGCTGCAGATCGATTCGACTCAGCCATCATGCGTTTGAATCGCTCAATTAGGCTTTCCGAATCTGTTCGTAGGAGGGGTAGAACATTCTTGACCTGGGAGGACGCCTTATCGACCAATTCCTCTGGCAAACCATCACCATCTGCTAAAAACAGACCTCTGAGGGCCCTGAAGTCATCCTCTATTATCTGAGAGTCTTGACGGGTGAAAGCACGCAAAGGCCCACCAGCAAGAAGCACCAGCAAGAATCCATCAAAAGTGGCTTTCATCAATGCGGTTATAGCACGGTTCCGCACTTTGTTATGCACCGTACCAGATATTGTCTCGAGGATAGGGTCAAGCTCTCTCAACAAAATCTCCACCCTGCTTGACGCAGGATCACCAACATAAAGGGTGTCCCAGAGAATATGGCCCAAGTCATAGAATGTCACCTTATATGCAGTCATCTCACATAACTGCTGAATGCCCTCTTGACAGGCGGCCTGACAAAGCTCAAACTTGATATCCAGTCCATCAGTAATGTCTGCCTGAGCTGACTCAACATTTCGCAAGCACGTTTTTATCTTCTTCTCTAGGTTCTCCAGCTCACCTCGGATGTACTGGAATGTATTCAAGCGTACACAGAGTTGAGGAAGGGCCAAGGCATCGTTCCATTGGCTGCTCCATTTTGTGATCCTCGATGCTGCAGATTCTGTGGCTTCTCCTTTTTCTTGAACAGTAGCTTGGAGCCAACCTCGCATCGTGTTAACGGAGGTAGTTGGGGCATAAAAGAATTCCGTGTTCCTGTGATTAAAAAAAATCACTCAGCATCCGAACACCATGTTACAAAAAAAATGATTCCACTTTTTATGTACTTAATAATTACCACAGCCAGATTTTGCTTTAGACACATAAAGCTGTAGGCTTCTATCAAGCCCAGCCGTCAGCTCAGGAAGAAGAGCTGGATGCATTGGTATAGGCAATTGGAAAAATGCATCTAATGTTTCATCAATAACCCGAAGCATCTCCACAGATGAGGGAGCAAAATTATCTCTGTTGGCACCTGGATTCCAACTCTGCATAAAAGATATTTCCGAGTTTAGTGAAACAGAAATTTTATCAAAACCACAGAAACAATTCTTCAAACTAAGTCCAGCAGAATTTCATATATCGTACTTATTTCCTATAGAACAACAATTTTTCACATCACCTTCCCACAGGACCGTTCAGACTGAACAAATATCAGGTTGCATGAGTCAATATATTATTCGGTTTGTACATAGTGTGTGTCTGGTTTTGTGCTCCCATCTAGCCTGAACAAAATTAGTCATTTTGTGAAATTTAACTATGATTACTGGATCCTGCTGGCATGAAAAAAAAATTGACTGCAAACCAAACATATGCAACAAATTTGGCAGCCCCAGTCTGTGTTTGGTTTTGTGCTCCCATCTAACAACAACAACAACAACAAAGCCTTTTGTCCTAAATAAGTTGGGGTAAGCGTGCTCCCATCTAGCCTGAACAAAATTATTCAGTTTGTGAAATTTAACTATGATAACTGAAACCTGCTGGCATGAAAAGAAATTTTCATTGCAATCCAAACAAATGCAACGAATTTGGCAGCCCTGGTCTGGACAAGATGAGACTATAAATAACACCTTAGGGCCCGCATCAGAGATTTGCAGTCATTGATGAATGACACAGGGATATTGGACATTGAAGTAAAATAGAACGCACAGTCGCACAATGTTTACAGGTATTATGCATCAAAGCCGTGTGAAATGACATTGATATATTTGGATATTGGAGTACAAGGTCGCTATAACCAAGGCAAATTGTGCATCATACATTTGAATCCAGACATAACACTGCAGCTTGTTTAAATTGCATTAGCCATATGCAGAAATAGAGTACTTTAATCTTGTAGTAGTACCAACCACAACAGAACGCGGCATCAATTACTAAATTGTGAAGGTTTCTTTTCATACTGGGAAAATAAGATCTGACAGTAAATAAAAAGAAGAGCACCTCTTGCTTCAAATTCCGGTCAACCCATCCCTTGAGTCTGTCCACCCTTTCTTTTATCCACACTTTCACCAGATTAGCAATTGCATTTTCAGCTTCATATGGTGGCATCTCTCTGATTAACGACTTGCCTCCATCATCACTATCGACAGAATCTTCAACAGCAATATTAACAAGATCCTTCTCTAATTTGTCTGCGGCCTTAAGCACTTGAACTGTATCTGGGGTCAGCTCTGTAAGCCCAGCTATGAACTGCTTCAGCTCATTTCCAAAACAAGAATGAAGGGTTGCAACAGCAACACCAGAAGCGAGGGGATGCCATGTCTTTAATATTGGACTGTACAAATTTTTCTCCTTAATTGCTAGGTCGCCAATGTCCTTTGCAAGGATAGACAGAACTGGGATAGGGTTCCTTGATGATCGCTTTGAATCTGCTTCTTCCATTCTCTGCACAAGTGAAAGTTGTCACATAAGTCATAACAGGGCTGGTGCACCCTATCGCTATAAGTACATCGATTTTCTAAGATTTAGCAGCTCAAATTAGTAAGAAACAGGAATTATTAAATGTATTGTTTGAGCTTCAGCAAAATGGTTTCTTTGTGATTACCGGGATTCTACTTTCTAGCTGCTCTGTTACAAAAGTAGCACTAGCTGTGAGCAATAAAGTGATTACAATAATTAAGCAACTAACAAGGCATCTGGGCATTTTGAGGTATGGAATACAACTATTGATCAACACTGAATCAGGAAAGGCGGTACACTGTTTTTGTGCTAATAGAGACTTACTTGAGCAAAAGCTGTGCGGAGTGAAGACCTTATGTAGGTCTCTATCCGGTGCGAGCTACATCAGTCTCTTCTTTCCTCCTCGACGGTATTCATGGGATATATCTTCAACAAGCACCCTTGCAGCTGACACTCCAATTGAGACAATGCCTTGCATGGACTCAATGTTACTTGTATTGAAGGTTTCCTGATAAGCAAGAAGTCTTTTCTCTGTCCAACCCATTATCGAGCTTAATGTTGAACTCAATACTTTACAGTAATTTGGATCTTTAGTGGTTTTCGCATCCTTTGCAACTTCAGCTAACTGATTCTCCGCAGCAGAAAGCAGCTCGATATCTACTTGGCCTGACATAACAAAATGGTTGAACAGTGCCCAAGTAAAGCAAAGATTGTGAAGCATCTCATTAATTCCAAGAATAACCCAGGTCTTCTTCAAGAGTTCCATCACCTCATCAATCTCATCAACCACAGTCCCATCATCATTATCAAAGCAAGCTTCTACCAACATTTGGTAGAGATGGAGATTCAAGGAAACCATCCGCCCAGTGGCATCCATCAGAAGTTCCATCATGAGATCTTCCAGCAAGGGACATGACAGCGCTACGTAGGACCTGCATTGACTCAGAGTTTTTCCCAGTTTCGAGTGGCCTGTCATATGCTCCATGTATGATTTGCCGCAACCGTTGTGCAGAAATGTCTGATTTGTTCAATGGAACAAATGGGTGGACAAGCAAACCAGCCTCAAGAAGCTTCAAGTTCCTACTCTGCCATGCCTCATACTCTTGAGGATCAGGGAAATCTGATGCCTTGAACTGCTGCAGGAATTCCAAGGGCAAAACCATAGCTTCTGCACGTCTTCCCAGCTGTTTCAAGAAAAAAATGTAAAAATAAGAAAATTGGAGTTCAAAGTTGGTATAAAAATTATAGAAATGAATATTAATTTCCTTAAGCTCTACATTTTTTTTAGAAGGAGCCCTACATGGATTAGTGTAGGGCCATCAAACTGATAATGTCTCCAGTATTTCAACTGAAACCTCTATCTGAATTTACATTTTCTTGAGGGGGAATCTAAAGTAACAATTAACTTACTATCATTTATGTACATAAAGTTCACGGTTGGCATGTTGACATCAATCTGATTCTGAAGTCCAAAACAAACATTACAAAAAGTTCAGCGGGATGGTATGTCAACACTAAGCTAGTGTGCATCTTGTCCAACATTGACATGTTCACTAATCAACAAAGCAAGTATTTTCAAAACTCACAAGAGATTTTAGGAAAACATCTGCTAAACCGTAGCTGTGCAGCTAAATCTTAACTGCTAAACATCAACAAGAAGCCTTGACAAGTTCACTAGGTATAGACAATCTAGGAAGCACCGATACTCCTCTTGAGTCAGCGTGCGGTATCAAATACCGCATCCGATACCGATACCGCACCGATATGTATCGAACTATTTTTTACTTTAAAAAATAGAAAAACAAACCGATACTTCTCCAATACTCTAGCGATACCTCTCTGATACAGCCCAGCCCAACAACAGCCCACTCCAACCATGTGGAGAAGCCATGGAAGTTGAGAATTAGACGCCCACGTTACATTTATTTATGTTATCTATGGTCTATGTAATCCTATTATTATGCACTCTATTGTGTTTGCCTAGTTGCATCAATTGCACTTGAGACTTGACTCTTAACTCCTAACATTATCTACAACTATCTTTTGTTTTGTTATTTCTAATATACGAAAAGGCTTCCTATATAGGAAAATGCTCCCACTTCTCATATACCGCTTAAATGATATTGTTATACCTCTTTATTCTTTTTGAGCATACTCTAATAATTATTATTAGATACCCTAAAGTAATTTCAATGAAAAATTTCATCAAAATCCACTTTTTATAGCATAATTTGTGCATGTATCCCTTTTATACATAGAAAAGCGTATATAGCAAAAAATAAAAGACTAGATGAAAAAAATTTCAGCAAAGACGTATTGGAGGATCTTAGAATTAGTATTTAAGTATACTGAAAGTGATAAATAAGTATAACATGTTCGGTTAAGTGGTATATTGAAGTAGGAGTATGTACTCTAGTAGTATGGAAAAGGCTTCCTATATATAAATTTTTCACACGTGATATATAGGAAAATACCTATTTTAAATCATGGTGTCAGGAACCATGGTGTCCCAATTAATTACTATACACACACATATGCGCGCGCAGCGTGTGTGTGTGTCACAATATCACCATATCAATGATTTTGGGGATTGTTATATTGTCGCATCGGTGATTTTCGGGATTGTTGTATCACGTGTCGGTGCTTCCTAGGTGCAGTTGTACTAAGCTATCTTCGAAATCCAAGATGTGCGCTTAAGCATCGGTGATGATACAATGCATTACCAATACAATTCAAGCTATCAAGGGGCAAGCTTAGGATGTGGTTCACTGGTCTGTATCGAGAAGACCAATCATAACAAAATTGGAGAATGTACAAGGTGATTTTGGTTGTACACCTTTGATAAGTTGATAACACATGAGATAAATTTATCCTCGCAAAACAAAAGGAACAAGAAGAAATAACATCCTATCAAAAAGACTTTCACGAAAAAGAACATGCCCTTGAATAAAGGATAGCACGAATGCTGCTCAATGGAATTTGATTGAGTTAATTATTTTGACTTCCTATGTCATGAACCTTAGTTCATAGGGGGTAAACACCACCAAGAGAATGGCCGGATGGCATCAGCGTAGAAGAAGAGAGAGACTATAGATGAGAAAGACTTTGTTATTTCTCTGCTTGATTCTAATAGCATGCGATAGCCCTCTTATATAGATGAGCTCCCCCTAACAGGTAGAATCTAGTCTCAATCATATCTCTAACAAATATAGAAATTAATATCATATCCCTAATCATATCTCTAACAAAAGGAAACTAATCTCTACTTCCCAATAATGAACTGACTGGGCCAAGGCCCACGCCCATGACATTATACCCCTCCCGGACATGCAACTCGTCCTCGAGCTGTTAGGCAGTGGCCATGGTTGCAGCTCCATGTCGACGAAGTGTAGTGCTTTCGGCTAACAGCCGCAAAAATAATAATAATATATAATTTTTTCCTTTTCTTTTTCTTCTTCTTTTCTTCTTTTCCTTCCTTCACCTGTTCCTCGTTCCTATTAAAGACTCCGCGCGGAAGGCACGGTTTCACGACGGAAGCAGAGGCGGTGGTGGCGGAGGTTCCCGGTCGGCATCGGCTCGGTTCCTCGCCGACGACGGCTCCGGCCCGCCTCCCGGTGGTTGGCGGCCGGTGGAGAGGCCCAGAGGCGGCAATGACGCGGCAATGGGCCGATCGCGGCTCCGATCGATCGCGGTGTTGGTGGAAGACCGGCGATCGAGACGTCGATGAAAGACCTCCGGCGCCATGTGGAAGACAAGTGGCGGATAGCAACCACCGGCGGAGACTCGTGAACGGGCGGGGTCCCGGCGGATGGAGCGGTCGGTACGAATCAAAGCGGAACAAGGCCGTGGGATCCCGATCTCGCCGATTCGAGGCACGCCCACGAGAGACGGCGCGGGGAAGCGACTTCGGCGTAGAAACGCCCGATCCGGTGGCGGCCACCACGGATGGTCTATCGCTACCGCGGTCACGACAATGGCGGCGAATCCGCGATGATGACGACCGGCGACCGAGGACGGCGACAACGAGCGATGGTCAGGATCCAGCGGCATCGGCTACATAGATCGGCGGAGCGAAGTAGGCGACGGACGAGCGCAACGGCGTCGATCTCGACGAAGGGGACGAACTCCCGGAGGCAGACGGCGACCTTGGGCCGCACGGCGTCGAGGCTGCCAGGAGCAGCACTGCCGCCGACGGCGGCCGAGGATCCCGGTGAGGTATTTCGGCGGGCGAATGGCGATGGTCGGCTCGCGTGATGCGAGCTCACCACGCTATTCGAGAGCACAGGGCACGCGGCTCTCTCGATTCACGACCATCTTTTCCAAGATGGCATGTATATTGAGGAAGATGTCCGCCATCTCTTTGTTGATGATGGCCATCTTATTAGCGTTAGCTTTTATTGTGGCCAACGACTCGGCAGCAGGAACCATGGTAGCAGAAGTCGTGGGAAGGGATCGACTGCTCTGATACCAAGTTGTCATGAACCTTAGTTCATAGGGGGTAAACACCACCAAGAGGATGACCGGATGGCGTCAGCGTAGAAGGAGAGAGACTATAGATGAGGAAGACTTTGTTATTTCTATGCTTGATTCCAATAGCATGCGGTAGCCCTCTTATATAGATAGGCTCCCCAAATGGATAGAATGTAGTCTCAATCATATCTCTAACAAATATAGAAACTAATATCATATCCCTAATCATATCTCTAACAAAAGGAAACTAATCTCTACTTCCCAATAATAAACCTGGCCCAAGGCCCACGCCCATGACATCCTAATTAACCACTATTTTTTACCCAGCTCACTATTTTGCACTTCCACAAATTCCTTGTTCCATTCCTCCTAAGAACTGCAAAATAAGAGGTTTATTTGTTTTGCAGTGGCATACCTAATTAATAACTTCTCAGAGTGGCATAAGCAAAATCACCCTCAAACTTTTTTCCTCACTTTTTTTTACTTCATACAAAGTCCACAAATATTTTAGAAGTTATGTTCCGTTCATTAGAAGTTATATACCATTTATAGAAGTTATATACCATTAACTCTTTATCCTTGTCGATGTATTTAATATCTAATGTTTTTTGCAAGGTGTGCTAGATCAGTTTCGATGACATTGCTTTCTCCACTTTTTATATCTCTCCCTTGCTTCCAGTTCATCTTATCACTGAAGAAAACCCCAGATCAAGATAAGAATAAACATGGAGAGAGGAGGAATTTTTATAAATAATCTATTTTTATTTGAAATACGTGCGAAATTTTTTTTACAAGAATGACCTCTAGTCACCAAACCGTTGGGCGATCGGAACTGACAGCAGCAACACGCAAGCTATCAGTGGACCGTTGGGTGACATAATTGCGGTCACCAAAGGGTTGGACGACTACGACCGGTCACCCAACCGTTAGGCGACTGCAAGATCAGTCGCCCAACCCTTCTACGACTAGAGGCATATAAATCGGCCGCTCGGGCTCAAGACATTTCATCCACCGACGTCACCACGCAGAGAAAAGGGAGAAGAGAAACAAAGAATAGAAGAGGGAAGAAAAAGAGATGAGAGGGAGAGGAAGAAGGAGAGGTTCTGCTACTTCCATGAGGCAAAAATTTTTGTATGTTATAGTCAATATTTTTGTATGAACTAAATAGTTTATTTAGTGTATAATTAGGATCCGTAAAAAATTATAGCTGTAGAAAAGAACAGCACAACTTTGGTATGAAGTAAATAGTCGTAGTAAATTTAGTCAATGTAGTTAGAACATTAGCATCCGTAGAAACTTATAGTTGTAGAAAATTTAGCGAATGTAGTTATAGAAAATTAGCATCTGTAGTAAATTAGCATTTGTATAAAATTATAGTTGTAGAAAATTTAATCAATATTATGTACAAAATAAGCATCTATAGAAAATTATAGTTATTAAAAATTCAGTCAATACTTTTGTGCAAAGTAAATAGTTCGCTTTGTGAAAAACATTAATACATAACATTTATGATTAATTACGAATGAATATAATGTTGTTATTACATTGAAAAATCATGCGTACCGTTATAACTGGTTTATTGGCATTTAAATCAATATGTCATGTAAATTGTCGAAACACATTAGGAATTATTTGGAGTTGGAGAGAGCTCGAGTAGTGAGAGAAGAGCAGTGTCAGTGCGTGCGGGAGCCGATAGGGAGTTCATGCGTATTGGGTCAGAGGAATGGGAGGGGTGTCGATGCAGATAAGTATTGGTTATGCTTTGAGAGTAGTGTATTTTGTCATAATAGGCGAACGGTTATTAAAATATAAATTACAGTACATTAGTAGCTCCATAATGTGTGATGCGATTTGACTAGTTGCAACACTGAAAAAATTTGCACGCAGACATCGAGAATGCCGATACCCACTACAATGAAAGTGCATTATGGTGCCGGCACCATTCGTGAAGGTCCGAACGGTGTTGACTTAAGCAGTTTTATGCAAGCCACCCTGGTACACCCGGACGACGATAATGCTCGAATCGTAGATGTGATGTATTGGCTCACTCACAGTTTCTCGTTGGACCCTGAAGTGCAGCGTCATCATACAAAAGTTTTTCAGCCGGTCTCCCACGGACATTAGATGGGAGTTAAGAGCATTGATATGCACTGCTTCGTGGAAGGGGTTTGTGTAAGGGTGACGGCGTCATAGATACGAGTGCGTGATGCTTATGTAACCATGCCCAATAAAAGTTGTACAAGGTCATGTCAACGGCTATCATCCGGAGGTACGAAAACTCGGGCGCCATTATGTTGGTCAAGAGAAGGTAATTGCCGTGACGAGACCGATGTGGTACATGGAGGAGAGGAAGAAGGGTCACGGCATGGTGAGCCTACAAGACAAGCTAATGAAAGAGAGTATATAGAGTACATAGTACATCAAATGGAGAGCGATGACCGGATGGTTTGGGCTGTAGAGGAAGCTGTACGGGAGGACGACAAGGACAGATCCGATGAGGACGAAGATCCCATCCCATAGGAATGGAACAGGTTTGACATTGATGGTGTTGCTGCGCATGACGAGCACGAATCACCGTGGGAGTATAATGGCACAGAGGTTCAGCTGTATTCAATATTTGCTGACAAGGCATCGTTGCAGGATTCCATCAAGCTGTTGGCCCTGTCCATGCAATGAACTTTTTGGATCGTGAAATTTAACCAAGAGCAATACATCGTGAAGTGCGAGCAGGCCGGTTGTCCTTGGAAGCGCACACACGTAGACCGAAGTATGAGACTCACTAGATTGTGTCGAAAGTGGATCTGCACTCCTGCATTCTCAGTAGTGTTTTGCCAAGGCATCGTAACCTAATGTCCGTATTTATAGCCAATTTGATGTATGGACAGATAGTGAAGAAGACGGACATCGAGGCCACACACATCATAGTGGCTATCAAAAGAAATTCAAGTACAAGATTAGCCACACGAAAGCGTGGCGTGCGAAGCAAAAGGCTTTGAAAAATCCGTTCGGGTCTTTCAAGGCGGCGTACGACAACCTTCCTCATATGCTTTCGGTGCTGCAGGACAGGAACCTAGGCACGTACATTGCTGTGAAGGACAAGCTATCTATAAGGCTATCAGGTTTTATGGTATTGCGGAGGGCCTTCTTAGCCTTCGGTGCGTGCATCGAGGCATTCAGCCATATGCTTCCCGTGATCTAAGTTGATGGGGCCTTTTTTATCAGCAAATACAAGGGTCGGTTCCTTACGGCCATTGGCGTTGATGGCAACAATCAAATTTACCCACAGCCATCGCATTCGTAGAAAGTAAGAACTACGATAGTGGTTATGGTTCCTTAGACATGTGAGGTTGGAGTTCTTGGTGCTCATCTTGATGTGTGCATAATACATGATCGCCACGCGCGAGATAGTGATGGATATAAGAAAACTTCAGGAAGACCCCGATGAGCTCTTCCCTTGGCCGGATATGAGGAACAGATAGTGCATTCATCACCTAGAGACCAACTTCTTCAAACAGTTCCCGAAGCAACCATTAATGAAGCTGTTCAAGAGGCTAACTATGCGGAACCAGCAGAGAAAATTTGACGCTTTGTGGTTGTTGTTGGACGAGCATAGTAGGAAGCACGTCGATGAGAGGAACAAAGAATCGGACATGCCTAGGGCGGCACAACCCGAATGCCTCACAGCACTGGCTGAGACTGATGCAGCTAGTATGAGGAGGAGAAGCTCACGGAACATCAAGTGCTTCTCGCAGTGAATCGAGGGTTTAAGTGTGTAAATTGGACTCGAAATATAAGTTAAGTGACCAACAATGGACTTTTTCGAATTTCTTAGTGGTGCTGTGAGTTTGAATTTCAAATTTGTTAGTAGTGCCAGGTTAATAAGGACACTAGTTCCTGTATGAATCCAGAAACATTCCCGCGTGCCATTTTTTCCTCCGAGTTTTTCATGTTAATTAGCGTGACACCACCTGGTGGGATTTTGCATCAGTTATGTCAAACCTTCTGTTCTCTCCGGTCATAAATATACTCCTCCTTCTAAATTTATAAGGTATATTTTAAATAATTTTATCTATAAATATACAACATATTTTATATTTCAATACAAAATTAGCATGAGCTTTCCTGTGTCCCTAATAAATAATCCAGTTTTACTTTATAATCACTACATGCATACATTGAATATAAATAGTGTTTAGAAATAATAATTAGAGATAATTTAGTTATTCTAATATCTCACTGATTTATATACCAAGAGAAAATACGTCTTATAAACTTAGATGGATGAAGTATTTCATATTAGTATGCGTGCGATCAAATTTTTGAAACTTTAGCAATCAATATCTTTAACATATTTAGATTGGTATATGAAAATCATATGTATAGATTTATCTAAAAGAGTAATTTCATAATATTATAATTTTATTAGATCATATAAATATATTACAATATAAATTAATGGTCAAATTTTTGTTTTGAAGATTGCGTAGATGTTCAAAATAATATGTATTTATGAGTACTTTTATTGCATTACATGTTTGAACATGAATTTGACTTTACATGTATAAACGTAGGCAAGACACGTATTCAAAATGCACTGTAGAAAGGGATGACCTAGATAGATATGCTCCAAAGAGCTTAAACTTATGATTTTAGATGTTGACTTTTAGCTAAAATTGTACTACAGCAGTTGTTAACTTTTTATAAGTCATTCAATTAAAAGAAAATTTAAAAAAATAAAAAAACATATTATATCTTTATGAACAATACAAAAGAATAAGAGAAAAAACAAAAAATCAAAAAAAAAAGAAATTAGAAGTCGACGTATTTGAAATAGCTTCTAATTTAAATAAGCTAAAAACCAAACAAACTAGAAGCTGAAATTATTTAAAACGGGCCTATATCTCCCTAAATAAAGAACTAAATTATGCGGTATCCATGTGGAGTTGCCTTTTCTCATATTGTTAGCTTTTGCTTACTAAATGAATGCCTTGCAAATTACAACCCATATCAGAATAGACATTGCAAGCTCGAGGCATTGGAGCTACACAGGTATTTATCTTTGCAAAAATAAAATAGGCATGCAAGCTTAATGCATATCTAATTATCAATAATTTCACTATCCAAACAGTGACATGAAATAATTGCATGATCAAGTGCATCAATACCACTGATTGCATGACACTGACAGGATCCTTCAACATTGCACAACCACATGTAACCGACAAGAACAGATACAAGATGCCCGGGAAGTAGTTCCCAACAATTTCTACAGGGCAATGAGGCGTGAAAAGACCAGTAAAATACTGAAAAACCGTGCATAGTCAAGCCAAAAGCACCAAATGGCGCCATGGCAATACAGAACTTTTCACAAGATGGATATATCTGTTGCAAACTAGAATGAATAGAAATACACAAGCAGAAAGGCCAAGGTCAGCAGAAGAACTGGATCAGGGTAACATATAATAATAATAATAATAATAATAATAATAATAATAATAATAATAATAATAATAATAATAATAATAATAATAATAATAATAATAAAAAAAAAACAAATCGAGCTGTAACCCCTACCCCAGAAGAAGAAGAAAAAGAAAGAAAGAAAATCAAAACCCAAAATACACCAGTAACATCTTTCTCTGCGGCACTGAATAGAATTGTGACAAGTAGGGACCACGCTGCTGAATCGTACTCTCAATTCATGGCATAGCTAAGCCGTGATGAGGCAACTCCGCTGTGGTTGCTTTACAATGGTATTCCTCACTCCTCACAGGGGCATGCACAGAATCATACAGAATCCAGAGTAAATTTCATGATAGCGGTGGAGGAAAATGTACATACGGTGTGAGCTATCCCACGACATCAAATCTTCTTGGGAAGATTATAGGTTTTCTTGAGGAACTTTGTGGCTGCCTCATCATACCGATAGCACAGAACTCGCAGGACTGTGTTAGGCTCATTCGGACCCCAATGCCCTGTTGTTGGTGGCAATGGTAATCTATTCTTGGCTGCAGATCGATTCGACTCAGCCATCATGCGTTGAATCGCTCAATTAGGCTTTCCGAATCTGTTCGTAGGAGGGTAGAACATTCTTGACCTGGGAGGACGCCTTATCGACCAATTCCTCTGGCAAACCATCACCATCTGCTAAAAACAGACCTCTGAGGGCCCTGAAGTCATCCTCTATTATCTGAGAGTCTTGACGGGTGAAAGCACGCAAAGGCCCACCAGCAAGAAGCACCAGCAAGAATCCATCAAAAGTGGCTTTCATCAATGCGGTTATAGCACGGTTCCGCACTTTGTTATGCACCGTACCAGATATTGTCTCGAGGATAGGGTCAAGCTCTCTCAACAAAATCTCCACCCTGCTTGACGCAGGATCACCAACATAAAGGGTGTCCCAGAGAATATGGCCCAAGTCATAGAATGTCACCTTATATGCAGTCATCTCACATAACTGCTGAATGCCCTCTTGACAGGCGGCCTGACAAAGCTCAAACTTGATATCCAGTCCATCAGTAATGTCTGCCTGAGCTGACTCAACATTTCGCAAGCACGTTTTTATCTTCTTCTCTAGGTTCTCCAGCTCACCTCGGATGTACTGGAATGTATTCAAGCGTACACAGAGTTGAGGAAGGGCCAAGGCATCGTTTCCATTGGCTGCTCCATTTTGTGATCCTCGATGCTGCAGATTCTGTGGCTTCTCCTTTTTCTTGAACAGTAGCTTGGAGCCAACCTCGCATCGTGTTAACGGAGGTAGTTGGGGCATAAAAGAATTCCGTGTTCCTGTGATTAAAAAAAATCACTCAGCATCCGAACACCATGTTACAAAAAAAATGATTCCACTTTTTATGTACTTAATAATTACCACAGCCAGATTTTGCTTTAGACACATAAAGCTGTAGGCTTCTATCAAGCCCAGCCGTCAGCTCAGGAAGAAGAGCTGGATGCATTGGTATAGGCAATTGGAAAAATGCATCTAATGTTTCATCAATAACCCGAAGCATCTCCACAGATGAGGGAGCAAAATTATCTCTGTTGGCACCTGGATTCCAACTCTGCATAAAAGATATTTCCGAGTTTAGTGAAACAGAAATTTTATCAAAACCACAGAAACAATTCTTCAAACTAAGTCCAGCAGAATTTCATATATCGTACTTATTTCCTATAGAACAACAATTTTTTCACATCACCTTCCCACAGGACCGTTCAGACTGAACAAATATCAGGTTGCATGAGTCAATATATTATTCGGTTTGTACATAGTGTGTGTCTGGTTTTGTGCTCCCATCTAGCCTGAACAAAATTAGTCATTTTGTGAAATTTAACTATGATTACTGGATCCTGCTGGCATGAAAAAAAAATTGACTGCAAACCAAACATATGCAACAAATTTGGCAGCCCCAGTCTGTGTTTGGTTTTGTGCTCCCATCTAACAACAACAACAACAACAAAGCCTTTTGTCCTAAATAAGTTGGGGTAAGCGTGCTCCCATCTAGCCTGAACAAAATTATTCAGTTTGTGAAATTTAACTATGATAACTGAAACCTGCTGGCATGAAAAGAAATTTTCATTGCAATCCAAACAAATGCAACGAATTTGGCAGCCCTGGTCTGGACAAGATGAGACTATAAATAACACCTTAGGGCCCGCATCAGAGATTTGCAGTCATTGATGAATGACACAGGGATATTGGACATTGAAGTAAAATAGAACGCACAGTCGCACAATGTTTACAGGTATTATGCATCAAAGCCGTGTGAAATGACATTGATATATTTGGATATTGGAGTACAAGGTCGCTATAACCAAGGCAAATTGTGCATCATACATTTGAATCCAGACATAACACTGCAGCTTGTTTAAATTGCATTAGCCATATGCAGAAATAGAGTACTTTAATCTTGTAGTAGTACCAACCACAACAGAACGCGGCATCAATTACTAAATTGTGAAGGTTTCTTTTCATACTGGGAAAATAAGATCTGACAGTAAATAAAAAGAAGAGCACCTCTTGCTTCAAATTCCGGTCAACCCATCCCTTGAGTCTGTCCACCCTTTCTTTTATCCACACTTTCACCAGATTAGCAATTGCATTTTCAGCTTCATATGGTGGCATCTCTCTGATTAACGACTTGCCTCCATCATCACTATCGACAGAATCTTCAACAGCAATATTAACAAGATCCTTCTCTAATTTGTCTGCGGCCTTAAGCACTTGAACTGTATCTGGGGTCAGCTCTGTAAGCCCAGCTATGAACTGCTTCAGCTCATTTCCAAAACAAGAATGAAGGTTGCAACAGCAACACCAGAAGCGAGGATGCCATGTCTTTAATATTGGACTGTACAAATTTTTCTCCTTAATTGCTAGGTCGCCAATGTCCTTTGCAAGGATAGACAGAACTGGGATAGGGTTCCTTGATGATCGCTTTGAATCTGCTTCTTCCATTCTCTGCACAAGTGAAAGTTGTCACATAAGTCATAACAGGGCTGGTGCACCCTATCGCTATAAGTACATCGATTTTCTAAGATTTAGCAGCTCAAATTAGTAAGAAACAGGAATTATTAAATGTATTGTTTGAGCTTCAGCAAAATGGTTTCTTTGTGATTACCGGGATTCTACTTTCTAGCTGCTCTGTTACAAAAGTAGCACTAGCTGTGAGCAATAAAGTGATTACAATAATTAAGCAACTAACAAGGCATCTGGGCATTTTGAGGTATGGAATACAACTATTGATCAACACTGAATCAGGGAAAGGCGGTACACTGTTTTTGTGCTAATAGAGACTTACTTGAGCAAAAGCTGTACGGAGTGAAGACCTTATGTAGGTCTCTATCCGGGTGCGAGCTACATCAGTCTCTTCTTTCCTCCTACGACGGTATTCATGGGATATATCTTCAACAAGCACCCTTGCAGCTGACACTCCAATTGAGACAATGCCTTGCATGGACTCAATGTTACTTGTATTGAAGGTTTCCTGATAAGCAAGAAGTCTTTTCTCTGTCCAACCCATTATCGAGCTTAATGTTGAACTCAATACTTTACAGTAATTTGGATCTTTAGTGGTTTTCGCATCCTTTGCAACTTCAGCTAACTGATTCTCCGCAGCAGAAAGCAGCTCGATATCTACTTGGCCTGACATAACAAAATGGTTGAACAGTGCCCAAGTAAAGCAAAGATTGTGAAGCATCTCATTAATTCCAAGAATAACCCAGGTCTTCTTCAAGAGTTCCATCACCTCATCAATCTCATCAACCACAGTCCCATCATCATTATCAAAGCAAGCTTCTACCAACATTTGGTAGAGATGGAGATTCAAGGGGAAACCATCCGCCCAGTGGCATCCATCAGAAGTTCCATCATGAGATCTTCCAGCAAGGGACATGACAGCGCTACGTAGGACCTGCATTGACTCAGAGTTTTTCCCAGTTTCGAGTGGCCTGTCATATGCTCCATGTATGATTTGCCGCAACCGTTGTGCAGAAATGTCTGATTTGTTCAATGGAACAAATGGGTGGACAAGCAAACCAGCCTCAAGAAGCTTCAAGTTCCTACTCTGCCATGCCTCATACTCTTGAGGATCAGGGAAATCTGATGCCTTGAACTGCTGCAGGAATTCCAAGGGCAAAACCATAGCTTCTGCACGTCTTCCCAGCTGTTTCAAGAAAAAAATGTAAAAATAAGAAAATTGGAGTTCAAAGTTGGTATAAAAATTATAGAAATGAATATTAATTTCCTTAAGCTCTACATTTTTTTTAGAAGGAGCCCTACATGGATTAGTGTAGGGCCATCAAACTGATAATGTCTCCAGTATTTCAACTGAAACCTCTATCTGAATTTACATTTTCTTGAGGGGGAATCTAAAGTAACAATTAACTTACTATCATTTATGTACATAAAGTTCACGGTTGGCATGTTGACATCAATCTGATTCTGAAGTCCAAAACAAACATTACAAAAAAAGTTCAGCGGGATGGTATGTCAACACTAAGCTAGTGTGCATCTTGTCCAACATTGACATGTTCACTAATCAACAAAGCAAGTATTTTCAAAACTCACAAGAGATTTTAGGAAAACATCTGCTAAACCGTAGCTGTGCAGCTAAATCTTAACTGCTAAACATCAACAAGAAGCCTTGACAAGTTCACTAGGTATAGACAATCTAGGAAGCACCGATACTCCTCTTGAGTCAGCGTACCGGTATCAAATACCGCATCCGATACCGATACCGCACCGATATGTATCGAACTATTTTTTACTTTAAAAAATAGAAAACAAACCGATACTTCTCCAATACTCTAGCGATACCTCTCTGATACAGCCCAGCCCAACAACAGCCCACTCCAACCATGTGGAGAAGCCATGGAAGTTGAGAATTAGACGCATACGTTACATTTATTTATGTTATCTATGGTCTATGTAATCCTATTATTATGCACTCTATTGTGTTTGCCTAGTTGCATCAATTGCACTTGAGACTTGACTCTTAACTCCTAACATTATCTACAACTATCTTTTGTTTTGTTATTTCTAATATACGAAAAGGCTTCCTATATAGGAAAATGCTCCCACTTCTCATATACCGCTTAAATGATATTGTTATACCTCTTTATTCTTTTTGAGCATACTCTAATAATTATTATTAGATACCCTAAAGTAATTTCAATGAAAAATTTCATCAAAATCCACTTTTTATAGCATAATTTGTGCATGTATCCCTTTTATACATAGAAAAGCGTATATAGCAAAAAATAAAAGACTAGATGAAAAAAATTTCAGCAAAGACGTATTGGAGGATCTTAGAATTAGTATTTAAGTATACTGAAAGTGATAAATAAGTATAACATGTTCGGTTAAGTGGTATATTGGAAGTAGGAGTATGTACTCCTAGTAGTATGGAAAAGGCTTCCTATATATAAATTTTTCACACGTGATATATAGGGAAAATACCTATTTTAAATCATGGTGTCAGGGAACCATGGTGTCCCAATTAATTATACTATACACACACATATGCGTGCGCACGCGTATGTGTGTGTCACGGTATCACCATATCAATGATTTTGGGGATTGTTATATTGTCGTACCGGTGATTTTCGGGATTGTTGTATCACGTATCGGTGCTTCCTAGGGTACAGTTGTACTAAGCTATCTTCTGAAATCCAAGATGTGCAGTTAAGCATCGGTGATGATACAATGCATTACCAATACAATTCAAGCTATCAAGGGGCAAGCTTAGGATGTGGTTCACTGGTCTGTATCGAGAAGACCAATCATAACAAAATTGGAGAATGTACAAGGTGATTTTGGTTGTACACCTTTGATAAGTTGATAACACATGAGATAAATTTATCCCTGCAAAACAAAAGGAACAAGAAGAAATAACATCCTATCAAAAAAGACTTTCACGAAAAAGAACATGCCCTTGAATAAAGGATAGCACGAATGCTGCTCAATGGAATTTGATTGAGTTAATTATTTTGACTTCCTATGTCATGAACCTTAGTTCATAGGGGGTAAACACCACCAAGAGAATGGCCGGATGGCATCAGCGTAGAAGAAGAGAGAGACTATAGATGAGAAAGACTTTGTTATTTCTCTGCTTGATTCTAATAGCATGCGATAGCCCTCTTATATAGATGAGCTCCCCCTAACAGGTAGAATCTAGTCTCAATCATATCTCTAACAAATATAGAAATTAATATCATATCCCTAATCATATCTCTAACAAAAGGAAACTAATCTCTACTTCCCAATAATGAACTGACTGGGCCAAGGCCCACGCCCATGACATTATACCCCTCCCGGACATGCAACTCGTCCTCGAGCTGTTAGGCAGTGGCCATGGTTGCAGCTCCATGTCGACGAAGTGTAGTGCTTTCGGCTAAACGACGCCTGCAAAAAATAATAATAATATATAATTTTTTTCCTTTTCTTTTTTTCTTCTTCTTTTCTTCTTTTTCCTTCCTTCACCGGTTCCTCGTTCCTATTAAAGACTCCGCGCGGAAGGCACGGTTTCACGACGGAAGCAGAGGCGGTGGTGGCGGAGGTTCCCCGGTCGGCATCGGCTCCGGTTCCTCGCCGACGACGGCTCCGGCTCCCGCTCCCGGTGGTTGGCAGCCGGTGGAGAGCGTCCAGAGGCGACAGCCGACGTGCAGCCGGGTGACCGCGGCTCCGATCGATGCGGTGTTGGTGGAAGACCGGCGGATCGAGACGTCGATGAAAGACCTCCGGCGCCAGTGTGGAAGACAAGTGGCCCGGATAGCAGCCACCCGGCGGAGACTCGGCGAACGGCGGCGGGGTCCTGCAGCGGATGGAGACGGTCGGCCGAATCAAAGCGGAACAAGGCCGGCGGGATCCCGATCTCGCCGATTCGAGGCACGTCCACGGAGACGGCGGCGCGGGGAGAAGCGACTCGGCGGCGTAGAACGCCAGATCCGGTGGCGGCCACCACGGGATGGTCTATCGCGGCTGCGGTCACGACAATGGCGGCGGAATCCCGCAGTGATGACGACCGGCGACCGAGGACGGCGACAACGACGGCGATGGCTGTGGATCCAGGCGGCATCGGCTACATAGATCGGCGGGCGAAGTAGGCGACAGACGGCGCAACGGCGTCGATCTCGACGAAGGGACGAACTCCGAGGCGACGGCGACCTTGGGCAGCGGCGTCGAGGTCGCCAGAGGCGATCGCTGCCGACGGCGGCCGAGGATCCCGCGAGGTATTTCGGTAGCGAATGGCGATGGCTGGCTCTCGCGGATCTGAGCTCACCACGCTATTCGAGAGCCTGGGGCACGCGGCTCTCCTGATTCACGACCATCTTTTCCAAGATGGCATGTATATTGAGGAAGATGTCCGCCATCTCTTTGTTGATGATGGCCATCTTATTAGCGTTAGCTTTATTGTGGCCAACGACTCGGCGGCGGAACCATGGTAGCGAAGTCGTGGGAAGGATCGGCCGCTCGATACCAAGTTGTCATGAACCTTAGTTCATAGGGGTAAACACCACCAAGAGGATGACCGGATGGCGTCAGCGTAGAAGGAGAGAGACTATAGATGAGGAAGACTTTGTTATTTCTATGCTTGATTCCAATAGCATGCGGTAGCCCTCTTATATAGATAGGCTCCCCCAAACAGATAGAATGTAGTCTCAATCATATCTCTAACAAATATAGAAACTAATATCATATCCCTAATCATATCTCTAACAAAAGGAAACTAATCTCTACTTCCCAATAATAAACCGGCTGGCCCAAGGCCCACGCCCATGACATCCTAATTAACCACTATTTTTTACCCAGCTCACTATTTTGCACTTCCACAAATTCCTTGTTCCATTCCTCCTAAGAACTGCAAAATAAGAGGTTTATTTGTTTTGCAGTGGCATACCTAATTAATAACTTCTCAGAGTGGCATAAGCAAAATCACCCTCAAACTTTTTTCCTCACTTTTTTTTACTTCATACAAAGTCCACAAATATTTTAGAAGTTATGTTCCGTTCATTAGAAGTTATATACCATTTATAGAAGTTATATACCATTAACTCTTTATCCTTGTCGATGTATTTAATATCTAATGTTTTTTTGCAAGGTGTGCTAGATCAGTTTCGATGACATTGCTTTCTCCACTTTTTTTATATCTCTCCCCTTGCTTCCAGTTCATCTTATCACTGAAGAAAAACCCCAGATCAAGATAAGAATCATGCATTCATGCTATTGACACGGTTCCTAGTAATCATATTATTTTGAGAAAAAGAATAAATACCAACTAAATGTGCCAATTAAAAATCGGAAGCTACAAGAAAAATAAAGTAATGGATCCACTGCAGCCGACACCAAAAATTACAAGATCCACGCTAAAAGGAGAGAAAAGTTTTCACTTCCCCTCGCGAGAAAAGGCCGCATATTTGTTAAGAAAAAATTGATCATATACCCTCCATTTAGATGGAAATTGAGGATTTACCCTCCTGGCCCACGAGCCAGTGACCTATGATGACCCTACATGTCATTGAGATGTGGAGGGTAAATCCTCAATTTCCCAACTAAAGGGAGGGTATATGATCGCATTTCAAGTCTCAACTAGAAATACGCAAACCCAAAAACAGAAAATGAGAAAATGCGCGTCTTTTTAGCTGATTTGAATTTTTAACGAGCCCTCCCACGAACCCCGAAGAACACCAACCAAACCAGACCAAAGCGCAGATCACTGCTCCATACTCCATACTTTTAACCCACCCCAGATCTACCACAATCTACCGACACCGCCATTCAAACAAGCACGCAGACCGCGATCAAATGAGCAAACTCTAAGCTACATTTCAACTCGAATCCCACAAATTAACGCGTTAACAACCAAAGTCGACGCGAGATCCTACCTGGCTGGCGGCGATGCGGAGGAGGCCCCTGCGGATCCTGGCATCGGCGGGCTCCGACACGCGCATCTGCACCCGCATGAGATCCCCGACCGTGGCCGGCCGCCGCGGGGCCGCCTTGGCCCCGCCGCCGCCGCTCCCCGGGCTGCCTCCCTTGGACGAGGCCGAGGACCTGAGCCCGAGCGCCTTCTTCATCTTGCTGGCGGCGGCGGAGGTGAGCGAGCGCTGGAGCAACGGGGAGGAGGTGTTGGCCGAGGACGCGGAGGAGGCCGACGCGGGGGACACGGGGCCCGCCGACGCCTGGGGGATGTAGGTGAGGGGCCTGCCGCCGGTGGTGCGGGATGCCGCGACGAGGACCTCGTAGGCGGCCTCGCGGAGGTCGGCGGCGGAGAGCAGCACCCCAAGGTCGGGGAACGGCGACGGGAGGGCGGAGGCGGCGGAGGTGGCGACCGGGGGGAAGCCGTTGGAGGAGGAGGAGGCGGAGTCGCGGCGGGACTCGCGGAACAGGCGAGCCATCGCGGCGGCGGAGGCGGGGAGCTTGCCTCTCGCTCTCTCGCTAGTGGGGGAGGAGAGAGAAAGGGAGGGAGATGGGGAGGTGTTCGTGCCCTCGCTTTTTGCTCAGGGATGACGAGCAGAGAAAAAGGAAGACGGAGACAGATGGGAATCGCATGATAAATTGCAAGAGGTACCCTGCTTAATACTAAGTCAGGTAGAGCTGGGTTTTTACCTTTTTCTTTTTTTTTGTGTATGGTACTTTGATAGCGTTTGCTGTGGTTGTATACGTCCACGATAAATTATTTTCTTAGTTAAGTTCGATATAGATATGTATTTAATTGGTGTATTTAAAGTTGAAAACATGTTAAAATTATATTAATTCTCTAATATGATTAGCGGTATTTTTCATGCTATATATGCCTTACATATTACATATATATGATTTTACAGTACGTGAAAGCGTTTTAATATAGCACTACAGTATAGAGAATTGAATATATTGCAAACATACATTGTTATTTTTTTTGTCAGCTTGACTTTGGCACGCTCTGTTGTTATCCTTGCGAAGAATCTTAACATCGGAACATGCAGAGCTTATGTGCTGCTTCAATGGTTGTTTTGAAAACTTTGAATACAAATATATGATAGGTAAGATAAGAATTTTCTGCTATTCAAAATTTCTAAGACTGTCCATGGTTTTAGCATCACCAAACAAGTGATACACTCTGGTCCTGATGTAATTCAACCAAGCGCATGGATTAGGTTTTCCAATTAGGCTACGAAGTTGGATTAGCAAATGATACGGATATGCAATGTTCCGGTGTACGTTGTGAAAGTAACCACTGCAGAAATTCTCTTCCACTGCCATCTCCATTACCGTGTGTGTTAAGGCTAAGCAAAGAGGACTAGGTAATAGGATGCACTAGTTGTCACCCAGAAATTGCATAGACCAGGTCCTTCGAAGAGGCGTCTGTCTGTCCAGCTGTCTCGTGCACCGAGTCCACACGAATCACTGAAGTGTACTGCGCAGCTACTGTGCTTTAATTTTAGCAAAAAAAGAAAGGGTTTCGAAAGGGGCACTGTCATTTTCGAGTGTAGTTTCCAGTTCTAGAAATGAAAGCAGACAGGCAATCAGGGGCTCTGTTTTGTAGGATGCAGCGGATGACTTATAGATATGACTAATAATTTTTAACTTGAGCATGAATAAATTAAATATCGATGAAACGCTTTAAAGGTATTGTTCTGATAAACTGTTTCAAAAAAATGTTGGAAAAATATTCCAAACTGTTTCAAAAAACGTTGGAAAAATATTCCGTTTGTTTGTTTGAGAGTAGTCATAAACCATAAAACTACAAGCCATAAATTGAAAAAAAAAATGGACCATTCCAAGCAACAAACACCACCAACTATTTTTTTTGTATAACGATGTCATATTTTTAATTCAAAAAATACTCAAGTTATATCTATGACTGCTTCCCACATATTCAGGGTTGTCTGGTTGTCCAGGCTAAATATTTCGTCAGTTTTGACTTTCAACCGTTGGTTACAATGGAGATAATAAAAAATATATATATGATACTTAGGAAGAACTATGTATTGATTTAATTAAGAAAAAATAGGCACATGCATTCGAATCAAAGAGGATTTCAACTGAATGTTAAGGTGTACAACTACACCTCTCACCAACTGACCCATGCTCAGTCTCCTAAGACGGAGATAATGTGTTGCCTTGAGTCCATTTGAGCCTAATTTGGACAATTTGAAGAGTGCAACCTTTCTTCATAAAATGATTCTCACGGTTTTAATAAATTGTGTTTGGACGAATCTACATTTGTACGAGAGGAAGCCTGATCCCGCTCGTTTCGGTTTCAGTTTGTGGCTTTTGACTTATTTTTTACTATTCATAAATTTCAACTAGCATATTTTTTTAATTACGTCAAATAAGTCATCTTCAGCTATAGTAAAATTTTAACTGTTATAATATAATTTTAATCATAAATTATAATTTTTTAGTCCAATCAAACGGGAGCTTGGGAGGCGCGTTTTATAATTCAACGGTATCACATGCCATCCTTAGCTGTAGGAAAGCGTCTCGATTCCTACCGTTGAGAACAACTTTTACTCCGTACGTTATGAGTACTGAGAAGACGGTCAAATCCAATCCAATTTACGTAAAACGATTCTGCACCTCTCCTTCCCGGTTTCTAAAATATATTTCTTAACTTTTTTTAAAGTAACTAATTTTAAAAAAATCTTTTCAAAGTAAAATTTATAAATTAATTATAGTATATAATATAATAACTTTATTTATATTAACTAAAATTACATACGAGTTATTTATGTCTTCGTACTTTCTGTTTAAAATCATAAGTCACAGCTATAAGGTATAACTCAAAATAAAAAATAACAGGCCCAAAACTTTTTTTACTGCTGTTTACCGTTGCATAACGGGCACCGCGCGCTGGCCGACGTATCCGGGATTACCGCGTTACAACGGATAAGGGTTAAGCTCAATAAACCACTTCTTGATTAACCCTTTTCCAATGGGATTGATTGCTAGCTCCAAATCAAGCGGTGGTTAGTGGCACAATAAAAAAAAATTACATCTGCAGAATGGATAATATATAGATGAAGGTCACCAAATGAACATGTGATCAGGTTAAACGAAGAGAGATGCGTTATGCATCCGCCAACATGCGACCTGTGCATCCAACTGCCCTTGATCAACTGGACTGTCGTGACATTGTTTTGTTTGCTAAAAATTGGTTGTTCTGAACCTAACAGTCGGCATCTTTTTTCAACTTCTAAAACTGTATTTTGGCTTTTCTACGGTAGCTAACTTTCAAACAGAATATATTTTTAAGATAGACTCTATAAATTAATTATAGTATATACTATAGCGACTTCATTTATATCAGCCAAAACCACACGCGAGTTTCTGTCACTCTGTACTCCCTCTTACGAACAAGCAAAAAACCATAAGTTGTAACTAAAAGTCATAAGTCAGAAACAAAAAAACAGACCCGATAGGGGGTTTAAGAGACCATGAGAGAATATCACCGGTCAATATGTGACGAATAATTGGCACATTTATTGAGTTAAATTTTGATTGTGCAAAAGAACTGTATTTTTTAGTGTTATTTGCTAAGAGCGGTCTGAGTGATTTGCATAGTCGGTTAGACCGCTGGGCAGGAGCGAGCCAACAGCCTGGTATGGCCGGTCAGACCGACCGATGGGTCTCGTGTTGGAATGCACAGTGGCGGTCCGACCAGTATGAAACGAGCGGTTCAACCGGAGGTTCGTTGTGACCGATTTCTAGTTGGTAGTACGTTTATTATAAAAAACATGTTTTGGAACTGGGCTTGTACGTTTTGATTGACCATGTGGTGGTTGGACTGGGCCGGTGTGGCCGGTGTTGAAAGTGCGGTTACATTGGTAGGATGGTCAGACCGGTCAGTGGTTGGCAGTTTGACTAGGGCGGTTTGAGCGACGTGAGAAGAGTGGTCAGACTGGTAGGTGCGATTGAAATCAGTGAGGTAGGATTTGAGTGGTTTGAGTGTGCACGGTATAGGTGTTGTTGCTTGGGTTTGACATATTGCATGTTGCATTATTTTGACTAACTTGAGTTAAGTATATAGAACTTGTACTTGATATAATTGCTTGCTTTTAGATATGCGTGTGGCTTAGAGGATGGAGCGGTTAATGACATTGGACTGGGACTAGATGAGGGAGCTGAGGTCTGGAGTAGTCATGCAAATCCGGATAAGGCTGTGTAGCTTAAGCAGGAGCATGGGATTGCGGCAAGGCAAGTTGGTGTATGTGGTGCGCTAAGTGATGAGGCCAATGTATATAGAGATAGTTCGGGGGAGACCAAATGCGTGAAGATATAATGGCTAGTCATTGGGCACTACGGGCTATGTGTCAAAGCATGCGAAGATGTTTTGAAGTGAAGGCAACGACAGAGTCAAGAGAAGGTGCCTAAAAGATTCGTTGGGAGTATTTTTGTAATCGGCCAAATACCAAGTTGGTGACTTGATCAAAACCACGGCGCGGGGAGAGGTAAAGAAGAAGCGTTTTAAGTCAATGAGAGCTAGAATTTCAACTGAATCAATCGCTAAGATGTTAGCGGACTGGGTCTTATAAGCGCTTTGAAAACCGTGCATAAGTGTATAAAACTCGTGTTAGTGAGGTTGATGGGTTTCCTCGATTTTTCTTAATGGGTTTGACCCATTAATGTTATCTATGTGCTAGTTATTTAGAGAAGATGTGCCTAGATCTAAGAATTCTAGAGTTAGGTTTTCTTCTACTACCTTATTTTCTTCCATAGTTACAAGAGGGAAATTTTGAGAGAGGAAAGATTGGTGTTGTGGTTGCACTTTGTAATCATCCATGAGCATGTATACTCCATCCTCCAGTGAGAATCAATCAAAGTTTTGCCCTAGTTATGTTCTTATTTATGTTCTTACTTAGTTATGCTTGTTCTTGAGCTAGTTGTGTGATTCTGTATTAGTTTTTGTTCTAGCTCGATCTCTTATTTAAATTACCTTACTAGGCATTTGAGAAGAGATATGAAAATCCTCATACCTTACATCCTCAAGAGTAAGAAGTAATTTGTGATTTAAGGTTTTTGGTGTTCTTATTATGTATATTTGATTCCCATCAATTTAGTGGTCTTGAGCCCAAGAACTTTGTTATTTTTAATTGGTTTAGATTTCTGATGTCTTGAACAAGTTTCATACAGAAAATTGATGTGTTTAGAAGTAATTTTGAGTAAGTTTTTGATATTTGAGCTTTTCGCTCGAGAGGTTTTGAGGTCTGTAACAAGGGATCGGCCCAGACATACGGCCAAACCGGCATGCCGATGTGACCGATCACTAGCCGATGATCAGACCAGGCCTTCAATGGAGGTTTGACAGGTCATGTGTAGGAGGCTATTAATTTCGTTGATTCTTGATTATAGCCTTATCTTACTAAGTCCAAGTGGTGTGCTCTAAACTTGGTAGGACGGCGAGAAGTAAAATCGGAGTACCTCCGAAGGTTGTGAACAGAGGCGGAGTCAGGATTTAGATATAAGGAGATTAGACAGATGACAATTTTTTTATAAAGAAAGTGATAATCACATAAAAATATAACATAACAATAAAAAAGAAAGTTACGTTTTTGTTAATTTAAATTTGGCTCTATGTTTACCAAGAAGATCATAGATATCAACAATTTAATCAAAAGCGAACTTTGCTCACTCATGAGGAGGCTAAATGAATACTTTATAAATTAATTACTAAAATATTTAATAGCTAATCGAGGAAACAGAAATATTGGAGAGGGCCAGCCCCTGCTGCCCCCTGTCTCTGCCCCTGGTTGTGAAGAAGATGAGTGAACTCTCCTAAGTTTCAAGAATATTCGCGCTAATAGTTTTCATGTTGAGACTGAGTAAGAGTATGGTAAAAAATATCTGCGCATTACGAAGCGTGAAGCAAATTGAAAAATGGTATTAGAAAAACTTCCTTCGTTAGAAACTGGATTATACTACACTAATATCAAGGCATCTGCAGTTTATATTGTCCTGAAAATAATATTTAGAAGCTCCAAACTCTTCTGTCTCTGGCATGACAGCTGAGGTGACTAGCAGTGGTGTATAGAAGTTGGAGCTACAGGATGATGAGCCCCGTTTGCAACGCGATAGACTTTTCTAATTTTTATTAGAACTGAAACTATTTTTTTTATGAAATTTCTGCTTTTCTAAACCGGACTTAAAAATCCTCCTGCCCAGCAGTGGTGACTGGCAGTGGGGAGTGTAGAGGAGCTACAGGAGCTGCGGCGGTAGTTGTCTGCCCGGTTGGGAAATGACAAAAGATCGACGAAATAGACCCCACCACTTGCCTGAATTGCTGAGTTTTATAAAAAAAATAAAACACACACAAAGAAACATCTACTGGTACATTATTGAAAGGGCAAGGTAAACATAAAGATAGGCTGTTTGGCAAGTCATAAACTGGTCGACTTTTGGCTTTTGCTATAGTACCTAACTTTCAAACGGAGTATTTTCTCAAGCAGAGGTCTACAAATTAAACGTAGTACACGTTAAAAGCCCAACATCTGTACCAGCCAAAATCGTAAGTGAGTATCGGTCTCTCCGTAATCTATACCATAAACATCTAAAATTCAAAAATTTCAGCCAAAAGCCATAAGCCGCAGCTAAAAAGAACAGACCCGATACAAGATGGTGTTGGAGACAGCTCAATCACATGCCCAAGTTTCTAAGTCAGACCAAATATCATTGTTTTGCATGTGATTTGGCTGATCCTACAATATAGAAGCATAAAACGTGGAAATAATAAGGTCAGCAAGGCACAGCTCGTTTTCGCCAGTTGCCACACATGAACCAGAATGTTTGTGCTAAGAGCAACGTCGGATACCAGACATGTGTCCAACGTCAATGCATACTGCATATATGAGTACATTCCACTAAAACTGTGTTCTACGGTATTTTCTAACATAGCAATCTGACAAGTGTATGTACTGGCCTTTTTTTGTCAGCAAACAAAAAATATTTACGTAAGCTGCAAAAGAAAACATTCTTACACTTTTTACATATCGTATACCGGCTGTTACCGCGATTTTATATGTCATTATTGTGAAGTATGGAATGCTAAAAACAAGATCTGACAAGTGTCGCACAAATGATTGGAGACTAATCGCTTGCGCGGGCCAGTAAACTGCTGGATAAGAGATTAGATCCGTGCGTTGCGTTGGGCTGTCAACCGTTGAGGAAACAGAAGGCAAAGAACTCAGGAAACATCCAGCCCAGGCCCGGGATGCGTCGCTGTCGTTTCGCTGACCGTGGGCCCTCTGCCTGTAGGCCCACTTGTCGGTGAAACACAAAAGGTTGCTGACGGATTACACGCTGGAGGCAGCAACAGCAGGCACGTGGTTGTCCATGAGATGTCTAGATCAGTATGGGTAGCGTCTTCTCGGCTTTTTAGTCTGTTTTTGGTTTTGATTTTTATCGGTAAGTATTATTTGTTAGATCTATCAATCGCAGTTAAACACTATCAAATACACCTCAAAAGAACGGAGCATAGGCACGGATCTTCTCATGTGGCAACCGGATCGGAATGCATTTATTCTTTATTAAGATCAAAATGCTGAATTACACACGTGGTTTCATAATTCCACACAAATCGTTCAATTATTGTATGGATTCTAGCGGCCCTATAGTGCTTTCTGAATTTGGTTTTATGCGGGGGAATTACAAATCTAGCCTCCGGTAAGCGCAAAAGAACCCGCGAGCGACGAGTGGCTTGGACTTCGATCCACTTCGACCCCAGCCGTTGGCGACGAGCAGAGAGGCCAAATCTAGCCCAGGGTGGCCAGATTCGGCCGCCTCCAGCTCCCCCTGCCATGCCTCCGGCCACCGAGCATCACTACCCCAGATCCGCAAAGGGCAGATACGGCCTACGCCTCCAGCTCAAGCGGTTGCGGCTGCGGAGGCCCCGTCGCCGCTCGCCGACGGTGGCCGCGAGGGAGGGCAACTCAGGAGGCCTGTACCGGGGTGCAGTTACAACCTTTGATCCTGTTTCATGGTACTCTGGCCCTCCCCTCTTTTGCACAAAAAAGTGTACAGAATTTGGCTATCAAAAGGCCTACCAATAGCCATAACGGATATGTGCGTAAGAGGGTTGCAGTTTGCAAAGCATTCTCCCGGTGGTTACTATACACATCAATAAGAACAAGCATGCAGGGTTCAGTCTAAGAATTTTTTTTAAGCTCATGTTAGTTCGATATAAGCGGCAGCGCACGTAGCAAGAAGCAGATCGACGACAACGGAAGCCATCAAAAGTACTTTGGCCGCCGTGACAATCTTCTCAGGTTTACCCTCTCCTGGCATCAGAAAACAGGAAGTTTCTGGACATCAGGCTATCTTAGGATTTTAGTACAAGTGTTACAATTTAAAACTCAGAGAAAGGAGTTCTTGACTCGAGCAATATAAACATCCTGCATGATTACATAATTGAAAATTTACAAGAACTGCATATGGTTTGGTCTAGGATATTCTGAAAATACCTGACTTTGATCATGATCATATTTGATAAGGAAGACACATCTGCATCCCCTTATATCATGCTGTTTCCGCTGGATTTCCAGAATATGCGCATCAAAATGCAATGCCTCGTCGTTTCTCTCCTGATGTACAAATTTTAATAAGAAAAGAAATAACATAAGGGAGAAAGAACTGCCTTAACAGTAGCAAGTTACAGCAGTATAGGACAATATCCAGTGGTACCAGGTTTTACACGATATCACTCCAGGTAAATTGTTACCACTTACCCTGAAGCAGAGGACAAGATCTCCCTCAACAACGCTTTGGCATTCTGAGGACTCCAGCGGAATGGATTGCTGGCGGATAGCCTTCCTGACATTCACCCACTCATCCTCTTCGGCCCCAAACCCATTAAACCTCACTCGGACTTCCTAGAAAAATGTAGAAATATCGAGTTACAAAAGGATGCAATAGAACTTGAGTTTGCTATTGTACAAACAATAATGAAATGACAAGCAACAATATGCAATGTCCTTGGTATTGTTTCTTCATTTAAGAAAAATGGCATTGAAGAGAAAACTGCCTGTAGAAACATCAAACATTCCAAAAACTAAAGCAGTCTGCAAATACTTCTGATGATGAAATGACAAAATAAAATAAGCATATATACTACAATATCAATTATTCTCCTTACAACTTCACCCGAATTTGTCCTCCTGTGTGCCAAGAAAATATCAATGTCGTACCTGCATAGCACAAACAACCATGTGATGGCATTTAGTTTGGCTGCCAAAAATAAGAAACAAAAGAAAGATAAAAACTTGAAGAGAGTCATACTCAACTCAAGGGATATCGATTGTTCAGGTACAGGCACAACGAGTAAAATTCCTGCTCCATGGTATAGTGCTAACAGCATTATGCAAGCGCAAACTATCCTAAGCAGTTAGCTTCGCCACCAAATTTAAGAAGCAAAGAACGATAAAAACTTGAAGACAGCCATACCCACCTCAAGGGGCTAGCCAATTTTTTGGGTACATGTACATCGATTAAACTTCCTGCTCCATGGCATAGAGCTAACAATGCAAGGCAAGCTATCCTATTAGGCCAGCTAGCAAGGTTATAACATCTAGGTATACCATTACATACATCACCTACGATCATTACCATAGTTTTAACACATCATTACTAGCATTACCAGGAGAGGTGGAAATAAACTGCTAGGATCAAAGCCACGCATTCTCATTAACTGGGAAGTAATAAAACAAGTACAGACAATGCAGAGCTGGCTTGTGTTATTTATCAATGTATTCATCACCAATGCCATGCTATACAGCAAATGTCCAAGTATTCCTAACACAAGAAACTGGGGTACAACAGACGTTAAGATATCTTGCTTGCTTTTGAATACTTGTTTTATTAATCAAAATACAATAGAATGGGGAAACAAGAATAATATTATTGCAAATGAAAGGGAGAAAGGGGAAAAGGAAACAAAGAGTAGAACTGTTGCAAGTAAAAGGGTATTACCATGCAGAATCCTTTGCTGACCTAGCCTCAAACTGCAAGTCTTCAAGCTCAGGAACCTTATCTCTAGTCTCTGAAAATAAGCCAGCGCATAAGAAATTTAGTAAATGATACATGCACCAAGCATTAAGTTTCAACAGACTAGTGCTTGCAACTACCTTTGGGTGAATGCGGAGAAACCTCATCCTCATTGTTTGAAATACTTGTATCAAGAGCTAAAACTTTTTCTTCAGAAGTTGGCGCCTTTGTTTCAGAAACTAACACAATTGCTTGTGAGTCTAAAGCCTTTTCTTCAGTAGCAGTAGGCAAGCAAGTAGGTTTAGCGGTTGATGCTGGGAACTTATTAAGGAACCATCCTTGAACCTGTTGAAACACATGTCATACAAATGCACACTCAATGAACCATGGAGGATGTCAAGACATCACCTGTGCAGCCTGTAATGCTCTACTTCCGACTCGGCCTGCAGAACAACTACACACAGAGCAAAATTAAATATCAGAATCATCACTTGGAAACTATTACATGTAAATAATAATTACATATTAAAAGGACAGGTTTTCACAATAACCTTTCCTTTATTAATACAGTCAAGCAACAATGTAATACATTTATGCTTAAAAAGCAAACAACAAAGACATTTCAATCATTTCATAAGCTTCTTGCAGAAACTACGATCGGGGTCTATATACTCTCCAGGTTATGGATTCACAATAAAAAGGTAATTAGGACACCATGTATGTAGGACTCACTTAAATTCTTCTGCAAGCTTCTGGCAGAAATTTCCGTCCAAGACTTGCTCTTTTATGTCTGCAACCAACTTCTCCATCCTTGTAATCTGTGCCATAAAGTATTTAAGTTACAATGGAAGATGCAAAAAAGTACAACTAATTAGCATAAACTAGCATGGTACAAACAGTAAACAAATTTAAACGCAACAATAACTCCATGCATACGGAAAGACTGTGCGCCGTAGTGGTAAAGCACTTAGCCACTTAGGTGAGGTAGTTAGGTCACAAGTTCGAATCCCATCTCCTACATTAATTAAAAAGATGCGAAGCACCTACTACGCGTCCTCATTTTTTAACATGCACAGTAATATAGTATATTGTCGAGAAGGTCCGTATTGAACCATGAAACTGGGTGAACTAATGGATAGGTTTTATGACCGTACTCTCCCTCCCCTTCCTCCAAAATGGATAGGTAACGCATAAATGATGCATTTATAAGGTTTAACCCTACATTAGGCCAAATTACCCAAAAATCCGACAGTCCTTTGACACATAATACTTGACTACTTGTACATTACAGTAAACTTTTTTTGAGGTAATACATTACAGTAAACTAAAAGCCTACAAAGTGCCATCAAATTGCCATTCTCCCACAAGTTGGGATGTTAGAGAACAATTTCAACTTAAGTATCATCACATCTACAGGATCAAAGAACTGAAAAGAATAACTTCTTCCTCTTCATTTACAAATAGGTCCAGTTTAACAAGGATGGCAAATACCGTGCGGTAAGAAAACCATAACATTGGAATCATTTGCAGAATATCAATGCCCTGAGTACAAGAAATCTAGACAAGTGAGGACTCGGTTACCCCTCACCTCAACCAATCTTATCACCACAACCAAGACTGGGCCTCACATTTTTTTTCTCAATCAACGTGACTCATTTGTTATCTAGAAATCGAATAGTGTAACACAATGCCCCAACAACTCCGTTCCTCCGGTTGCATGGATTGATCACCTCAACCAACATTTGTTCACACCGTTTGGTGATCACGCCTAAAAAACCCACACAATACAGACCAAGAGGGAGGGGGGTGGCGAAAATACCACCCCCAAGAAAAACCCACACAAAACCCACCAAAAAACACCGCAAGAACGCAATGGAGCGGCATATAAACGATTAGATATATCTTGTGGGCAACAAATTGGAAGCCTTTTCCGGTTCAATCACAAAAAGCTCCTCTCTTTTCCAACACCAAAGAATACAACCAACACGGAGGGGAAAGAAGCAGTAAAATACCCCACCACCACCACCGCAGAGCGGCGAGGGGGGAGGCAGAATGAGTGGCGCGTGGGGCCGTACCTCGGAGGGCGCGAAGCGCAGGACGGACCGCCGCTCCATCGCTCGCCGGCGGCGAGGTCGAGGCCGCCGTGAAGAACAGGAGAGGGACGGCTTCCAACCACCAACCAAAGCGCGATTATGAGTTGGGTGCACGTGCGAGTATAGGAAAACGCGAGTAGAAAAAAGAACAGGAAAAGTAACTCCATCAAGTGAAAAAAAAAATCAATGTGGGTTATTTTGGGTTATAACTTTAATTTTTGATTTATGATTTATGGTTTTTAAATTTTAGCTGTTCGTGAGAAATAGTATAAAAAGAAAAGAGTTATATATGATTTTTACCGATACAGTTAAACTCAATATAGTGTGTACTATAATCTATTTATAGACCTCGTCTTAAAAAGACATCACATTAAAAAGCTAATTACTATAACAATAAAAGTAAAAGTGAAAAAGAATCTACCCTAACTAGAGATGGTTCTGTGGGCCCACCAAATAATTGTCGATGAATCAGGTGTGGGTCCTTTAATGTTGGCTTGTGTGTCACTGACAAATGCACTGGGGATAGGTTGGAACAAAAAGGACACTGGGGATAGGTTGGAACAAAAAGGATTTTCTTTTTGTTGGTGAGATTTATTAAGGTCCCACTCATAGATTAAGGTTTGATTTTTTAGACTGTGATTTATGACTTTTGATCTTAGGATAAATGCTCGTATGAATAAATCGAAAATCGATAAGTCGTTTATAAAAAACTATCCCGACAAGCTACTTCGAAACGGTGGCGGAAAAACCATTTTATTTATTTATTCGAGAAAAGTCATAAGCTAAAAAGAACAGACCTAAAAGCAGTGATGTGAAGCCAACACAACCAAGGTCTTGCGGTATCTGGTGATCGCTGACCACGGTGGGCATGGGGCACAAAGGACGGTTGGAGCTACAGCTGTAGTAAAAGTTTGAGGCTCGCGACCTACTCGAACTCAACTTGCTTCAAGCTCAATTCGAGCTCGGCTCGAACTCTAAACGAGCCAAGCTCGAGATTGATCCAGAGCTCGTGAGTTGATTGAGCTTGACTCGCTCTAGGCTCGATCTGAGCTCGGCTCGAACTCTAAATGAGCTGAGCTTAAATAGCTTGTTAGGACTTGCTCGAGTTTGAATATTGGTGCATGTTAACGCTTATCGAGTTTATTTGAGCCGAGCTCGAGCTCGAGTTTTTTTATTATTGAAAATTATTGGATATTGAATTATTTTGATTGTTATCGGGCTTACTCGAGCTGAACTCAAACTCGACTTTTTCTTATTGCTGAAAATTACTGCGTGTTGAATTGTTTTAACTATTATTAAGCTTACTCGAGCCGAACTTGAGCTCAAGTCTTGGTCCAGGCTCAGATCCTAACTTAGACTCGCTCGATCTCAATTTAAATTTCCACCGAGCTCGAACTTGAGAGGCCAGGCTTGCTCGATCTTTACTCGTTTACAACCCTAGTTGGAGCCTTGAGGAGGGACATATCACATGAAACTATATACTTTTGTGAAAATGGTATAAACTCCATTAAAAATAAATGTAAAGTATTTTCTTAAAAAAACAGCTGTATATAATCTATGTTCAAAATAGCTTTTAATTGCGGTTGTTAGCTTTTCAATTAAAGAAAAAATAAAGAAAAAGAGGATAAATAAAAAACATTATATCTCCATGGACAGTACAAAAAGAAAAAGAAAAAAAGAATGTATTAAGAAATCAACACATTCAAAATGGCTTCCAATTTCTAGAATCAAGAAGCCAAAAGCCATTTTGCAATGGGATTGTAAGTGCATGGTCTATATTTATGCAAATTTTTAAGTACAAAGATAATCCCGTTTGAGAGATAAAAACAGGCAAATACGACATATAACACTGTCAACTACTGTTTAGCGCTACTGTGCGCTATAACACGTCATATTTGTCTTTTTCATATATAACAAATAGCACTTACGTATAATTGGCAATTTTTAAACTTCTTTATTCAATTTTAATGGTACTTACACTATTTTCACACCAAATGCTCATTTTCACCTAATAGGACAATGTTAATGGAGTACATATTTGACGAGGATTGAATACATCTGTACATATGGATTTAATATATAATTAAAGCGATCTTCGTGGTCATAAACCCCTAGAGGTTGTTTTCCGAGTGTATTCTAGTCGGAGAAACGCTGCACGTGTTGTTCGACCAGATAACTGTTCGGAGAGTCTATAAACTGGTCCTTGACTCAATTCCAGGATATTTCTTTTGTACGAGGGATGAAACACGTGCTTTATCCACTCTAAATAGTACGATACTTCGGCTCTGAGTCTCTGACAACAACTGTTATATGGTTGTTGCCCACATTCATCTCAACAACTGTCGTGTGTTGTTTACATGGTAATAAATACAAACTTTATTCTAGGTATATTTTTTTGGCTGTGATCCATGTTTTTTAGTCCGGCGTTAGCGTCTGTGCGAACGAACTGAATGTTGATAAGTCGATAAGCCGTTTTCAAAAAGATTATCCCAATATACTACTTCAAAATAATGACAGAAAAACTATTCGTTTGTTTGTTCGATAAAAATTATAAATCATGAATCGAAAAAATGAGAACCGAAGATACGAAGGTGGTCTGTTCCATCCACGCTCCCCGCAAGTTCTGTTGTTCTCGTCTTTTATTTTTCAAATTATTCTAAGTTCCAACCTCATTTGGCTCCCGACTTCCTGTCTCAACATCCAAGCCCGCTCGCGTCTAAGGGCCTGTTTTTTAGGCCACAAGTCGATCGGTTTTTAGCAGTCGTTATAGTACCTAACTTTTAAACGGAGTATTTTTTTAAGATGGAGTCTACAAGTTAAATGTAGTACATGTTAAAAGCTTAACATCTGTATCAGCCAAAATTGTAAATGAGTATAGATCTCTCCGTAATCTGTACCATAAACAGCTAAAATTTAAAAATTTCAACCAAAAACCATAAGCCGCAGCAAAAAAGAACCGGCCCTAAAGATGTGGAATCAATCATCTTCCTTTTGTGAATACGTACAAGTAGTCAAGTATACAAGAGAATAGTCTAGAAAAAAAAAGAAAGGAGAACAGGCAAAGCATCCCAATTTGCCTACGAGGTTGTTTTCTTTTAGTGGGACTACGCTCGATAAGGTTTTTACATAGCGTAATGGGTTGGGCGATTTTAAGATTTTTTTAGCATGCAATCTACAAGTTATGTGTAATATATATTATAGTGATTTTATTTATATTGATCGAAACTACATGTGAATTTTTATTACTCTGTAGTTTTTCTCACAAGTGATTCAAAAACTATAAGTCGCAGCCAAAAACCATAAACCGGAACTTAAAGTAATTGGTGACTTCGAAAATTGCGTAAAGGAAATCAACTATCATCCTTAGGGCCTGTTTGTTTCAGCTTCTGACAACTGCAGCTACTCCTAGAATCTGCAGCTCAAACAAAGGGCCAGATTTTCATCCAGATTCTAAGTAGCCGTGTTTACGAATCCGAAAATGAACTAGTAGCCGTGTCGGGTTATCCAGCTTCTCCAGATTCTGACTAGCTGGATACTCACCAGCTGAAACAAACAGGCCCTTAATACCTCCTCCTTACATTGATTGATATTGTTGGCAAAAACACGCATTTAACTGTTGCTTTTTCTAATTATATGTTGATAACAAATATTTAAAAAATACAATAATATGAAGTAATTTGGGTGACAAATAACTAGAGTAATCCGTAATCCCTAATATACCCCTCCTCCCCGTAGCAATTCCCCATTTCCCGCCTCCCTCCCTTCCTTCTCCTCCCCTAAAACCCCAAACCTAGCCCTAAATTCCCCGCGCCTCCTCTCCCGGATCGACCAACCATGGCGCTCAAGCAGAAGGGGACCGACGCCGACGCCGCCGCCGACCCCAAGAAGCGCCGCCGCGTCGGCTTCGCCAGTATCGGTACCCAACCCGACATCCCTGTCCCCCCCACTGCTCTCCCGATTCGCGGATCTGGTTCGAGTTCGGCGCGTGGCTAGGCTGCGGTCGCGGTGTGGCGGCTGTCTTTTTGGATTCCGGCGCGCTTTTGCTTGCATTCGCTGCGTGGGGTTAATGTAATAGCGGTGCTGGGGTAGTGGTTCTTCCTTCCGATTGAAGTGTTTCTCTGCTGCTCGGATTTGTGTTTGATGGGGTGTAGATGAAATTGCCTTTATTTGTGTTGGTTCAAAGGAGTGCAATGAAGTTACTATCAAATTTTTGGTTTAGACTCTAGAGTGTCCTGTGCAGTGGATAGTGATAGGAGGTTGCACATTGTATGGTGAGAAAATTGATAATATACCCTCCAACTAGATGGAAATCTAGCATATACCCTCCTGTAGATCCTAATTGGTAATATACCCTTCTTTAGAGTGTTTTCTTGAGAAAATACCCTTTGTATACTATTTAGTACCTCTAATCCATATTATACTGTATTTTTACATTGAAATGACCCTTTTGCCCCCTATGTATGGCTGTATGGCTTCATTTCACTCAAAGTCACAGATTCAACACCCCCACTACATATGGCTTCAACGCTGGCTGTATGCATATTCCAATCTCCATATTCATTCAAAGTCACAAAGTCACAGTCTGGGAGCTCATATTCCAATTTCCATGCTCATACCCAGAAGACTTGTCAGCATGTCTGGGAGCTCATATTGCAATCTCCAACACAATGTCCATGTTTGAAGCAACATAACCAAAAGCAGTCTGGGACCATCAAAATCTGTTCCAGTACAAAGCAAACTAATTTGTTCCACTAGAGTTTCAATCTCTTGGACTTAAGTAGACCATACAAACCAACATAGACCATACAAAGCATACAGTTTGCTCCTGGACAGATCATACAAAACAACAAAGCCAAAAGAAACAACATGACATGAGCTAGCAGTTGTCAACCAATCTTGCCCTTTTCTTCTTAGGTGTCATCTTCTTAGCACGAGATTTTGATGGTCCTGGTACAACAGGTGCCGGTGTGCTTGTTGATGTCCCTTGTGAGGTGCCTTCACCATCAATTGCTAAAGCTAGCTGCCTGTTAAGATGTCATGAAAAAAATCAGTGAATTAGTAACTTGAAAGACCGCATTCATAGTTTTATAACTTGCACAATTATGAAATTGTATTACCTTCTAGTAACAGGGCCCGGGCTGTTTTGCAGTGATGGTGGCAAAGTGATAAACTCTCTAGGTGGAGTGCCAATAGGGAGATCACTTCCATGCTGGTTGTTACCATTTTTCTTCCTACAAATACCACATTATTAAGTGAAGCAATTAACAGTACGAAAAAGGGAGAAAGAAGATATCAAATACCTCTTCTTAGGACCATTCAAATGGCATCCATCTGATCGATGCCCAAGCTCTCCACATTTTCTACATTGCACTTGTCTTTTAGATGCCCCTGACTTGCTTTTCTCTAGAGCCCTTGCATCCTATTTTTTTTAGGCCTCCCAGAAGATCTCTTATTTAATGGTGGAAGCAATTTAAAATCCAACACTACTTTAGGCCATTGATTCCTACCAGTAATGGGCTGCACTACCCCTTCATAAGCTGCTCTAAAGTTAGCAATTGAGTAAAAATTGTGCACAAATGACTCTATGTTTGGTCTCCTTTCTGTTGTGATGAATGCTAAGGCATGTGAACAAGGCTTTCCGGTTGACTGCCATTCACCACAAGTGCATTCATTGTTACTAAGATTCACAACATGCCTATCAACTTCATGGTTGTTATTTACTTCAGTTACCTTAGACCTTCCGTCCCTCCTCTCATTCTCAAGTTCGGGAGGTAAAGAATTGACAACTGGTTCCTTAGACCTTCCGTCCCTCCTCTCATCCTCGGCCCTCAAACCTATGAACTCATACATCGCATCTTCTTCCAAAACAACATCTCTATCGTCATTCTCATCAACGTTAACATTTATCACAAGTTTAGACCAATCAACTATGCCTGGTGATTCGCAAGCAAGCACAGGACTATTAGTGGTACCTTCATCCAGTCATTGCCACGGAAGCACCGCCGTGCTAGGACCTTGACTACACGAGGTTACCACAGCATTTGGTATGTTTTCATCAATGCAAGTCAAAATCCACCCAACTCGAGGGGGACTGAACTCGAGAGGAGAAAAAACATAAATTTTAGTTAGCGTAGGGATTGAATTTTAGCTACTTTCGTTCCACATTTGCTCCTGCCAACATTGACTGAACACAAGAATAAGAAGAGATATAGGAGTGAGAGGCTTACTCTACAAGGGTTTCCTTTGGATCCATCTTGCCACTACACCGTCGCCGGATCAACGCATACCGCGAGCCGCCTGACCGCGACGCCTGTCGCCATGGCTGCCCCGCCGCCGCCTGCCGAGCGCGCCCGGCCGCTGGCCGTGAGCCGCCGCCTGCCGTCGGCCGCGCCTTGACCGCCTCCGCCGCCTCGACCACGAGCCGCCTGCCGCTGAAGCCGCTGCTGCCCCTGGCTGGCGACGGTGTTGCTTTCTGCCGAGCCGCCTGCCAGCGAGCCGCCGCCTGCCGTCGGCCGCGCCAAGACCTCCTCACCGCGCTCCGTCTGCCGCGCCGCCGGACCTCCGGGAAACCCTAGCCATCCGAGACATTATGCGCAGAGAAATGAAACGGGGGCAATCGGCAATCTCATCCTTTACAGCCATACATGGGGGCAAAAAGGTAATTTCAATGTAAAAATACAGTATAATATGGATTAGTATACTTAAGAGGTACTAAATAGTATAAAAAGGGTATTTTCTCAAGAAAACACTCTAAAGAAGGGTATATTACCAATTAGGATCTACAGGAGGGTATATGCTAGATTTCCATCTAGTTGGAGGGTATATTATCAATTTTCTCTTGTATGGTAGTAGTATGACTCTTCTTGCGTGGGCGGACACTGATCTTGTGGTCATATATGTTTTGGGTTGTTGAAAGGGTTAGAGGGAACATTGCACTCCTGGAGAGAACTTTATAGGTTTATCTTCTTATGCTTGGATGAGAAAAGTGCAAACAGTTTCACCATAAGTATTCTGTCAGTTAGTGCTGTTGTATTTCGCTTATTTTGTTCGTCTCCTGTCGGCTATGGTGCACTGAACATGGTTCAAACTGGTGACTTGTTTTATCGTTTTTCTATACAGGAAGGGCCATCGTCCATGGCTCTTTTTTAGCTGCGGTCTTATGAACAGTGCTCTGCAAGCTATACGATTAGATGCCTATTTTTTCATTTTTGTGGATGTGGACATGCTCATTTTCCAATGTATATTTTTTTGTTCTTTCTGGCACAAGTCTTTTGTATGGATAGATTAACTAATTTACATGTTATCTTCTGTTCTTTCCTGTGTTGCAGATGCTGGAATTGAGGCAAATGAGTGCATGAAAGTGTTTCTTGGTATGGAATTCCATTCTTTGATCCCCCTGAATCTGCAATCTTCTGGCACTAAGAATTAGCCTCAAAATTCCCCCCTTTGTTTATTCAATTGCCAACATATCTCACTAGCTTATATGACTCCAATTACTAAGAGTAAATTTGCAGCAACACCTACTTTATTTGAATCATATCATCGTTGAGGAGAAAGATACATCCTTGGAATGGAGTTAGTAACATCTTGTTGTACTAAGAATCGAGGGCAGAAAACCTTATAGAACCTAAAAAAGAATGCCTTTTATGTAATATGATATTAAGTTATGAAATTTTCCTGGCTAGTTGGATAGTTCAATTAACTACAGTAAAAATAAACAAATATTTGTATGCTCTGGAACTGGCTGAACTCAATAAATTCATAATCCCATTATTTTGGATTCTTCAGATCCTTAGTAGATTTTTCTGTTGGCTTTGCTACAGCAAGAAACCCTGATGAGGTGGGCTCAGCAAACAGCACTTCTATTCAACCATTTGACCTAAATCATTTTTTTGAAGATGGCAAGATATATGGCTACAAAAATCTCAAGGTAAATAAACTAGAGTGGTCGTTTTATTTTGTAGATTCTCCAATCCTTTCTCTTTGTTCTTTTTTTTTTCATTTGCAATTGTGAAATTCTCTATGCTTGTGTCTGATATTTTCTTTTGGTGCAGATCAATATGTGGATAAGTGCAATATCATTTCATGCATATGCTGAGATTTCATTCGAGGAAACATCTGATGTGAGTACCGGTTCATCTAAATTTTTTTGAAGTATTGGTTATTTATTGTGTGACTATTTGATAAGAACACTCAATCCGTCCTGAATCCTGACTTTGCCATGTGTGCATATAATATTCTATACTTGTTTTTGTTAGCTTCTAGTAATGCTATTTATGGTTTCTCACCGCCAAACATGTCACCTGGTACTGCTTTGGAGTGCCATCTGCTTCCGGCAGAATCATTATGAGATGTTACTTAATTACAATCTTGTGCTTTGTCTCGTCCATCCTAAAGCATCTGGCTGGTTATCTCTTCCTATTTGATATGATGTGAACTTGAAATATAGGTTTTCATCTGTTCTAAAAATATTTGGTAAATTATTGCTTTAGCATTTCTCCCATCCAATAGAGTGGTTATAGATTTATAGACTTATAGCTAGCACCGCTGATTCCATTTGCAAAGCAGTGGGATATATAGATGTTTTGAGATTGTTATTTTTAACATAACATGTATTGGCCAAGTTCTTTACATGATTTCATGAAAAAAGGAAATGGCTATTTTTGTTCGTTGCACACATTTTGTGTAACCAGTGGCAAGATGACTTTAATCCCTTAAGCTACTATTGCTGAAGCCTATATATATCTGTCCTGTCCTTATTTCTTAGATTGATCAATGTTGTTCCCTCCCAGAAAAATCCTTCTCTAATCTGCTGCCAATAAATATTCTGATTTTTGTTATTTTTTTCCTTTGACATTATTCTCTGTTGTTGTTTAACAAACGATTTAATGCTGATTTTGAAATTTCAGTTGACATGTATTTGTTTGTTATAATAGCTATAGATTTTTCAGATTTTCTGAAGCTATTGAGTAACAGAGAACTAACTGATTTCTTCCAGGGAGGGAAAGGAGTCACAGATCTCAAAACTGTTCTTCAGGTAAGATAAGTTTTGTTTACAATGTCTTTTTATAATTAAAGACATTTCTGCATGCATGACTTTCTAAGCTTCATTTGTTCTCTTTGACAGGACATTCTTGGGGAAACCCTAGTAGAAAAAGAGGAATTTCTGCAGACCTTTTCAAAGGAATGCCAATATATCAGGTACTTTCAATTGTAGGACCCAGCAACTTTATTCTTTTGTCGCTTCAGGAAGCAGGACTGTACTTACTTTCCTACTGCTACAGAAATGTGGTGACAAATGGCAGTGTCATTAAACGTGATGCCTCAAATGAAGAGGATTCAGCAGTTGAGGTACTCTTTTTTGACTTTGCATTTGTGATTTAGTTTCTGATGCTTATTCGCTGTGGTCATGTTTTTAGCATATCAAGTTAGGTTTGCTAAAGAAAAAGTTCCTACCAAGTGTTATCACCTATCAGCTTAGGGTACATTTTTTTTTCAATGGATGCTTCTAAAGCCCAGTTGGGTTTAAGTAATGTTAATATGTTATTGAGAAAAATGTAATTTCTGTAATTTCAAATTTTGATTGGCTCTGGTTTAAATATGTTACTTTCTTGGCAGTTTGCATTTAAACTGTTGCCATCCTTTTGTTTTTGTTCAGATATCAACCTAACCCTTTGGGGCCCCAGCTCCACAAGTCCCGAGATTTATATCCATTTGTGTTCCCAGATTGTTCGAGTCGAACTCCAAGGTGCTGCTGCATTCCTTTATTCTCGCCTGGTGCCACTTGTTCTGCTTCTGATTGAAGGTAACTGAAGATTTAAAAGAACAGTGGTCTAATTTATTTGAAACTTCTTTCTTCTAATAGTATTGCACATTTGCACTTTAGGTTCCGCGCCTATAGATATAACTGAACATGGATGGGAGATGCTCCTGGTAGTAAAGAAGACAATAGAGGCGTCATCCAATTCTAAATTTCAGTTGCTAGGCTTTGCAGCTGTCCATCATTTCTATCATTACCCTGAGAGCACTCGCTTGCGGATCAGCCAGGTTGGCCCCTCCTATTTTACTTGGTTTGTCCTATGGTCCCATATTCAGATGTTTTAACTGACTTTATTGTAATTACATAAGCAAATATGTTTTGGAAAGTAAAGCATGTTTTTGGTCTTCTGATATGATTTTCTCTTGCCTTTTCCTTTTTCAGATACTGGTCTTGCCACCTTATCAGGGTGAAGGCCATGGTCTTCGTCTTCTTGAGGCAATCAATTCTATTGCAGAGTCTGACATCATATACGACGTAAGCATAGAAGATCCTTCCGATTACCTGCAGTATGTACGTTCATCCATTGATTGCCTCCGTCTTCTCACCTTCGATCCAATCAAGCCTGCCCTCAGTTCTATGGTCTCGTCTCTGAAGGAGACCAACCTTTCAAAAAGGGCCCGTAGTTTGAAAATGATTCCACCTTCTGACCTGGCCGAGACTGTCCGGCAGAAGTTGAAGATCAATAAGAAGCAGTTCCTACGGTGCTGGGAAATTCTGATCTATCTAAACCTTGATGCTGAGGACCGTAAGAGCATGGACAACTTCAGGGCCTGCATCTATGACCGCATCAGAGGTGAAATACTTGGCAGCACGATTGGAACCAACGGGAAGCGGCTCGTCCAAATGCCAAGCAGTTTCGACGAGGAGACATCCTTTGCTGTGTACTGGACACAGGAGGGTGGGGATGGAGATGATCAGACAATTGAGCAGCAGCCGGAGGATCTCAAAACCCAGGAGCAGCAGCTGAATGAGGTGGTTGACAGCCAAATGGAAGAGATCGTCGAGGTTGCCAAGAATGTTACCGCACGAGGCAAGGATAAGCTGGACTCGGCAGCTCGGTGAATTTGGGCGGCTCCTGCTTCATATCTATGCTAACTTGGAAATGAATGCCGGGGGAGCTTGCCTGTTGAGATCTCCTGCGGCTCGACTTAACACGGCAGAAACTAAAACATTTAATGGTGCTGTGAGAGGTTCTCATCACGGCGGAGAATTATGTAATGTAGACTTTTGACGAGAATGTTACATTATACTTCAAACTTAGTAACCATTTCAACCTCTAAAATGTTCCCTGTGGGTTTGCTTCTGATGCTTCTGTCGAGTTTTTTGCTAGGCCTGCTCGGTTGGAACACAAATTTCACAGGAATTTTGCTTAGGCCTGCCCGGTTGGAACACATAAATTTCACGGGAATTCCACCCGTTTTCCTTTGATTCAAACCAGGGATCAAAAAAATCAGCGCTACGACAGGCAGGAGGTAGATTTTATACTAATTTTGATGAAATCTTGATGTTAATTACTCTCTAGTCACATATACATGTTTTAGATATCGATATAAACACAACTTTAATCACTAATTTGTATTGTAATATATTTATAAAATCTAATAAAATTATAATATTATAAAAGTATTTTTGATATATATATCCTATATATATATATATATATATATACATTTTACGTACCTAATATAAATATCTTGAAAGATATGGTTAATTAAAGTTTTAGAAGTTTGACTGACATATCTTAAAATGACGTATATTTGTGACTAAGAGAGGATTAAGAACAGTAAAGGTATAAATTTGCTAATTACCAATAAAGGTACTCAACCATTCAAGGTTAAATATGTCAATTGTAGATGATATGTGAATTAGCCTAAAGTGCTACCACCTACTCTGTAATGCTACCAACTCCAACTTTTGCCGCTGGTCTTGCGAAGCAATTCCTTTAATTAAACATCAACCAAACGACAAAAGTCGATACACTTGACACTAAGCGCAGTAGAGGTATAAATTTGCTAATTACCAATAAATGTACTCAACCATTCAAGGTTAAATATGTCAATTGTAGATGATATGTGAATTACTGTTGCACGTGAAACAACTGTGCTACTCTCGCCCATGCATGTCACCTTCAACAGATACCTAAAATCAATGACAAAGCAAGGGTGAGTCCGAATCAGTAAGCACACGATAAAACAATAACATCACTTTAGCAACTCAATCGATTTCATGAACCGTAAGCTGTAAATCAACTCTATAAATGTAAACTGTAAATCAAATCCATAATTGTAAAATGTAAATCCAATATGTACCTGAAAACTGTAAATCAATTCTACATCGTTGATACAATAATTATTAAATCACATTTATGAACTATAACCCAGAATCTCTGGGTTTCCTCCTCGTCTCCTGTTCGTTTCCTACAAATGCAATGCGATGCAATGCACCTCTGTATGCAACTTATAGTGGTATAGTGGAGTTGTTCCACCCATCGGTGAAACCTCTCTGCCTCCTTCTCTGGAGGTGTCTACCGTGGTAGGTCCTGTTATTCCCACCGTGCGGGATGTCTACCGTCGTAGGGCTTTCATGATGCTCATGGTGTAATACAAATACAACATTCTTCAGATGCTGATATTCAATCATAAGCATCACTCATCGTAGTACAATCAACAGATAACTCTGGATATCATTTCATAACACGGCGTAAATCATGGCATAAAACAAATACCAAGCATTCATCAGTCCACTATTCTACCATGCACTTGCCTGATTATTCCGTGGATGATGCGTGGAGGAGCGCCAAACCAAAATCTCCACCTGAAAGCATCACCCGAACCCTCAACTCAACATTGAAATTCACACAAGCATGCAAACAACAACGGTTCTACGCATGTAGACAACCAACTATATCCCTACGTGCAAACCCGATACCAACAATCTCTCTCTCACCGGACACCTTTCCAATGTCCCGGTGCCTAAACGATCATAATTTAACGATCGTTGCCTATAATCACAGATAAATCTTATTTGCACATCTACCATTTTTCTCTCCATTTTTCTCCTCTTTTCTTTTCTTCTTCTCCCCTCTTTTTCCCCTTTTTTCCTTCCTCCCCTTCTTTTCTTTTCCTTTTCTTTTTTTCAGTGCCCCCATTTCTTTCCCCGCTTTCTCTCTCTCGGCTGTCTCCTCTCCCGGATACAGATCGGGTCCGGCGCCACTCCGCCTCAGTTTTTCTTCGACTCTGGCGTCTCCATCGCCGGCTCCTCCGTGCTTCGCCTCCCCTCGGCTCGGCTACACCATGGCGATGCCGCTACTCGTCGCCTCACCTCCCCTACTCGTTTCTTCCTTCGCGCCGTCGATCCCGTTGCGCCGCGTCGCCTTGGCGCCGCCAGCCATTGCTGTCCTCGTCTCGCCGCCCGTCTCGACTGGTGCTGCGGTTTTCCCTCTACTACTACTCCTCCGGCCTCTCGCTGGCTTCGGCTCCTCGTTGCTCGAGCTCCTCGCGCCATTCCGGTAAGCCTAGGTTGACTCTAGGTTTGGGGCTATCGCCCGGCGGCTCTGGTTTGCTCTTCCTCTTCTTCCTTGACTCACCTCTTCTACTCCCTCCCCCAGTCCCTCTCTATTTATTCGATTTGATACTAGATTTTGATTTGCCCCTTTTTGATTTTCGGATCTACCCGAGGGTGGTTGTTCGGTGGCTCCGGCTAGGCTCAAGGTCATGCCATGCGCCGAGGGAGCATGCCATGGCCGTCGGGTGCGCGGTGCCCTCCCTACACCACGGTGGCTCACTTCCTCGGTACACTCTGCTCCTTCTGCTCTCTTCCTCTACCCTCGGTTGGTGTCCTCTGTGATGGTTTCATGGTTGCCTAGTGGTGCTAGTTGACAACGAATGGTGACTTGTTGTGTGGCCATGCAAGGTTTAATATTGAAATTGATGCTAATGTTATGGGTGATTGGGGGGCTACCTTTGCCGGTAGATTACCGAGTTGCCTTGGTCGGCTATGTAGTGTTGCCCTTTTCTTCCTACGGCCTGATGCCCTAGGGCTTGCTTCTTGGCTCCTAGTCAAAACTGAAAGTACACCTTCAGGTGACTAAGAATCAAAAAATTTCAGTCGACTGTGTAATAGCAAAACCGAAAAAGTAAACTTGCCATAGATCAAGTTCTTCCAGTACTACTAAGATGAGACATGCAGTTTCCTTAATACTATCTCTGTATATGTGTGCTTCCATCAATTATTTGTTAATGCTAACAGGCAATTAGGCAAAGCTCTCAGTGTACTGCATCATTACTTTCATAAGTGCAGATACCTATTAATGAGAAGAGATAGATACAGTTAATATAATCCTGAAACATCATTAATTACTTGGATCAAATTTGTTCGATGAGTACATATGATTAGTACAATTTGACTGATTTTGGAAGAGGAATAGTTGAATGTTGTATATCAGTATATATAGGCAGATCCTTAAAAAGTACTAGTTCTTGAAGGACAACAGAAATCAAAGGCAAACAATTGGTGATCAAAGAAACTAGCATGTGTTGGGGCAAGCCAGGCTTGATGCAGGCAACCAAACACACCCTATGAGAACATGAAAATGTACAATCTTTGAAAACATCGCTAGCTTCAGATCAACAAGCCTTAGGTTGTTCTCACAGGTAAAACATGGGAAGAAGCTCACAATACCTGAAGAAGCTGCAAGCTCACCCAAACCTTATTTCTTGCACACACAAGCAAACTATAGATTCAAAATAACGCACAAAAACATGTGCAATGTCACACACGCACATACACTAGTGTGCCTTAAACTTGACAAGTAGTTCATCAAAACCAGCTACAACAACAGAGACAGCTTCATCTTGTCGATGGACCAAATGTGGACACCAAGGCCGCGGTGTCACTCGCTGGGCTTGCCCTGACGCCACTGTCCTCTCGAGCTTCCTCCAACGCCAGGCTTTCCTTCAGCTGCGCCACCACGGCGGCCATTGTTGGCCTTCGAGCAGCGGTATCCGCGGTGCACGCCATGGCGGTATCGACCACCTTCCACATGGAGCTGACGTCGTAGGCACGTCCGAGCCGCGGGTCGGCAACCGAGCTGATGTTACCGGCGGCAACCTTCTGTTTCACGCGCTGAACGATGTGGCCGTGGCCCGGCAGCATCGGAGACTCACCGGTGGCTACCTCCAGTAGAACAACACCGAAGCTATACACGTCGCTGCACCCGGTGAGCCTGCCGGTGTGGCAGTACCTTAAAAACAGCAGATAATTAAGCCTCATGCTTGTAAGCGTAAAGATTGCATCAAATTATTAATACGAAAAGGAGGCGTTGCACACAACGACATCATTTTAATTACCAGTTCTCTTTCCTGACTTGGCATTTGGCAAAGTCAGCTAGTTATAAAACAGGGTTAACTAAACTACATATAGTTTTCTTCTTATTCAAATATGAACTATATATATATATGAAAAAGAAGTACTAGTCGATGTTGTAGTATGTACGGATTCAAATATGAACTATCTATTACTATTATGAAAAAGGAGTTGGTGTTTGTAGTTCCATTCTTCTCCAACCACTCCATTTACTTAACTTGGTACTATTCTCTACTTTCTAACTGATCAAAACAATTCTCTTCTATAGAATAATTCTCTATATATTCAATGAGTTCCGTTGCAACGCACGGGTATATAACTAGTATATGAAACAGAAGTACTAGTCGATGTGTTGTAGTATGTACGGATCGAGAGACATACTCGGGGTCCATGTAACCCGCTGACCCGGCTATAGTTGCTGACATGTGAGTCTGTGTGTCGCTAAGATAAGTTTTCGAAAGTCCAAAATCCGCTATTTTGGCTTGCAGATTTTGACCCAAGAGAATGTTGCTGGTCTTCACATCCCGGTGAATTATTGGCAGGTTGCAACCCTTGTGCAGATAATCCAGGCCTGCATATATATAGCACAGCAAATCCCAGATAGCCACGGTGAAAATACGAGCACACAAACTATATATGTATGACAATCACATAAGAGAAATCCAGTTATCTTAATCTTTTTTTTTATTGCAGCGTACCCTGTGCAGCATCAAGCACGACTCGTACACGTGTTCCCCAATTCAAGGTTTCAGCAGCTCCATATTTACCTTCATATATGTGCACGGTGCAGTTAGAATAGAACTATATCAAGAACTGCACATGTCAATTTTCGGCAAATTTATGCGATTTTTCTTTGTTTGTAATTCTGTTACGCTCTCCCACGTTGGAAATTGCACAAAATAGTTAACGAAGAGATGTCGAAGCACCCAAAAAAAAAAACAAAAAAAACTATTTCATATACTGAAATATCTTAAAAATAACTAAGAGATGGGCCCTCGAGTTAAAACAATGCATATAATTCATATGCAATTTTAAAACAGTCACAATTTGTTATCTCCTAATCAATACTGTTTGCAATGGACAAACCTCTCAGATGATCACAAAGATTGCCTCGAGACATGTATTCATAAACCAGTGCTAAGTGATCCTTCTCCCAACAGTAACCAACCAAAGAAACTAGATTCCTGTGATGAACCTTTGTCAAGCTCTGAACCTATGTAACGAGGCAAAAAAACATAGGAAAAAAAATCTATTAATTTGCATGTAAGTACAGTACTGTGAATGCTACTCAGTGGGTTTATTTTAAAACTGCATTTTTTTTCTCAATCAAGGGGAAGACACAGCTGACCTACATTCACATTTATGTCATGCAAAACTGGATTTATAGGGCATGTTCTTTTTAGCTGAAGCTTATAGTTTTTGGCTGCGGTTTGTGGCTTTTGGGCTGTTCGTGTGAGAGATTACAGAGTAACAAAAACTCACATGTGATTTTTGCCGATATAAATAAAGTCGGTACAATACGTACTACAATTAACTAGTAAACTATATTTTAAAAAGATACTCCATTTAAAAACTAGTTACTGTAGAAAAACCGAAAAACAGCTTTTAGAAGCTGAAAAGAACATGCCCATAATATCTCTTAACTTTTCTAGGTGACTGAAATCTGGTACCTCGGCTAAAAAATTCATCCAGCCATGGGTCGATGTCTCAGAACGTATCTTGACAGCAACCTCAGTACTGTCCTCCAAACGGCCATAGTACACGAGCCCAAAGCCTCCCTGTCCGACGAACTGTTCGAAATTATTTGTCAACTTCTCCAGCTCCTTGTATGTGAATTGGCGATTTTCAGTATTCTGCGGGCCCCAAGGACCTTTTCCACTTCCCGGAGCATTATCAAGTGGTGTAGAAGCTGGTTGCACAAATATCAGTTATATAACAGAAATACCAGATATAGTAAACCCTAAAAATCAAATTTTGTTTTTTGATACATGTCATAATAAGAGCAGACTATACGCACCATTGGGCTTTCTTTTCTCTCTCCAGATAAAAAACGCAAGAACAAGTACAGCCACTACCAGCACAGGAACCACTACTGAGATGGCTAATATAGCTGTTTTATTTCTTGATGGAGATGCAGCTGGTTTGTTGCACATATTTCCATCGTAATCATACCTAATATAATATTGCATAAGACAATTAGTTCGGGGCTTAGTTTGGTCCGAAAAAAAGAAACGTCAACAAGGAAACCCAAACCTGAAAACGAGCGACGATCCTGCAAGATTTTTACAGAGCAAGTCTGGAATCGGACCATTCAGATGGTTGCCTGCCAAATTTCTGTAGAAAGTGACATGCAATCTAGACATTAAGTAAAGCCCCTGGCTCAGTAACTATCTGCAACCAAATCTATGCACTTAGATAATTCAAAAGGGAGGAACTTAATTGTATATAACAAGGTATCGACACACATAAGGCCCCATTAATTTGTAACGCGATAATTTTTTTTCCAATTCCTTCAGGAATTGAACTGTTTTCTTGTGGAACTCCTGCCAAAATTTCTGTATTCCGAATGTGCGCCTAAATTATTGTAAGACAAATCCCAGAAAATATTTACACAGTTAGACTTTCAGTGGAACAACCTACATAATATATAGGCATTTGTTTGGAACTCCATGTGAAACAAAATATAATAAGAGCTAGCTAGGTTCTATCAAGCTGCAGCATCAGTTATGGCATCACATGCATCACCCAATCATTGAGCTTGTTTAATTATAACAAACTAAAGACAGATAATTAGGGATCAAAGCCACATAGACGGGTACGTCCCTGGCAGCAGTGCAGCCCATTCACGGAAAGTATGCCCTAGTTCACATATGTTGGTGTTTTTCACTCATGATTACAGGTAGATGGGGATCCCCGTTTATCATTACTATTATAAAAGAACGAGCTAGTGGTTATATGTCCATTCTCCTCCAACCGCTCTATTCCATCAACTTCTCACAATTCTTTATTTTCTAACCGATCAGAACAGCTCTTTTCTATAGCACGATTCTCTATACATTCAATGAGTTCCGTTGCAACGTACGGATACATAACTAGTGTCAAATAGAAATTTCAGATATAACTAATCAATAGAAGGGAGAGGAAACCAATAAATTATGATCTAATTAATACTCACAGGTACTCGAGTGCCGTGAGTAATGTGAAGTTATTAGATATTGTCCCACGCAAGTTGCTGTCGGAGAGATCGCTGCATGGCAACTTTCAGTCCAACATAAGGCAAGGGCACCAAGTGTATGCAAGACCTTCTGAATAATACTCACAGAGATATTATCCTCGCAGTGTCGTTACCGCTTGTGTTGCTGCATTTCACGCCGTCCCAAGCAAATTTGGTTGGGTAACATGGATCGCCCATCCAGTTTTTCGTTACCCCATACTCGAGTTTGATAGCCATGATGGCGTCAACTAGCGAGCATAAGAAAAAAAAACTGGGTCAAGAAAATGTTTGATCACTGAATGCAAGTATGCAATGGTATGGAGGTTCATGGTTTGTGAGGCCAACTGCATCCAGAAAAGAGAAATTTTCACAAAACTTAACACTTTTTACGTATCAGAAAACACATAGATTTTAGAAAAACTTTCAATTCAACGCAGATGCTTCCACAAAACATTTCGATCCCCCACTGTTTCATTTGGTCTCGTTCAGCCCAGCGGAAGCAGCTGGCAGGTGGGACCCACTTAACCAGTGTCCTTAACGGTCCACCTGTGATCATGTTGCGTGCATTTCCCCCACATGTTGCAGCATGCTTTATCTCTGTTGCAAAAGTGTTTTTTTTTCTTGTTATAATTTGCTTCTAAAATCTCTGTACCAAGAGGCATTTGCTGTGACGGGTTAGTTGATTTGTTGCACCTAAATATTTTTTTTCCACAATAGGGTTTCTAGTTTGTTTCGTCTTTTGTTGTGGTGGGGTTTGTTGGAAGAGGAGATTTTGCTGCAGTGTTAGTAATCCATTGTTGCATGCGTTGCAGAGTTTTGTTTGTTGCACCACTCTGAGGGAAGATCCGTCGGTTGTAACAATTCTTGTTGTTGATTTGCACCACTCTGAGGGTGTATATATATATATAGAGTTAAGAATAGAATAGGAAATAGATTATTTGTTTTCTTAAATGCCTCACATTCCATATCTATACATGACATATTTCTCTGCATATCCTCTCTATACTCTCTATATATATTGCCTTTTGGGCCTCATAAATATATGCACAATATTCATAACATGGTATCAGAGCCAGGACTCTGACCTATCTCCGCTGCTCCGAAGTCGCCTGGGTCGTGCCCGGGCCGTCTCTGTTTCTGTGCCGCCGCTAGGGTCTCGGCCGTTCGTCGCCGGGCGACGCCGCCGCTGCCAGATCCGACGCCGCCGCCGCTTCCATCGCCGCCGCCAGATCCGACGCCGCCGACGCTGAACCGCCGCCCACGGCCGTTTATCGTCTCGCGGCCGCGCCTTTGTTGCCGCTGCGTCGCCGGGTCTCGCCGCTTGCCGCCCGCCGCCCGCCGCCGGTCGTCACCGTTGCCGCCACCGGATCCGATGCCGCCGCCCGCCTGCCGCTTCGTCAGACGCCCTCGGTTGCCGTTGAAGCCGCCCGCCGCCGTTCTTCCGCCGGTCTCGCCGACCCGTTGCCGCCGCCTCGCCGCTGTTGCCGCTCGGGTCTCGCCGACCGCCGTCCGCCGGGCCGCCGCCCGCCGGTCAGCGTGTTTGACGGCCGCCGCTCGAGCCTCTCTGCTCCCCCCTCTATTTTGTGTTGGGCGTATTTGTTTTCGTCGGTTTCGGCCGTTCAGCCGAAAGTTTTATTCCATAGAATTGTAAAAAAATAAAAAAACGTTGATCTAACTGCCACGCCGTCCAACGCCGCCTGTTAGACTTCGTTGCCTTGGTCGCCGCGCCGTCCAGCGCCGTCTACCGATGGCTTCCGTTCCACTGCTGCGATCCTATTTTCGAGAACAAAGCTTCATGGAACGAACTACAGGTTATGGTCTTCCCTCATGGAGATCACGCTTGATGGTCTCCGTCTTTAGGGACATGTTACCGGTGCACGTCCTTCTCCGTCACCTCCAGTTCAGCCTCCTCCTCGGCAGTCTACTCAGACCTCCCGGAGCGATGAGATCGCTAAGGAGAAGGCGAGGTCTTGCCATCGCCGATGTCACCGATGAGGCTTATCAGTATGCCATTGACGCTTTCAAGCGCTGGTGTGCTGATGAGGCCCGTGTTCATGCCATTCTTGTGGTCAGCGTCGACGACTCTATTCAGCCAGATATCGTTGGTCCGGTCTACTCGACGATGCGGGACTCTTCGGCGTGAGCGATACCAGCAGAGCGATGATGCTCGCTTCTTTTCGCTCAACAGAAGTTGGAGATGCTTCGCCAGTATGCGATTCTTCCGTCGACGACTTCTTCCGAGCTCGCTAGTCTCTCGGCGGCGCTAGATGAGCTGGCTTCTCCACTATGCCAGGATTGCCATAGAGTTCAGAAGGCAGATCATGATCGTCTTTGTCTTTATGATTTTGTCTGCCGTCTTCGCCCAGAGTTTGAGCCTGTTAGAGCTCAACAGCTGAGTTGCTCGCCACGATCGACCGTCACCGAGGCTCTTTCGATACTTCGGGCTGAGGAGTTTCGTCTTGGGTTAGCAGCACAGTCTGTTCCAACTGTGCTTGCTGCTCCTTCGACTACATCGATGGTTCCTACTACGACTACGGTTCCTTCCCAGGTGCCTGTTTTCGCTCCTGCTTGGTATCAGAGTTGTGCGGTGCGAAAAAAACGGAATAAGGCACGTGGGGGTGGACGACCCAAGGGGGGCAGAGAGGCCCTTCCTTCACAGGAGGACAGACCGGCTCATCAAGATCTCAGCGAGGTGACTTTGTTAAGCAGCTCTGCCAGGTTCTACTTCAGTAGTTCTCTCATAGCTCAAGAGTTCGCCGCCTAGCTCGACGCCTTCCCTGTGTACCTCTTGGGTTTTAGATTCTGGTGCCTCATTTCACATGACACTGGATTCCACATCTCTCAGTTCAGTAGGACTTCCTGCTCTTCCTATATCTGTACAGACTGCGGATGATACTTCCTTGTCTATTAGCTGTTAGGGCACTCTCTTGACCACAAATTTCTCTGTTCCAGCTGTTTCTTATGTTCCCCAACTAACCATGCAGCTTCTTTCAATGGGACAGCTCACTGACCTTGGTTGTAGGGTTGGTTTTGACTCTCACACTGCTTCGCTCAGATCGGCTGATGTGGCGATACTTGGGACTGGTCGGCGCCGTAGGGATCGTCAGGGTCTCTATATTCTCGACCGACTTCATCTTCCGTCCACTTCAGTTGCTCCTACCACGTCTTCAGCTGCTCCGTCTACCTCTACCGCCACTGTTGTCACCACTCCTGGAGTTTTTGCGTAGTGGCATCACCGTTTAGGTCACCTATGCGGGTCCTATCTTTCGTCATTAGTTCGTCAGGGTGTCCTTGGACGTGTTATTGTTGACACATCCATGTTTTGTCGAGGTTGTAAGCTAGGCAAGCAACTACAACTTCCTTATCATTCTAGTGAGTCACTGTCTTCTCGCCCTTTTGATTTAGTTCATTCAGATGTATGGGGACCTGCGCCGATTATCTCCTAAGGCGGGCATAAATTCTATGTTATTTTCATTAATGATTATTTCCGTTTTACTTGGCTTTTCCCTATGTCTAACCGTGGTCAGTTTCTTACGATCTATCGTAGCTTTGCCATGATGGTTCGTACTCAGTTTGAGTCCTCTATTCGCACTTTTCGCTGTGATTCTGCTGGCGAGTATTGTTCTAATGCGTTCAGACAATTTCTTTCCGATCAGGGAACTCTTTATCAGTCTTCTTGTCCTGGTGCCCATGCTCAGAATGGGGTTACTGAAGGCAAGCATCGTCATCTGATTGAGACTGTTCGCACACTTCTTCTTGCTTCTCACGCTCCACCACGCCTGGTCGAGGTCGCTTTCTACCGCATATCTCATTAATATGCAGCCCTCCACCGCTCTTAAGGATGTCAGTCCTATAGAGCGTCTCTACTCTAGAATCCCACAGTATAGTCATCTTCGTGTTTTTGGCTACACCTGTTTTGTCCTGTTGCCGCCTCGTGAGCGCACTAAACTGACAGCCTAGTCAGTTGAGTGTGTGTTTCTTGGGTACAGTTCTGAGCATAAGGGTTATCGCTGTTATGATCCTTCTACTCGATGGATCAGGATCTCACGAGATGTTGTCTTTGACGAATCTCGACCTTTCTTCTATCGAGATTCGGCTCCTTCCACTGCTTCCACCATCGAGACGATCTCTTGGTTGTCTCTTCCTGACTCTTCACCCATTTCCCCCCTTTCTCAGTCTTTTATACCTTCACCTCCTGTGTTGCCTCTTGCAGCATCACCTCTTGCTCCTACGACACCATCGTCTTGTTTCTCTGGGGTGCACTACTCCAGACGTCCTCGTATTTCACCAGATCCCTCTCCTGGTCTCTTGCCGACACCGACGTCTGATTCATCTGATGATGCTCCTCGCTACGCTCTTCGTGACCGAGCAACCATCCGGCCTCCTGATCGTCTTGTCTTTGCTTCGACAACTCATGCTCTCTCTGTCACTAAGCCTAGTTCTTATCGTGAGGCTGCTTCTCATTCTGAGTGGCAACTCGCTATGGCAGAGGAGCTTGATGCGTTTCGTCGTACGGAGACATGGGATATTGTACCGACACCTGTGCATGCTCGTACTATCACGTGCAAGTGGGTGTACAAGATTAAGACCAGGTTTGACGGTACTATTGAGCGCTACAAGGCTCGTCTTGTGGCTCGTGGTTTTCAGCAAGAGTATGGTCGTGATTACGAAGAGACGTTTGCTCCTGTTGCTCATATTACCACTGTTCGCACACTTATTGCGGTTGCTTCTGTTCGCCGGTGGTTTATCTCTCAGCTGGATGTTAAGAATGCCTTCCTTAATGGCGTCTTGCATGAGGATGTTTACATGCAGCTACCACCCGGGTATTCTGTTCCAGATGGTCATGTCTGTCGTCTTCGTGGTGCTCTTTATGGCCTCAAACAGCCCCTCGTGCTCGGTTTGCTGCTTTACCTCGATGATCACCGCTGTTGGTTTCACTGTCAGTCCCCATGATTCTGCTCTACTTATCCATATCTTACCTCGAGGTAGGACACTGCTCCTTCTGTATGTGGATGATATGCTCATTACTGGTGACGATCTCTCATTCATCACATATGTGAAGAAGCATCTCAGTGAGCAGTTTTTGATGACTGATCTTGGCTTGCTTACGTACTTCCTTGGGATTGAGGTTTCTTTCACGCCTGAGGGTTACTACCTCTCCCAGCAGAAGTTGTCCAGGATCTTCTTGATCGGTCTGGTCTGACTGATACACGCATTGCTGAGACTCCTGTGGAGCTCTCTCTTCAGTTTCGAACCACTGATGGTGATCTTCTTGAGGATCCTACTCGGTATCGCCATCTTGTTGGGAGTCTGGTATATCTTGTGAGCACTCGTCCTGATATTGCTCATGCTGCTCATATCTTGAGTCAGTTCATGGCTTGTCCTACTCATATTCACTACAGTCATCTTCTTCGTGTTTTTCGCTACTTGCGTGGGACCATCTCTCGTCGCTTGTTTTTCTCTAGCTCCACTCCCCTCCAGCTTCAGGGGTACTCTGATGCGACCTGGGCTAGTGATCCTTCTGATCCCACCTCTAATATACCACCTAAACAAATTTGAAATACTCCTTTATCACTTTAGGTACATTTGTATACTAATTATAAGATACTCCAATGTGAACCGCACGAAAAACTTGTAAAGAAGTTCATAGTTTTTAGCGTATTTTATAAATACCCTTATATATGCGCATAAAAAGGAGTATGTCAAAAAAATGTACATACCACTTCTGAAAAATTGTTGATACCACCTAGATGGTCTTAAATACTTGTATACTACACGTACATACCCTCCGTTACGCGAGATACTCCCTACATTGCGAAATACGATATAAGGTGTAATTACACCCAGGTGTAGAAAAGAGGTTTCCTATATATATATATATATATATATATATATATATATATATATATATATATATATATATATATATATATATAGAGAGAGAGAGAGAGAGAGAGAGAGAGAGAGAGAGAGAGAGTTTGCTTGCTTGCTTACAGTCGTTGGGGAACGTCGTCGGAGTACTGTCGCGGGCGATGAGCGTGTAGACCTCGAACGCATTGAGCATCGGAGGTAGCACGGACGCGGCGGTGGCCGCGAGGGTGATGTTGTATCTGCCGTCAGTGGCCCTATACCAGTCGGAGTTGTACATGCAAACGGCGGCCAGGTACGGCGGGCTGTACGGGTGCGACCGGTCGCTGGGCCCCAGCCGGTTGCCGTTGATGTAGACGTCGAACTGCCGGAGCTGGGTGTTCTGGAAGTCGGCGAAGTGCAGGAACACCTTGAAGTACGCTGTTTTATCTTGCCAGGTGTACACGGTGAGGCTCGTGTCGTTGCCGGCCGCTGCGACGGCCGTCTGGAGGGCGGGCAAGGGCTCGGCGAAGCTGGCGTCTGGCTGGACGCTCAACGAGGTGGAAAGGTTCACCCATAGTGGGCTGGTCATCGGCGACCAGTAACGGTCGTATGGATCGTCCGGAAACCTTCGTCAAACGAAATGAAGAAAAGGAGATTACGTCATAGAAAACTAAATCAAATGTGCATGGAGCTGTCTATATATTCATTATGTACCCTTTTTTTTTCATACGTGTAAGTCACTTTTTTTAACCTTCGGATCAAGATATAATACATGTCCTTCATCCCTCTACCACCGCTATATATCACCTTCCCCTAAACCTAATCCATCCTGCCGTGGTCCTCACCCCAACCTGTGCACCGCTACCTTACCCACGCCCTCTCCAATGCTATCAAGGGCCACAAGCAAGCCATGGCAGTTGCCTCCGGTAACGGCTGTGGCATCGAGGGATGCGCCACCTCTACCTACCTCCTCTATTGTCTTGCCTTCTTCCTAATCTCTTGTGGCTCAATAAACCCTATCTCACTTGTCTCAGCGCTGCTGTGCTGCCTGCCACAGCCTTCCACCACCCTCCTCTGATCCCATGGCCGGCCCTGCAACTCTCATGGCTGGTACAAATATTATGTTTTTAACATATACTATAATTAATTTATAGACTCCATCTTAAAAAAAGACTTCGTTTGAAAGTTAGGTACTATAGAAAAAGTCAAAAGACGCTTTTAGAAGCCGCAAAGAACGGGCCTAATTTTTTTTTGAAAAATCAGGTAACTGATAAATAGGCAACCTTTTTTAAAGTCTCCTGCTGCAATTAAGAAAACTAGTGACCAACCCGTGCAGCTATACGGTCTAGTTATTATATGAAACTTATTTTTTTGAACCTAGACAGGAGAGTTGCCGTATATTAATTCACAGGGAGAAAGAAATTACAAAAGTTTGAACGGAGAGGGGTGGGGGTTGAAGGCGAGTGTGCCTGGGAATGGCGAAAGCAACATGTCGGATTAAGATGTTCCAAGGCGATTGACAGCTCCGCTAGCCTATTGACCCCTGCAAGGACCTAGGCCCTAGCCTCGTCCTTAACAACCACGATCAAGTTGCCCGGTGAAGACAGCGTGGACCAAAAAATCTGGGCATTTCACTCCTTCCATATCTGCCAAATGACAAGCATTAGCAGTGTGGCCATTGCTTTTTGCGGTGCTCTAGGCGCAAATATGAGCGACTCCCACCATTTATGGACCGAGGAGAAGGTGCACCAGGTAGTCGGATTGATAGAATCACAAGCGGTCCACTGCGCAATTGAACTCCATATTATCCTCGTGTAGTGGCACTCCGTCAATAGGGGGACAGGTGTACTGGTTCAGCCACCCTCACCTGGCCAATCGATTTGCCATCACAGCCTATTCTGGATGGTGAGCCAGGTAAAAATTTGCATATTTGGGGCACCCAAGTTTTCTAGACCAGATGGTTCATAGTGGTTTTCACCGCTCCCAGAAACTATGCCTTGTAAGCCGAGGCCACAGTGTATATTCCATTGGGGTAAGCTTCCAAGTGATTGTGTCCTCCAAACTTCATGCATGTTAATGACGAAGATGTGGCCCTAAGTAGCAATCAACTTGTTTATGTGCTGAAGAGTTATGTTAGCTACCCAATCGAGGTCATGCAACCATGTGCTCCCTGCTAGTGTGGCTCATATGATGCGGTTATTTCTCATAGAGGTCCTAAAAATAGTAGGCACAATATCGCACAGTCTGTTTCCTCCCGCCCAAGCCGAAGTCTAGAACCTCACCTTGTCTCCATTTCAAATCATTATGATGGTTGTCGTTGTGAAAAGCACCCAATCTTGATGATCACATGGGATTTTCATTCCTTGCCAAGGTTTGGTTTGGGCACCCCATTCTTGCCAGAGCCATCGAGGCCTAAGAGCTCTGGCGAAGTGCTCAAGATCCAGGAGTCTGAGGCCCCCCAAGATGTGTAGGTCTACAAACTGTATCCCAATTGACCTTACACTTTCCCCTAATAGCTGGTCCGAGCCAACCCAAAGGAAGCATCTCGTTCACCTATTGAGGGCTCTGATTATGGTTTTTGGCGCCTTGATGGCAGTAAGAAAATAGGTTGACTGGGCTATCAAAATGGATTTCATAAGGGTCTTTCTAGCCCCCAGTATCAGCAACTTTACACGCCATCCTGCCAAGCGGGTCATGTACATGTCATCAAGATTTTGGAAGTCCGCCTGGCGAAGCCTTTTGATAGCGAGCGGTAAGCCAAGGTAGCTGAAGGGGAAGGTTGCATGCTAGGCAGGTAGGTCATGCAATACCTCATGCAGGTCGATGTCTTCACACCTAATTGGTGCCACTTGGCATTTCTGGAGGTTGGTTTGTAGCCCTATTGTGTCACCAAATTGTTCAGGATCTGTATCAATGTACATACATTGTCACGGTGTGGCACAAGGAAGATGGCATCATCATTTTCATAAAGGAAGGTTCTAAGGGTGGCTGCACAACCTCCCAAGGAGTGCAAGAGCTGGAGTTCCATTGTGATGTTGAGGATCCTCTGTAACAGGTCTATCGCTATGATGAAGCAGAAAGGAGATAACTAATCACCTTGTCGTAAGCCTCTTTGGTGCTGTATCTTGTCCCCTAGAACCCATTGAGGAGTACCGTAGAGGTGGCAGTGGAAAGGAGGAAAGAGACCCAATCTCTCCATCAGGATGGGAATCTTTTTTTCTCCAATTGGGCCAGGAGGTAGTCCCACTGGATGGAGTCAAAGGTTTCCACAATATCCAGCTTGAGCAGAAGTGACGTGGTTCTGCTTCGATGGCACCTTCTTGCCAGGCTGCGTACATATAGAAAATTGTCCTGGATGCATCTCCCTTTGACGAAGGCACTCTGGCTTAGGGAGACAAGGTCATTCATGAAAGGCTCCAAGTGTAATTCCTTGATTTTAGTTACAATTTTGAAAACACTGTGAATGAGGCTGATAGGTCTAAAGTCCCCTGTAGACTAGGCCCCATCTTTCTTCAGCAGTAAAATCAGATTTGCAGTGTTTATGCAGGGAAAGCTTGTTCTTCTCAAGGTGAACAATCCTGGAGGGCAGCCATGAATTCACTTTATAATGTTCCAGCATGTGCGGTAGAAGGTTTTGTTGAACTAGTCGGGGCCTGGAGCTTTGTTCGCTGACAGCTCCAATATCGCCTCATGCACCTCCTGTTTAGTGCATGGGGCAGCTAAGGTGTGCAAATCTAGTCGTGGTAGCTAGAGGGTGTCCTAGTCGAAGGTGGTGGCAGTAGTTAAGTTCTAACCCATGAGTTGGTGAAAGTGAGCAAACAACACATTTGCATTGTCCTAGTGGGAGACGGCCCACCCCTAGCCATTGTTGAGTCGTTTGATGAAGTTATTTCTCCCGCGGGACTTTATCCTGATGTAATTTTTTGTGTGTGTTTGCATCTCCTCTTTGAGCTAGTTGATGTGGGATGCCTGTCTCTTCCACGACTTTTCAACCACAGCTAGCCCCGTAGCCCCGTCACCCTTGTCTTGAGATGCATTCGGAGCTGACTCTCCTCCGTCGATAGTAGTTGACTGTCCTGTGCAATGTCAAGGTGTAGGGTGATCTCTTGGGCCATGTGGAGCTAGAGTCTCAGCTTTGGGAACTGTCTATTGCTCTAGGTTTTAAGCCTTTTGCCCATGTTCACTAATTTGTTGTTTAATCTTCGGATTGGATCTAGGCCTAGGGTTACTTCCCCCAGGCATGCTGGACAAGTGTAGGAACTGAGGAAGGCGGGTCCAGAAGTTTTCGAAATGAAAGCTTTTCGGCAGTCGCGACCCTCTTGCCGTAGAAGTAGGGGGTAGTGGTCCGAGAGTGATGTGGACAGTGCATGTAAAGCATGGCTATTGAAAGTGGTGTCCCACATGTTATTTTAGAAGATTCTATTGAGTCTGATGAGGGTTAGATTATCTCTTTCACGCGGTTCTGTAGATGGACCTCTTTTAACTCGCAATTATCTAGGGTGTTTTGAAATTCGGCCATGAGACATCTGTTTAAGTTTTGGTTATTTTTCTCACTTGCCTTGTAGATGAGATTGAAATCTCTTAGCAAGAGCCATAAGGTGCTGCGCTTCACGGAGTTCTTGTAAGAACCTTCCCTTGTCTCTGTTTATGGAGGGGTCGTATACCATTCTCATCACAAAGTGTGTGGAGCACTCTTTGATGTTGGCATCCAAAATCATGGAAAAGTCGCAGTGGCTGCAGTTTGATACTTGGACAACGTCAGTACTCCAAAGTATCATAATGCCTCCATGGGTGTTGACTGCAAGCAAGCAAGAAGAAGTCGTGTGGTTTATTTCTAGCCAGGGCACAAGCCAGGGTGTGATCTATAGTACTGAGTTTTGTCTCCTGAAGGTAGACAATGTGAGGGGTGTTGGCCTCGCACAACTCCTGGACAACTGTGCAGCGAGAGGTCGAATTTAGGCCCCTCACATTCCAAGATAGGATGGTGAGCCTAGGTCCTGTCATTACACAGTCCAACACCGATTGTTAATTTGGCGGCGTGGCGAGGCTTGGCTTGGCATGGATGGTTGGGAGTTCGTAGTGCCCTTGGATGGTTAGAGAGGTGGTAGGAAGAGCATGCAGGTCTTCCAGGAAAGGTCAGCGCTGGCACGCAGCAAGTTTGAGGAGGGCAGGCAGCATAGGAGTCGTATTGGACTTGGCCATGCACTTATGTGCACCCTGGCTGCTTCAGTCGTGCGCACCCAAACAGAAGCGGTAGAACATGAACAGTAGTAGGAAGCACGAAACGTGCATATATAGCAACACGGAAGCTTTAAAATCAGGGTGTTGTAGCGCTTCGCCTTGAGGCGCTTACTTCGCCGTGGCATGAAAAGCTCCCCATCACCACGCTTGGGGGCGGTGGTGCTGGCAAAATAGGGGGTGTAGTCCAATATGAAACTTGTTGTCTACATATTACATTTGAAGTTGTATGTGAATTTATTTTTGGAGTTGAACAATATGTAAGTACTATAGTTAGGTTAGGATAAAATCTTAGTCTTTTATTAGTTTAGACTGTTCAAACTTATCTTTTCAATGAGTAAAGTTTACATTTCTTTTATTAAGACAACTAGCCGTAAACTTGTGTATTCGCATGGGCTTTTTAGATAAAAGTACTTAACTAAGAGTCCATTAAAAGTGCAATCTAATTTCGATTTCAACTTTAAGCTCCAATGATTGAGAACACATCCAAGTTCTACAAATGATAGAAAGTTCTCACTAGTTGACTAATTGATTTGCACCAAGTCAATAACACTCATGTTCATGCAATGGGGAAGAAACCGAAGCATCATTGAGAGAGATGATACAAAAGCTAGCTACTTTGCTTGTATGACTAATTTAAAAAACTTGATGGCTCAATGTGGCACACAAATAGTTGACATAGCAATGTCTAAACCTAATTTAATTCCTCCACATATTTCTAATTACTATATGTATGGTTAGATGTTTTCCTTTTTTCTCCAAACTAAACCCAAAAATAGGTAGTGCATGCAATCAATTGACATTTACTTTGGAATGTATAAAATTAAATGCTAGTTTATTTTATTTATATTATGATTTTCTTAGCATTTCTTTCAATTTCTTTTTTTTGTAATTTTCTTTTATTTAATATTGTAAAGTTTAGGTTGTATTTGATGTAGATCGTCATTTTAATATACATTTTTATTCCTAACATGCATTTATGAAAATACAATTTGTAATTTTATTTTAAATTTTATTCTGAATTTATATATTTGTGGAATTTTAAATCTGAAGAAAAACCAAATTTCTAATTTCATTTTACTTTGGAACTCGGGTCCACCATGTGGATGGTAGATCTTTTCGTTTTTATTAGTGTAGAAATTTCCTCACAATTTATAACTAACATAGGTATAGATTTTTTTTGCAAAATATTTTTTTTTTTTGGAATTTTGGCTTTGAATTCACATACAATTTAAATCTCTAACCACCCTTTAATTTTTATTCTAAATTTGCATAGTTTCATGTTGTACTTGGCATGGAATTTTTATTCTCAGTTTTGGGTGGAATTTGTATAAAAATTCAATTTATATATTTAATTAATTGTTATTATAAATTTTAATTATTTAAGTATTTTACTTTGGAATTTTTATGGAAATAAAATTCCTATTTTTTATTTTTATTTGCAAATTTTAGTTAATGTGGATTGTACTTATTATATAACCATTCTTCTCAGTTGACAAGTTATATTAATTATTTATCAAAATTTTAGTTATTTAGATATTTTCCTTTGTATTTCATATGGAAATTAGATTACTAATTTTATTTTTGTTGAATGTTTTGTTAATTTGGAGTATACTGACATGCACTTCTTGTTTTAAGTTGCTTATTTTTATTTAATAATTATTCCAAAATTTAGTAATCTGGGGATTTTATTTGGGAATTCATGTGTAAATAAAATTTCTAATCTTTTAAGTTGCTAATTTTCATGTAATAGTTATTTAAAAATCTAGAAATTTGGGGATCTTATTTGAGAATTCATATGGAAATCAAATTGCTAGTTTTCTTTTATTTTTATTCTAAATTTTAATTAACTTAGATTGTAGTTGGCATGGAATCTTTCTTTGAGTCGCTAATTTTCCTCTATTTTCTTATTCCGAATCTCAGTTAATTTGGATTGTACTTGACATGAACTCTTTAATTTGAATTTTTATAACTCGAGTCGGCTAGATGGATGATTAGATTTTTCTGGTTAACGTGGGGGCTTCATCAGTGTGGTGCGGTACAACTAGCCATTGGTTGGCAATAGTACCAGCCTGTGCTGAGAGGAGTGAGTTGAGTTGGTTTTGGCTGTGTTACTCATGGTGGAGTCTATGCGGGTGTTAGTCATGGCAGGAGTCTATGCAAGTGTGAGTCATGGGTATGTCCATGCATGTGATTTACTAATGAGAGTCAAGTGCATGTCATTTGTGCTCGGATTGATTGCTTGTTCTTTGATATGCATATGCTTGATGGTTTTTGTGGTCAGTGGCAAGACCAAGGTTACAGAAGGGGTCCTGAGGCCATGACATGTTTCGTAAGAACGGAATGGGTCCTGAGGCCATGACATGTTTCGTAAGTCCGGGATGAGCATCATCTCAAGTGGAGAAACACGGGAGAAAGACAAGGTCATGAGAAGGCAAGTGTGTGCATGTGGTGTACCAATTGGACTTGTCTGTTTCAAGTGGTGACGATTCATGGAGCATATGTTTAATCTTGCTGGCAAGTAATTGGGCATCATAGACTATGGTGTGATGTAATGTGCTATAGGACTCGTATGTTTCAAGTGGTGATGGCCTTGGAGCAGGTGTACGATCTTACCGACGAGGCATTGAGTATCACATCTTCATGAAGACCAATACGTGGTAATTGAGAAAATTGTCCAATACTGAGTGGAGTGACAGTTTGAAAAACTGTGATGTTAGCCTAAGTGGTTTAAGTCACATCTTTGAGGATAGAGCATCTTATTGGACTATTGGAGCCATGTGGAGCCGTGCTTTGAAAAATGTGCAAGTATGTGTGAATGTATAACCCGTTTTTATGTGTTACTGGGTTTCTCCATTTGTAAGTGGTTGTATCCACTATGTGTTGTTGGTTTTTTAGGGTTTGGCGAGAGGTGAGAGACTCCACTATATAAGCACTTGTGTGACAAGTGAGAGGTAGCAATTCTAGCACTCTAGGAGAGAATTAGGATTTCTTTTGTGTGGAGCCCTGTGTGTGTGCTCTAGGCTTAGATATCTACCATATATGAGGTAGTGGCTGTAAAACATTTCTTTCTAAGTGAAGTGAACATCCAAATTTACCTAAGTGAGTTGTGCCATAGATTCTTTCTTGTGCTTTTGATTTGCTTAGCTTTCTTATTTGAATTTCTCCCTTGTTCTTTCTTAGTGCTAAGGATGTGTAAGAGGTAGATATATCTCTTGGAGATCATATCTCATTTATCTAGGCACATTCTAGGGAGAGTTATTGAGTTTACTCAGTTTTCCTCAAGAGAGAGGTGATTGGGGTTTTTCTCTTATGGGCTATTTGGCTTGACTTTGTGCTATCATATAGCTTGCTATGACATGTGAGAACCCATCTAAGACCATCTAGATCATCAAGGACTCACAAGCAAGAGTAGATCAATGTTTCTTTCTTTTGCCCGATTTTGGTGCAACTCTCCTTATTTTCGATAAAGGCCAGAAGTTTGACATTGATTTTCATGATCTATGGTTGGAATAGGTTCCTACTATCCTAAGGAGAGCTTATGCTAAGTTTCACTATATTGGATCAGTTGTTTAAAAGTTAGCTCATTTCTTGGATCGTGTGTAGTCCAACCGGCTGAACAGTCAGACCGGTGAAACAAGTGGTCCAACTGGGGCCGAGTAGTCAGACTGGAGTTTAGCCGATGGTCTGACCCGTGGAGACAGAGTTGTCTCAATTGCTTTGTGCTCTTGGGCTCTTATCTTTGGTGAGCTTATGAGTTTATGTTTTTACTGTATAGAGTTGTTAATACCTAAGGAAAGATTTTAAAAGAGTCATTCACACCCTTCTAACTCGCCACACCGATCCTACAAGTGGAATCAGATCCCAGTTAGCTCTTTTCATATATCTTAACTGATCTTGAGCATGGCGAGTAGTATGATGACTTATAATTAGTTTTTTTGCTTCTTGTCGAGATTCCATTTCCGATGATGTCCTCTATGACGAGAGGTTTAAGCTTAAGTGGGAAATGAAGGCATAAGGAAACAAATCCTTTGCAAAAGCTTGTTGTGGATTCTTTGTTTTCAATTGTCCTAGTTTTATGGATAAGAAACTTTTAGACTCTAAGGAGGAGGAGAGTTATGGACAATACAGAGTGGCGATCGAGGATGATCACGATGAGCCAACTGAGGACGATCATTTACTCAAGATACATAATTTGAGCAAGGAGAAAATCACTAGGAGCTCTTTGAATCTAGCAACTAAAATGCTTAATCTTGAGGAGAAAGTAGACAAGCTAAAAAGGGAAAATAGATATTTGTCTCATGAGATTGCTAGGTTGAAATCTCCTTTTCCATGTGAATCATGTGAGTCTTTGCTCATGGATATGAATAATATGAACAAATCTCTTGCATGCTTAAAATCTGAAAGTGAATCATTGAAATTGAAGGTTTCGATGCTATGTGACTCTTGTGTTGACTTACATCATGACCTTGATAGTTCTATGGTAGAAATAAGCAATCTTAGCTCGTTGGCTTGCAATGTATGCGATTCTTGTCATGCATGCTAAAAATAAAAATGTGAAGTTGGCTCATTCTACTTGTGTAGAACAATTAGAAAATTGTAAGACTGAAAATGAAATGTTTAAATTGAGCCTTTCCACTCATCTTAAGTATTTTGGAGAATGTAGGGCTGAAATTGTTGAGATTAGAGTTAGCCTTTGTAGCATGTGCCTAGAGAATGAAAAATTGCTTATGGGCGATTTACTTTCTTAGAAGAATTGTGATAGTTTAAGAATTGAAATTGATGATCTAAATTACAAGCTTATTAGATTGCGTCATTGTCATCTTGCATTTCCTTGAGAGAACAAGTTAAGTCTTTGAAGAGAGTGCACAATGATATGAGCGCCAAGAGTTGGACTCTTTTGGTTCTTCTTGTGTTGCCCAAAAGATTTCTAATGATAAGGGTGCTTCTTCTTCTCATGGTACTACATATGCTAAGAAGAAGTATTATCACACTTTTTACAAGAAAGATGGACACACACTTGAGTTTTGCTTCCATCGTGTCAAACATGAGCATCAAGTGCATCGTCAAACTTCTAGGAACACGTATCGCCCATCTCATGGTATGTGTGCACCTAGTGCAAACACAAGCACTAGAAGTGGTGGTGGCTCTTCTTGTTTTTCCTAAGGGACTTCTCCTTTGAACAAAAGTGATACTTTATCCTTCAGGGATGTTGTCTACCTATAAACCTTTGTACCATTGCTTATTTTGTGAGAAGGATGGATATTGAGAGACCATGTGGAGGTCATCCCGTTGTGTATGATGAGTAATTGACATCGGTTTAGGAAAAGTCGAGTTTGAGTCGGTTGGTTCGGACCTAGACGTTGCGTGGCGTAACGGACTCGGTCGGACTTGGTCGAATCTAGTCGTATGGGTTTAGGTTGCATATTCTGATGACTCGACAGGTTTGATCTCTATTTACGCTTTCATGTATCGAGCGGTGCTATTTGACGTGTTTCTTGTCTGTGTGACTGCAGGACGTCGAGGCGAAGTCGTGGCGAGACACGAGGTGACCGGACTAGGCGCAGGTGGCGCTGAGGTCAGAACGGTCGGGATGTGTCGAAGACGACGTGGACTCGAGGTGTTTGCGAGGCGTGCGAGGCGAGGAGCGTGGAAGCTTCCCGGAAGGTGCAGGAGGGGCGAAACGGAAATTTCGCAAAACTTTAAAAGCGGGAGCGGGCGCCGTTGGACTTAGCGGGCGTAACGGGGCGGAGACCCGTTAGCCAAGGCTATAAATAGAGGAGAGGGGCTGCATGCCTCCTCATTGCTTCTAGAATGGATTAGGGTTTCAATTGAGTCAAAAGAGCCTTTGGCAAGTGGTTTTGCTTTTGCTCTTTAGTGGGTGAGGACTGCAGAGAGTTTGTTGGGCTTTCTAGTTTCTCCTCTGCTCGAGCTTTGTTGGTCTTCTATGTAGCCTCCTCCTCCTCGTTCTTTAGTGTGTTCTTGTTCTTAAGATGGAGAGGGAGGTGATGCTTTGAGTTACCATGTAATCATTCCTTTGTATTCAATAGCGTATCGGGACTTCTTTGTGATCCCTATGTTCAATGGAATGAATCATTTATGAAGATTGTTTGAGTTCTTGCCTCTTTGATAATTTTTTCCTTCGATGGCACCTTTTGGTTGATTCTTGATATTTCGAGTTTTGGCGTTTCCTTTGCGGAGGAGCTGCAAAATGGGTTGCTCTATGATATAATTGCATTTCTACTTCCTCTAATCGTTAGTTTCATGAGAAAATCGAGTTTAATTTCAGTTCTTGAAATTTGGCTCTCTGCTCTTCATTTTCGATTCTAGGGTTTGAGTTTAATTCGCTTTTTTTGTGAGATGGCATGAAATTTGATATCTAGAGCCCAGTGGCTATTGCTAATATATCCTCAAAATTTCATAGCCAAAGAATCAAAGATTGAGAAGAATTTGATTTTCGCCTCCTCCTGTAGCTTTCGAGTTTGGGGTTAAACTGATTTTCTTGGCTTTGGTTTGGATTTTCTTGTCTCCGAGATCCGGATGATATTTAGTTCGTGTTCTTAATCTTTTGGGTTAAGGAGTGCAGAAGAACTTGATCAAATCTCTTTTTGGTTTCTCTTCGAGACTACCTTGCAATGCCCTTGTCTGTCGGTTGGTGTTTTCGGTTTAGTGCAGCTTGTTTTCTACCGGATCGCAGTCCTTCTTTTCTCTCGCAGATTTAGTGTCGCCTTCAAATTTCTTCTGCTTTCAGTTCTTGAAATACAGATTGAGTTAAGCTTTTCCGAAAACACAGCAGCAGTATTTTCGGCCAGCAAGGAAACGATATTTTCAGTTTGTGGTGTTTACCAGTCCAGTTCTCGGTTTAGACTGCAGAATTGCTTTCACTATTTTTCGGCTGTGTCTTTGTTGTCGATACTGCAGGTTTGACATCTCTGAATATCTGCAGTAGCTCTATCTTTTCGGTAGCAAAGAGCAGTAGGCAGTGCAGTTTGTTTTTCTCCGTTTTCAGCTCATTTCTAGCGACCGATCGCAAAGAAATCTTCAAGAAGTTCGATTAAGTTTTCCAAGAGCGCTTCATGAATTCTCTGTCTCGGCAATCTTGGATTTCCTTCTGTTTTGCCTGCAGACTTCTTATACCTAGCAGTACCTTGTCTTCGGCAAAACTCTGAAAAATCTACAGTTTGCAGTATTTCAGTCTTGCTGCTCCTAGTTTGAATTTGCAGTTAGTTTCAGTTTAGAGTTTGCAGGTTGTAATCCTGTTGGCTTGCTCTTGGCAGTGGAACGGAAAGTAAAATAGATTGTCAAACCATTGTACTACTGCCTCCACTCCTTTGATTAATCTGTCTTCCTGTCTTCTCTTGAGAGATACTCCTTTTATTGCTTCTTGTTTTCATTAGCTCTGACAGCAAAAGATCTTGTTTACTTCATAGCTTTTATAGCTATAGGAGAGATAGAAAAGATGGGAATACTTTGGGGGTCAAATTTTTAAAAAGGGCATCATTCACCCCCCCTCTGTTGCCATATCCGATCCTACAGATATCTTATAGAGTTTTACTTTAGGTGCCCCAAATGCATGCGTTAATCCCATGCTTTTAAATCACCAAGTGTTCATAGTGTTTCTCATGATATGAACATTAAAGAGCCTAGCCCGAACACCCAGTTTGTTGATGGCTTCTTTGATCCACCCTCTAGTAACTTTGGACGACATTGTGGACTTGTCTTTCATGGATTTGTTTTTAGTCCATGTGCTGCCCCGAGGAAGGATTTTCACTGTTTCTCAAGTGGTAGACCTCGCTTTCTCCATCAAGGTGTGCACCTACGGCGAGGACTTATAAATTCCTTTGGTGCTTTCGTTGATCCATAACATGGATCTTTCAAGAATGACATTCATCACTTTCCTTGAGATGTCACTCATTTTCTTCATTGAGTTGCCCCCTCACGGCGTGCCTCTAAGCTTGTTGTTGGATCTTCTCGCTTGAACATTCGATGCATCATGCTAACCTTCATATTGGTTCATTTGCACCTAGTGGTCATGTGTCTCAGTACTGGATACCTCGTTCATATTTCACTAACCTAGTGCCGAGGTATAGACTTCCTATATCTCTTCGATGTAGGCTTTTTAGGTGAGGAGGGGATCATATGGATCATGTCAGCCTCTTTGGGACTCCTACCTCACTCTTAGGCATCTAGTAATGGATATCACTTCTCAAGATGTAGCTTGCTTTGGCTACATCTCATCGCCAAGCAGTGTGACACAGGTTTAATACTTGAGCTTTGTCAATTCTCTACTTCCATACTCAGTATTGCATGGTAGTTGGAAGTGTTAGGGTTTTTAGGTCAGTTCAGAATGTTGTGAGTCACACCTTCTGTCTTGTGTCTTTTTTTGTCACTTCTCTTCTCTACTAGGTTCTCTAGAATCTCTTATGCCGTCTAGATTGAACTTGCTTTTTCTTTCACTAGCGTCTAGTCGTAGGGATAGCTAGTGTGGTTAATTTGCTCCTTAGCAGTATGTTTTTCCTTGGGCTATAGACCATGTGGAGTAGAGGTTTCATATTCTTGCAAGAGTTTTTTCTTTTTCTTGCTTTTAGTCCTTGCTTTTCTTTTGCAAGTCGTTGTTGTAGTTAGGGGGAGTTTTATGTTCTTGCTTGTTTTTGCATCATATATACATGGCATTGCATTGTAAATATGCATTTTTAGATATGAGCTTTGACTATTACTCAATTGTGATGTAATTCTAATTTGATGTTGCTCATTGCCATGTTATATCTACCTAACTAGCTTTGTCATACTTTTGTATATATAATTTAATCTTTGCCATACTAGCTTCAATTGCCAACTTAAACTAAATTTCACAAGTGGTATCAATTTCTACAATTGGTATCTTTTGAGTTTGCAAGGATGGATCTTTTAACTAGTTTGCTCTCTAGTGATCATTTTATGATATATGCCTAAAAAATGCTCTATTAAATCTTGAGTCATATATTGAGCTTTATTTAGTGCTTTGCTAATTCTTTGGTAAATCATGTCTTACTCATTGAACTAGTGTCTAACCAGATAAAATTACTTCTTTTGTGCTAAATCACGAATTTCTACAAGTGGTATCTCATCAATTCTTCTTCATGAGATAGCTTGCTATTGCACTTGGCATGAACTCAGGGGGAGTTTTTGTATGACCAAGCCTATCGTTTTAAGTGTAATGCTTTAGATAGTCGACAATGGCTTGAGATCAATGTTTATTGAGATAGATCATAAAATTGTGATCAATGATTGAAACTTAGGAGGTAGATGTAGATGGCTCCTAGTTCAGAATTTGCTTTGCTGAGATAAGGCCTAAATTATCTTTAAAATCTCAATTTTTGGCTTTAATATAGTAATTGAGCATAATTGGCTAAACTTGGACTTCTAGCACTTTAAGTGATTCAATTTGAGTTTCTTGGTTTCATTTAGTTCTCTTGACATGGCTTATCTTATATTTGAATACCTTTAGATGAACTTGTTATTTTTTAAGTCTTGTTTAACTTGAAATCAATTTGAATGTTCTAAATTGTGCTATCTTGCTTAGATTGGTTATATATGCTTCATCATAATTTAGATAGCTTTGTATCCATTCTATGGCTTCAAGTGGTATCTTTTTAATTTGAATTTTACTTTGGATAATTTTTAAAGCTCTTTCAGGATTATGCATTTTCATTCATGCATACATGTTCTTTCTTTGCTTCCTTGTTGTTTACAAGTGGTTTCATGCATCATTTTAGGGGGGGTAGAATGAGTATTTGTGAGCTTGCATAGCCCCTTGACTCTTAATGACTATTTTGCCAAAAGGAGGCAAATGAGCAAGGCAAAACTTGGTATTAGTCTAAAAAGGGGAAAAATATTGAGAATGACCTTCTAAGAGAGAGAATGCACTAAAATTGTGAGAATGAGCTTTGTGAGGTTGTAAAAAAGCAAAATGAGCTTTTAAGTGAGAAAGATGTATTTTGAGTCATAATTGAGATCTTGCATTGTATTTGTTTTTTTCGCCCTTTTGATGCTTTGTCTTGCTGTGGCAATTGTCATGATGAACAATTGTTATTTTATTTAGACCAAGAGCAAGATTTTGCTATTTGATGAGGATATGGATTATAGTTTTTATTGAAAATTTGCTTTTTCTTGGTCTTTGCACTATTCTACATCTTGCATTGTGGTCATGTTCTTTTCTTTCTCTTGAAAATGGACTACTTGTGGCTCTTGCAACTTGTTTACTTTAATTGTCCAAATTCAAACTCACATTCTTGCTTTTAGTGTGTTTGTGAAATTACTTATCAATGATGAGATTGTAAGATCATGTAGAGGTCATCCCAAGTTGGTAATGAGTATTTGACTGTACTTGTGCTTCGATGTTGAAGTTTGAGTTTGATTTTTGAGTAATTGCAATTGTCTTTGCTTCTTTCTGTTGTTGGTGGTATGACCGGCTTTGGGGCCGTGGTCATACCCGCCTCGAGTGGTCTAACTGGCTTTTGGTTGGCTTTTAGACCAGTGGTGGTGCCGTGGTCATACTGGCATGGAAGCCATGGTATGATTGACCAAGAAGGTAGTACCGGTCCGTAGTTGGCAGTAGCTACTTTTTAGAGAGCCTTTTGGAGGTTTTGGGTTGTGACGTGGTGTGTTAGTACCGGTATTGGAATTGCGTGTAACAGCCCAGCTATTTATTTCAAAATTTCAGTAATATTTTTTAAAAATTAATGTATTTTAGTAATATATATATGTGTGTGTGTGTATGTATATGTGTATATGTATATATATATGTGTGTATGTATATGTATATGTATATATGTATGTATATGTATATGTGTATGTATATGTGTATGTATATGTATATGTGTATGTATATATGTATGTATATATGTATGTATATGTATATGTACAAGTATATATGTATGTATATGTATGTACATGTATATGTATGTATGTATGTATATGTACATGTATATGTATGTATGTATGTATATGTACATGTATATGTATGTATGTATGTATATGTACATGTATATGTATGTATATGGATGCATGTAATGTATATGTATGTATATGGATGTATGTATGTGTATGTGTATGTATATGGATGTATGTATGTGTATGTGTATGTATATGGATGTATGTATGTGTATGTATATATATGTATATGGATGTATGTATATATATATGTACATATGTGTATATATATATATATATATATATATGTACACATATATGTATCTATATATACGTATGTATGTACGTATATGTATACGTATGTATGTACGTATATGTATACGTATATATATATATACGTATATATATATATATATACGTATATATATATACGTATATATATATATACGTATATATATATACATATACATATGTATGTACTTATATGTATACGTATGTATGTACTTATATATATACGTATATCGCGTATATATATATATATATATATATATATATATATATATATATATATATATATATATATATATATATATATGTATCTGACTCGTCAAGCGTGCGTGTGACGGAGGGGCTGCGTGCGGCCGGCGACGTCGCAGCAGAGCTAGAGGAACTCGGCGTCGGACACGGTGCCCGGCCGGGCGCCCGAGCCGCGATCGCGTCGCCTCCATCTGCGCCACGCGCAACACCTTCCGCGCCTCATCCACTGTCAGACTCGCCTCCAGCCCCGCCCCCACCCCTAACTCCCGCGCCGGCAGCACGAGCCCGTCGAGGTTGATGCGCGGGAACGTTACGCCGAAGTCCTGGATCCTGTCGGCCAGGGGCATGAAGCCGCGGTCGGGTGGCACCATGGGCCGGAACACCGGGTGCTCCTGCAGGAAGCGCCGCATCTCGTACGCCAGCGCTGGCGCCAAGCGCTGCACCACGGCTCTCCTCAGTGCATCCGCCATTGATGGGTCTGCCCCTCTCTCTCTCTCTGAGCTCCGAATTCGAGGGGAGATCTGGAGACGACGAAGAGGGAGGAATCGAACGGACAGGTTAATCAATAATCAATAGGTTAGAATCGGGTGGATTTATGGGGTGAAGAGAGGGTGACACGAAAAAGGAAAGCAACGGTTGCGGGAGGTGGGGAGAGCAAAGGAAGGGGATGTAACTGAAGCTGGAAGTGGAGGGGCTGTTAGATCGCTTGAGAGGGGTGGGGGGAGGGCGACGAGACGGACGATGAAGATCATAATATTCAAATCGGTCGGTTGAGAGTCAAGGGAGAATGAACCTACTACCATCAACTCAAACTTTTAAGGAGTAGAAATATATGGTTAGATTAACGTGGAAATTTCTATTTTTTTCTTTTCCTCTAATTAATATAAGAATTTCTATTTTGTACCCCCTAAGATTAACGTGGAGGCATTAAAAGAAATATGTGATTAGTAAAGATAAAGAAAGACAGACAGAAAAAAGAGACAGACATATACCATGTTTGACTGTTTGCCCCCATGTTTCGCCGTGTATACATGCTCATGGACTGGTTGGCCGTGACAGGTGGGTAAAGCGCGTCTCCGAGCGGCCTCAGCACGATGGCGGACACGAAGGGCGTGCCGCCACCGGTGTTCACCAGGCACACCGGCGTCCAGCTTGCCCACGCCACGAAGACCGCCTCGTACAGGTTGGTGGTCTCGACGTATGCGGTGTCCCATAAGTTGACCCCCAGGTGCAGGTCGAACTCCACAGACGAGCTGTTCCTGCCGTCGTAGTTGCCGTACAAAAATTCTAGCCGGAGCAGGTACTTCGCCCCACCGTCGGTGGGGAGCGTGTAGCAGTTCCGTACGCCGGACGGGAAGCTCCTGAGCGTTACGAGATGACGCACCCACCTGCTCTCCTGCTCGGCAGCTACCTTGTGGTTCTCCCCAGCGTCGACGTACGGATCGTCGGCGACGTACTCGATGCCGGTGTCGGGGTCTTTGTACCTGTAGTTGGCCTCAAGGCCGCAGTCGATGCTCAAAAAGCCTGAAAAATACGTATATATATATACAAGCAAATGTAACAAAGGATTACAAGATGCTTCTTGATTAAAAGGCACACGATTATTTGTTTGCTCCGGAGAATAAAAGATAAGTATTTCAATTTTACATGGAAGTCAAAAAACCTGGCTGACCGACGACATGAACTGCTGCGGCTAATGCGAATGCAGCAAAGAAAACCAAGAACGCCATTGAGAACACCGCCTCAATTACCACGCCACTTGCAGAGTTGCAGTTGCAATGGTAATGGCTCACACATATATATCGGTGAAGTGGATTTTGACCTCCTAGAAGGATGTCCTCCCACCTTATTCACCGTTGGTTTTGCATCAAGAGGCTCGCGTGTATTTGGAGGTATAAGATAATACTTGCAAAATGCGGTACAAAATAAGGTACAAAATACGCCCCTCTCTCCCCCTCACTACTCTCTCTCTCTCTTACCTCCCTTTTTCAAAAAAAAAGTACCCAAAAGTGTGAAAACTACTAACTTGAAAAGTTCACAAAAAATTTGAAAATGTTGCAAACTTTAATGTTTTTACAAAATATGTACAAAAATGTGGAAAAATGTTACAAACTAAAAAAATCAAAATATGTACAAAAATTGTGAAAATGTTACAAACTTCGAAAGTTTTATGAAATATGTACAAAAAATGTTAGGAACTTTAAAATTTCAAAATTCCATGGAAATTCGGTGACAAGCCGAGCTGCGCCACCACCTCCTCCTAGATACAATGACGAGCCAGACCGCATTAGCTCGAGGCAGTTGGATTCAACGGTGGCTGTCAGGATCTAGAACTTGCATTCTGAACCCTATGTGTTTACTGTACTAGTCTTATGATTAGTGGCTACCATACACATTCAACATTATTTATATTACATCCACACATAATAATTTTAAGACAAAGTAGTGCATTTAGGTACCAAATAAATCTATACGGCGGAGTTTAAAAACACTAGGGCCGAGTAGCCAAATAAAATATACAATAATAGAGTTCCGTGAAAGCGAAAGATAAATGAGACGCAAAAAACCAGCAAGCATGTCTCATCCTAACCACAGGCAACTAATTTGGGGTAGAACCCTAGAAATTGGCATCTTCATTGCCAAAACATGCTCTAAATAATACCCACAATACGTGTCTTCGTCTGCATCCTCTGAATATACTCAATATGCAATGGTTGAGTATGAAAATCGTACTTTACAAGACTTTTAAGAAAAGATGTATAGTATGCAGGCTGAGTCAAAGATAATTGTCTAGTCTAGTTTGATTTGTGAAACATACTTTCAATTGAATTAATGAGTAATAGATTGTAAACAAAGTTGTAAAAACATTTAAATTTGACAAGTAAATAATGATGAAGCATAAATTGCATAATTTAGAACAAGAGGTTTGCTACCCAAGAATCTCGAAACAACGACATATTCCTTGCCGAACTAAACTATGCATAGATATCCTATCCATAACTTTTTAGAACTATTTTGTAAAACATAAAGCTATTTATTGTGAGATTTCACTTAGCTTTGTCCATAACTGGGGATACGGCTATTCGAATAGATTTATACTCTGCAGAGGTTGTACACTTTACCCATACAACATAAACATTCCACCATATTCTACATATCATACGATACCATTGGTACTCGATTTGAGAGTTCATGATGAAGCTTTTATATTGCTAGTATTAACAACCACTGCGCTATGATTATGTTCTTAGGACAGGGAGTGCCTTCTAGCGTCCCAAGACTCATACGGTGTGTTGGGTACCTTCTGCTACAAGCAAGGTCCCTTTGAACATGGAGTCTACACCATGTCTGTACTAGCCCAAAAATCCACCTATGTGGTGAAGTTGCTACCCCTAGTAACTTATTATACGAAGGCCTTCCCATAAAGGCACGTATGGATGTACTTAGGTCTATGGCACAATATGATTCGGTCCTTAGTGACCCAGGCGTGATATCCATAAACCACATTCTCGTGCGAATTGCACCAATCTCCACAACCACTCGTTCAACTCTAAAACATGATTTTTATTTTCTTTGCTAACTAAAATAATAGAGGTAAACTCCTCTATACCAATTCTTGAGTATCTCCTATTTTTGAATATTTTGACCCATTTCCCATCTAGCACATTTAGTACCGTTATGAGCATGGCTAAGCATCAACTACTTCGTTTGTTCACTAAGTTCCACATTCTACTACCAGTGAGTATTATTGTTATGGTGACAATGGTAAAGGTCACAACTTGTCACGGCGGGATTGATGCAACAATTGGGAATAACTATTTCCAAAGCCAGTATAGTGGTGTTTACCAAAGTTACATGCATGCATAATAGTTTTGAACACAATGTACATAACATTGAAATATGGAAGCAATCTGATCAAAGGGGTGTTTTCTTTGCTTATTGAACTCTTGGTCTTGCTCGGGTTCGATGACGAAGTTCTCCTAAACGTCGCTATCTAATCGTAAAACACCAAATATTGCATATATGACCCAAATAAATTCAAATAGAGACCAAAATCGAATATTTTTTGTAGAATATGAAATAACATGATTTTATAAAATTTTAGAGACAAAAATCACTTAATTTGGAGTTCATATGCAAAAGTTACATGAATTTGAATTTTGAAAAGGCTGAAAAGAAAAATGCTACTACGCTCAGATTTTTTATTTTTATTTTTCTTTCTAATGAAAAACCTATATTTATTGTGCCATTAGACTAACAGGTAAGGTCCACTTGATATGATTTTATTATTTTCCAAAATGGCTGACATGTGGGGACCACATGTCAAAGAATCATGTTTTAAACCAGTTTTAAACATTAACTATGCCATTTGGGTCCACATGTTACTGAGCATTTAGGATGAATCTAGTCATTAGCACTAATTAATCTTAGCCTGAGCCCGATTGGTCAGAGAGAAGAACTTGGCTACTTGACGGTGGTGATGACCGAGCTCTTTGTGGAGCTCGTTGGCATTGAAGAAGCGGCGGAGGGGCATGGGCGACCTTAGGAATGGGAAGAGCAGTCTATGGCATGCCTCTGGCTGGTGGTGGCATTTGGTGAGGGGGTCAGTGGCAATGGTGTGGTGACGTCAACGGTGAGGCTACCTCGGTCATGTAGTGCTCTTGGTGAAGGAACGGGTTAGAGGAGAAATCAAGCTCAGAATAGCCTTTAGTGAGGCATTGCAATATTCTTGAGGTTGCCATGGGACCTTATGGTCGTCGAAGCTGCACCGATGGTAAGTAAATGCGGCAGCGTTGAGCAAGGCTATGGTGGGAGCTCTCCACAGCGATGCTCAGCTAAAACCGAGTGAGGGGATGAGCTTAGGGAGGCATGGGGATGTAGAAAAAGGGCATGGCAAGGTTTGAAGCTCACTGTCGAAGGAGGATTTCTCAGGTGAGGGCAACGACCAAAGTTGAAGGAGATAGCATGGATCCAGCTAGGCACTACAACAAAGTCAGATTCGAGTGAGAAATCTAATTGGGAGAGGAATGGCGTGAGATGATCCAAGTGTTGAGGGGAGGGTTCGCTAGAAAAGCTTGGACCACGGCGGGGCATGGTGGCTGGCGTGCACCAGTGCTGGAGATTACATGCATGTTTTGGGCTCTCCAGGGAGAGGGAGGCTCTGTCAAGGGGAGAAATGGAAATGGCATGGGGTGGGGAAGACAATGGCCCACTTGGGCATCCTTAAATATGGCTATGGCGCGGTGAGGCTAGGAGATTCTTCCCTGGCGGTGATAAGAAGAAGACGCTTGGGGTGGCTCTGGTGATGGAACTACTCAGGTGGTGATAGGCGAAGGCAGTGGGCATCTGGGGAAGGGAGCTTGAGGCTAGAAGCAAGCATCCAGGCTTTGGCGCAGGCGCGGTGTATCTCTACAGGTAGTCAGCCCGAGCGCAAGGTGGATGAAAACACGTGACGCGTGGACCTACCGCATCAGCGAGAGGAGAACAGGGGTCCTGATGGGTGCAGTCCGGTCCTACTCATCAGTGACAGAACTTAACCGAATGGAGAGAAGATGTATTTCATGAATTTACACCTTCACAAAGTTGAAGGAGGACAGGACTAAGGGATGAAGGTGGTTGGACACGGCTGAAAGCTTTGTGGAATTTTAAACATAGCAAATGAGCTCCAAAACTTCTAAACATTTTTGTGGAGGCTCTTGGAATAGTGTAGAATCTTTTGTTATCTTCCAAGATTTTATCTATCTTACATTTTTATTAAACATTCTATGAATGACATTATTTTTATTAAAAGCACCATTTTGATTTGTTGAATTTTAGAAACATGCTAAAAAATGTTCAAATTTTTATTTTCAACACCATGAGCCTATTTTTGAGTTTTGGGAAGGTTTTCACTATAAATTCTCCTATTCCACTTTATGGCTCATCTTTTCAAATTTGATTTTTAATTTGATTTGAATTTCATCCATTGTACATTATTTCCAAAATAAGTGTTTACAAATTGTTTTTCCAAAGGAACTTCAATCATAAGCCAAGGAAATAAGATGCAAGCAAATTTTTTAAAATTTTCCTTATTTTTGAACTTTCTAGAATTTGGGATGTTAAGTGGAGTGGCTCGATGGTGCAGTCTCACAATGAATCGGCGAAGAGGAGGTCATTAGGGCGGCTCTCCGGTTGGGATGGTGGCAATGCACGGGTCATCTAGGAGGTGGCGGCACAGCTTGGGAAAGGTGGCAGCATGTAGATACAAGAGGAGGTGGCAGCCTGTGGGTCTATGGCGATGGCAGTGATCACAGTTGGAGAAGAGAGACCAGAGAGAAAAGGGATTAGCTCGATTAGAGAGAGATCGGAAAGAGAAGGGAAAGAGATGGTGGAGAGAGAGAAATGGTAGGGCATGCTTTGGAATATGGTGTATAGAAAAGCATGGAATGAGGATGAAATACAAGATTTTTTCTTAAATAATCCTTTTAAGCCCTTTTGGTCATGCCATGGCAAATACATACTACCATGTCAGGAAGGACGGTATGGCCAAAGCTGCCACGTCCGTTCATCACCTAGATGTGCGGGTGGCATGGTCTCACGTTAGCCATGTGAAGTGTATCAGATGCCCAAGAGGGGGGCTGAATTTGGATTCTTTTCACAAATGCTAAATCAAAATTTTAATCTTTACTAGCTAGGAAATAAAAGACAAGAAAGTAAATGTGGAAATGTAAAAATGACAAGGAATAGAACCAATTTTTTTTGCCAAGGTCTCAGAGATTTTGTGATCTCCCTACTCCTCGTGGAGCACTCATGCAAGAGTATAGCTCCATCTTCGACATTGTGCAAGGTATCAAGCTAGCTACTCATGGTAGTCCTTCTCCACTCTAGATTGGTGGATTACAAATCTTCACAAGCCTCCCGGTTCCCACAAGATCCTCCAAAGAAGGTCACTGAGCCAACACCTCCAAACCATCTCAGAGATGCTAATCTCCAAGAGTAATAAGCCCAAAGAGATCACTTGAATCCAGCAAGGTCAATCAACTAAGAGTGATGCACAACCTAAGCCTAATCTACTCCCTCAATCACTCACAAATCACTCAACATCTACAATCCAAACTTCAAGTGCTCCTAAATAAGATGGAAACTGACATGGAGTCCCAAGAGAGCTAACTCGAATGCCCATAGGGTCTATATATAGCTCCTCACTCGAAACTAGAGGGTAGACATATATATATATATATATATATATATATATATATATATTTCAAAATATCTCCTTGAATCAAATCATTCGATTCACTTGGATTATCCAGCTTAAACGCTTCCAACGGTAAAAAATATAGTTGTTGCATACACTCTGAGTAAATAATTTGGGTCATGCTTTGACCCACTTGGATCATCTGACTTGCACGTACTTTTACTCAGACCAAGTCTTTATCAAATTGATCCGACCCATCATCCGACCCACCTGGATCATCCGGGTCCTATTGACATCCAAATAAGCGCTTCTATGTAAAATTGATCCGACCGATGGTCTAACCCACTTGGATCATCTGACCATGTTGACATTTGAAAAGATGCCCACTATGAAATTGATCCAACCCATGCCTTGAGTCACCCAGATCATCCAACTCCCATTGAAAACCCATGGACATGCCCTCAACTGATTGATTTGACCCAGTCCGATTATCCATCGCATGCAATTTTTTCTGACCAAGTCTAAAAACTTCACACACAATCCAATTTTGGTATTCACACTTGGTTTCTTTGCTTCCACTGACTAGATATGAGCTAGAGGGACATAGTGTGCCTCACAACTAGCTACCCAACCCCACCAAGCTCAAGCTACTAGCTTTTGTTAGACCGATGCTGGCAACAGAGGGGAGATATTAGGAAAGCTTTTTTGATTCCTCCAAGTATCCAAATCCTTACTTGGATGACTATGAAATTCACCAAGATCATATTACACCTCCTACACAAAGCTTACCAAGAATTACAATCAAAATAGTGCAAAACATGAGAGTTGGCATCTTGGCCAGTCTAACCACTAGTGACACACCAGTCAGACCATAGGCCACTCAGACCACTAGTGACAAGATAGTCAGACCATAGAGTGGTCTGACCACTAGTTACGCATTGGTCTGATCGCTCCCTAGATCCCAAGTGAAAATCTCCTCGGGACAAAACACAAATTGAAGGATCTTGAGAAAATCTAGTCCAATGCTACCAAAATTGGTATAGACCTTAGCAAGGATATTAGAAAATCAAATCAAGAAACAAGGGTTTTGGACTTGATTCCATCCAATTTGGAGGAATTGCTTTCTATATCACAAGAATATACCAAACCCTAAAAACCAAATTACTTCTTACTCATGAGGAACTAACTCATAAGACTTCTTAGATCATTTCTTACATGTCCTAGAAAGTAATCTAGTCACACAACGGGGCTAGAAGTGCCACGATCACAAAATCATAAATCTTGGCCAAGACAAGGTTGAACCAGACAAGATATTGATTTCTGTTATAGAGTGATCTAGATATGCACAGATTGATACTAAGAATTTACTAGTGCTTCTTACTCATCATGAATCATAGCAAGAACAAGAGGAGAACAAAAAGAACCAAATCACCAAAGTCAAGAGAAAGAACTCATGCAAAGAGAGACAACAATACAATGGACAACAACACAAGGATTGCAAGAACTTGATCTATTGCATGAAGAGGAATGATTCCTATAGCTTGCTGGTTTACAAAGGACCATCCACAAATCCCACTCTTACTCACACCATGAAGGAGAGGAACTAGACTAAGCCTAGAAGTTGTTCCCTATTTCTTCCTTACCAGCCCTAGCTAACCAACCCCCTTAGTGGGTCTAGACCTGCTAAGGATTGGGGGAACCTGTCAACCCCACTAACATCAGGTTTTACACTCGCTTGCACGCTTTTCAAAATGCTTACAAGATCAACCCGCTAACACACTAGGGATTAATCCAAACAACACACACACATAACCTAACCATAAAACCACTTCCCTTAGATATCTTGGCGCTGTGGTTTGGAGTAGGCCTCAAATCCGGTTTTGGATATTTTTCAAAATGCCCTCGACGAAGCTTCTAGGAACCTTCCCATGATTCTATCTTCATCTTTTCGTGCAAGCCACCATTCATGCCATGTGTAGGTTGATCAAGGGCTTCCCTTCCATTGGCAGGTCTCTTCCGTTTTTGGCTTCCACCAGACCACACCTCACTTGAACCGACAAAACCAACTTGATCCAACCCATTGCTTGAACCTTCCTTGAACCACATCCCTTAGCTTTACCTTGTGTCATGCTTGAGCCTAAACAACTCACAAGACCTTCTTGACAGTTCTGGACCTCAATGCACCCTAACTTAGTCCTGGTCATTCTTCGTTGACCATAGTCTTCCCCAAGCTTCCCTACACATCTAAAGACAAAGAAACCATTTTCAGGCACTAGTTCGATCAACTTGACCCATGTTAGCGTAAACATCCAACACAATGCAACCATGACAGAAGTTCTAAGATCAACCCATGATCAAATCTCCCAATTTCCCGAAAATCTAGAACCAATAGCCCTCAACCGATCTGACCGATATGGTGTGGTTGGTCTGACCGCCACCCCAGCAGTCGGTCTGATTGGCCATCTAGAAGTCAGACCCTATGGTTCTAGCGATTAGACCACCAAAGATCTGAAGTTCCAAATTTTGAAAAACCTTTTCAAACCTCCAAAATCAACTTACCCCTTAGTGCTAATTGTTCATAATTGCCTGACCATAATCTTCCTACATGGTTCCTTAGCTTTGAACCCCTATTAATAGTATGGCCAAAGCAAAAACAAAACATATTACTACAATAATCCAAACTTGACTCCTCAACTCATTTGTAGTCAAAAGGTTCCTAATCTTCATGTTTTGCCATCTTTTCCATCTTTTTGGAATCTACGAATACCAAGAATACCCATTACGCCAATTTCAAGCACTATCTCAATTTAAACTCTTTAAACATGGTTTATCTTGGCATATAACAGCTATTAATCACCAAAAACATGAAATCCACTAAAAATTGGGGCCAAATACTTCCACCACACTAACTATCTTGGTGTGGTAGTGCCAGGGAAAATTAATTTGGTTTGCAAAAAATTAGGAGCTTCGTAAAATGAACGAAATTCCAAAATTCCGTTTATTTCGGCCAAAATTTTGATGAAATATTCAAATATCATTTGAATTTTGACAAAATTTAACCAAAATTTACACAAATTTCAAATAGCTATAAATTCGGCCAAAATTTGGCTGAATGGTTTTCCTTTCGGCACCCACTAAAATGGACAAAATTTTGGTTTTTCGGCTGAAATTTCACCAAAATGTTTAACCATGGGAGTGCTTGCCTTGCTCGATTAGGCGCCAAGTCGTGCCATGCTAGTAATTCTACTGTGGCGAAAGGAAGATGCCACCGCTTTGCTTAGCATGGCTAAACCACGCTACCACACCTCACTTTTTGGCCGAACAACATGGCTGGAAACCTAGGATGCCTTGCCGGGGGCTTAAGTCCTGCCATGCCGGTGACCTTAGCGTGACGAAACCCAGCTGCCACACCGGTTGTTTTGAGGAAACAACACGGGTCCTAAACTTGGGCGCCAAGGTAGGGGCTATGTCCTGCCACGCCAAGGTCAGTGGCATGACAGAATAGATAAGGAGACAAAAAAAGTTGATACAATGAAGTGGCTAGCAATAAATTAAGCTATTGCTCCAACTAGCTTTGATTTAAGCTTCAACTAGTGCTTTTGGATGAAATTGAACTGCAGTGGCTGTTAACTTTTCAAGAGGAAAAAAGAAAAATTGAAAAAATTGAAAAAATAGTTATACCATCATGGATAATGCAAAGGAATAAAGGGGAAAAAGAAAAGAAAAAAAGCCAAAATAATCCAAAATAATTCAAAAATAAGCCGAAACTAGAAGCTGATGTATTCCAGGTTGCTTCTGACTTAAATAAGCTAAAAGCCAAAAAATTCAGAAGCTAAAGCTATTTAGAGCAGGGCCAATACCATCAAAAATTCAACAATAGCACTCCATGCACACAAACAGTCCATTGCATAATCAAATAAACCACAAACCGCAAACACCCCCTATACATCATTTTCAAATTACGTAACCTTCAGAATTACTTCCAAATATGCTATTTTGGTTCATGCAAACAAACCCTAACCCTAAGACCCAAATCCACCATAAAATTGCTACAAATGTGAGAGACCATGTGGGAAGGTCATGGTCGTGTTGTGATAAATAATTGGCAATGAGAAGTGAGTTGAATTAGGTCTTTTCCAAAGGGGCTGCAAAATCTGGAAAATGGAGTTACTGTCAGGGACAGTCTAATTGGTCTGCTGGGCCAGTCAGTCTGCTAGGCAGGGGATGTCTGATCATGCTATAGAACCGGACTGGCTGATGGCTTGTATGCTGAAAATGTATAGGGCGATATGACCAGCTTGGGATGAGCAGTTGGAGCAGCTCAGGTGCTTTTTATGGATTTCCAAGGATTCTAGTTCAAACACTTGTGTAGAGTTGTTTAGGGATCAGTTTACACTATGTCTCACTAGAATTGGTGTTGTGAGGCAAAACTAGATAGAGAATTACCAAATTTTCAAAGAGGGTGTTTTCTGGGCAAGTTAACAGGTCAAACCAGCTAGACCATGGTGGTGCGGTCTGATCAACCTGGTGCTGGCGGTTAGACTAGTTTGGGCGAATTGGTTATGGAAATGGAAGAATTTTGTGAGATTTGATCATGGGATGATCTTAAAACTTCGGTCATAGTTATAGTATGTTGCAGATTTATGCTAACATAGATCGAGGTCCAGAGCAGTCAAGGAGATTGTGTGGTATAGTTGGGCTCAAGCATAGCATATGGTAAAGTTAAGGAATGCATTCGAGGGAAGGTTTGAGCAGTGAGTTGAATCAAGTGGATTCGTCGGTTCAAGTGAGGTGTGGTCTGGTGGAAGCCAAAAGTGGGAGAGACTTACTGGTAGGAGGGAAGCCATTGATCAATACACGTGGTATGCATGGTGGTTTGCACGACAAATTGAAGATAGAAGCAAAGGAAGGTACCCAAAATCTTTGTTGGGGCATTTCAAAAAATGCCCAAAACTGAACTTGAGGCCCACACCAAAACCGCTACACGGGAAGATGCAAGGGAAGTAGTTTAGGGTTAGGCTAGGGTCGTGTGTGTGGAATGGATCAAACACTAGTGTGTGAGTGGGTTAATCCTTGTAAGCACTTTGAAAAGCGTGTGTGTAGGTGAAAAATCTAGTATTGTGGGGTTGATGGATCTATCCAATTCTTAGCAGGGTTAGACCCACTAAGAAGGCTGATTTGGCTATATGAAGAACGAGGAGAGCTAGGGTTGGCAGGGAAATAGGAAAGAATTTTAGGCTTATGTTAGTTCCTCATCTCCTTCATGGTGTGAGTAAGAGTGGGGCTTGTGGAGTTCCTTTTGTAACCAGCAAGCTATAATCATTCATCTTCGTGCAATAGATCAAGTTCTTGCAATATTTGTGCTCTCGTCTCTATTTACTTGTGTTCTTGATCTTGCTTGTGATAATTTGGTTCTTTTTGTGTTCCTCTTGATCTTGCAGTGATCCATGATGGGTAAGTGGTATTAGTAGATTCTTTAGATCAATCTTTGCCTATCTAGACCACTCTTACAGCAAGAATCAAGATCTCGCGCAGTTCTTGCCTTTTCTTGACCAAGATTTGGGATTTTATGATCGTGGCCTTTCTAGCTCAAATATGTGCTTGGATTACCTTGCTGGAATATGGGAGAGATGATCAGGAAGTTCTCATGACTTAGATCCTCATGAGTAATAAGTAATTTGAGTTTTAGGGTTTGGTGTGTTCTTATGACCTAGACTTAGATTTCTTTAATTGGATGGAATCAAGTCCAAGAACCTTGTGTTTCTTGATTTGGTTTGGTTTCTGAAATCCTTACAAAGGTCCATTCTAATTTTGGCAGTATTTGTACAAGGTTTGATCAAGATCCTCTAATTTGGGTTTTTGTCTCGAAGGGTTTGTGTCTGAAACCAGGGGAGTAGTCAAACCGGCCTTTCCTTAGCGATCAGACCAATTGGTAGCGGTTAGGTCGGCCCTAGGGCGGTTAAACCGGCCTCTAGTGGTCAGACTAGCCCCATGATGGCAGTCTGACCAATCTGGCAATCAAGACTAGATTGTTGCATCATTTATCTCAGATCTCTGTGAGTTTTGTGTAGGTGTAATAAGAACTTGATGACTATGATAGATATTTGAGTGTAGATTTTGAATACTTGGGGAAAGAAAAGTCTTTGACAACCATTCACCCCTCTAATTACCGGCAATAGTCGAACAAAATGCCATAAATTATTGCAGACTAGCAAAAATACAACTTCCATAGCCTACTAATGCTACGCTATTCACTCCGAAGTGCAACGATTACAATCAATTCAAGTCCAAAGTACAAATTGGGCCAAACCTTAAATTCTTGGCGTGCTTGGCGTATCCAAAAGGGTTAGAATTGAAAATAAAGTTAGGAAGAGTTATTTTGGGAATTTGTTAAAAAAGATTATTTAATAAAAAATTTGAAATACGGTGGATTTGTGTAGATACACACAAATCTTAAGAGTAAAATGAGCAGCCCATGGACCAGGAGGATGTTCTCCTACACGAATCCTAAAGCAAAATGAGCAGCTGATGGTGCTGGAGGATGTCCTCCTAAGGGGACAATTGCCTTCCCTCTATATTGGTCGCCACATGCATGCGTGAGAGCTCGGTCGGTAGCTACATAAGTACATGTGCATGCTTGCATCAGCATTACTTAAATGATGATCCACGGATGCGACAAGGACCTATCCTTCTATTGTACAATGAGTACGTACGGTAGACTTCGGTTCCTTTATTATGTTTGGCTAGCAAACGCCAGCTTGTTGCGTTGACTGATTCCATGACCTATTTTTATAGAAACAAACGTACTAAAATGTAGGATTTACTTTATATCATTAAAGTATAAGTGTATAATATTTTAATATTTCTCTTGTAGTTATTAAGAAGTACCAACATGAACAGTCTGACTACTTTTTAGAAGAATTTGTAGATAATTGGTCTCCTTTTCTCATCTTGGAAGGGTATTTTAAAATAACTACTGCTCTGATTGATATAGTTTTAACTGTCAAGTGTGATATGTGATCTGACTTTATCTCTAGCTCATTTAAACTGTGGGATATGCAAGACATAATATATTAGTGTTAGCATGAAATATGTGAGCATTATTCCTCTTGTATTCTGCTTGCTTGTTTTCAGAGAGTATGGCTAGCATTTTCTGAGGTATTCAAATTGCATTTCAGTACTTATCTTTTACTAAAGTACTAACTAGAAGGTACCCTACATGTGAAGAAAAATACCCAAATTTAATTGAAGTAGTATGCAACACTTTTAAATAAAAATTGCCTCTGTTTTCAATGTACTGTATGAAACGGTGGCCTCTTTTTCGATGAACAATGGAAATAAAAGTAACAAAATCCTACGGACTATAGGAATAAGTTGAGATCAACCATGTCTCCTAAACTTTGAACTATAGGGACAAAGTCAAGTCAATCATGCCTCTATTTTTTACCAATTTTTGACTGGTTATCGGAACGGTTACCGATTTTAAAATATCCAAATTCAAATTTTGAATCATAATATCCGTCCAGTTTTTTTTGGGTTCCGGAAATGGATCCAATACGAATTGAATAGTCTCGAATACGAATACGAATATGAATATTCTCAAATACGGATACAAATATTCTCTAATACGGATATGAATATTTTCGAATACGGATTTTGCTTACCATATTCACGTTAGTTTTCTCGGATACGAATATCGGATAAAATAATTTGTCTATTACCGTTTCTCACCCCTACCCACACGCATGTGTAGGAGCTTGGTAGGTAGTTTAACATAAGTAATTATGCATGCTTGCATCAGCATTACTTAAATGATGATCCACACATGCGGCAAGTAGTAATATTTTTGTGTCAATGAGTACGTACGGAAGGACAGTGCACTTCGGTTCTTTTATTATTTTTGGCTAGCAAACGCCAGCCTTGTGGCGTTGACTGACTTGTTCTTCTGCAGTCTTCCATCGATTTCATCTTAACAAAATACGAAAAAAATGATGCATGACATCTTTGATATCGATCTTACTCGTAAGGAATTCTGCACCCTAGTTCGATTTAGTTGACTTTGCACAATGGGCCAAGCTTTATGCCAAGTCATTCCTTGTGTAAAGAAAGGAACCATATGCAACTATGTAAGTTTCGTCTTAATTTGACTTTTTACAGACTCATTTATGTCGTTTTGAATGCCTCAACTTGCTAATTTTTACGTGGAAGATAAATAAGTCCTGATCTGGGCACACACATACACACACGGATGCATATGCGTGCGTTCCCTTAGCACATACCTAAAAAGACAAAAGCCAAGGATAATGCCTGGGCTCGGAATTTAAATTCCAAATCCACATGTGTTTATAGTGCTATTACCATAATTAATAGTAGCACACGTATTCAACAATATTCATATCATATCCATACACGAATAAGTAAAACAGAGTATCACAATATAGATAAACAAACCAAATTAAGTCAAAGCAATTAAATTTTACAACAAAAGGGCCGATTAGCCAAATAGCTCACATGATATGAAGTTGTAGCAAAAATAATAATAAAGAGGCACCAAAAACCAGCTAGCATGCCTCAACCCTCCACAGGCAACTGACTGGTACTAAACCTTAGTAATCGGCGTCATCATCGCCAAAACCTGCAGTGTAAAAAGAACCGACCGAGGGATTACCGTCTTCTTGCTTTGTGGTATTCAACAAGCAACTGTGAGTATAAAATTATACTCAACAAGATTTTATAGCAAAATATTATATTATACAAGCTGAGACAAAGGTTGTTGTATATTTTAGTTTAATTTGCATAAAACTAGCTTTTATTTGCAGAGTAATAGATTGCAATCAGCAAGTGTAAAAGCATTTGACTTGGATAAACAAATATAATAATAAAGTATAAGTAGCATAGTTTAAATAGGTGGCTTGCTGTCTGTAAGATCGAGGTGGCCGACTAGAGGGGGGTGAATAGGCGGTCTAAAATATTCTCTACAAATTAATACTAACAATTTAAGACCTTTTCTATTTGCCTAAACCAAGTATATAATGCGGAAGCTTAAATCAAATGGTTTAGCTCAAATAACACCTACAACAAGTAAATTCGCCTAAGTGCACTAATAATTCTAGCCTAGGTCAAGGTTTGCAATCCTATGAATACAAGCAATCAATTTAATTCTATGAATGTAAATTGCTTGAATGTAAATAAGCAACAAGGAAACAAACCACAATTTGACACGGTCTCTTTTTACCGTGGTGTTCGGAGAGTTGCCGCTCTCCCCTAATCCACGTTGAGGTTAGCCCGAACAAATCGGACCGGCTCCACGAATTAAGCCGAAACACCTCAATCCACTAGTGGTAGCTCTTTCCGCTCCGGTAGGTGAGCTCCAACCTTCACACACGCCGGCCTTCTCACAAGCTTCTTTGAGAAGATCACCGAGCACGACGCCTTCAACGCCGCCTAGGAGTCGGCAAACTCCAAGAGTAATAAGTCAAGCCCTTGCTTGACTCTCACCACGCAACGAATGCACAAGCTCAAGTGGATACAAAATCCACCTCTAGATGCAACACATGCAACTAGAGACCTCTCCTTGCTCACAGGTGCAACACATGCACAAAGGAGAGGAGAAGCTCACACTAGCTCAAGAGAGTGAAATGGAGTGCCAAAGACTATCTCCCAACCGGCCACAAGGGAGTATTTATAGCCCACACCTCAAAACTAGCCGTTGGAGTCAAAAACAGCATTTTCCGGAACTATCATAGTTGTAGGAGCGGTACTACCGCTCCCATCATAACGGCTAGAAAATAGCCGTTATTCAGTCATTCCGGAACTACCGCAGATTACGGGCGGTACTATCGATTTTCGAACTACCGCAGTTCGGGCGGTACTTCCGTTTCCGTTTTTCAGCACGACAGCACTCGAAAAACGGTCATAACTTTTGACTCGATGTCGAATTGAGTGATCTTGGACTCTATGGAAAGCTTATTCAGAGGGCTACACAACCCATCTATTTGCATGATCTCAAACACATTAGATCAATGCAGAAATCACAAGACATCCAAAGAGTCACTACCATGGTCTAATGTCAAAGAAAATAGCAACAAATAATCTTAGACCATACCAAGGATAATACATGATCTCCAACTTTTGCAAAACACATTTGCAAACTTAGATCATGTCACAAGGAGTAGGTACATGGATCTCAACCTTTTGCAAAACACATTTGCAAAGTATAGTCACATGTTACAAGGATTGGCCACATGAGCTTCAACCATTTGCAAAACACATTCGCAAATGCAAGCCTCATGCCAAGATGAGCTAGAGCAAGTGAGGTTGAGCCATCAACACATGATGAGACTCAAACTACTAGACATGACCCCTCTTAATAGTACGGCAACCTATACTAGCAATCCGGTCTTTCAACCAAACACCAAGACCGGTAAAAGACTAGGAACACATCCTTAGCCCTAGCTAGTCATACCTTTGCCTTGGGTCATCATCTCGATATGCATCAACTCATGATACATCCTTCTCATCAACTCCATCAACACATGATGGTCTTCCTTGACTTGATGATCAACACATGAACATCTTCACTTCGGAATCTTGATGTGCATCAACACATGATGTATCCTCTTCTTGATAACCTTAAACTCATGAAGTCATCTAAAGTCGTCATCATCATGGAACCTAACCTATTTATCCAACTCATAGAAAATGTTAGTCCCACAATGTAATTGTCATTAATTACCAAAACTCACCATTAACTCATAATGGAGGGACTAGATTCTCAATCTTTCCCTTTTGGTAATTGATGACAATCTCAACAAATAATGAGATAATAAATTGAATATAAAACTATTTGAATTCAAAGTGCGGTACTACCGCCATCTAAGGTCCGGTAGTTCCGCTCTCCGGTAGTTCCGCAGAGTCGGCGTGGTACTACCGCTTCCCTTTCTGACACGACAGAACGGCTATGTCAGAGCCTCTGCAATGACCGTTGGATTTTCGGCGCGGTACTACCGACGTTGTAAAAACCGGTACTACCGCTCGCCGGTAGTTCCGCAAAGTCGGCGCGGTACTACCGCTCGGACCGAACTCCAAAAGTCTCAATTTTGGCGCTCTGGAAAAAGGCTCCGCCTACCTCCGAGCTTCCGGCGCCCGGTAGTACTGCTCCTATGCGGTACTACCGCTCTTCCGACAGAGCAATCGATTTGACTTTTAAGCAGATTTTTAATGAATGCATGATTCTAGCTTGATCCCAATATATATGGAAAAAGAAAACATGGATCAATACTAATGAAACCACAAAACATAGAGTGAACTCCCCCTAAATGTGTGCATACAAGTGTATATAAAGAAAGACACATGCACATATTCATTTTGGACTAATTGAAGAGTTCAATCTATATTTTGGATCTAAGGAATGTATTAGTAAATGAGAAAGTGATTTCGAATGCATACCTCTTTGATTTCACCTTTCCATCCAAATGAGACTAAACATAAATAAACTTAAACAAGCATATTAGTCTCATATGTGCATTTGTCATTGTCACCAAAATATTATAAAAGTATTTGTCATTAACATCAAAATCTCATAATGACATTTGTCATTAACACCAAAACCAACTTAAACGGAGCTTGATCTTTCAATCTCCCCCTTTTTGGTGGTTGATGACAAATACATTTATGATAATAGCATATAGGTGAAAATGACTAAATGATAGGCAATTAAGTGCATAAGAGAAGGTGAAATCATTACTCATTATATAGAATTAAAAATTTTAATTTCTACTCAAGAAATATATTATCACACTTCTCCCACATGGCATTAGCATTTCTTTTATTCTATTATACAAGGCTATTTATCCTCCCCCATTTGAAATTATCACAAATTTCTCAAAGAAATGAAAGCTATTATCACAAGTTTCTCCCCCATTTGGCATTGAGCACCAAAAAGAGAGGAAATTATCACAAAATAGCTTTGATTATTGTAAAAGTTAAGCATGGGAAGAATACAAGTTAAGCCATGAAAGGAGATATTATGAGGAGTTTAATACCAATTAAGAGTCCATGATATGCTCTTAAGAAGTGAGGAGCTTGATACCAATTTAATCTAACATGATATGGTCATAAAGAATTATGAAACTAAATGCAAATGACCACTAGATACCACTTAAAATAACTAAAGATATTTGAAACACATTCAAATAATCTTACTCATTTAAGCTCCTTGAAGGCTTGATGCCACTTGATATAATAGTACTTAAGATAATACCACTTGTATATATGACATGTAGCATTTGAATCATTTTCTGATTTTGCATTCCAAGTGGTCCTCAAAAGCTTCCTGAAAAACTGACTTAACAATATCCAATGCATCTGAGAAAAATTGTCAGTATAGATTAATATCCGAGGATTAAAAGTCATAATTGCATCTACCTCAGATTATGAGCACATTTAAAGATACAAAAATCATAAATCAGCTCAAAACATAAGTTTTCAGAAATCTGAAAGTCTGAAATTCAGACTTTTGCATCTCACATTAGCTTCTAGAGAGAGATGCAAAATTGATTAAATGATCTTTATAAATTCTGAGAAAATTTTACAATGAAGAACAACTATAGAGGATCAATTTTCCTTATTGTGGCTTCCTTTAAATCTGAACTCATTTTAAGATATAAAAATCACAAATCGGCTCAGAATCATGAACATTCTGAATTTTCAGCAAAAAGCCAAAGAGAGAAAAAGTCACAACTTTTTCAAATCAACTTGAAACATTTTCAAACTTTGCAGATATGAACTTGATGCTATGTGAGACCTTTTCCAACAAGAATTTTTGAAAAATACTTCTCCAATCAAAAGATATGCCAAAAAGCGCTTTGAGAGCAAAAGAAGGAATAGATTTTGCATCAAAACCTTAAAATCAAAACCAATTGGATTTCCATGGAGTATTTTTCTTTCTTAGCGTCATATGAGTAATAAATACTATTTCAAGTCAAGATACACAAAGAGATCATGCTCAAATAGCTAAACTCATTTTATGCAAGAATGGGTCATTTTGGGTCAATTGTAGTTTTTGGATGAGATTCAAATGAATATAACTTTTCAATGATTGGTCTTTTGCAAAAGCTTTGAACTAGAGAAATGTTTGAAATGACCAACCCTTTGAGTTTTGTATTGAACACTTTTTCAAAAACTCAATAGATTTTAATATAGGGAAATATGTTGTTTAATCTGAAAACAAGATCATATAAGATTATTTTGGGGCCAAATCTTCCTTTTGATTTCTAAAATAGAAATTTTTACTAAAAAGGCTTTGAAATCATTTGAAATACATAGTTAACTATTTTTATTTAGTTTTTCACAACTTTTTGCCTTTTAAAACAAGATTTTTGATTTTTGACCAAAGAGACTCTTTAGAAAAGATAATCTTGTATATCATTTGATTATTACTCCATGAATACCAAAAGAAGCACATGAGAATGAAACACATTCATTCACAAGACATAAAGCAATTTTGGGCAAATAAGTAAAATAGTTTTTCCAATAGTAATATTTTTACCCTTTTTGCTTTAGTAAGCACAAAAGTATTATATATGTTTTTCATAAAGAAAATTCCTCTTACACAAAGGTCTCTTCTTGGCAATCCTTTCTTCTCCTTTGACACACAAAGGATTCTCCTCTTCTTTATTTTTCTCCTCTTTTCTTATCTCTTCCTCCTTTTGATTTAAACATTTTCTTCTCATCACTTGTAAGAAAATATCACTTGTAAACATGGGTGATATCAAGTATAGTTAATTCCAGTTGTAGAAAACGTGATACCACTTGTACTACTTGAGAGCATACATGGCACCAAATGTACTTGATTCCATTTGTAAAAACTTGATGCCTCTTGTATGATCAACTTGTTTCTCATAAGGACAACCTTTAGTACTTCATCTTCAATAGTTTTCACTTGATTTGATGAAGAGATACCACATGTAGAAAAGATGTTTCTTGAAATAGCACTTGGAGGAGGAGTATGATATCATTAGAGGATATACAACTTGTCAAGGTGGATACCACTTAAAAGAACATAATATCATAGGTGAAAACCACTTGTATCTCACAAGGATTGTCTCGACAAGTGGAGAAAGGATATCACTTTGAATGATGCCATTTTGAAGGAAAATGGATACCACTTATTTTCCAAAGGAAAGAGATACCAAGTCAAAAGAATAGATACCACTTGAAAATAATATCACTTGGAAATCAATGATATCATATATGTGAAGAGCTTGGTAAAGAAATGTTTACTTGCCAAGAATAAAAGGATATCAATCCAAAAGACATCATTTGGAGGAAATAAGCATACCACTTAATTTTCACAATTAAAGGATACCACTTGAAGGATATGGATGGTGTCATTTGTAAAGATAGGAGAGAAGCACATGCCGAGATCAAGATGACTTAAGATCTACCACTCTTTAGGAGGATGCCATTTTAATGAAAAGGAATCAAGGTAAGAGCAAAAATGGCATATGGAGTCAAGAAATACTTGAGGGTAACTAGTCGTGATTAACAAGGATCAACTTGACCAAGAGGAGCAAATGAAATGGCTGAGGAAATTAAAAAAACAGATTTTGAATCAAATCAGCCACCTTCCAGAAATATCGGAAGTACCGCAGAATCACCGCCGGTAGTTCCGACAACCGGAAGTACCGCAGACTAACTGCCGGTAGTTCCGAAAATTCTGGGAGCACGCCAAGAATTTTGATTTTCAGATGAGAGGTTTGATATATTGTTGTATTTTGCTCCAAAGTTTTTCACACAGAAATAAAAGCTACTTGTGGAGCATTTCCAACTATAAGCCAAGATTAAAGTTCTTTTTAATATAGTATTTAACAAATTAAGCTTTCAATTTTAAACAAACTCATTTTCAATAATTTTACAAGAATGCAAAAATGAGCATTTGGGGGTATTTTTAAACATTCAATTTTATGTATGAGTTGTAAATACCCTTGTGAGCTAATATATGTCAATAGATTAAGCTCAAATGGCAAAAACTCACTTAAGTGCTAGATAGTGACCACATCGGTCAACTCAATATTTTGGATGAGTTTCAAAACCAAATAATTTTTGTTTAGTTGGCTTTTTGAAAAACTTTTGAATACCAATAATGTTTGAAATAGCCAACTCTAGGTTTTTGGTATTGAACACATTTTCAAATTCCTTTTAGAATTGATTTTAGCAAATTTTTGAGTTTAAGGCCAAAACAAGATACTCAATAGATAGTTTTGGGTTGGAAACTCAATTTTACTTGAAATAAGTTTTTGTAAAATCAAAACCTTTGTAAAACCTTTGAAATGCATTTGTATACATGTTTCAACTAGTTTTGCAAAGATATATTAATAATTTTGAAATTTTTGACTTTTGGCTAAATGGCTCAAATTTGAAAAACAATTACTAGCACTTAATTAATATGGGCACACTTAGGGATGTGATATACATGAGTATGATCTAGCACTCCCCCTTAATGTGCCACATGCATCTTGCTAACAATTACAATAAAGAAATTTAAGCACAAGAGTAAGAGAAACCCCTTTTTAAATGATTTTCATGAAATGCAACCTACACAAGGCTAGGGGCTATAATACAACAAATGTAGATACTTGTTACCGCGATAGCATTGGTTGATGATGTGGCAAGATTATCCTCAAACTTGGCTTTCATTTTGCTGGTGAAATTCACCTCTTTATCAATTAGCCAAGCCTCCAATGCCTCTCCAAATACCTATTAAGCTTTTAAGCACATTTTGGTACCCAAAACTTGGTTGGGTCCATGAATGTTAGTTACAAGAGATTTGGGCACCCAAATGGCCCTAACATTTAATTTTTGTGAACTAACATTCTTAGCAAACACATTGCTATTCTTATCTTTCCTAAGCAAATAATGTTCATTGAATAAATATGGCTTAGGAATGATACCTTTGGGACAATCCTTACTAAGATGTCCCTTCTCTCGGCAATTATAGCAAGTACGGCAATCATTACCTCTTCTTATTTTCTTGCCTTGCTTGTTGCCGGTTTGCCTCTTCTTTGATGGATTTATCTTGTTTTCCACCTTGTTGGGGCACTTAGAGGCGAAGTGTCCCATCTTGTTGCATCCAAAGCACTTGATTTTCTTCGTGTGTCTTGCATTGTGCCTTGTCTTGCTATTCTCCTTCTTGGAGATGAAACCTATACCTCTCTTGTCATTTGACAATTTTTGACTTCCTAAAATTTTGTCAAGAGAGGCCTTCCCTTTATAGCTTTTCTCCAAGTCAATTTTTAATGTTGTGACTTGGGCCTTGAGCTCTTTGTTTTCCTCTACAAGGTTAGTCTCAACAAGCATAGAGGAAGTAATAGCATCTATTTTTGAGCAACAAGGAATTTCTAGCAAATCCTCACATGAGGTAGATACATTAATTTTAGATGACTTGCTAGAGCTAGGAGCTATAAATGGCATATCATCTAATAAATCCTCACATGAGGTGGATATATCAATTTTAGATGAATTACAAGAAGTAGAACTTATACAAGGCAAATCATCTATTAAATCACAAGTTATGCCTATATCCACACTAGGCTTAGAATATTCCTTGAGAAGGAGAATTTCATGTTCCTCTTTAATACATCATAGTCATTTTGAAGAGAGACATATTCTTTCTTCAAAACCTTAAATTTAGCTTTCTCCTTTCCAAGAAATTCATTTAATTGTTCTAACATGTCCATCAACTCATCATATGAAGGTTCATCATGATTATCATCGAAATTTACCTTCTTGTTACCTTTTGCCATGAGGCATTGAGTTGATGTGGAGGGAATGGTGGATTCATCATCGTCGGAGCTAGAAGTTGAGCATTCTTCTCCCGACATCCACTCTTGTATGCAATTCTCGTCGGATGATGTGGACGCTTCATATTTATCTTGAATTCTCATCTATATATCATGAGCATTATCGAGATTGCATATCGTGTTGAACACCTCTACACTCAAAGCACTAAAAAGAGCATTAGTAGCTTGAGCGTCGAGATGTGAGCATTTCTCATCCTCAATTGTTGGAGCAAGAGGATTCTTTGGAGGAGAAAAGCCCACATCTACAATCCGCCATACATTTAGGCTCATGGCCTTAAAATAATAAATCATGCGGATTTTCCAATTATCATAATTTTGGCCATTAAAGTGAGGTGGTTCATCTAGGTGCACAAACCCACTAGTCGCCATCCTTTACTCTCTAGACGGTTAAGTCTAATATATGAGAGACCAAGCTCTGATACCACTTGTAAGATCGAGGTGGCCGACTAGAGGGGGGTGAATAGGCGGTCTAAAATATTCTCTACAAATTAATACTAACAATTTAAGACCTTTTCTATTTGCCTAAACCAAGTATATAATGCAGAAGTTTAAATCAAATGGTTTAGCTCAAATAACACCTACAACAAGTAAATTCGCCTAAGTGCACTAATAATTCTAGCCTAGGTCAAGGTTTGCAATCCTATGAATACAAGCAATCAATTTAATTCTATGAATGTAAATTGCTTGAATGTAAATAAGCAACAAGGAAACAAACCACAATTTGACACGGTCTCTTTTTACCGTGGTGTTCGGAGAGTTGCCGCTCTCCCCTAATCCACGTTGAGGTTAGCCCGAACAAATCGGACCGGCTCCACGAATTAAGCCGAAACACCTCAATCCACTAGTGGTAGCTCTTTCCGCTCCGGTAGGTGAGCTCCAACCTTCACACACGCCGGCCTTCTCACAAGCTTCTTTGAGAAGATCACCGAGCACGACGCCTCCAACGCCGCCTAGGAGTCGGCAAACTCCAAGAGTAATAAGTCAAGCCCTTGCTTGACTCTCACCACGCAACGAATGCACAAGCTCAAGTGGATACAAAATCCACCTCTAGATGCAACACATGCAACTAGAGACCTCTCTCCTTGCTCACAAGGTGCAACACATGCACAAAGGAGAGGAGAAGCTCACACTAGCTCAAGAGAGTGAAATGGAGTGCCAAAGACTATCTCCCAACCGGCCACAAGGGAGTATTTATAGCCCACACCTCAAAACTAGCCGTTGGAGTCAAAAACAGCATTTTCCGAACTATCATAGTTGTAGGAGCGGTACTACCGCTCCCATCATAACGGCTAGAAAATAGCCGTTATTCAGTCATTTCCGAACTACCGCAGATTACGGGCGGTACTATCGATTTTCGAACTACCGCAGTTCCGGCGGTACTTCCGTTTCCGGTTTTCAGCACGACAGCACTCGAAAAAACGGTCATAACTTTTGACTCCGATGTCGGAATTGAGTGATCTTGGACTCTATGGAAAGCTTATTCAGAGGGCTACACAACCCATCTATTTGCATGATCTCAAACACATTAGATCAATGCAGAAATCACAAGACATCCAAAGAGTCACTACCATGGTCTAATGTCAAAGAAAATAGCAACAAATAATCTTAGACCATACCAAGGATAATACATGATCTCCAACTTTTGCAAAACACATTTGCAAACTTAGATCATGTCACAAGGAGTAGGTACATGGACCTCAACCTTTTGCAAAACACATTTGCAAAGTATAGTCACATGTTACAAGGATTGGCCACATGAGCTTCAACCATTTGCAAAACACATTCGCAAATGCAAGCCTCATGCCAAGATGAGCTAGAGCAAGTGAGGTTGAGCCATCAACACATGATGAGACTCAAACTACTAGACATGACCCCTCTTAATAGTACGGCAACCTATACTAGCAATCCGGTCTTTCAACCAAACACCAAGACCGGTAAAAGACTAGGAACACATCCTTAGCCCTAGCTAGTCATACCTTTGCCTTGGGTCATCATCTCGATATGCATCAACTCATGATACATCCTTCTCATCAACTCCATCAACACATGATGGTCTTCCTTGACTTGATGATCAACACATGAACATCTTCACTTCGGAATCTTGATGTGCATCAACACATGATGTATCCTCTTCTTGATAACCTTAAACTCATGAAGTCATCTAAAGTCGTCATCATCATGGAACCTAACCTATTTATCCAACTCATAGAAAATGTTAGTCCCACAATGTAATTGTCATTAATTACCAAAACTCACCATTAACTCATAATGGAGGGACTAGATTCTCAATCTTTCCTTTTGGTAATTGATGACAATCTCAACAAATAATGAGATAATAAATTGAATATAAAACTATTTGAATTCAAAGTGCGGTACTACCGCCATCTAAGGTCCGTAGTTCTCGCTCTCCCAGTAGTTCCAGAGTCGGTGCAGTACTACCGCTTCCCTTCGACACGACGTAGCGGCTATGTCGAGCCTCTGCAATGACCGTTGGATTTTCGGCAGACTACCGACGTTGTAAAACCGGTACTACCGCTCACGGTAGTTCCAAGAAAGTCGGCGCGGTACTACCGCTCGGACCGAACTCCAAAAGTCTCAATTTTGGCGCTCTCTGGAAAAAAGGCTCCGCTCTACCTCCGGAGCTTCCGGGCGCCGGTAGTACCGTTCCTATGCGGTACTACCGCTCTTCCAGACAGAGCACTGATTTGACTTTTAAAGCAGATTTTTAATGAATGCATGATTCTAGCTTGATCCCAATATATATGGAAAAAGAAAACATGGATCAATACTAATGAAACCACAAAACATAGAGTGAACTCCCCCTAAATGTGTGCATACAAGTGTATATAAAGAAAGACACATGCACATATTCATTTTGGACTAATTGAAGAGTTCAATCTATATTTTGGATCTAAGGAATGTATTAGTAAATGAGAAAGTGATTTCGAATGCATACCTCTTTGATTTCACCTTTCCATCCAAATGAGACTAAACATAAATAAACTTAAACAAGCATATTAGTCCCATATGTGCATTTGTCATTGTCACCAAAATATTATAAAAGTATTTGTCATTAACATCAAAATCTCATAATGGCATTTGTCATTAACACCAAAACCAACTTAAACGGAGCTTGATCTTTCACTGTCATAACTATGAAAACAACGGTAAAACCCTTTTGTCAAAGAAACTATGCATGGTCCTCTATCCGTGCATTACCCAAACCATTTTTTGCAAAATATAAAATTACTTACTATGGGATATAACCAAGTGATACCCATAACTGGGATATGGCTATTCGAATAGATTTACACTCTCTAGATATTGTACAATTTTACCCACATGACATAAACATCACACCATATCAACCATGTCATGCGATACTAAAGATACCCGATTTGAGATTTTATGACAAAACTTTTATATTACCGGTCCCAACAACAAACTGCACGATGATACCCTCTTAAGATATGGAAAGCTCTCAAACACAGAGATACTCTACCATGCCCTCACTAGCCCATTCACCTATCCACTACCACCCGATTGCTAGGACGCGATAACTTATTATGTTACAGCCTCCCCATATGAGACATGTATGGTTGTACGAATTTACTTAGGTGCATAGCATAATAGATCGGTCTTTAATGACCTGAGCGAGACTACCACTAATCAAAGTCTCATACAACTGCACCGGTCTCTATAACCACTCTCCCAAGTCTAAAACATATTTTCAATTTTATTTGCTAACCAAAATAACAGATGTACCTCCTCTAGACCTTTATACAAGTGTTTCCAAACTTACCAAATCTAGCACCGGTAAGCATAGCTAAGCATCAACTAATTCATACCAACTAAAATTGCACAATATTTATACCAATAGTGGATAGCATTACTAAGGTGAAAACAATGAGGACATAAATTTATCAAGGTAGAATAAATTCAACCTTGGGTATAAGATCAACCTTACCAACATAGCAACTTTTATCAAAATTACACATATGCATAATAATTTTAAACACAGCACATATAACAGTGAAAATATAGGGTCAATATGGTTAGAGTGTGCTTTCCTTGCTCATTGAACTCTTATCTTACTCTGGATCAACCTCAAGGATTTTCGGAACATCGGTACCTAATCGATAAAAGCCAAATAACAAGAATAAAAGCCAAATAAATTAAAATAGAGAGAAAATATAAATATTTTTTATAGATTATTAAAGTTTGTGATTTTATAAAAAATTATAAACAAGTTTCACTTAATTTGGAGTTCATATGCAAAAGTTATAAGCATTTGAAGCTAGTTCGGTGAAGAAAATATATAAAAAGAAAAGAGGGTTGCCTGTGTTGACCAGGCTTTCAAATTTTGAATTTATTTTCTATTGGAAAACTAGGTTTTACTACACCATTAGTATAATGGGTAGGCCGGTCTATGGTGAACCGAGTTCACAGATGCGTCTACAAAGCGGTCAAACCTGCATGTTAGCGATGTGAATCTTGAACCCCATTCTAACTAAAATTCCTACTAATAAATCTCACCTGACACACAAGTAAGTGGGTAACTATCCTTACTAACATCATTAGTGTTAAACTAATCCGATTGAAGTCATTAGCACTAATTTAATCCTATGCGTGTGGGGCCGACATGGCATACCCAAAACGTTGTCTCCTTCCTGTAGAATAGGGGGGCGAGAGAGGGTAGCAAGCAGTAGCCATGGTTGCTCCTAGTGAAGCTCACCAGCGGCAAGGGGAGGGCGGTGAGGCAGTAGATACTAGCAAAACAGAAAGCATAGGTGACTACGACCTCAAAAGTGGTGACGACACAGTTTAGGGCGGCCTGTGGTGCATGCACGTTGGTGTGCGGTGGCCAGGTCAAGGCAATGTAGTGGCGCAGCACGCTGGAGAAGAAAAGATGAAAATGAAAATGGAAACAGACGCACTAATGGTCACAGGGCAATGAGACAGGTCAGAACGCGATGCCCATTTGGTGTTCGAGGTTGGTGGCTTGTCCTTGCGGCAAAAGGATTGGTCTCCGACGAAATCAGCACGACGTAGCGTGGCCATGGAAGGAGAGGGACAATGCATCCTGAGGTGGAAGACATGCCATGGTAGGTGGGACAAGGCCCGCTGGTCAGTGGCAACAAAGAAGGCATTAGAGAGAAGCAGGTTCCGAGAATTATGTGATCGATAAAAGAAAAAGGGAGTTGCTAGCGCCTGGACGTCTCATCCGGGCGTTAGCGCTGTATGATTAGTCGCAACATTCCTCAGCTATGTGTGTAATACTTCTTGGCCATGTATGCAACAAAAATATTTGATAAAAAACTCGATGTTGCAATGATTGTTAATAATTGTTGCACATATAAAATCAAAATATTGCAACAAAACAAACACCTACCTCCATGATAGGCGGCGACGAGGCCTTGGGTGTGGTGGTAGCGAGCGGTGGCAAGGTGGAGTGCACGGCGTGGATCCGGCACTGGAAGGACAAGCCGATAGAGCTTGTGCAGTGTGGATAGGCCGGTTCTGGTGGTGGCGTGCTCAAGGATGACCGAAGTTGGCGACAGCAGCCAGATCTGGCGGCGCCGCACCTGAGGACGGTCGAAGTTGATAGCGGTGGCCGGATCTAGCGGTGTCACGTCTAAGGATGGTCGAAGAGGAATCCGATGGCTGGATCTAGCAGTGGCGGTGTCGGGGACGGGGTGGCTGGGGCTCGTGGCCGTCACTAAGCATGGGGTCGGTGTGTTGTGCGGGGAGAGGAAGAGAGTGAGAGAAGGGGGAGAATGAGGAAAGAGAGAAGGTGGAAACATCCGATAAAAATCTCTGACTCCGTACGTATGTACAGTAGCAATACCTAAAGGAAAATGGAAACCTGGAGGTGACTTAGCTGAGGGACGGTGCACGGGCCTAAATTGGGATAGAATCAAGAAATGGGCTGGGCCGAGCTATTGTTTCGGCATGGTTAGGATCTTTAATTTGGTTTTGGAATGGATTTAAGTCTAAAAAGTAAATTTGAGCTCGCAAAATTATCAAACTTGGCTAAATAATTATGAAAATTTTGTCTCGAGGTACTTTAGAATATTTAGAACATAAATAAACTATTTAAAGGTTAAATAAATTCAAAAACAACAACTGAAAATTAAGAAAACCCTTTAAATAAATTCTGAAAATTTTGAAGATGTCCAAAGATGCAGAAATGATGATTTTGAAATTAATTATGTTGATTTAGAGATTTTGGAATGTTACAAATAAATACACGATATCACAAAGTTCCTATTGAAAGCACACTTGCGTGTGCACAAAGATGAGCACTAGGAATTAAACCCTAGTGGATACAGCCGTACACCCATAACTCTATCTCCCACCAAAGAGAACCAAGTTGTATACTATAGTTTTGCCGACGTAAGCAGAGTGGACGAGTGGGCACTAGATCGTGGACTACATCAAATTTTCTTTTGAGGCGGTTGTGGAAGACATTATGCAGATCAGAATTAGTCAGCAGGTGGGTGAAGCCTCTGTGGCTTGGAACCTAACAAAAAATGGTTTCCTTTCAGTTTAAGTCGTCTAATCACCGGAAGATCCAGAATTTGTCGCTCGCTTCGGCGTAATTCTTATTTTAGAAGATAACATTTTGGTGCAAGTATAGATTTAGAGTTTGTAAAATATATTCTATTGGAATTAGGTGGTGTTCATTATGGCTTATTTTTGGTGGCTTATGGCTGAAAAGCAATCAGAATGGTGAAAAAAAAACATCAGAATCGACAGAGGCTTATTTAACATAATTAAATTTAAAAAAAATTAAAAAATATGTTAGCCCACCACAGACAACGCAAACAAATACAGGAAAAAAAAGAACCGGCAAAAAAGCTAAAAAAAACCAAAAGTTCAGAAAAAAACAAAATTATGAATAGTGAAAAATAAGCCGAAAGCCGGAAAGTTCAAACGAAAGGGCCTTAAAGTCATCATCAATCTAAGTGATAAAAAAAGGAAACTTACCTGAGTGACCAAGGTTAAGTTCGGCTCAGGTCGGCTTCAACATACGTCCCGCCTCTTATCCCGTTCTGCCGTCCAACATGAATATTTTGACATAATTAAATTGAGAATTCTAATTTGCGATGTGTGCCAATATTTTAGGTGACAGATTGGCCAATCCTACGGTCAAGATACAACGTGTCCATGTACCAGTACTTAAGCTAAGCATGGCTTAATTAAATGTCCTAAGCTTAATATATCAGGAAGTGTTTTGTTTGCCTAGCTCAGTTTGCCTCAGCCCACAACTCCATGATCCATCTACGCTAGCGGCTGGGCTGGACCCAATCGGCCATTTGGCTAGGAGACAGCCGCTGATAGCTACTAGTTCGTTTTTTTAGACCCAGCAGAGAACAGGCTTTATTAACTTGAATCTGGGTTACAAGTCCCAACCAAGATTTTAAATAGCGGATAGCGAAAGCGTAACGATGAACTATTTTTATAGCGGAAAACGTATATCGAAGGTATAGTGGACGCTATATGTTGAGCTTTGAAACACTTAAAATATGAAAATATTTAATTTTAAACTATAAGTCTCAACCTTAATTTGCATAAAACATCCAAAATATCAAATCCGATAGATCTATATCTAAGACAACATCAAAATCATAAAAACTATGTAGTATTTTGTTGATTAATCTTCATCTTACGATGAAGAAAGTGGGAAATCAACATCCCTTTTTTTCCTTTTTCGGTCCACATGGAGAATCCATGTTTCCTGCTTGGCTTCTTGTTATCCTTTGATAACACATGATTGCCTTGTTTAGTAAATCATACAAGGAAATAGATCAAGAATTAGGCTTATCTTGTTTGAGCCCTTAGATGTATATGGACCCTTCTCTCCTCTTCTAACGAGAGAGAAATTTTCAATTAGTAGAAGAAGAGATAGAATGTTATTAACTAGCAAAATTTAGAATTATGGGAATATGAAATGTTAATTAATTGAATTAGGTGAGGATATCGAAGTCCATTCAATGGAAAGGCTGCCATTAGTGAAACTTAGCAAATTAAGAGGTATATCCCTGTATAAAAGTAGATTGAACGTTCTTAGACAGTAGTACTGATATAGCTTATAGTGGATAGTGCACGTATTGGTTCGATATATCGGCGATATCACACCAAACCACAACAACAACCGACATGTAACGCTCGAGGTACCTTACCGCTATAGTGGCGCTATAACATGATATTTAAAACAATGGTCCCAATAAATGGGTAATAAAAGCAGACGGTTTAGAAAACCAAGTACAACCCTGAACAGTGCCGACGCCTGATGTGCGCAACAGTGATCGGATGGACCGCAGCACGGCGCTCTTTACGACTGTTCCACAGATGAACAAATTGCTCACAATCTGTCTCAGGAACAATACGAGAGAGCAGTGGCAAAGATGAATCGGCCTTGAGGATCTCTGATAACTACCCCGCTACTATGCCATGGACCGACTTGGTGGCGTGAGACCAAAACGTGGCCCAAGCCAAAGGAGTGTGCAAAGAGAGCAACCAGAAGACTGAGGAGGCATGGATGATGAATTAGAGAATAGACTCTCTCTAACTTTCCCTGTCTCTCCTTCCTGTTCCCGTCTACTTCTCTTCTTCCCAATCCCTCGATTTCCTTGAGCGATCTGAGCAGAAACTTGTAAATGACTCTGATTTCTGGTGTTGATTAGTAAACTCTGAAGGGAAACGTGACAGTATGGTATCAGAGCCTTCGATTCTAGTGGTTTTGCACTTCGAGGTGGCCATGAGCGACGCTTAGAAGGAGAGCGAAGCACAGTGCAAGGCAATATTGGATGAGTTGCTCACCGACGTGAGGAAGCTGTCGCTGGAGATGGCAAGGAATACGGCCTGCCTTAAGGAGCTATTGTCTGAGATGGCCGAGACTACTACCGGCATGAAGGAGACAACGGTTGTAGTTAGGGCCATCGTCCGGCCGCAGGTCGCACCCGTCCAAGCCTCGCCAAGTCCAGCTTTGTCACCACAGTGGGTCCAGCCAAAGCTGCTGCTACTTCGTGGGTAGACGCCACCTTCATCGCCAAGTCGCCCGTTAGGTGTTTGACGGTGTGCCTTGACCGCATCGTTGGCCTGCCTACGTCGGCATTCGCTCCAACTGTGGCCCCATGTTCTTCCTCGACCGTCGCCGAGCTCGCGACTATCTCAAGTTGTGTCGTTGCTGCTTAACCCACCGTCAACACCTTTGTCACTGACACCAACTTTGCTATGCCCTCCAAGTGTTCGACTTTGGGTCTCGACTCCAACGCCGGCGACATCAAGGACAGAGCCATGTCCTTGTTCTCTAGAAGTGAGTCCATGGCCGTATCAGCACCTATGGAGCCCTCGAAGGTCTCCTCGCTGGAGTTGTTTGCCAATTTGAAATGGCTGAAGAGAATGATGTGTTGTCTACCTTTTCTTTGTGCTTTTGGGGTTTCTAGATCTGAGAGAGAAGGGAGAGAGAGGGAGAGAGAGAGGGTACCGACCATCCGATTGCGTCGAGGGGTTGGACATGGCGATGATCTGCGCAAAGGCAGCGACGGTCGGGGAAGAGGTGGACGGTCGCGGCGGCGCTGCTCCGGTGAGATCGACGGCGACGCCGATGGGGCTTCCCGTCGCGGATCAAGGCGTCCTCAGATCGGTCTAGGGAATGTTGGGTGGGATTGCGGCTCGGTGAACCTCGTAGCACGAGCCGCCGCCCCACCCTCTATTTATAGCGCAGTGTGACAGGGGCCCATCGCCAAGGTTGGGCATGCGCCCCGATCGTATGCGGATCAAGGCCCGATTAGCCGTTGGGCTAATCGGCTGAGATCAATCTAACATTCTCCCCCTTGATCTCACTCTATACTTTATCTTTAATTACTTTTTACTCATTCCATCACAGATTAGTGCATAGAACATGTCTCATCGTCACGGTCAATTGCCGATAGATTCAACAGCTACAATACACCTCTTTGTTCTGAAATAGTTACTTTAATACTTTGGGCCCTTTATAGTCCAGGAATCATAGGCTTTCCCTTAAACCCATGCCGGCTACATGTTCTCTGAACACGTTGGGTGGTAAGCCTTTTGTAAGCGGATCCGCTAACATCTTTGTGGTACTTATATGATCAAGACTTATGATCTGATCCCGGACTTTATCTTTCACAACATAGTACTTTATGTCAATGTGTTTGGCAGCACCACTTGACTTATTGTTGTGGGCATACGTTACTGCGGGTTCATTATCGCAGTACAACTTAAGTGGTCTATTGATGTCGTCAACCACTTTTAAACCGGGTATGAACTTCTTAAGCCAGCCCACCCGCCCGTAGCCTCATAACATGCTACAAACTCGGCATACATTGTGGACGATGTAGTGACGGTTTGCTTTGAGCTTTTCCACGATATAGCTCCTCCCGCGAGTGAATACATATCCGGATGTAGACTTTCTATCATCTCCCGCAAAATCAGAATCTGTATACCCCACTATATGGAGTGTATCTGATTTTCTGTATGTCATCATGAGGCCTTTTGTGCCTTGCAAATAACGCAAGACTTTCTTTATCAATTTCCAATGTTCTATTCCAGGATTGCTCTGGAATCTGCCAAGTAACCCGGTAACAAACGCTAAGTCAGGGCGCGTACACACTTGAGCATACTGCAAGCTTCCGACAGCTGAAGCATATGGAACCGCTTTCATTTGATCGATCTCATCTCGGTTCTGGGGCATTGAAAATCCCCATATCTGTCGCCTTGACTATAGGTGCGGTGAAGGACTACATTTATGCATACCAAATTTCTTTAATACTCTCTATGTATACCTTTTGTGACAGTCCCAATACCCCTTGTTTCTATCCCTTGAATTTCGATCCCTAGAACGAACGAAGCTTCACCAAGATCTTTCATATCAAAGTTTGAGGACAAAAACTTCTTTGTCTCCAGTAGCAGACTGACATCACTACTAGCTAGTAGGATATCATCCACATACAGGATTAGGAAGATAAACTTCCCATCTTTAAACTTTGCATAAACACAGTTGTCCTCTACATTCTCTTTAAACCCAAATTTTCTTATTGTACTGTCAAACTTCAAGTACCACTGTCTTGAAGCTTGCTTTAACCCATAAATCGATTTCTTTAGGCGGCATCTCATTCTTTCATTTCCTTCCACGACAAAACCTTTCGGTTGTGCCATGTAAACATTTTCCTCCAAATCCCCATTAAGAAATGCCGTCTTTACATCCATTTGATGTAACTCTAAATCATAATGTGCAACTAATGCCATTATGATTCTGAAAGAATCTTTACATGAGACTGGAGAAAATGTCTCATTGTAATCAATCCCTTCTCTTTGCGTAAAGCCTTTTGCCACAAGTCGCGCTTTGTATCTTTCTACATTCCTTTGGGAGTCAAGCTTTGTCTTGTAGACCCATTTACGACCCTCTGCTTTTGGCTCCTTTAGGAATAATTTCTAAGTCCCGCACTTTATTAGCCTTCATGGACCTCATTTCCTCTTCCATGGCCTCAAGCCATTTTGAGGAATTTTCGCTTCATGGCTTCTTCAAATGAGGTGGGATCATCCTCCATTTGAAATTCCTCTGATGATAAATCGATAATCATCGAAATAGTGATCTTCTTACTCTTTGAGACCTTCTGGGCCTCCACATTTGGTACATCTTCTGCTTGAGGTCTTTGTTGCTCCCCTCATCTGTGGTAATTGGTTCTATATGATCCTCAAGAATGTGTTCTTCATTCTCATTCATTGTTGCCACAGAGGAACAATAACAGTCTTGGCACCACGTTGTCTTGTACCGTCGGTGTAGCGACAGCAGTAGTGCGAAGAATGGCTCTTGAATCATCGGAGTGGGCGCATCGCCCGCTTCTCTTCAAGGTCAATCTTCGAGCTACCATGCTCCCCTCATCATTTCATCCTCTAAGAAGACAGCGTGTCTCGTTTCTACAAACTTTGTATATCCGTCGGACAAGAGAAACGAAACCTTTGACTTTTCGGGGTAGCCAATGAAATGGCAACTTCATCGCTTTGGGATCAAGTTTCCCAAGGTTTGGGTTAAATACTTTAGCCTCGGTGGGACTCCCCACACACGTAAGTGGTTTAGTGAGGAACTCTTCCGTCCACATCTCGCACGGTGTTTTGGGCACCGACTTACTAGGCACTCTGTTGAGTATATGAATGGCGGTTTTCAACGCCCATCCATAAACTCAACGGCGGTGGAGTAGCTCATCATGCTTCGCACCATATCCATCGTGGTGCGGTTGCGTCTTTCGCCTACTCCATTTTGCCGAGGTTCGCCTGTAGAATCTTGGGCTACTATGCCATTTTCCGTAAAAACCTTGCAAAGGTCCGTGAACTTGTCCATATGGGGTATGTCGACCGTAGTACTCCCACCACGATCGATCGGACTATCTTAATCTTTAAATCGTGTTGATTTTCAACTTCAGCCTTAAATATCTTGAATTTTATCCAAGGCTTCATTTCTTTCTTTGATTGGATAAATATATCCATAACGGAGTAATCATCCGTGAATGTTATGAACGAGTCATATCCATCCACACTTTTCACGGAAAAGGACCACAAATGTCTGTGTGAATAATTTGTAGAACTCACTGCTTCTTTTAGCGTCTTTCTTAATTTTCTTTACATATTTTCCTTTAATGCATTCTCTCATTGTTCTAAGTCCGAGAACTCTAATGGAGGAAGAATATCATTCTTAACTAGTCTTTCTATTCTCCCCTCGAAATATGGCCTAAACGACGGTGCCATAATTTCGACGACGCATCTAGAGTTCTCTTCGTTTCTGTTTACATTCGTGACGAGGATTCATTTATGAACGTAATAATGTTCTCACCTTTCTTTGACATAATCATCTTCAAGAAATCGGGACAATCTTTCTTGTAGTGTCCGTCTTCTTGCGATGAAGACACCGATCTTTCTCCACCGTGAAATTATTCTGCTGAGGTTGAAAACAAAGGCTTTTCCTTGTTCTTTGAGGAGAAGTTATTGTTGAAGTTCTTTTCTTGTTATCCTTCACATAGTTGATAGAACCACCATGTGAGGATTTAAATCTTTCCTCCTCTTGCACACACATAGCTATGCACTTTTCTAAGTCCCATTTCTGTCAGCATATTGTAGTTGACAACAAAAGTGTCAAACTCTTTCGAGAAAGAAGCAAAAAACAAATGAATAAGGAACTCATCCTTGAGAGCCAAATCCATTGGTTTAAGCTTGGATGCCAAGTTACTCATCCTTAGTATGTGCTCTCTTATGCCATTGCCACCACCGTAGTACCTTTACATCACAAGTCGCTTAATCACCGTGTAGCATAAGTCTTTGAAGAGCCATGAACCGACTCTTTATTTTATCAAGGTACTGTGACAATGTCACACTCTGCGATTGAGCCCACAATTGCAGGCTCAATCGTGTTCTTTATCACAGCCAAACATTTCTTGTTGGCTGTGACCCACTTTTTATGATCAAGATCATATGACATCTTTATGGGAGCAAAGTCCCTCCGTCTATAGTGAGAACATTTATAATAACAATAATAACAACAACTGCAAGTCTTGATTTCAACGTTGGTTAAAATTAAAACATACAGTCGTTTACACATTAAATCTACATCACCGTTGGGCAGAAATAGAAATAATGCATAAAATCATCAATTAAAATTATAATACTTTTAACAGCAAAATTATATGCCCTATTTTAACGTTGGTCAAAAATACGACATACAATTTTGTTTATACATTAAATCTACATCACCGTTGGGCAGAAATAGAAATAATGCATAAAATCTTCAATTAAAATTATAATACTGTTATTATCAACGTTGGTCAGAAAATAACAATATCATAATTCACAATAATTCTTAAAATTAAATTCTCCCGTTGGTTCGAATTAAATTAAAAGAATTATCAACATTAACTTTTGCAGCGGAAACTGTAATATTCAGAAAATAATTCAATCTCAGAAACATTATTACTGTATGCATCTAATCTCTGGAAATAAATTAACACGTTGGTGCAAAATTAAAACAGAGATTAGATATCTTAATTAGCTCTTTTGACTGTAGATCAAAACTTTTTGACTGGTCAAAAAGGCTTTGTCTCTCTCCACTCAACCAGGTGGTGGATACGAAGATATTTTGGTTGAGATCCATTGCATGCAGCTAGGCAAACTGCTGCCTCGAACTCTGGACCTCACAAGGAGAACCTCTCGATCTGTAAGAGCTACGCGCTAGCCAACTGCGCCACCACCTGCTGGTTCTCACATAAAAAAAAATTTACTTTCTTTTGACCGGTCAAAGAAAATTCTCCACCACTCAATGCTCCTGCGCTTTCCTCGGACTAAAATATCCCCCACTCATCCGCAAAAAGGGATCAAGTCCGGCGCAAAAACGGATCGGGTGGCGCAAAAACGGAGGCGCAAGGAGCGGCGCGGCGGCAGTAGGCGGCGGCGGCGGCGGCCGGGCGAGCCCACGCGGTGGCGGTGCTGCGCAAGGCGCGGCGCGGCGATCCCAAGCGGGCGGCGGCGGCACGGCGGCGCCAGCGAGCGCCCGCAGACGGGCGGCGCACCGGGCGGCGGCGGCGGCGGCCGGGCGGGCGGACGGCCCGGCCGGCGCGGGCGGGTGGGCATCGCGGCCGGCGGCGGCGCAAGCGCGCGCCGCCGGCGGCCCAGCGCCCAGCGGCGGGCGGACGGCGCGGCGCAGGCGGGCGGCCGGCCGAGCGGAGCGGCGGCGGCGAGGTGGCCGGGCTGCACGGTGGCGGCGGCGATGGCGACCACGGCGGCGGCGGCGGCCGTCTGGCGCGGCAGCTCGGCGACCACGCCCGTAAGGCTCGATACCAATGTTGTCTACCTTTTCTTTGTGCTTTTGGGGTTTCTAGATCTGAGAGAGAAGGGAGAGAGAGGGAGAGAGAGAGGGTACCGACCATCCGATTGCGTCGAGGGGTTGGACATAGCGATGATCTGCGCAAAGGCAGCGACGGTCGGGGAAGAGGTGGACGGTCGCGGCGGCGCTGCTCCGGTGAGATCGACGGCGACGCCGATGGGGCTTCCCGTCGCGGACTGCGCGTCCCTGTAGATCGGTCTAGGGAATGTTGGGTGGGGATTGCGGCTCAGGTGAACCTCGTAGCACGAGCCGCCGGCCCCCACCCCTCTATTTATAGCGCAGCGCGACAGGGGGCCCATCAGCCAAGGTTGGGCTGTGCGCCCCCGATCAGGGCGCGGATCAAGGCCCGATTAGCCGTTGGGCTAATCGGCTGAGATCAATCTAACATGATGGAGCAGTTCATGAGTCTGAGGATGGAGAGCCTGACATTGTTGAGCTACCCACGGAATCAAAAGCGAAGTATGTACCTCCGAGTCTACGTGCTACTTCCAATTCAGAATCAGAAGAGAACTCTCAGATGCGCTGGAGAGTGAGAGGACTTCTGAACAGGCTCTCAGAGTCAAATGTGGAGTCTATTACTCAGGAAATTGCTGCACTTCTCCACTTAGTTCTGCGAAGTGTTGGTTGTCAAATAATTGGTGATGAAGTTTTGGCAAGTTGTTCCTGAGGACCTCGTGGCAGTGAATAGTATGCTTCTATATTTGCAGCCTTTGTTGCAGGTATGGCATGCCTGGTTGGTATGGACTTCAGTGCTAAGATCCTTGCTTCTCTTGCAAAGCCATCTGAGGATGAGTACTCAAAAGAAGATGGTGAGTACACAAAAGAAGGTGGTTTATCTATGAGAAATCTTACCTTACTGTTTGGTTATTTGGGCTTATTTGATGTTGTTCCAAGCGATCTTGTATATGATATTCTCTTAGTGCTAAGCAAGCGATTGACAGAGCTGGATGTCTCAACGGTATTGACCATCCTACAGTACTGTGGAATGAAGCTATGGGGAGGTGACACAGGTGCAATGAAAGATTTTATCCTCAGTATTCAGAACTTTGTAAATCAGTTGAAATCATGCTCAGCTAGTCAAGAAGACAAAAAAGCAGTGATACATAGCAAAAGAATGGAATTTATGCTCGAGACAATATGTGACATTAAAAACAACAAAAACAGGGCCCAAAGAGGATCCTCCTCACCATACTCGTATAAAAAAGTGGCTTCAAACGCTAAAGGCAGATGTCGGACCAGATAGGCAACAGGAGGGTGAATGGTGACTTGAAATTTTCCTCCAAATATTTGCTAATCCTTTACTCCGATAGTTACAAAGTTATGAAGATTAGGATACGAAGTCTTCTTAAAAAATAGAGGAAAACAGAGCTGAGCATAACCAGTTCGAAACACTATGTGGTCGGGTTACACCACTGGTCGAAAATCAACATGATCGGTTACGACTATCAGATGGAAGCCAACGTAGTTAGAGTTCAACTATCAAACGGAAATCACTATGGTCGAAGATCGACTGCCAGTCAAATCCCAATGTAGTCGAAAATCGACTATCGGATGAAGATCATTGTGGTCGGAGATCGACTGCCAGTCAGATATCAACGTAGTCGGGAATCAACTCTAGCAGTCAATGACTAGAGACCGGTCGAAAACCCACGTAGTCGGTTTCCCACGTAGTCGATAACCGACGGGTTCAAAATTCGACTTGAGTGGTCAACGACTAGAGAGCGGTCGAAAACTGACGTAGTCGATAACCAGCATGGTTGAAAACGAAAGTGACCAAAACCAACGTGATCGAAGGCCAACGAGTGGTCTAAAACTAACGTGGTTGAATTCGGTCAAAATTCAGTATGATCGAAAATCAACGTGGTCGAAACCAACATGGTCGAATTTGGTCGAAATATAACTAATGAGGTCAACAACCAATGAGTGGCCGAAAACCCCACGTGGTCGAGAAGATCGAAGCGATCGGAAGCCTGAATGCGGTCAAAACAGATGCGGTGCGATCTAAGACCTGACCGTGCTCGGAACCACCATGGTCGAAAACAGAGAAAAACATAGGAGAGCAGTCTGAATTTTCAGAACACTTGCAAAACGAAAATTAATGTAACTTTTGATCCGTAGATCCAAATGATATAAAATTTTGCAGAGATCTTCTCTAGGGTATTGTGAATCTATTCCAACAAACGATCATAAAAATCATGGCCAAAGATGAGACCTTTTGCAGTTTGTTGGAAGGCTATATCAAAACCGAGTCAAAATCAAAATCGATGTATATAACTAGCTCATGAGTGGATGATGACCAAGATGAGTCTAGATGTATTCTCACATATCACAGCAAATTAGAACACCAAAGAAATCAACTCAAAAACCCTCAGATCAAAAAAATCACCCTTTTAGCCCAAATCAAGCAAAAAACCAGGTTTCCTCAAGAACTTCCTCTAAATCGTGCCTAGATAGATGGGATCTTATCTCCAAGAGACATCTCCTCCTCTTGCATGTCCTTGGCACTAGAAAAACCCAGGAGAAGGTAAATCCAAACAAAAAAGCCAAGAAAATCAAAAGCGCGTGAGGGGATTCATGGAACAACTCACTTGGGCAAAGTTTAGATGTCCATTATACTTGGAGAGGAATGTTTTTACAGCTAATCCCTTAGGATATCAGAGTTCTAAGACTAGAGTATACACACATAAGGCTCCAACTCAAGGAACCCTAATCTCACACGGGAGGGAGGAAGAGCTAGCCACCAGAAAAACTTAGCCAAAATCCTCTCAAACCTTAGCTCTTGCCTCTCCTCTCCTTATATAGGCTTGCAACCTGAACCCAAAACCTAATGGACCCCCCATCGGGCTAGACTAGTGATAACCCGTTAACCCTACATAACACCGGGTTTTACTCACACACGCTTCTCAAAGCGGCTTACAACCATTAACCCATTAGTAAGTCAACACTTCATCCACTTCATATTTTCAGTACATACAAGACCGAAACCACTTAGGCCAACGCCACGGTTTCACATATCGCCACTCTTCCGGTATTGGGCAATTTATCAAAATGCCCCTCTACCGCCTTCCTCGAAGCTTCCCGCTTCCTTTGCCATGAAGCGCTGTCCATGCTTTGCCATCTTCCATGTGCCCCCAATGATTTGTCGTCAAGCCTCTCACGTGTCCAGATCTCACTGAACCATCCTAGCTTGCAAACGACCCAAGTCACTTGGCGCACCACATGATTCTCCTGGCGCATAACGGCACCTGCCTTCCTCGACCGTCTGGACCTCGACTCCTCCTAAGCCTAGTGTCGGTCCACCTCGCCGTTGCCTGTCATGTCCACCACTAGTAGCTCCCACTCCGGTTCCTCATCGTCCTGGCTTGCAAGCACCCCACAAGTCTCAGTCATCTTTGGCGTATCCCTGACCGTTCTAGACCTCAGCACCACCATGTGCCTAGTTCCGGTCATCCTACGCCTCACCATCATCTAATTTCGAAATCCTACAACCAACAATAATAAGCAAACCGTCACTTAGCACCGCACAACACATAAAGCCAAAATCTAGTTTTTCTGCGAAAATCGGTAGTACACGTCGATACTACCGCACTGTGGTATTACAGCACCCCAAGGCAGTACTTCCGCACCATCGCTCCTGGCATAGGATCTTTCTGGAAAAATGTTCCGCTGCTCAGACCGGAACTACCGCTCGAGCAAACTTACCACGCTCATAGCGTTGGTACTACCGCTCAACGGTAATACTGCACAAACACCTGCGGTACTTCCGATTTTTTTGATAATTCCAGAAAAAGGCCCAAATGAAATGAAATCTTTGCAAAAATCAATTGATCACACCATAAACATTGCAGTGGTTCATCACAACACTATCATTGACCTTCTTACATGGTTCTTCAATCTCCCCTTGATGAATCCATTGGCAATACTTGAAAATGCAAATTGGAGGTAGTTTTAGAAAAAAAAAAGAAGAATTTTGCAAAGAGAGCTCCAAAATGGTCACAAGAAGAACACAATGACTAAAAATGACCATATGAAGCAGAAATAGAGTGAAGCCACTAAAAATAACAAATTTTTCATAAAAGGCTTCAAATCCACCAAATGAGTCAGGAAATCACACTCTGGATTCATATAAAAGAACAATTGTTCTGTTTAGCCTTGATCATAGTGAGAAGTGATCTAAAAATCAAGAAGATCAGAACAACACAGAAAGGCTCCAAAAATCATGATTTTGCATAAAAACTTCAAATCACTCTCTAGATCTGCATTTGTATCACACTCTACCTTGACTATCTTGTCTAGCCCATAAAAAAAGGCAAACAAGTCAGCAATGAAAACTTTTACTACTACGAAAAGGGTCATCATAGATGGTTTTCTGAACTGCCTGTATTTATGTGTCAGTGATAATCGGAGGTTATCACAGACGATTTGTGAGCCGTCTGTGATAAAGACAACACAGACGGTTTGTAACTAGAACCGACAATGAAGAAAACTATTATAGACGGCTCAAACCAAAAACTGTCTATGATGCTCACATATCACAGACGGCTCTAATTACCAACCGTCTGTGATTGACGAGTATCACATATGGTCGGTATATAGAACTGTCTGTGATAGTCATTTATAGACGGTTTTTAGCACAAACCGTCTGTGATAGTTCATTCTATACCTAAATTTTTTTTCTTCTGTTTTTTGGTTAGCCTCAAGAAATAATGTTACATATGCCCTTTGAAAACAAGCAAATACAGTGGCAAACACAATAGCACATTCTATTTTCATTAAGATTATAATCCACCATTACATCATAACAAGATAACGAACCCAACTCTTTAATACGGCAAGAATATATAAGAAGCAGAGATCCTAGCAGACAGTAAAAGCTGGATGCAACGCGCGATGTCCTTGACACCTGCAATTAAGGAAGAGAGGGGGAGGGCATCGAATGGCAGCCGGATATCACCGGCAACGGATCAAGGAAGAGAGGGGAGAGCATCAGATGGCAGCCGGATATCACCAGCAATGAAGAGGCGGTGGTAGCGCCACTTTTGTGGCACGACGGTGAGATTGCACAAGACACTGTTACGGCACTTATGACAAGAGTGTATTGTGCAGTCGACCGTGGTTTTACGCCTGCCATCAAGGAAGTGAGGGGAGGGCATCGGATGGTGGCCGGATATCACCGGCAATAGAGAGGCGGCAGTAGCGCGAGTTTATATTAGTTAAAATCGTCCGCGAGTTTCTCTCTCTATATACGGCTCGCTATAAGTTGTTACTATTCATAAGCTAAAACCAAAAGGCATCAGTAAAAACCAATTTGAACTGTAGCGGCTGCTCTAAAGGGCTTATAAGACAAGGCTTATGGATTTTTGTATGTATTGTGGATGCAAAAGCACTATAGCGGCTGTTAGTTTTTTATGAGTTAAAAAATAAAAAGGTAAAATATTTAGAAAGATTGGAAAACACTGCTATATCTTTTGAGATAATGTAACGGAATAAGAGAAAAAAGATAAAAAAAGATAAAAAAATCAAAATTTAGAAACTAAAAAGCTAAAGCCGTTTGAAGCGGGTGCTAGAATGCCTCGTGAACTAGCGAGAGGGAGTCCAAGAAGAACAGAATCCGAAGGAGTCCCGTGAATTTCTTGTGCATCCGGGTTAATTTGCCAGCAAATTGGGGTTTAGATAAGGCTACCAAACGGCCATCCTTTCTCGACAAAGCTTGCAGGCAAAGCAACATACATGTCCTTAAAAATATGTATTTATAAGTTTAGAGCTTGTTTGGAACATAGAAAATTTTACAGAAAACAGCAAAGAAAAATTATTGTGTTCCACACAGGATCTTAGTGATTTTTTCTTCATAAAATCAGTGCTAGATTCTTCATGAAGTGTACTTTCGTAGTATATAATTTTCGTATTTTCTAACCACTAAATTCATCGTGATACTTTCGTATCATGAAGTATCGTGGAAAGCTTTGTCAAACGGAGCCAGTGGAAAGGTTGTGTAAAACAGTAAAAGCAATGTCAGAGTAACTGAAACGAAAAGGACGGAAGAGGAAAGGGGAAAAAAAAAGCGAACGCACAAATAACAAAAGAGACCGGGAGTTTCGCGGGTAACCAACTGACCTGCAAACCGGACATCTCCAACCATCTCATTCTCACAGCTTGACCAAGCCTCCTCCTCCATCCCATTCTCTTCCTCTTCTCCGCCGTGCCTGGCCGTACAAACTAACCACCGCAGGGGCGGCGCACTGAGCCGCCGACGACACCCTTCCGGTTGCGGCATTGTGTATCGGTGACCACGGCAAGATGAGCATGATCGATGTGCTCACCCGGGTGGACGCCATCTGCAAGAAGTACGACAGGTACGACGCCGACAAGCACCGGAATGACGCTGCCGCCGGCGACCCGTTCTCGCGCCTCTACGCGGCCGTCGACGCCGATATCGACGCCGCCATCGAGGTCTTCTTCCCGTCTCCTCGACCGCATCGTTATTTTCCTCTGTCGCTTCCAGATCCTTGCTTTCGTTGATCGTGTAATGTGACCATACACGTTGATGATTGGACGCGTCATCGTGGTTAAAACTCAGAAATCGGAGAGGGCCGCGAGGGAGAAGAACCGGGCGGCGGCGGTGACGCTGAACGCCGACGTGCGGCGCACCAAGGCCCGGCTCATGGAGGAGGTGATCAAGCTCCAGAAGCTAGCCATCAAGAAGGTGGCAAACTAATCATGCACATACCATTCGAATAATTTTAGCCGCAAAACAGTATTAATTTCTTTCGTCATTGTTCTCGATTCATCATCATATATTACTTGATTTAGACGCAACCATGTTGAATAATTAAATGCATTTTAATCTCTATGCAAATGCACTTAATTGTTGATACAAACCTGGTTGGTTGCATGAACATCCACAGGTGAAAGGGCTCCCACCGGAGGAGTTGGCGCTACGGAGTGATCTGGTCGCAGCATTGCCCCATAGGATCCAGTCGATCCCCGACGGAGGCAGCGGCGGCGCGGCGGATCAGAACGGCGGCTGGAGCAGCGGGAATGCTCGGCCGGGGATCAAGTTCGGTTCTTCAGGTTTCCCTTTCACCTGCAAACATCTGAACCGTTGAAATAATAGTGTTTCTAGGCTATACAAAGCCAGTCCAATCTTTCATGTTTTGTGTAGTAACCAGTGAACAGCAGCTCATTCGTCGGTTTGTATCATTCTGTTATGGAAAATGATATGTGATGTGACAAAAAAATCCTACAGTTTAGGGAATTAATGGCGCATTTTTCCGTGTTTACCGTGCGTCGACTAAATGCAGCTGAAACCTTTGATGAGGGCTACTTCCAGACCAGCGAAGAATCAGAGCAGTTCAGAAGTGAGTACGAGATGCGGCGAATCAAACAGGTAAGTTTCTGTTAATGGAACGGTTGTTCTATTGATCAAATGCGTAATTCATAGATTAAGAAAATTATGCCAGACAGTACATGCTGCTACATGTCAATGAGAAGTGAGTTTTCCCAAAATGTTCTATGACTTAACTGCACAGCACGGGAGCTCATATACAATCATATACAAGGAGTATGGGCTGGTATGGGTCTCATAGGCTTAACTACTATTAACAACTTAAAGTCAATCTGACACATTAAGTTTGAGAATATGAAGCTTATGGTGTTCTCTAGTTTAAGTCTTTGTGAAAAAGCCTGTCCCTTGAGCATCCGAAGGAACATATTGGATACGAATAGTTAATTGTTGGCAATAAAAACGTGTGAATGAAGCATTCACACCAATATATTTGGTTAGCTCATGCTTAACAGGATCATTTGCAATCTGAATAGCAGCGATATTGTTATAAAAAGGGATGTGGGTGCATCACACGGAACACCAAGATTAGCCAAAAACCACCGAAACCACACGATCTCTGATGTGGTAGTGGCAAGGGCTCGAAGCTCAGCCTTAACGCTAGAAAGGGACATTATAGTCTATTTTTTGGACTTCCAGGCAATGAGAGAGGTGCCAAGAAAAAGACAATAACTAGTGACTGAGTGGCAGTCAATAAGATCACTGGCCCAGGTAGAGTTAGAGTAAGTATGAAGCTGAAACTAATTAGAGTGAGCGTAGAACAAACGACGAGATATTGTCCCCCTCAAATACCGAAGTACACGAAGTAAGTGATTATAATGAACCGAGGTAGAAGTACTGACAAACTGAGTGAGAACATAAACCGCATGAGCAATATTAGGCCTAATCATAGTGAGATACACAAGGCTGCCTACAAAATGCCTATAACAAGAGGGATTCTCAAGAGGGGTGCTATCAGTAGGACGTAGCTGCAAATAGAGCTCCATAGGTGTAACAGCAGTGCGTGTATCAATAAGATCTGAGCGAAAGATCAAATCCTAAGTGTACCAACGCTGAGAGATATAGTAGCCATCATCTGTATTATCAACCTCAAATCCTAGAAAGTAACTGAGGGACCCCAGATCTGACATCTTGAATTGCTCACTCAATTTTTTGCTTAACAAAGACAATGTATTCTGAATCATCTCCAGTAATCAACATGTCATCTACATAGAGTAGAAGCAATGTATGCACATGCTTAGAGGTGTGAATGAAGAGTGTAGGGTCATGTTCACTAGGAGAGAAGCCAGTAGCTCAAACCACATAGCCAAAACGCTCAAACCAGGCACGAGTGGCTTGCTTGAGCCCATAGAGAGCTTTTCAAAAGTGACATACATGCCCAAATAGAATCTCAACACTTGGAGGTGGTTCCATGCAGACTTCCTCATGGAGATCACCATGAAGGAAGGTATTCTTAACATCCATTTAAGAAATTTTTCATGACCAAATAGCAACCACAACAATCAAAGTGTGAAGTGTCGTCATATGAGCAACTAGATCAAAGGTCTCATCATAATCTCGACTATGAACCTGCTAGAAACCTCTAGCAACAAGTCAAGCCTTATAGTGTTCTACAGAATCATCTGACCTAGTTTTTACCTTGTATACCCATTTGCACGTGATATGGACTAACTGAGGGGGTAGTGGTACCAAATCCCATGTGCCAATACCATTTAGGGTTGCAAGCTCCTTAAACATAGCTAGTTGCTATTCTGGTAGTAGAACTACCTTCTGATAAGTACTAGACTCATGAGCTACTCCTGCATAGAAACCATATATGTCTAGAATTTTAATGGAAGAACGGTCACGAAGAGCATACCTCTATGTCTGAGAGGAGTTGTCAGTGCAAGGATCAGTGGTACTAGATGGAGGAGTAGAAGTCAAAGGAATAGAAAGCTTAGAATCAGATGAAACTCTGGGACGAAGACTATAATGAAAAGGAAATGTATATGAGGGTGGAGCTAGTGAGGGAGAGGGAAGAACCTGTGAAGGTGGCTCTGGTGACAGAGATGATGATGATGGCAGATAAGGATCTAACTCATCTGGAGAGAAGATAGGTGGAAGAGAAAAAACGAGGTAGACTGTAAGGAAGTTGAGGATGAAGATTTAGTGGAAGTAGAATAAAAGAAGGGTCGATCCTTGGCAAAGGTGACATCTCGAAAAAACCGAATGCAACGAGCAAAGGGATCATAGCAACGATAACCCTTGTGCTCAAGACTGTACCCAAGAAAAACACATTCAACAGACTGATCAGTCAATTTGATACGCTCACGAGGTGCTAAGAGAACATAGTAAGTACAACAAAAAACACGAAGATGGTCATACTTGGTAGGAGAACTAAAGAGAATCTCACCAGAACACTTGCCCTAAAGACGAGAGGAAGGCTGAAGAGTAATGAGATAGACAATTGTTGAAACATCTTCACCCCAGAAATGACTAGGAGCAAAAGAGGAAATCATAAGAGTACGAGCTGTCTCAATAATATGACGATATTTATGTTTAGCAACATCATTCTAAGCATGAACACCTAGACATGAAAGCTGAGGAAGAGTACCTTCAGAAGAGAGAAAATCATGAAAGATTGTGGATAGGTACTCCCCTCCTGAGTCTGAACGAAAAACACAAATAGCACTAGAAAATTGTGTATGAATCATGCGAGCAAAAGTCTGATATATAAAAATCAATTGAGAATGATGCTTCATGAAATAGACCCAAGCATATAGAGAGTAGTCATCAACAAATATAACATAGTGTTTATGACCACACTTCGAAACAAAAGAAGAAGGATCTCACACATCAGAGTGCACTGAATCAAAAGGATAACTAGAACAAGTAGTGCTCGAAGGGTATGAAAGTTGTATCTGTTTGCCTAGCTTGCAACCTTTACAATGAAAACCAGCATCTACAGTAACATGACCCAAAACACCCTACTGAGCCTCCTAGTAGATCCACTAGGCTGAAGATATCGTTGCTCAATATACTTCCATATCTCTTTAGCGGAATGGTGATGCTCATGGCTCATCCGAAGTGAAAGAACAACACTTAGAACCAGAGCTCCCATCACCTTAGCATCTGCCCTTTTCTAAACCTTCTTGGTGGCATCATTAGCCCTTCAATCTGGAGGATTATCGTTCAGATGATCCTCAAGACCGGTTGCCCTCACAACTGTCATAGCCGAGAAGGCCCATTTTCTGTAATTGGAACCATCTAGCTTGATATCAGTGGCCAAGAGGAGCTATCCTTTACCACGATAATAGAGAACAATAGAGGAACAACACCACTGTTGGGCAGCTGCAAAACCACAGTCTGGGAATGTTGGGCACTCTGATTTATGAAGCCTCGGAGATCAGGCTGGAGGTGGAGTATGGCACTCCACTTGTTCGAGAACCATGAAATAATCTACCGAGTATTCTATTGAAGAAGAATTCTTGAAATAACTTCCCATTACCTAGCTGCTTTTTGTTCAGTTGATTTTTTTCACAAGGAGTTACAGTAGTGTACACTGTCAGAGAAGAAGTTGTAGGCCGCTCTCGAGGAGGAGGAGGAAGCCAAGGTCAAGGCTGCCTCAGCCTCCGCCTCCGAGCCAGTGGTGGACGCGCATACCAAGCATAAACAGCAATGCCTGGTGATGGATCCAGCGGGGAGAGCTCGGGATGAAGCCGGCGGCAAGGAAGCTCCGGTGGGGAGAGCCCGGGATGAAGCCGGCGGCAAGGAAGCTCCGGCGGGGAGAGCCCGGGATGAAGCCGGCGGCAAGGAAGCTAGGGTTAGGGATTTGGCGTCGGCTCTGATACCATGTCAATGAGGAGTGTTTTCCCAAAATGTTCTATGACTTCATTGCACAGCACGGGAGCTCATATACAAACATGGGAGTGTCTATACAACATTCGACTGTTTTTGAGGACAAAAATAGTCAGATTTTGAACCGTTAGATGGAGATCCAACGCCCCTAGATCATTTTTTTTGGAGGGGGTCATTTTTTTTGGAGGGGGCTTGTATGGTTAGATCCGTTGGATGGAAATCTAACGCCTCAGATCAATCTGACTGTTTTTGTTCTGAAAAGTAATCGAATGTTATATAGCAATACTCTACAAACATATAGAATGAGTATGGGCCTCATCGGCCTAACTACTCTTAACACCACACACCTGCAAAACTGATTTCCGTTGACCTGAAAAAGCTCTGTTCGTTTGACACAACGCAGCTGCTGATTTACTAATTGCTTGTGAAATGTGATGTTCAGGATGAAGGGCTGAACATCATTTCTGAAGGTCTGGACACACTGAAAAATCTGGCAGAGGATATGAATGAGGTTTGTTGCAAATGCATGGTACTTCTTTATTGGTTAAGTTAGATTAATTCTCTGGTTAAGTTAGATTAATTCTCTGCTTGCATTAAGTCAAAGCTAAAATTATTCATGTAGCCTTAACACACTGCTGGCATTAAGAGCTAAAATTGTTCATGCAACTCTGCAGGAACTGGATAGGCAGGTCCCTTTGATGGATGAGATTGACTCTAAGGTTGACTTCAGTTTCTACACAATGCCTGTCATCCACATGACCTCATGTCAATAGTAGAAGTTTAAAAAATGCATATGCATAACTTTTGCAGGTGGATAAAGCTAATGCTGAGCTAAGAAAGACTAATGTCAGACTAAAAGAAACAGTCAACCAGGTGAGCAGTTGGTTTTGTTGAATCCTAAATTCCTGATTAACAACAGCTGCATTCCTGCGGCAGTGTGTTCTTAGTTTTGCTGACAAATCTGGGTGCTATGCAGTTTCGATCGACTAGGAACTTCACAATTGATATCATCTTGATTTGCATCATTCTTGGCATTGCTGCGTACCTCTACAAGTAAGTGTTCATCAGTTTTATCGATCACCGCATGTTAATTGCTTTTGCTGGTGCGTTCATCTGATTTGTTTCAAATCTGTATGCTTCCTTTTCTGATGCAGCATACTTTCTCAGTGAATCTTAAAACATGGTAACATCATCATCACCTGTGCAGGAACCATGTGCTAAAATTGTACTTATGAAATTCCTGTGTATCGTGTAAAAGGAGTAATTTTCTGTATGGCAATGAGCAAATAACAACTGTTATATTTGTTGAACAGAAAAGTGCTCGATTATATGATATTTTATCCACGACGGTAAGAGGCTTCGTCCAGAATGTGTTCTGTTTCGCAGGCATTACATGCATTTGTCAAGAAAAATTGTGCTCAAGCAGCTGAAATAATGATCGCACACAGGACTAGAATGGCAGACTACCTCAAACCACAAATTGCGAGGGCAATCTATTATAAATTCATTTAAATTAAACGTATACAACAATTGCCAACATCTTTGCCAAAGTCATGCCATCGACCAGGAGCACAACATAGTTTTGCAAGCAATCACAGCATGCCGGTTGAATCTATTTTCTACTTTTGCTAGATCCCAACAAACGTAAATAATTGACGAATGTTAATACAAGATTAGGAGAACATGCGTCAATTTGTCAAACAAGATACTCAGTAAACCAAAATTGAGTAGGCTGCAAGATAGCTGAGTTCTCATTGGTCACCGCATCTTGTAGTGCTGTGTTCTTGACACTTGGCATCTATGCCCATTTAGGGAGTATTTCAGCTTAATGTCAATGTCGCGAGGGTTCTTTTTGTTGGGTGTGACTGTCATAGTGCCCATCAAAGTTTCCCCCTCGCAGATAGTTATTACATCCTCAAGATATAGAACAGTTTGCTTCCAGTGAGTGGCTTTTGATCTGGGGCCTGCAAAGAGTAAATTTGTAGATGAGTTACCAAATTGCATGCAGAAAGGAAGTAGATAAATGTACTTTTTATGGTAAAAGTTGAGGAAGAACAAACCTGTTGAGAAGCCCATCATCTTATGGCATTTGGTGAATGACACGTTAAAGTAAGCAACAAGAGCATGGATGTAGTCATTTCGCTCTGCTATCAGCTTAAACGGTACAGTAAAGGATGCATCCCCAGGTGTCATTTTGGAAATATCCATCGTCTGAAATATATATTAATAGAAGAATTTAAGCTGAAATATCACTTAAACAAAAGATTACATAAGCAAATGTAACTTGATTTTAAAGCGTGCCATTACCTTCAATAACTGGCAGTTAGTGACAATCTGATTTGCATCCACAGTATCTACAAGTGGCTCCATCATTGCCTGTTTCTTGATACAGCTCATATCAAAGCCATACACATTATTCCAAACTGCAAGATAAAAAAATTATCAGAGAGAAATCTAAACATAATTTTCATTACTTCAAAAAACCAGGAAAAACTTCCTGAAACCCAGGCATGAAATTTCTAAAGCCAGTAGGACTCATGCAAACAGTCGTATACTCGTATGCACCACGCACAGCCGTACTCACATTCAATTTTGTCGTCTTTATATTCTGCATCTTCAATTGCAGTAAGATGTAAAGAGGCTTTGTCTGGTAGAACCACACCATCATCAGCCTGCATAGCAGTAGCACCAACATAAGATACAGTTCTCCAAAAGTTCAATTATTCCCAGCAAAGCACACACAACCAGTTCAGAATATTACTCAACCAAAGTTGCATTTTGTAATCACAAAATTGAAAAGAAAACTACAAAGTAGAAAGCACGCAATTAATCAATTATTTCCAGCAAAGCACACAACAGCAGTTCAGAGTATTAATACTCAACCAAAATTGCATTTTGTAATCACAAAATTGAAAAGAAAACTACGAAGTAGAAAGCACGCAATTAACCAAAAACATAGCATCCACCGCGAACAAAAATCTGAACATTTTAACTGTAAAGGATCACTTACAAGCCATTTATCACGTGCATATAGAACAGTGTTCAACATATTCTCGAAAAGGAGGAAATAGCCCATCCACTCTGAGATTATGACATCTACTTTTGGGACAGGAAGCTCAATTTCTTCAACTTTCCCTTTTATTACCGTTATGACTGCATAGAGGGTGACAATGTTAACCACAGATCATAGCAAAATAAGCATGATATATGATCAAATGACTATCATAGAATAAATAGTGAATTGAATGGCAGGAAATCACCATTAGAAAGTCCATTTACTTTCACAATTTCCTTTGCCATGTCCGCCATCTGAGAGCATTCGATCTGTGAATGAAAGAGCCGTTCAATATTGTAATAATGTAATACCAGAAAAAGGAAAAAAACGAACAGTGCAAAGGCCACACTGGGGACCTTGCGCAGTCTACAAAGGGAGCAATGGAGATAACAGAGGGGCAGCCCGGTCATTTCACAATAACCACAAAGTGAAACGGGGATAAGGCCGAGCACCTCACGGCCAGCAAAGAGTCAGCAAGGAGCATTGGAGTAGTAGTGTTAGTAGTAACCAGTAGTAGTAGGAGTGCTGTGTGGCTGGCAGTGCGTGGGTGAAGGTGTGAGATGTGCATGTGTAGTACTGGACAGTAGTAACGCACAGTGGCGACTGGAAGTTTCTAGTTGGGTTGTGCGTGTTTGTATGCTCTTTGCACAGTAGGTAGTAGGTAGAATAAGTAACCAGCGTAGCTAAATAGAATGATTAACTGAGGTAGGTAATTAATTATTATACCTGGTTTGTTAGGTGAGGTGGTTAATTAGCAGATGATTAATTAGTGTAGATGGTTAGAATAATGTAAGATTAAATTGAGAAAATTATGTTAAGGGAGATGAAGAAAGGTGAGGGAGGAAATCAAGCATGGCCAGATGAAGCCATTCGGCCAAATAGGAGGAGAGAGAGGAAAGAGAGAGCTCGGGTGGGGGAAAGAGAAGAAGGAAATGGGGAGGACCTGAGGCCATTCGGCCAAACCAAATAGAAGAGAGAAATAGAATAGAAAGAAAGGAAAAAAAGAGAAAAAAATGACGAATGAAATGTGGAATTTTAGCGCTGCACGCATCGAGCCCTTAACGTTGAGTGTCCAGTTTTGTCGGTATCGGGTATTGCACATAGTATCGATGCCGTCTATTTAAGTGCATATATTGCTACGATGTTTTGAATCTGGTTGAGTGCCTGTTGTTTAGGTGGGGACTCGGGAACGGTGCCATCCACACGTCGCTCCGCTCCGCTTGGTTAACAGGCAAGTGCATAGTAGTGTAGTAGACGATAATTATTGTATAATATGTGATGCTTACGCTTAATGATGTTGCATGATTAATGATGACAATGATGATGGAGCAGGGTGAACAATGATGCTTACCTGTTAATGATGAGATGGTTATAACAATGGTACGCATTCGCATCATGTGCACTCATGAGATGAGAATTGGGATCTACCGTGGGTGAATTCTGTAAGACCTACTTCGGTAGGCCTCCACGGGAGTAGAGAGACCCCGTGTCGACAAGGACGGGCCCACGATAGAGTGAACATCGACGGTGTTCACTCAGGCTATACCGGTATATGCAATGAGATAAGCAAATGAGCATATAGAGTAGTGTTGCATTGCACTAATGGTATGACAATGTTAAAACATGAGAACGATGTTATAAACATGATAATGACAAGGCTAGTTTTTTAGGTGATCCTAATTGACGGCATGCATGGAATGGGAGTAGTCATTTTGCACTACACTTATTAAATATCAGTTTAGCTAGTCACTTTGTGTTTATGTTTAATCTCTTGTTAAGTTGCTTCGGTTATTTCCCGGTTAGAGTATGTTTTTGAAAGGTTAAAGGTTGCATGGGACACAGTCAGTCTCCTTTTGCTTGAAGTGGAGAATGAGTTTCTCCTATCAGTACTGATTTCGTAAGATAAGTCTTTTGTGGCTCGCCATTTAGTTTATTATATTTGTGAGCCTGTGGCGGTGAGCCTCCATGGTCAAGGAGCCCAAAGTTCTGTTTATGTTATGTTTATTTGCAATATGAAATCAGTTGTCTTACTGCAATGATTATATATATGTGTGTTGATGGCGCCCTGTTGGTAGTCATATAAACGGAGGTGTTGCCAAAATTTTATTGGCAGCGCTCATTTGAGATGGTAAGTGCGTAGTGGTAGCATCCTGGGCTCAAAGAGGGCTGAGGTGTTACAAATATATTAGAAAAAGGAAAGTGGTAGAAGTATAGACAAAATGACAGAAAGAAGTGGTCAATAAGCCCAGAGTAAAATGAAATAATTTCCTGAACACCCGAAAGACCGAAATCATAAATTTAATAGGAATAATACAGGATATAATAACAGTGCTGATAGACAATGAACAGATCCTTCGTATGCACTTTTTGAAATGGACATCCAAGGAAATAAAGAACACAACAACATCAGGGAAAACATGCAGGCTTCATCTTGAAAAAATTGGTTTCTAGCTGCTGCGGTCATCACCAGATGAACAAATTTTGTGTACTTTCTCATGCTTCTAAATTATATGGATAGGTCATATCTCATATGAGAGGTGAACTATATTTTTATCTCGTATCATAGATAGCTGAGGACAAACAATTGCATGCCAAACTAGGTTTGTTCCATAGTCCATACTTCCACCAAATAGTTAAGCTGCCAATGGCTTAACAGTCTTATAATGAAAAAAAGACGCATCCATTAAAATAGCTTACTGAGGATAGATAAACTACCGTAATCTCATAATCTTGAAATGAAAACATGAACAAAAGTTAGCCAACTAACCGCATAGACATGCTTAGCTCCTGCCTTTGCACAGAAGAGTGAGAGGATTCCAGTCCCAGCACCGACATCAAGGACTATTTTGTCCTTGAAAAGAAAGCCATTCTGGGTGATAACATTTTGATATGATCTTGTCCGAACAACATCTTTTAGCATTTCCTGCGATCAATAGAAGAAAAATAATTGGCATCACCACTATATTTGGTAGGCTTATCTAAAGTGATATAAGTCTGAATATCTGCCTAAACTAAAACAAGGACTATTACACCACTATCTACAAACTAAATGAGCGCATGCAAATTCAAAGCATGACCAAGCAGAAGAATCAGAGAGAGAGAGAGAGAGAGAGAGAGGTCCAATCGAAATATCAGATGAGAAACTGATTGCTTGTGAATTGTGATGCTATTAAGCCACCATAAGTATGGTTTCTTTGAGAAACACTTACTTCATGAATACCTGCAAAACAAAGAACAAGGGAAAAGCATGAGTACATATTAAACTTAAGAACACAGAAGGTACAATTTAAACTGCTCATGGAAATATAATGCTGCAAAAAGACGACGACATACAGAAGGCATAATACAACTAAATAACATCGTCAATTCAAGAGGAACTAAAAAACTTAAAAGTAGAAGCAAAATCTCAAGGCCAACAACTCGGATGATGAACAGATAAAATTTTCTATGATTCAGTGTTAATGATGCTTACCAGTGTGAAACACCGTAAAGATAGTAATAGTAACAAAAAAAAGAAGCTGCGCGAGTGCACAAGACTTCAAAAGATCACCATCCATACCACTAGAACACCCCTAGACTCTATTCAACAGGGGAAAAACTGGGCCTTTTCTTAGTCAAATAACATCACACTGTACCACATCGCAAAAAACAAAGTTTTAGCATGCCAAACAACAAAGCTCGGGGGACAAAAGGAGAACCAATCTTGAATAGCCACCGCATGGATGTATGGAACCACTCGAGATTTTGTTTTGCTAACAAAGCAACCAAATGGCAAGTAGAAAGGACCAACTTCTACCACAGGTTCACTATAATACCCAAGGACAAATTTTTTAATTACAATTGATGACCACAAGTTCACAACTTGACCAAGGTCAAATTTTAAGCAGAGCAACAACCTACTGTCAATTTTCTAATACTTAACAAACAGCATCAAATATCTGGAGAAGCAAAAAAAAGGCCACACATTACAAAACCAACTAAATGCCAATCTTTCAAAGCAATAACCAATTTAACCTCTAATTCATGCACCTTAATTACCGATCAAAAATCACGTTTTTACCACTCATCGTGTTATATACAATGAAATTTTAACCATGGTTCCAGCAGAGGGAAATCCTTGAATTCTGTTACACTCATTCTGTTAAATGCTGCACTAAACACGCAAAAGATCAATCTTTGACAGCTTCGCTATTAGCACCAGCAAAAATATAAACAAATCTAATTTACGCACTGATTACCAACAAAAGGTTGCATATTACCACTCATTCTGTTATATATGATGAAAAATTAACCGCACAAAAATCAATTTTTTGTAGCTACACTCACAGCACCAGCAAAAATCTAAAACCTTCACCCAAACTAATACTGCAGATGAAAACTAATTACCACTAAAAGCACACTGCAGACAAGTCCTCCCCACATGAAAACTAATTACCACTAAAACCAATTTTTTTCCCAACAAATCCAACAAGACGCACAAATCTAGCACTCCCTTCGCTCCACAAACTAGCCCAAGGTCGATGTTTTCTGGTACTACATGCTAACAGAGACAGCACCCAAATCTGCGAAAAAGACAGCGTCTTTGTGAATCGGATCGGGCGCACGTACCGAAGTGGGAGTAGGAATCGAAGTAGTAGTCGGCGCTGGTCTTATCGCTGCCGATCACCTCCTCCTCCGCCCCCTGCCCTTCCTCGTCCCCCTCCGCGCCGGGGTTCTCCTCCACCTCCATCCCCACCTCCTCGTCGGCGTCCGCGAACCTCAGCCTCGACGCCGTCGCCTCCGCCAGCCCGCCGTTCGCGTCGCGGCTGCCGCCCTTCCGCCGATCCATCTCTACCTCGCTCGGGGGCTCGCTTGCTCTGCCGCGCCGCAAAGCGCGAGCTAGGGTTTTGGGAGTTATCCTCTGCTCTGGACTGCGACCGCAAAGACGGGGAATATTTAATCCTATGCCACTCTGCTAGGCGCGGAGATTTTATAGCCACCGTGGCATAAATATCGGTTCAGCTAGACAACACGTAAAAGCATACATTTAAGGATTAATCCGTCGATATTTCACTGATAAACATGTTTTCTTATATGCATAACTTTACAGTATCAAATTCTCAATTACTCATAAAAGACTAGAACACGGAGTTAGTCAGAGTTGTAGTCTGCCTTGCCTTGTTCGTGTGCCTCCTTAAAATTCGGTAAAAAAAAATCATTGGTTAATACATATTTAGAAAATAAATTCTTCTGTGGAAATGTTCGTAGTGAATTTAAAAATGAGTTGATGTATAGAGAATAAAAGTTACTGCTGTGTTCTTTGGCAAAATACTGCTGACCTTCATAAAATACAAAAGGTATGCGTCTTGTATTATCATGACAAGAAACACCAATCTACAGAAGATAAAAAACATATATTTGGAATCTCGGAGTTATCCTCTGCTCTGGACTGCGACCGTACATTGCTGAAAGCAACAAAAGGACCGCCAATTATGCAATTCACATGAAAGTCGCTGAAAGAAATTTACTATAAATGAGATGCAGAATAAGAGTGACATTTTGGTCTCTCTAGTCTTATGTTTGGTCGGTCTGAACTTGAATAACAGGCTATGAAGGATAAAAAACTCTTTTACTGCTTGATATATAGTAAAGAAGAAAAAATGGCGCAAAAGTAATAGCTCTCTATGTCTCACTTATCATAATATTAACCTCATCTTTCATTGGATACCATCATTGGGCAATAGAAGCTGGGTCTGTTTTTTTCGGCTTCTAAAAGCTACTTTTCGACTTTTCTATATTAATTAGCTTTTAAATAAAGTATCTTTTTAAGATAGGGTTTACTAGTTAATTGTAGTACATACTGTATCAACTTCATTCATATCAGCAAAAACCACACGTGAGTTTCTGTTACTCGCACAAACATATGCTCAAGTATAAGTTCTTTTGCACGCCAATTGAACGGCATATGCTCAAGAATACTTAATATCACTGCACAAAAAACAAGCATCCATTGTGGGCATATGTACTTTATGCTAGATTCAAATTGTAGATCTGTTAGAGGAGCAAACCGAAGTGAGAGTGACAGGATTATGATAGAGCATACCAAATAAGATGTTTTGTCTGTCGCAAAAGTGATAGGAGTGCTTGCAGTAGTTACCACTTGTGCTACTGCTAACAACAACAACGTTGCTGGATATGATATCTCGATTGTACTTATAAGTTAGAGCTGCAAGTAGACAGCAGACAACAACATTTAATAAAACAGCTCAGTATTTTGAGACTATCTTTAATGTTCAAGCACCTTTGTTTTTGCAGCCATCATATGCCTTCTGACTGATGGCTGTATTTCACATAGAAATTTTCACTGAATTATACTAAGAAATACATATCAATACTTGACAAATGCCTGCATCATAAAGTTGTATAGACTATAGAGATTATGGATTCCTTTTCTCTGGTTCTTTATTAACTATTTTAGGTTGTACTCTTTTCTTGTTAGTTGGTTCTGTGGTTATGAAAGAACTGTAGAGAAGAATTCTTTTGCATTGTAGTTCCTAGAAATCATTGTGCACACTTTCTTTGATTTATTTGGTTGCTTGTTCCCTGCGCTGGACGATTACAACAATTTTTGTTTGGGTTTTGAAACATGGAAAAAATTCTACATTGGTAAGCTCTGTTGTTTGTTAGCCACTAGGTTGATTTAGACTAGCCTCACTTGGGTTATCAGGATTCCTTTTGATGTCCATTGATTGCCAAGGCAAACAAGAATAGAGGGATGTTTATAGAAGATGTTTTTGTGGCTTTTGCTGGTTGTTATCTGACTGAAGTTTTCTTTGTATGATTAGGTTACTGCCTTACTGGTACAGATTGAATTTATGTCAAATACCCTCATTTCTTTCTGTACCAAAGGAAACAAGAGCATAGGAAACCTGATGAAACATTGAAGAAGTTTTAATACTCTCATCCTCCTTCCCTCTTCCCTAACTCAAGGAAAAAAAAGGGAAAAAGATTGCTCCCTCTCCCCCAAATCAAACAAAAAAAAGGGGAAAAGATTGCTTAGCCCTGAAATAGTTCCTGAGACACTCATTGACTCTGTTCTTGGGAAGTCAGAGCACAAAGCGATATTGCACATGCCCACATTTGCAGGAAATACGATGTTAGGCCAACTACTGTCATTCAAAAAAAAATTGAGAATTGTCTTACATAGAAGTTTTTCTAATTCTTGAACCACATTCCACAGGTCATTCTTAGCTCCTTACGACGATATTAAACTAATCTATTTTCGTTCTTTATCTTATTTATTAGGGGAGAGTGAATTCCTCTGATGTGTTTGGGGTGAAAAACTCTGATTTGGTCCCAGGAAAATATGAAGGTGAAGATTGAATACATTCTGTTCTTTGCAGTATGTTTCTTATTATTTGGCTTTGTGAACCTGAGCATATCCATGGGCTCTAGGTGGGTTGAAGCTATGGGAAGGTTCGTTAGACTTGGTGAAGACCCTAAATTCAGACAACAAAGATAATCAATTGCTTGTAGAAGGCAAATGTGTACTACTTTCTCTAAGGTGATATGTCTTGTTAATATTTCATGTACAAATGGAACTTCTATTAAATAGTTAGATCTTGGTTCTACTGAAATGACTAAGCCCAGGTTTTCTAGGTGCAATCTCTCTGTCTCCAACTAATCACGGACTGTAGTACGATATCTAAATAACTAAGTACTTCAAGTCTTCAACAAAATTGTTGAAACAAATAGTTGTGAGCTAAGAAAATGATGTATTCAACTAGCTTCTTACATTATCTATCTTTGTGGTTCTCTAGTTAGGATGTGGACATGGCCTCCCTGGCATCTTTGCAGGTCTTAAGGTATTGATCTATTCCCCTGTGGCATTTTTTAAATAATTCCTCAACTATATTGCTTTCTCAAAAGCTCAAACTGGCAGGGTGCTGGTCTAATTCACTTCCAAGATTTCAATGCTGAGGTCTTTAGGTGCCTCACCATACCAAATGTAAAAGTAAATCTTTTCAAGGAATCATCTCAAGGAACAATTACATCTAGAAGTGTTGGTTTTTTGCTGGTGACTGGAGTGAAATTGACAAGCTGCTGCTTTTCGGAGATGCTGACCAGGACAAAACAACCAACAGTCATACAGACAATGAAGGCTATAATGACTACGATATCATCCTGATGGCTGAAACTGTCTATGCATTACCTTCACTTCCTAATCTCTACAGGCTCATTAAGAAGGTCAGCATCCAAAATCTTCTTTTTGCTGTTCTTTCTTTATTTTACTCCAGTTTGCTAAATATTTATTGTTGCTTACATACCAAAAACCTTTTACAGTGCCTACACTACCCTGTTGGTGTAGTTTACATGGCGGGGAAAAACATTACCCTGTTGGTCATAGTGCGTCCTGTTGACCTCACTGGCTGAACATCATATATTCAGATTTGATACGTAATGGGCGAATAATTGCTAGTATTTTTAAGTACCCTTTTATTAATTTGTGGGAACAATTTTGATTTGAATTTACCATCTCTTCATGGCGATAGAGGGTGTGGAAAGCAGTAGATTTTGCTTATGGGACCAGCACTAAGGATGCATCCTTTTCAGCTTTACTTCAACTTGTTCACTGTTATACGGAAAGCTCACCAGTAGGTCTAGGATGCTTCATCTAGTCTTGGAAGGCATGTGCAGTATCTTGAGTTATGGTTTTGGTCAGAACTTGGGATGTTATTCATAATAGATACTGCTGTATGTTCGGGTTCGTTCTAGTCTTAGTTTTCATAGCACAACAGAACACCATAGCTAAGTCCATTTGGGCTAAGATCATACATACCCACATCTAACGAAACACTAGCCAATGCATTTGATACTGGCGTCGATTTTATAAGACTAGGTAAGTGCAATGTCCAGATGTGGTTTTACCTTTTTTTGTGCAGAAGCACTTAGAGAGCTGTATGATTTCAGTTAGCCCATTGCAATGCCAATTAAGAACAAAGGGGTACCTGCTTAGCAAATAGTACTATTAGTTATGAGTATTTCTGTAAAAGTAGTCTTTGAAATACTTGATTGTTGTAGACTGGTTGTCGTTGGTGACTGTGGCAGCATGCATTTAGCTCTTCGCAAAACTTTCTGTTTCATTGGTTGAATACCCAATTCGGAAGCTGGGAGCCTTCCATGTTTCCGAAAAAAGGCCCAATTTGTTCCATGCGGCTAAAGAAATGTTCATGCCAAAATATTATGATCTTCCCCAAATTGATTGAGCATCTAGTTCTTTATTTGTTAATATGACTTATCCATCTTCATCTATAGGTTATATTCATCTCACTTATTTTCATGTGGACAATTCTTGCTGTCAGAATCAGCTAAATATTGTCGATACTTTATACAGAAAATATGGCATTTAATCAGAGTTTTCTTGTCAGTGTTCTGAAGTTCAAATATGGCGATTGTGTATGGTACCACAGTATTGCTTATAATGAACTATTGGACAGACAGAATTTGTTGACAAATGCATTGATTGCCATAAGGTGCAACTTGAGCAGGGTTTTTATTTTCGGTCCTAGCCTTTTAGGGAGTGCAATTTTGGGGTTTTCCCCAATTTATTTTCAGAATACTAGTTGACAAAAGGAAAAATGAGGTGATTATAGGCTGTTGATGTACCTCTCCATAATGTTCCCATCAGTATTGGACCAATTATCGTACTAATGCTAGAAATCATCTAGGACTTGCACATGCAACCAAGCAGCTACTGCATATAGTTCCTGTCGTAGAATAGCACATTCCACTTCTATTTCAATGTTCAATCTTCGGCTGCCAGACAAATATTTCTTTCTTCTTTTTGCCCATTTCACCCACACTTTGCATCCTCTGTTTGACTGATGCAGGAAAAGCTCTACGAATGGATCTTGAGGCTGCATGAAAATGGATTGAGACTGACAGTTGCTGATATAGCCTCCCACATCCAGGTTTGCAGCAGTCCTCTTTCTGAACTTGGATAAATTGCCATTTTATGCATCATAGTTGCTCCTGAATGAGGCTCCAAGTTGCTATCTTGCTGTGCAATGAACAATGGTGTATGATAAATAAGACGAGCTTACCATCCTTGCACACTTAACTCTGATCCCATGCACTGTTTGTTTTGTTTGCTGTTTTATACCTATCTAGCCGTAGCCTCGTCACATACAATTTACATCATTTCTTATCTTTTGCACTATTCTAGCCAAAGACTGATAATTTATGTTTATGATTTTGTAGGACCGAACGGAACAGAGGGGTGAATAGTGTCGCCTATAATTTCTCTCAAGTATTCTTAATCCTATTCTCCAATAGCTACAGAGTTACTGAGAATTGAATCCATAGCTAAAATTTCAAGTCAAATCGACCAAGAAATCAACATTTGACAAAATCCAATGCGTAGAGGTCTAACCTCTAACCAGAGGGCGGTTTGACCGTCGTGAACAGTAAAATCAGACAATGAAACAGTAATTTCAGCACTGTTTATGAAACTTAAAATACACATAACCTTTGATCCAATCATCGAAAAGACGTGAAACTTTGTACACATCATGCTCAAGGTCTCAGGAAACTATTCCATCCATGGATCACAAAAACCTATGTCAAAATTCAGACCTTTTTGAGATTTAAGTAAAATTACACCAAAACCGATCAAAAACTAAAATCGATGATCAAGACTTACTCGTGAACAGAGAATAGCCAAGATGATTTTGGATATACTCCAACATGTCACAACAAATAAGAACACAAAAGAAATCATTTCAAAAACCCCCCGATCAAGAAATCATTTGGAAGATAAAAAATAAGCAAAAAACAAGTTTTTTGATAAAGTTGCTACCAAAATGGCTAGATGGGTGGAGATTGATTCTCAGAGGTTATCTTTATCTCATACACATCCTTGGCATAGCAAGATTAAAAAAGGATGAGGAAAAGGAAAAACCAACCAAATCAAGAGCAAATCAATCAAGACAAGAGATAGTCATGAAGATGGTCAAAGATTGATTTTATTGCTGCTTGAGGAGAAAAGTTTTACAGTCATTCCACCTTAGAGAACAGAGAGTACACTAAACGATTAACTCCCAACCCTAACTCTAAACAAGAGAGCACAAGAGAGGAATGTTGAATGGTTGATCACAAGTCTCCATCTAAACACCTTAAATAGATGGGCTAGTCAGTCACAACTCTTAGTGAATACTATCCACTTAGCACAATGAGGGAAACCTAGTAACCCCACACAGACGGGTTTTAACCCACACATCACACTTATACTAGTTAGAGACCCGTGCGTTGCAACGGAGTCATAAAAATAATAAGACGGAACTTATTGTCTGGCCAACTTCACACATCAAACATTGGAGAGCAAGCGACAGAGAGAATGGTGGCCAGAATGCGCGAGGAGATGGGAAAAGTGGAGGGGGTGGATGGTTGTATCCTGAGAGAGAGAGGAGGAGAGAGACGAATGGTCCAGATCAAATCGGATGGCTGAGAAGAGAGGAGTGAGGACAGACCAACCACCAACTCCTTTTATAATAGTAAAGATATATACACTTTTCAAAGCACATAAGTTCGAATCCGTTAAGTTCTAAACTTTAATCCATCGTAATCATATCAATTTCTCCATAACATAAATCGTCTTTCCAAGCACCGCTCACGCGCCGTGATTTTCTTCCAAAGTCGTTTCCGGTATTTTGGTCAAACTACCAAAATATCCTTACTTGACCCGGTCATCTCTTTTCATTATAAGCAATCGTAATGCTTGCCACGTGTAGGTGCACCACTGGTTTGCCACACGTCGGTAAGTCTGTCTGTTCCGGTTCCACCGGGCCACACCTCACTTGCACCGACTAAACCACATGGTGCAACCCTGCCGTTTGAACTTTTCTTCAATATTTCTCATCTTTCTCATGTCATGTTTGAACTCACCGTCTCACCTGGCATCCTCAATCGTTCTGAGCCTTGGTTTCTCCATGAGCATAGCCCCGATCCTCGTCGTTGATCACGGTTGACTCCAAGTAACCCTGCATATTTAAAAGACAAAAAAATCGTTTTCGGATACAAGCCATTCACAATTTGGTCTATATTAGTAGCAACATGTCTCATACAATATATATCCACCAAAACCCGTTCCGCGGCTCAAAATTGAAGAACTAAAAATCTAGCCAAAAATCCTCATATCAGTCGGTCTGACCGCTTGGGTCAGACCGCTGATACTACGCGGTTAGACCGTAAATCCGCAGTTGAACGGCTACCTGCTGAGTGCATGCATTCAATTTCATGAATGGCCGAACAGTGCGTGCATGGCTCCATCATTGAACCTCACCTTATTAATGCTACAACGTGCATGCAAGAGAAGCTCAGGACATCCTTTTAATTAAATAATCCAGGTCAGCATGCATGGCTTTTCAACAGTAGTCAACAGCATGCATCAACTCAACTGCCAACAGCATCAATGCACTCGCCGGTTGGACCATCCGCAGTACCGGTCCGATCGCCTCATCTGCGCCGGTCAGACCCGCCCAACAAGCTGCTGTATAAACTGTCCAGATTTTATCAAAAACTAGCAAATTCAAATTTCAACATTCCAAATTAGCAATGATTCATCGCAACATAATCTAGGACCCTTTTGTATGATATATTTTTTTGTTTGTCTAGCATGATATTCAGTATGGAGGTGAGGTGATAATCCGTCGGCCTCTCTACGATCACAACATGCAAGCCAAAGCACTCAAAATACAGTGCATATGCCCAACACAAGCAACCAGCAACCATCGCCGAGCTTATTTGCGCCAGGAAATCCAGGGCTGACGCAGTCCAAGAACTCAGAAGTGTAGCTGGCAAAACACTGAAAGGAATAAACAGTACTGTTCCCTCTCTTACGATGCCTTCTGTTGTTACAACTTACCACCTATTACTTTGCCAAGAGTCCCTGGAAGGTAGTAGTATCAGTACAAGGTTTCTAATTTTTCTCCTTTTTTTTCGCAAACTCTACCCTACCCTGCACATTCACACAAAAAGAAAAAGCATGACAAATGCTCATTGATCATACACGACACTGTCCAAGCTACTAGCAAGCCCCAGCATGCAAGTCCAAAAGAGAGTTCTTACAATGGATAATCACAAGTAACCCTACCTGAACAGCTTGGCCTCATTGAAGGCGGATTGCCAGCATGCATGGAGCTGTAATAATATTGAGTACTGAAGAGACCACAAACCAGCAGCAGCAGCAGGACCGCCGGATGAATGGCATTGCCATGCAGCTACGGGGGTGTTCTTTTTTTTGCTGCGGTTTATGGTTTTTAGCTGAAATTTTTGAATTTTAGCTGTTTACGGTACAAATTACGGAGAGACTGATACTCACTTACGATTTTAGCTGGTACAGATGTTAGGCTTTTAACGTGTACTACGTTTAAATTATAAACCCCATCTTGAGAAAATACTCTATTTGAAAGTTAGGTATTGTAGCAAAAGTCATAAGCCGCCCGACTTATGCCCAGCCGAACAGGCCCCATGCTCTGTTGTCTGTATACCATCATCAATTGCATCCACATGGTCAGGGTTAAAATGGCGAGCAAATGAGCAATGTACTACAGATTAAAGAGACAAGGCACATTTGTATCTCTGGGGTCCTCGCATGGCCGTATCACAGTGTGAGGGGATTTCAGTTCAATCGCTGTGCATCCTAGCAATCCCCGTTGAAAGGAAGGAACTTCACCAGACCTAAAACTGTTATCGTAGCTAGTATCGTCCGAACATAAGGTACACAATGCGAGTCCTGAGGCCATACGCCAACGGGCAAGTGCAATAATCACAAAGCTGAAGTTTCACAGATCAGGTAGTGCTCCCTCCACGTCACAAAAAACGGGTTATTTTAGACATCGACATGGTCCTCAAAATACAGCTTTTACCGATAATTATCATTATAATATATTTGTAAGACTCAATAAAATCTTAATACTTTGAAAGTACTTTTTATTTAAAAAGATATCGATAGCTAAAGTTTTTAAAATTTAACTGCACATATTGTAAAATTACTTGTTTTTGTGAACGGCGAGACTATTAATGCGTTGGGCACCTTAGTCAGGGCTGGCTAGCTACTATCAATCTATGGTTCTCTCAGGTCAGCTATATGAGCACACGACGGTCAGATAAACGGTGACATTTAAGGTGGAGGACAGGTTGCCCGACATGGGAGCTGAATCAGCTGATCCAATACAGTGGCCACGACCCAGCCAAAATGGAATCGAATGGAACTGCAAAGCAACTATATGAGTAGTGTATGCACCTACGTTAGATGGCTGCAGTATACGTACACACCTTTTCGTACGAATATAAACATTTTAATTTCCATGTCTCCTCTCTAGGTCGTAGGATGTGATAAGCTGTCGGAATTAAGGATATTTTTCTTCGACGGTTTTCTTTATTTTCCTGACGGTTTTAAGCCGTCGCGAAATCTGGTAATGGTTTCATGGAAAAGTTATCATTGTTATTGATATCTCAGATGATTCATGTCCTTGCCGCGCCATTCAAAGCCTGCTGGGACCTCTTGCGTCAATAACAAAGATAAAATATATGTAACGAGGCTTGTTTTGAACGGATGAATATTTCTTTGTATTAGCTGAATGTCCATAATTTGCTATGGATAAAAAAAATTAAATTATTTAGCACATCGAGTTAACATTGTCAGGATCGGTCTATCCGGTCCACACCATCGGCTTGCCTTCGTGCTCAGCCATGTCGTGCCTAAGTAACATATGCTCTGCCGTAGGTAGAGACGTACGTTCTGGCGCGGGGTGACTCTGGTGGTGACATGGGTGTGGCAGGGGCGTGGGCGGTGGCGATGGTGCTGGGGTTTGGGAGCAGTAGGAGGGGGTGTACTATTTGGTGGTGAAGCGGCCTAGGGACGCACCACGCTGGGTGATGAAGGCTTTGTATGAGAGGATTAGTTGCGAAGAGAAACCAGGGAGGAGAATGCGAGTGAAATAGCTGGTCCACCTGGCGACGCGTTTTTTTCTGTGAGAAGAGGAGAATAGGCAGATGAATTACCACCATTAACTTCTTTTTAAGATAGTGTTTATTTGGGGTTCAAAAGCTTAGACTTAAGGTTTTTTTGACACTATGTAATGTGTTTTTTCAGCATAATCAAAATTTTAAAATTTTAAAAATAAAAAATTATATCATCACACACAATACAAAGAAATAAGCAGAAAAAGTATAGACAAAAAGCCCAAAAAAACAAAAAAGCAAAAAAGAAAGACGAAATTAAGAAGCTAGAAAACATCCGCGAGAAGCTACAAGCACAAGCTAAATGAGCGGGGAGATATGTAGAATTTATGTAGAATTCTTGTGCTAAACAATTCCGGGATATTTCTCGTCGTACCATCAATCTGTCATACATATCTGAAACAATACATCGACTAGATATGTATCATGCAGAGATGTGATCACCACAATTTATCCCCAACATCACAATCCTACAACACGCATGCAGCACGCGCCCTCTGAATTTATTCCTCGATCGATATCGATCGCCATGAACGATCGATGTGCCTAGCTCGCTAGCTTCCTCATTGCTTCCTGTGCACGACAGCCGGCGGCGGCACGGGGTAGCGGTGGACGCAGCCGTTCCAGGGGTTGTCGGCGTCGGGCGCGGCGTCGCGGAGCGCGCGCCAGACGGCGCTGCAGGCCTTGAAGCCGGTGCCGAAGGCGAGCATCCAGAGGCGGTCGCCGGCGCGGACGCGGCGCTTGGCCTCGAAGTAGGCGAGCTCGTAGAAGACGAGGCTGCTCGAGGTGTTGCCGAACCGGTGCAGCGTGGCGCGCGCCGGCTCCACGACGGAGGGGCCGAACCCCATCAGCTTCGCCACCGTGTCGATCACCGCCTTCCCGCCCGAGTGGATGCATATGTGCTCGAACGCGCGCTGGAAGTCCGGCACCGCCACCGCCGCCGCCTTCGGGTTCCCGGCGCCGTACGCGCGCGCCACGCGGTACACGTACCTGCATGCAGTTCATCCATATATAGCATCCCGCCGGCGAGATCGCGTCATTGAATTTGAAGGTGAGATGCATGCGTGAGAATTTGTAAATTTACATATAGTACAAATCTTTTTTGAACTTTTATGGCCTTAAAAATATTTTTTCAAAAAAACATTGCCTGAAATTTATTCTGATGGGTTTTTTTGTGAAGAAAATAAAAAGACTCGGTATTGTCAGTCCATCTCATTATTATAAAATCGCTTTATTTCGGGTCTCCATCTAATATATTCATGTTTCATTAAGATTTCATAGTTTTGCTCTGAAGATACTGAGTGGCGTGTTATATTTAGCATAGAAAATCTCAAGTACTTAGCACGAAGTTATGCTCACATATATTGAAACCTAAAGTCAAGCTCATATTTACGTGGAAAAAAAAAGACTGAACTGTTTGTACCACTCAAGAAGTGAAGGAAAGGCGCGACAACAATCTTATCTGATAGTGAAAACCAACCTCTTTTTAAAACTTGAAAACCATTTTAATTTTATCACCAAATTAAGCAACAGAAAAAAATCCCCTTAAAATTTTGAAGGTAGTTCTTTATTTAGCAAACATCAATGTGAAAATTCAAGTTCAAATCCTGTTTGTGTTGGGAAAACGAAAAAAAAAAGAAATATTCTGTTTCATTTTATCCTGGCTCACTTTTTTTATTTATTTTAAGCTTAATCATAAGGGACAACATAATACTCATCTATAGGCTATCACTACTACAAAAAGCCTAATACTAGACGCCAAATCACAGACGGTTTGACAAAACCGTCTGTGACCAACACTAACACAGACGGTTTTAATTTGGACACCGTCTGTGTTGATGACGTCGAAGAAAACGAGTATCACAAACGGTTCTTATCGATGAACCGTCTGTGATATTCCAGTATCACAGACGATTTTAATTAAAAACCGTCTGTGATAATCCGGAATTATCACAGACGGTTTTTTATTAAAAACCGTCTGTGATATGTTTCCCGCCTTGCAATTCTCTAAAATTTCATAATTTTCCGCCTGAGTCCGAGTAGGATTCAGTTTTGAGACACCTTCAGTAAAACGGACATAACTTTTGCATACGGTGTCCGTTTTCGATGTTCTTGTACTCGTTGGAAAGCTAACGACGAGCCCGATCCAAAAAAATAACGACTGGCTTAAGCTAGTCACCCTCCAAGACCCCCGAAATCGGTCATATTTGGACCTAAACCTGCATCGCAAGTTTTTGATGTCTGTTTTTGCCCTTTTTCTTGGTCTTCCTTTCGGAATTTGGATTTTGTTTCAACTGCAAAGTTGTAGATCTCGTCGAAACCTTTCAAATGAGTATATATAAGCCATATAAAACTTTGCTATTTTATCATTTCAGACTAGTTGTTTATATTGCATCGGTATATAAAATTTTGTGCTCTAATTCTATGACGGTTCTAGCTATAGAACCGTCTGTGATATGCATTCATCACAGACGGTTCTAGCCATAGAACCGTCTGTGATAATCTGACCGTTGGGCCGTCGATCCTCCTTAACCCAATTCTAACCAATAGCAATCCAGCAATCCTCACCCCACGGATCGTAGCTCCGCCTCTTCGTCCCCTATAAATAATTCTAGATTGACCACACTGTTCTCCTCCTTGCTATGTTCTCCTCCTCTGTGATATTCTCTTCCTCTTTGTTGTTCTCCTCCTCTTTGCTTTCTCCTCCTTTGTGATATTCTCTTCCTCTTTGTTGTTCTCCTCCTCTTTGTTGTTCTCCTTCTCCTCTTCCTCCTCCTCCTCCTTGACCCATACCATAATAGCCCCACGAAACAGATGATGCACAAGGCAGTGCTCAATCAACACCGATGATGGTGAGCATCAAAGACATCCAGCTCGTGCGCTGCATCAGGTATCACCTATCACAGACGGTTTTTACTTATAAACCGTCTGTGATTATCAGCTATCACAGACGATTTTTAGTGAAAACCGTCTGTGATATTTACACCACAGACGGTTCGAAAACCGTCTGTGATAACCTTCGATTATCACTGACCCATAAATTCGCATTTGCGAAAAACCGTCTGTGATGATGTTTTTGAACCGTCTGTAATAGGATTTTCTGTAGTAGTGTATCTCGGTTTCTTTTTTTTTTTTGGATTTTTTCATGTCAATTTGGTGCTCAAATTAAAAAAAGTCTTCAATGTTAAAAGGATAATAATTTTTACTGGATACACCCCATAATTTAATCTGCTCAATCAAGAACAACCACTCCTGATACCTTCATAATCCTACACCTCCTCACAATTTTTATCTAAGCCAGAGGTCATATTAAACAATTCAGTTACTTCTGAAAAGCATATGCAGGCCCTGTTCTTTTCAGCTTCTAAAAGCTGCTTTTCGGCTTTTCTACAGTAACTAGCTTTTAAATAGAGTATTTTTTTCAAGATAGGGTCTACTAGTTAATTGTAGTACATACTTTACTGACTTCATTTATATCGGTAAAAACTACACGTGAATTTCTGTTACTCTGTAATCTCTCATACAAACAGCCTAAAAGTCACAAGTCGCAGCCAAAAGTCATAAGCCGCAGCAAAAAAAAAAACAGGTCCGCAGTAGAGCATGTGTAGAAATTATTACTCATGCAAGAGCATTACTGTCAATAATTCGGTGTAAAGTTATTTATCTAGCTGCAGTAATATCAGAGTAGTAATGTTACTGGCGTCTGAAATCTGGATAGTGCAGTAACAGTAAATGACCCGGCAGAACTGAAGCATCTCGACAGATAGCTCAAATCTTCAATTATACTATACGTACGGACATGTATAGATGTATAAATACGTAGAAAGTACGCACTTGAGCAGCTCGGAGACGGGGAGCACGTGCGGCGCGAGCGTGGCGATGTGCTGCCGGAGCCCGGCGCCGGCGACGCGCACGAGGTCCTTGGTGAGCGCGACGCCGACGTTGCCCTCCTCGTCCTCCATCTGCACGGCGGCGTTGTAGGCGGCGTCGTCGGCGCCGTGGTGCGTGCGCAGCGTGCGCACCAGCTCGTACTTGGCGTCGGCGCGGCGCGCCGGCACGTCGGTGACGAGCGCCGCAGCGCTGCCGACCCGGAAGATGCAGTTGGTCACCAGCATGTGCTTGTTCTCCCCGAAGTACCAGTTGAGGCTCGTGTTCTCCGTCACCACCACAAGCGCATACCCCGGCCGGCGCTGCCCGCGCAACGCGCGCGCCGCCATGTCGATGCCCACCGTGCCCGCGCTGCACCCCATCCCGGCGAAGCTGTACGACTTGATCCCGGGGGCCATCTTGAACCGGCGCACGATCATGGATGCCAGCGACGGCACCGGCGAGTACATGGAGCAGGCGACGACGAGGACGCTGACGTCGCGCGGGGAGACGTTGGACTTGGCGAGCAGGTGTGACACGACGGCGAAGAGCCCCTCCTCGGCCTCCTGGACGGCGAAGGCCAGCGTCTTCTCGAAGGCGCCGGAGAAGATGAACGGCGGCGCGAAGGTCTCCTGGCCGATGCCGGACTTGCGGTAGATGAGCCGCATGAAGTCGGCGGTCTCGTCGGAGTAGCGCCGGCACCGGAGGCCGAAGTACTCGCACACCTCAAGGTTGCACTGCCGCTCCACGTCCGGGAGGTGGCAGCTGTAGTTGAGCAAGTACACCGGCCGCTGCCTCTGCAGCACGCGGCGGAGGACGGCGGCGAGGAAGGCGAGCGCCGAGGCGACGAGCAGCACGAGGAGGGGGAACGGGAGGGAGCGGAGCGACGCCACGACCGCGGCCATGGACGACATGGCTCGGTGTCGCGCAGTAGCTAGCTGGGCTGGGAGCCTGGGAGTGTTCAAGTCGATCAAGCTAGCTCTTTGTAGCGGCACACATCTCGAGGTAAATGGAACAAATTGGACGGCGGATATTGAGACAAACGATGTCCCCCTTAGAGAGCTAAAAATCGACCTCTCCCTCCTTCCTCGTGGTCTACAAAAAAAGGTTAAGGGCGAGTTTTGTGTATCTAAGATGCCTATGGTAAAGCCTTATATATCTAACCCTGTTCAATGTGGCTTACAAATGTAGCTTCTCTTCTTTTTACACTATAGTGACTGTTAATTTTTTTGAGTAGTTAAATTTAAAAATAAAAAATGTTATATCATCACGAACAATACAGAGAAATAAAAAAAGAAAACCCAAAAAACCAAAAACAAAAAAAAATTGAAAAGCCAAGTCATAAAAATCATTTGAAGCCGGGCTATGTATCTTTGGGCGATCCTGATCAGCCAGTGCATGGATTGAACGATGCTAGGAGGCGCTCATGCACATGGACGTGGGTCGACGTGGCGAGCGGTGATCGATTCTATCCATAATGGACAGTGTACACTAATGCTACGCTAATTAACACGGTTTTTTTTTATGAGCCTTGAGGTTCTGCCTGCTGCCCGCCCACCCAAGTATATACTCATTGATTGTTCGTTTGGACGGCCTGGTCATGTACAACTTCGTTAGTGATGAAAGTTTTCTTGAGGACGTACACACATACACTACCATGTAGTCGTGTACGCATGCAGATTCTCTAAGCGTGCGCCTACAAATACAGACGCAAGATATAAATACACGATCTCATAAAGTTTTTATTGAAATATATTTATATGTGCATAAAGGCAAACATCAGAATTTAAACCCTAATTGATAGGGTCATACACCCTCTACCCACCAACTGATAGTTTCCAATGAAAGCTTTATTAGTGGTAGTTTCACAAAACTTTTGAGTCCCAAATTGTTAAATTTGTCAAGATAAAAGATTGTGTTTTGTATTACATAAATATCGTTTGCCAAATGTATGCATATCGTGCATGAATACACTGGAGGCTGCTATGCATATCTACTGATGAAGCATAGGCTACTGTCAGTGACCATGGTGATTAACTGAAACAAACATAATGGCGGAATGAGACCATACATGCGTATACAGCCCAACTTATGATCTTGGGACACCGTGGCCACACAAGAATTAAGTACCTTCAAGTTCATGTGCACAAATTAATGTATAAATTAAGTACATTATACATCGAAGCTCCGCTCGTTTCGGCTTTAGCTTCTGGCTTATTTTTCACTATTCATAAATTTCGTCTTTTTCTGAATTTTTTGGTTTTTTTGAGCTTTTTTGCCGGTTCTTTTTTCCTGCATTCGTTTGCGTTGTCCGTGATGAGCTAGCATATTTTTTCTATTTCTAAAATTTTTAAATTTAATTATACCAAATAAGTCACCTTCAGCTACAGTAAAATTTCAATCACTACAGTGCAATTTCAGTCATAAGTCATAGCTTTTCGGTCCAACCGATCTCATTCTCATCTCATCTTTTGTTTCTCTATTTCGTTTCCATAGACTTGTATTGGCATCCGATGAATGGTGTGGTTGCCTTGCATTTATAACCGTACGTCAGTATGCTTCTCCTCGCTGCGGCGATGCTGCCACACATGCACGCATGGCCATGGCGTCTAGCTCGTAGAGAGAGATCGCTGTCACTCTAAGAGGAAGAGAGAGAGAGATCGCTGACGCACTCAGATCAGTGCGTGCCTCGGCGACCGTGCCTGTGACCGGCACGGAATTCAATGTAGAGAGCAGACTTGCCATTGTCAGCTGGAAGATCTTCTTGACCTAGAGGATAATCAGAGAACAGATCTGCATCTAAGCGAAGCTAGGACGTTCGATCAGACTCTGGCATGTTAATTAGCTACTCTTGGGTGTTTTGAGTCGTCGTCTCTATTGCGAGTTCATGACACGAGAGGAACCTAGCTTAACTATCCACCGGCGCCACTCCTCATGCTCCCGCTACCGGCGCCAACTCTCCACATAACAACAATCTCAGACATACTCACAAACAAGCATAAAAGCATTGCTCATTTTCATTTATCAACATCATGCTCGTCTTTACACATACATTACAGATTTACAGATATTGACAACAGCGGTACAACACGATCGCCTGAAGATGAAGTACTCACCGAGGCGCCATCGTTTGCCGGACCGGACGGCGGTGCTGACGTCGGCGTGCTACAGAGGCAGAGCGGAGGCGACAAGGCATGGCCACGCGCGCGCGGTCCGGTCGGGGTTGTGCGCCACGGATCGCGGTGCCGCCGTCTTGGGCTCGGCGGGCTACCGGCAGAGCGCGAGTGGATGGCGAACCGCCCAAGGCGCGCTTGGTGGCCCAGTGCGGTATGCGGTCGCGGTCGCCGCCTTGCCGGTCGTGGATCATGGCGGGCGCAGAGGCCGAGAGGCGGGCGGCGGGCGGTCACCGGCGGAGCAGAGCACGGAGGCGGAGGGCGGCGGTGGCGAAGAGCGGAGCGGCGAAGGGCCAGATCTAGCCGGATCTCGGAGGGTGGAGGCGGCGAGGCGGAGCGGAGGGCAGATTCAGCGAGGCTAGGGTTAGGCCGTTAGGGTCCGCGCGATTTGCCAAAGGGGATCGTGGGGAGGGGGACCGGGACCAGAGGTAGGCAGGCCACACGGACAGAAGATGGGCTGGGCCCTGACTTCACACGCGGTCGCGCCCTGGTGGGCTACTGCGTTTCTCTCAGTCTCTTAGGCCAAATTGTGGCTATAAACAACTGATTTGGCCCAACTATACATATATATGTATTATACCTCATATATACTAGGTTTTTTGTCAAAAAATTTAGGTGTTCAGCTGAACACCTATGAACTATTGTAGATCCACCCCTGTACTACTGCATGCCTCTCGCAAAATCACTCCTCCATGTTGCGTCAACATGCGGGGACATTTGTATGAATTTTACTGATTATTTTTAGTTGTTGTTTATAATTTTTGGCTGAAAATAAATAATAGTGATTTTTAAAATAAGAGGACGAACGATAGAAAAAGTGAAATAGAGATATATGCGCGTGATGAGAGCGAGAGGAGTAGGGTGCGTGATGCATCATGAGACTCTGTCTTATCTCAGAGTAAGATGGTAGCAAGAAAAATTGAGAACTTGGTTCTTTATATTGGCTTTTATCTTTTTTAAACAAAAGCCGGACGAATAGGATCATAATGTACTACTAGCTAGCTACATTCTCCTGTGTTTTCTGGTTGTTACCATCCCAGATTAATTACTGTAGTAAATAGCGTAAGTCATAAGCGAAATTGCCACAAACCCGTCCAAAGAAATGTTCCCATACATCTTGGATCGACCCTACCAGCATGCATGGACAGACCATAAGCGGCAGTGCTCAGTTGGCTTTTTTTTTTATTTTAGCTGGCTTATTTTGCACTGTAATAACTCGTCGTTTTTTATTATAATTAAATTTAAAAATTTTAAAATAGAATAAACAGTTTATCCCATTATGAACAATACAAAGAAACACATGAAAAATGAAAAGACAAAAAACCCTAAAAAACTAAAATTTAAAATAAATAAAATTAAAAAATAGTAAACAAAAAACTGAAAGTACAAGCCGAAACCGAAACAGGGCTGCGGGTCTGTTCTTTTTTACTGCGACTTATGATTTTTGACTGAAATTTTTGAATTTTGGCTGTTTGCGACAGAGATTGCGGAGAGAGATACTCGCTTGCGATTTTGGTTGATACAGATATTAGACTTTTAACGTGTACTATAATTAATTTATAGATCCTATCTAAAAATACTCTATTTAAAAATTAAATATTATAGTAAAAACTAAAATCTGCTTTTAAAGACTGTAAAGAACAGGACTGCATAGAGAGAGCTCAATCAATAGCTAGAACTGCTCTGCGCGATACAGCAACAGCAGCAGCGGGCTCTGCACGAGATCTCAATTCAAAGCTGAATAGCTAGCTAGCAAGGGCGTAGTGTACTACTGTACGTGCAGAGCTGAGCTGCATGCAGACATGGCCATGGTACGATTAATGCATGCGTGTAGATCAAAACATGAGGAGCCGCTGCTACGGCTACAGTACCGCTCCCTTCCTCCGAACGCAGATACAGGTCGATCTATAGCTAGCTAGAATCCGTGCAAGCCGGACATTTTTAGATTTAACAAAAAATAAAAATAGTATCCTGGTCATTAGATTCATCGTAATAGTGGGGATCGACCTTGGGCGAGGCAACCTCCGTAGTGGTCACATGTGTTTTATACTAGATCGATAGTCCGTAGCTAGTATATATATTCATATTATTATGATCATATTTATACATATCATATACAAATAGCTTATATAAAAAAATAATATTATATAAACGAGACATAAAAGAGTATATACACATAAGAACGACTGGCCAAAAGACCAATAGAGTATCGAACAAAAAGCAGCGGAAGTCTAATAGCAAAAGTATCAGCGATTTGCTATCATAACCCGCAGACAACCGACTAAAGTTAAACCCTAGAAGGACCCCTCGTCAAATTCCTCGGTGTCAAGGGCGAAATACGCATCGTCGGGCATGAAATCTTCATTATCTGATCAACTACAATTTAAGCAAGGTTGAGTACATTGCGTACTCAGAAAGACTTGTAGTGTATCGTAAAATTTTACATATATGCAAGGCTGTCAAAGGAAGAGTCTCTATACTAACTTATTTTTAGCATAAAGCAAATTTCATTTAGCAATAAGTAGTAATTTGCAACTGGAATTGTAAAGAGAATTTGACATGTATTGAGATAAAATTTATATAACTTCCATAACAGTAGATCAAAACCATTCGCAGCCCTCCAGGCTGTGAACATCGTATAATTCCACCCATAGGCATGTCATATGATTAGACGTTCATGCCATCCCATATGTTTAATGAAACAGTTTTGAAAAGGAAAACTATACCTTTTGTGGCTACATCTAAGTTTGCTCATGACCGCGAGCACGGCTATTTAAATAGTTTTTAACACTCTACAAAAGTTGTATAGCTTTACCCACACGAGATAATCAATTATAATATCGACAATTTCACGCTTCCTTTGGCGTGTGACGATAGTTGATTATCTTATAGCCTTTAGGTCATCTAGTTCTAAGCTTGCACCAGCCCAATGAACATCGAACCTCTCTTAGGTAAACCCCTAAGAGAGCATTCGAATCCCCACTTAGGTAAACCCCTTAAGCGAAGACCCTCACATGGGTAAACCGCCAAATAGGCATCCATCGATGTATTAAAGCTTTGGCTCGAATACCTTGGTGAAAGGGCCCCTACAAGCAAACCTAACCAGAGTGCCCTACTACATCTGTACCTACCACAATGCAAGGCTAGACCTGGACAACTTAATCAGCTAAATGCTAGAGCCCATATAGCATATGTGGTAGTACGGTGTGACTTAGATGAGCGGCAATAGCGTTCGGTCCTTAATTGACCCAGGCGAAAATCTCCCCCAATATACATGCGAAATTTCCTCTCACATTTGACAGTATATCATATAACTCGCTCGCGTCTAGAAACTAGGTTTTTTTCATTTTGTTTGATACCAAAGTAACAGAGGTCCCCCTCTGGTCCAACATTTTGAAACCATCATACCCATGTGAAGATTTTGTTCAAATTTCAAACTTAGTAGAAACTAGTGCTTGTCTAAGTATCTAGACCATATATCAATGTAGTTCCCAATTGATAGTATACATTGTCTAAACCATATCCTAGAGGCTACAATAGTGAGGGTATCAAGTTTTCAAGGAGGTTCAATGCAAACGAGTGGTTGTAACTAGCATTGCCCACAGTATAGCAGTTTTAATAGAACATACACACATGTATAATAGATTTTGCAAACAATATGCAATAATTGAAATACTGAGATCAATATGGTCAAAGGGGTGCTTGCCTTACTCTTGTTTCTCAGAGAGTGTTTCGGATACGTTCTCGACGTTGTCTGACGTGGAGTCGTCTAACCAATGAAATCTAGATAAAAGCAAATAAGAGACAAATAAACAGAGACAAGACTAAAATAGAAACAAAGATTACTAATTTTGGAGTTTGACTGCAAAAGTTATATGCGTTCGGGTTTTGGCTTGGTTTGAATTATTCCTTCTCAGGGAGTACAGAACTATTTACAACTATCAACGTTCTTTGGACGCTTCGAGTACCGTTCCACCAACCACGGCGCTTCGAGTACAAAGGTCTTCGTTCTATCTCAACTTCGGTTATACCGCTCACACAGAGCCAGTACTACCAGTCTTCGACCATACCATGGCTTATGACTATCGATCATGACTTACAACTATCGACCATGGCTTACGACTATTGAGCACGACTTACGACTATAGACCACGACTTACGACTATCGACCACGGCTTACGACTATCGATCATGACTTACGACCGATCTATCGCACTCGAAGATCATGGCTACGCCAGCGGTCAAAGATTTCGACAACGTCAGTGGTCAAATATTTTGACAATGGTTGCGATCAAAAACCTTGACTACGGCTGCGGTCGAAGACCTCAACAACGTATGCAATCGAAGACCTCGACTACGGCTGTGGTCGAAGATCTCGACAACGTAGCGGTCGAAGATCTCGACTGATACGATTTTGTTCTCGTGTTCGACTACTACGGTTCCCTTTACGAGTTTGACTACTTTTGTTCTCTTCTTCACTTCTATCACTTTAGTTTTCTTTTCAACTTTGATTGTGTGAGACCATGTAGAGGTCACCCCATGGTTGTGATGAGTAATTGACCTTTGCTTTAGAGTTTATGTAGATGTTGAGTTTGATTTTTGAGGTTTATGTAGAAGTTTGCCCTCTATGACTTGCTCTTTATGATTGCTGTTGTGTGTTTCTGTGGTCGACAATCATCCTTACAACTTTGTGGTTGGCAGTAGCATTTACGACCATATGGTCGGTAGTGGTAGTTACGACAATGAGGTCGATAGTCGATTTTATGACTTGGTTGTCGACAGTCGGTTTTACTACTTTGTGGTCGACAGCCAGTTTTATGACTTCGAAGTCGGTAGTCAATTTTACGACTTCGAAGTCTGCAGTCAGTTTTACGACTTTGTGGTTGGCAACCAGTTTTACAACTTTGAGGTCGGCAGTCGATTTTACGACTTCGTGGTCGATAGTCGTAGATCTGACTGGCTGTGGTTGATAGTCGTGACTCTGACTGGCCGTTGTCGATAGTCGTAGCTCTGATTGGCTGTGGTCGATAGTCGTAACTTTGTCTGGCGGTGGATGTAAGTCATAGCTTCTGCTGGTTGTGTGCAGTGGTCGTAGCACCCTGCCTGTGTAGTCGTAAGTCGTAGCAACTAGTTTGTTAAAGTCGGAGCTGCTGTGAGTGATGGTCGTAGCACTTGTTTCATGGTCGTAACAACCTGTGCGATGGTCGTAACGACTTGCTGAGTGGTCATAAATAGCTGGGAAGTCTTTTAGGGCTACGAGTACCTCATGTCTTGTACATCCGAGTGGTCGTAAGTGGTATAGGACCAGCTGGGTTGTTCTCTGAGTACATTCTATTTATGCTAATTGATGATTCCCGTGTATTGTGCGGTGCTATGTGATGCTTTGCTTGTCAGTGGTGTTTGTAGGACTTTGGAGCTAAGTCATGGTGAGGCGTGGAAGGATCGGGACTAGACACAAGTGTTGAGGTCCAGAATGGTCAGGAGAAGCCGAAGATGACTAAGGTTGCAAGGTGGTTGCAAGCGTGGTTAGCAAGAAAAACAGGAAGCTTCCTGGAAGGTGGTGGAAGTGCATTTTGGTGATTTTCTCAAGACCTAAACAGGAGGCGTTTCTGTTAAAGCACTCTTGTACTGTGTGTGTTAACGGGTGCGTAAGAAAACCCAGTGGTATGTAGGGGGTTAATGGGTTATCCCCACTATCTAGAGGCTATAAAAAGGGATGGAGGGCTAGCCATCCGAGAGGCTTCTGTTTGTTCTGTTTTCTTGCGTGCGTTCGTGTTTAGGGTTTTGGTGTGGAGCAGTTGTGTTCCTGATCCTCCTGGATGGAGTGGTTGTAGACTCAATCTTCAGAGCAATACATCTTTTCTTGATCAATCTTTTGAGTATTGTTGTCTGTATGGAATTGAGTTGGCGTGGTCTTGTTCATCTGCTTTCTCATTTTTCCTCTGTTCTTTGATCGTTTCTTTTCTTTCTTGTTTTGAGAGATTGTTCCTGCCTATGGTCTGACTTGTTGTATGTTGGGAAATCATATTCAAAGTCATCTTGGCTATTCTATTCCCATGAGCAAGATCTAATTGTTTGTTTGTCCTCAGTCTCTGTTTTATGCGTTTATGATTAAATCACAGAAAGATCTCTATTTGCTTGTTAAGTTTTCAATTAAAGTTCAAGACAGACTCTTGAATCTTAATCTTGCTGTATATCTGAGCGACAACAAAGGATATGTAGGGCATGTTTGGCAACGGCTGCGGCTTATAGTTTTTGGCTGAAATTTTTGAATTTTTGTTTTTATGGTACAGATTACGGAGAGATAGATACTCACTTGCGATTTTGAATGATACAGATGTTGGACTTTTAATGTGTACATCGTTTAAGTTGTGTCTTGAGAAAATACTTCATTTGAAAGTTAGGTACTATAGCAAAAGTCAAAAGCCGCCAGCTTCGAAGGAAATGAACAGGCCCGTATACAGTTTTGGTGGTTTTCAAGGTTCGTGACTTAGTTCTTTCGTGTTTTATCTACTTTGATCTCCTGAACTGCTTGCTGTTATGCATGCCTTTGATGCACAGTATGGCATGTAATGTTTCATTGTGACCTGAGGTTAGGGATGCATGTTCTCAGTCATCAACGCGTGTGGTTCAGTTTTGCTCGAAAAAGAATTGCTGGAAATTGTAGATCAGTTTCTTTTATCTCATCCATGGCTCTCTGCGTCTGCATGTGTAGTGTATAAAATTTACTCAATTTTTTCTGTTGCAAGTTCTTCCCCAGTATCTGCAACTGTACATAAAGTCATTTATTCCAGGCTTCCAGGTGAACTTATGTAACCTATACCTTTTTCTGTTGTGTGCTGTTTCGAATTTCTCTGTGATCATCTGGCACAATTGCAGACTCTACTCATCTCCATTGGCACAAATGGCACAAGCTCGATGAGGCAAACTTTTTTTTCATAGACCCTGGTGCGTTTACAAGTAGCAGGCGTTAATTGAATTTAGATTGCCTTTGCCTACATGTTTGTTGCTTGCAATATGCTTGACTGAGGAACTCCTTGATGAGCATTGATAGTTCTGAGTAGGGCTAGATTAAATATGATGGTGAGGATCTTTCTTCGCATGTGAGTATTGTATTGCTCTCCCAGTATAGCATATCAAGAGAGCTACAGCCTACAGCTTTCGTAAGTATTTAGCCTAGCTAGGCCACAATTTTGAGCTTTAAGCTGTGTATGTATGTGCTCCTGATTGGGAGAAAAAGGGTACAACTTTGTAAGTTCTTATTGACAGCATTGCTGATAGTTATCAAGATTTCCTTGCTCTTTAGATGACATAGCAGAAAATTATATTTTGAGCAGTGCTTCTATGCTTTCCTCTCTAATTATTGGGGCTATAGCTTTCTACAGTGCAACGAATGCTTATATTATTTCTTAGAGCTAATATGGCAGCATAGTCTTACTAAGTTTTAACGTAAAAGAAACTTTGGATTTGGTTTTTCTAGTTTTGCAGGGTCCTTTAATCTGTTAGATTTGGTAACCATTCTTCTTCTTCTTCTTTACGCGTATGTATTGCATGTACCCATCCTCCTTTTTAGAGATACTTACAAAAGCTGTAGGCAAGAGAAGTTTTGAACTTTCTTCTCAATCGAGAGCAGTGTCTTTTTCCCCCTGAATTCATTTCGCTTCTCTAGTATTTTGAAAGTCCCAGGTTTGGCTATTCTCAATCAAGCAATGTTTTGAATCCAACACGAATGATTAAATTATGGTGTTCAATCTTTGATCTAAGTTTGTCCTTAAATTATGGTCCTTATAGTCTTTAAAAGAGCACATATGTGATCAGCAATGAAATGATTAGATGTGTGCTTCACACCTTATCTACCTCTTTTTGTCTCTCATGATATGATTGGAGAACCTTATAATTGTATGAACATGTCGTTGTTTCAAGTTCAGAAAAAATCCAGATAGCTAATCCTCCTAATTGTTGTGGATGCAGTTGTCACTGTTAGAACACTATCATTGTTTACTCTTCCGCTCTTTTTTTTCACAACTGAACTTACGTAGAAAGGCTCAATTCAACTGCATTTTCTTGCTTCCTGCAACTGAACTTGTGTTGAGCTGTACTGAAGCTGGAATTAGCTTTTCTTATCATCGTCTTGCTGCTAAATCAAGGAGCGCCGGATATCATATATAGGTAGCATCTTTTTTTAGTTTGGGAAACAGAGAAATGGTTGTGACATTTACCTAATTTTAATTGTAATGTTTTTCAATATAAATCTCAGGTTGGGTTGCTTGCATTTTCTGTTGTAGTGGCCAAAAGCAATGCTATATGTTGATTCCAATGTATTTTTCTTTGGGATGGACCATAATGTGAAATTTGTGCCTTTTTTATGCTGCTAGCATTCAATGTTAAATTGTGTTGTGTTGCGTGATGGTGTAAATAGTGGCGAAGAAAAAGAGTTGCATATATGCCTTGCATTGTAGATGATTGTAGTGACATGCTTTACCTCGATCTATGGCAACTCGCAAAAGAAATAAGTTCAGATATCCTTATTGTTGTTTTTCAGTAACAGCGCAGCGATATTTATTAAGCCATGTTCTAAGATATGAAATTCATGTGCAGTTAATTGGTGGCCGCACTTAATTAAGGCCTTGTTGTAAGCTACATCAGGCTCATCAATGTCTCATGGAAACTTACGTTTGAACATACGGGATGTTTACAACAGCGTTTGTCTTTTTCCTCATTTGGGTGCATATATCATATATGCATGTGAAAGGGTAACAACATTCATGATCAACTTGATGTGAAAGGGTTAGCTTTCTATATATTAGATGCTCCATTATCTAATTAAGGCAATTATATTGAGACTGGCAGTTAATTGTATATATAATTGGTGCTGTGAACTTATTAAGTAACCATCCCTGAACCTGTGTAGCCTGTAATGTTCTACTTCCGACTCGGCCTGCAGAACAACTAAATTCTTCTGCAAGCTTCAGGCAGAAATTTCCGTCCAAGACTTGCTCTTTTCTGTCTGCAACCAACCTCTCCATCCTTGTAATCTCGGAGGGCGCGAAGCGGAGGGCGGTCCGCCGCTCCATCGCTCGCCGGCGGCGAGGTCGAGGCCGCCGCAACGAACAGGAGGAGAGGGACGGCTTCCAACCTTCCAACCAAAGCGCAATTTGTATAATTTAATATTGTTTTGGTTTGCTAAAGCTAGGCACACTCTTCAGCTATGATCGATACAACGTTTAACAGGGTAAACCGTCATCTGAATTATCTATGCTATAAATCTCCTCTTTGAATATCAATTATTTTCAAGAAGTTTATGATGTGATTTTGTTCAGTTATGTGTATAGCGCTCGCAGCGCAGATCAGTGCATCTCGAAGCTAGAGACTTAAGAGTAACTACATTTTCTTGTCCATGGTTGCCTATTAAATAGTCATTTGATGCTCATTTCCTGCTCAAATTGGGCTGAAACCATTGTTCCAGACATAAATCTATTAGAATTAGCCCATTTGATTTTAGCTCATTTCCTTCATTCCAAATTATGCATAGTTTAGTACCATATTGCTAAGGCAAAGTGAGAAAGACCGATTTATAAGGTGGAGTCATCACCACTTCTTGAATATGGATAGAGATTGTATGAGTAGGGTTCTGTCTAGTCATATACATGAGCGCGCATTTTCGCGTATTTTCGCATGAAAATCGCGTGACTTGTGACTTGGCGCGCCACCTAGCAGACCAAATCCATCTTTATTTTTGCTGAATCCTACACCACCCTCTCTCTCTGTTTGAATGAGATTCAAACATTTGAATGAGGCAGCTACAAGTGAATTTACACTGCTAAATTTGTGATTTGATGAGACAGTTATCAGTGCATAATTCTGTTTAAAACGCAGCGAGCACTAGTGAATAATCTGCAGCGCCCTTAAAGGGCTCGAGACGTCCGGAAGAAGATGAGTTTTGCACCTCCATTCTTCCTCTACTTTCTGCTCTGCGATATTGTGTTGTTGTACTGTGCCGTCTGAACCTCGTCGACCTTTCTTCGAACCTTTGCCGCAGAGAGTTCCTGCACGGGGCGGCAATAAGCTTTCTAGGCAGCGCACATCTACGCGACCGCTCACTGCACTGCATCTTCTACGTTCTGCACTGCGTCAAGCCTGTGCTGTTTCCTGTTCTTCATCAGGCGAAAAAGTAAGTCGTTCGCACGTTCGTTCGACTTTGTTACTATATTTTCTTGCATATATTCTGAAGTATGATGAGTAGCCTGCTATTAGTAGTAAGTTTTGCATCATTGATTTATTGTATATGCCTCCTAGTAAAATTGGGAATTAAAAATATTACCCACGTTTCCAACAAAATCATGAGTGAACTAAAAAAGAAACTATTGTGCATGTGGGCTTTACGCTGGCCCATATGGCCCATGGCTATGAGGATGTAAATAGAGCAATGTAATCTTGTGAATGCAATGAATCAATATACCAGGCAAAACTTCATGGTATCAGAGCCTGGTGATGGGGGCGACATCATGCTCATGAAATCCTAGGGTAGTCGACGGCAAGGTGGTGCCGGGGTTGGTGGCAGTCGGGGGCTCCTGGCTGGGGAGAATCGTGGAGGCTGGCGGAGCTCGTGCAGTGGTGGCGTCAGCCAGCTGTGTGCGGTAAGACAGGCGGAGCGCGCATGGGGGACGACGTTGCAGGTGGTGCACGAAGGCACGCGGAGCTCGCACGAGGCGGGCAAAGCCCGCACGGGGCGACATTGCAGGTGGCGCGCAGAGCTGGGGGGGAGCTACGTTGGCAGGCGATGCACGACTGGCCACAGCGGAAGCGAGTGAGGGGAGCAAGAGGATGTGGCTGGAAGGCATGGCGGCGGCGAGTGGAGCAGTGCCAGTGGTGTTGGGATTTGAGGTGTCGCAGTGGCGAGTGGAGCAGTCGCCAGTAGTGCTGGAATTTGAGGCGGCGGCGGCGAGTGGAGCAGTCACCAGTGGTCCTCTCTCTCTCTCTCGAGCAATCTCGATTGCTTCAAACTTGAGGTGCATTGCAATTCCCTTGCTATTGTTTTTCTCTAGTAGGAAAAAGAGTTGAGTTCTTAGGGCAGGAATCAAGAAATAGGGGAGAATCAAGGATTGCAGCATGTGCTCGAGAAGACATCGTCCTCAGGCAGGGTAATTGTTCCTCATGCTGAGATGGTGTAGAAAATAGAATTGATGCTGAATGATGTTAAGTTGGAGGGTGTGAGAAATTACTTGAGATGCTTGTGGAGGGCATTGTTGATCCTGAGAACAAAAGGGCTCGAGAACTTTGTCAAAGGAGAATCAACTGAGCCAGCGGATAAGACGGGTGCAGAATGGCGGACTTGGAGTGCTACCAACTCACTGGTGGTGGCGTGGATGTTGAGTCCAATGTCTTTGACTATTATTGCAACTATCGAAACCATGTCAAATACAGCTAAGGTATGGAAAACTTTATCAAAATTGTACTCGGGAGAAGGGAATGTAATGCTGATGGTTGAGACATAGGAGAGGGTTAGTGATCTATGGCAAGGGGAGAGCCCTATGATGGAGTATGTTGATGAGCTACAACGACTGTGGGTTGATCGAGATCACTATGATCCTCTTGAGCTATCTCATACTGACTGGATATCCACTGTTAAGAAGTGGATTGAACGCAGACGGGTGATTGAATTTCTGAAGGGGCTGAATACAATATTTGATGGAGTTAGACCATGTGATGGTTGTGCATTTTGTTTGATGATGAATAATTAACATTTGATTTTATTGGAATTTATGTTCATGAAAGTTCTGGTCAATGCACTTTTGTGCTTGAGTTTTCAGGATAGCAAAACAACCACGTCTGGCTTCGATCACAGACGGTTGTCCGATCGGCCTTATGATGGTTATTCTGATCGGCTTTGTGATAGATGGTTCGATCGGCAGGTCCGAATGGCAGACTTCGACCACGACAGACTTCAACCACGATAGATTTCGATCACAACAGACTTCGACCACGTCAGACTTCGATCATGTCCGATTTTGACAACATCCGGCTTCGACCGTGGCAATTTGACCACGGTATTTTGACCACGGCAGATCGACCGCAATAGATAATCATAGATTTCGACCTTGAACAATGAACCGGTCGTAAGTAACATTTAACTAGTCGTAAGCGATAGTGAATCGGTCTTAGATACAGTGAACCAGTAGGAGGTCGTAAGGTCATCTACTACAGTAACCAGTCGATGATCGTAGCTACAGTACTTTTCATGGCCGTATCTATAGTACTTGATTGATACTCGATAGTCATAGACTTTACTTTGATTTGTCAAAATTTTGTGTTGAATACTGCAAAAAGTCAGAGACACTCGTATTCTTGAGAGAAGCAGTGTGCTTTTCCTTCTGGCTTTATTCTTTTACTACGGTCGGTAATTTATAGCTATAGCTGGTAATTTTTTACTGTATTTTTAAGATAACTATAGACACCAATATAAATATGTATGTAACAGTTATTTAAAAAAACTATCTTGAAAAACCGTCAAAAATAAAGTCTTCCTGTTTGGTTAGGCTTTTCGAAGCCAAAAACCATCCAAAAGCAAAAGGGAAAAAAAATGACCCAATAGTCGTATCACGCGTCACGCATATAGAAACCCACACACAAGCTTGGCGGGAGACCAAGAATCCTTCCGTCGATCGGTTTCGTCTCGACTGCCAACTCTGAAACGCCCTCTTTCCCCTATCTCTCCGGCTCTCCCCCCCAAACCTAACCGTCTTTTTCCATGGATTCTTCGAGGGGCCCCGCGAGCTTCTTCACGCAGGCCAACGCCCTCCTCCGCAAGAACCTCTGCCTCCAGGCAGGCGCCGCTTCTTTTCCTCCCCCTGTTTGCCTCTGCCTGTTCGTTTCTTGATCCCGTTTGTGCCCGCAACGTGCTTGTGAATATGTCCTACACGGTTCTTGGGGATGCAACGGGGTGGATCGATCGGAAAAGGTTCCGTGAATCTGGTGGATTTTTTAGGCGGCTACGCATTCGTTTGCGAGATTTGGTTGTATGAATCTGTTGCGTGATGCCTGCCGTTCTTGGAGAACCAAGGGGCAACCTTTTGGGGGCTTTCTTGCAGATAAGAGGGCAGCAGCATGGTGTATTGGTGTGCATTGAGATGGAGAATGATACTATTTCCCTCCTGAAATTCTTGATCACCTTGTTGGATTTCACACAATGTTTGCTAAAAGCAAGCCTCAAATAGATGCAAATTTCACAGCAACTGCACGAAAGCTTTGCTCTTTTCCCAGCCAAATATGACTGCTCCGTTAGCAGTATCTGGTTTTGTTCTTACCTGTTATGTAGAAAAATGCATCATCTGATTCTGCTCTTAACTGCGATGCAGAAACGGAACCTGAAGACAAACATCGGCATAACCTTCTTCCCGGTCCTCATCTGCGTGCTGCTCGTCGTGCTTCAGAACGTTATCAACAGCGAGCTTGACAAGCCCAAGTACCAATGTGGCTGTGCCTGCGTCGAGACTGACAGAGATGGAACCTGCAAGAAGACGGAGTGTGGCATCCAGCACTCAACGCTGGAGCAGGCTTGGACCTGCTCGATCCCCAGCCCGCCACGGTGGCCGGCCCTGATTCAGGTCCCCCAGCCTGAGTTCCGGGCTGTCAAGACAGCCTCCCAACCTTTCGATGATTTGCCTGATCCGTCATGCCGTGACTACGGGTCTTGCCCGGCCACTGTCCTCATCACTGGAAAGGACCGAGCATTTGCTGAAAGTATGTTCCAGGGCACAATACAACTAAAGTGCTTACTTACAGTCCATTGTTTTGGTCAATGTGTTCGTAACTCTTGAGTACTTTCCAATTGACAGGTGTTTCAGGAGGGTTGTTTCCTGCCTTTTCTCCCACTCTTAATGTTACGGATTATCTTGATGCTCTCTCCAAGATAGTTGCTGTGAGTTCCTTTGATGCCCGCCTCAGTCTCTCTCTTGTAAATTGTGTGGCCCTTTTTTTGGTTTATGGAATTATTGGTTGGGTTGATTTATCCTAGGGTTCAGACACACCACCATGGTATACACAATTGCTAGAGCCCGCATTTTCCTCTGGGGATACTTTGTACCTGCTCCAGCCTCAGTGTCTGCCCTACTTGTCGCAGACCCTTTCATACAATGCCGGGGACATACCCCTTCAGCTTAGTAAGTTAAATTTTCCTTCCTTAAAATGTTGAATTTACAGTTTTGTGTTGGAAAAACTTAAATTACTTTACTGCCAAGTAGCATAAGTTTAGGGATGTGATACATCACTGTTCCGACTTCCGAACAAAATTTATTTGCATTTGAATGAATTCTATTTAGATGTGGAGCTGTCATTACTTCAGTCTTTGATGGATCTTATTTTGACATAATCATAATTTATTTAAATTTCTATGTGGAAAAGAATGGAAGCACATAAATAGCTAGACACCAGATCTTTGTAGAAAAACTCTCATCCTTATAAATAATTTGCAGTTCACATTCATGTTTTCTTGTTTGCTTTCTATCTCTAATACAATCAAACAGAAACAAATCAACTAGTTGCCAGTCAACGAAGTGACACTTGTATTTATGTTGATATGGTTATAATTCACGGTGTACTGAGCACTGACTATTTCTGTAGTCTGTTTGACAACAACAATTAGGACACATTCATTTTTCATTTGGACTCTTTAAGCCTGCTAAGATTGCAGTTCTGATGTCCTCATGAAATGAACCAGATATACAGTGCGTTCAAGGTGTGCTGTTATGGCGTGAAAGTGCATCAGTTATCAACGATGAATTATTAAAGGGTTATACACAAAGAGGAGGAAAGACAAACGAGTTTATTGCAGGTTATCTTTTTATCTTCATACTACCATATTTGGCCTCTTTTCATTTGTAGTGTGTTTGCATATTAGTCAGACTTTCTTACAAAATTTCGTGACACCTTCTGACAAACTGGCCCTTGAATGCCACCTATGTTATGAATAATTCCATGGGCCCTCTATCAATGAGTGTTGCAAAATGTGACAAAAAAATTTCATTTGTACATGTAGCAACACTTGCTTGCATTGGTGTATGCTGTATAGTTGCATTCTTGTCTGCAGGTTATGACTTTTTTAACACGACGGAGTACGGCCTTGATGTAAATGTTTGGTACAACTCTACTTATAACGATAACACTGCATATTCATTTATCGCAGCATTACGAGTTCCGCGCTTGGTGAATGCAGTATGTACTTTGTTTTCCATAAATTCGTCTCTGAGTAATTTCAGTGTATTGCGGAACTCTGGAACTGTTCCTACAACTTACGCTTTGCTTCCTGTAGGTATCCAACACATATCTCAAGTTTATCAGAGGAACTGGGGTGGAAATGCTACTTGAATATGTAAAAGAAATGCCCAAAGTTACAACAAGACTTAGGTTAGATCTCTCCTCTCTTCTCAGTGCGTTATTCTTCACATGGATCGTTGAACTTCTTTTCCCAGTGAGTATGATGAGATGTAGCATTCCTTCAGTACAGCTACACAAAAAATTCCGAACATGTTATAGTCAGTATCAGTAGAGCTTGCAAATTGACTCTTTTTCCAGGTTATGTTGACATATCTGGTGTATGAGAAGCAACAGAAGCTAAAAATTATGATGAAGATGCATGGTCTGAAGGATGGCCCTTACTGGCTGATATGTTATGCTTATTTCTTTGCTCTGTCAGTTGTCTATATGACATTTTTTGTGATTTTTGGCTCCTTGATAGGTAATTATCTTTCACAATTTACTCGTGCATCTGCTTTTGTGGCAAACAAATCTGGATATGTCAAATGGACCTTGTTTTGCGCAGGTCTCAATTTCTTCAGAGTCAATGACTACAGCATACAATCTGTTTTTTTCTTCATCTATATAAATTTACAGATTGCAATTGCATTTTTTATGGCATCTTTCTTTTCATCTGTCAAGATAGCCACAGGTCAGTGACTCAAACATGTAACTTCTAAGTCAAAATTTTACTTCTTGAAAGTGACAAATTTCATTTGCTGTCCTGCTGCAGTGATTGGTTACATCTATGTATTTGGCTCTGGCTTACTAGGGGCATTTCTTTTCCGCTTTTTTGTTGAGGACAAAACTTTTACTAGTAAGTTGCTAGCTTAGTGGTAATTTCCAACTCAATCTTTACTATTATAAAAGAAGGAGTTAGTGGTTGGTCCGGCCTCTCCTACCCCTTCTCATAAAAGACAGCGCTGACATATGGTCCTAAAAGATCTACGCCAAATCTTTCCACCTTCCCATCAAAATATCTTTCTTTCCATGATTTAGTGGTCAAGGTGGATTTCATCTAGACTGTATTGTAGAGTACATGCTGTATTTTTCATCCAGTGCTTAATCTTGTACTAGCTGAATGTTCGTTGCTACGGATTTTAAAATTTTATCATACTATATGTTCTAAAATTAACGGGTGGTAAATTTTTTTAGAACATGCATACAAATGTGTTCTAAAATTTTTTAAAATCCGTAGCAACGTACGGGCATTCAGCTAGTTTACATAATATGGGTAACAAGCTTTGTATTCTCTACTCAGTTGGTTGGATATTAGTCATGGAGATTGTCCCAGGCTTTTCCCTTTATCGGGGACTATATGAGCTTGGTCAATATGCATTCTCTGGAAGTGCTATGGGAGCTACCGGCATGATGTGGGGAAATTTGAAAGACCCAATCAATGGAATGCGTGATATCTTGATCATTATGACTGTAGAATGGGCATTACTGCTTGTGTTAGCATTCTATATGGATTGCGTCTCTTCAGTAGGTGGTGGTGTCAGAAAAAACCCGTTACTCTTTTTTAGATGTTTAAAGGAGAAGCATGCACCATCATTGCAGAAACCTAGCTTTGCGCAACAGGATTCTAAAGTAATTGTTGATATGGAGAAACCAGATGTTGCTCAAGAAGTAGGTTACCTGCCATAATTTGGCACTTCCATATTTTTCTACAGTACATGTGTTTTAAAATTCATGCATTGATATCTATTCAGAGAGAAGTAGTTGAGCAACTTTTGATGGATCACAATGCAAACCAAGCTATTATCTGTGACAACCTCAAAAAGGTTTATCCTGGAAGGGACGGAAACCCAGACAAGCTGGCTGTTCGAGGATTGTCTCTTGCCCTTCCAAAAGGCCAGTGCTTTGGAATGCTTGGCCCAAATGGAGCTGGGAAAACATCCTTCATTAGTATGGTATAGTACTTTAATGGCACACGGTAGCATTTTTTATGGAAGTTGCATAAAGTCTTGTAGCACACCTTGACTAACTTTCTTTTGGTCTTACCTCAGATGGTTGGGCTTATTAAACCTACATCTGGTACTGCTTATGTCCATGGAATGGATATTAATATGGACATGGATGACATATATACAAATATGGGCGTCTGCCCACAGCATGAGTATCTACTCAGACTAGTACTTATCCAGCCAAGATTTTTCTTTCCTAGATCAGAGTATGTTCTCATGGTAACTGGTGTTGTCTAAAATGCAGCTTACTTTGGGAAACATTGACAGGAAAAGAGCATCTGTTCTTTTATGGTCGGTTGAAAAATCTTAAAGGTGCTGCATTAGTGAAGGTACCTACAGTCTTCATACCTCCGTTTGAATTTAGTTTTCACATTTCATTGTTGGACAATTCAAATTCTATGCCATTTATTCATCAATTATACTATTCAGTATCTCACTGCATGTCAGGCTGTCGACGATTCACTGAAGAGTGTAAATCTATTTCATGGTGGTGTTGGTGATAAGCAAGTGGGAAAGTACAGCGGGGGCATGAAAAGAAGGCTCAGTGTGGCAATATCATTGATTGGGGACCCCAAAGTATTATTCTTGTTTGTATTTTTCATCCCTTTCATAGAATGTCCAATCACAAATCGGTTATGCAACTTAACAAAACATTCTTTAGGTTGTTTTCATGGATGAGCCGAGCACAGGACTAGATCCGGCATCAAGAAATAACCTGTGGAACGTTGTGAAGGAGGCCAAGAGAAACCGTGCAATTGTTCTTACTAGTAATGATCTTTTCCTTGTCTACTCATGCATCTAAATCCTAGACTCCTAAACTTCTAGTCCACCACTCTATTGCTTCTGAAAATAACAAGACTGTAGTGAATAATCTTTAATCAAATGTAATTCTGACAGCACACTCGATGGAGGAGGCAGAAGTACTTTGTGATCGGCTTGGCATATTTGTTGATGGCGATTTCCAATGCCTTGGAAACCCTAAAGAAGTAAATTGCCTTCCTAAAGCCTAAACTCTATAAGACTATAACCACTTCTAAAATTGTTTGCCACTGCAATGCAATGCAGCTGAAGGCTCGATACGGAGGTGCTTACATATTCACAATGACGACATCTCCAGACCAAGAACTGGAGGTTGAACAGCTAGTCCATGGCTTGTCGCCAAGCGCAAACAAGATCTACGGCCTTTCTGGAACTCAAAAGTTTGAGCTGCCGAAGCAGGAGGTGAAAATAGCCGATGTTTTCCATTCGGTTGAGAATGCGAAAAGCCGGTTCACAATACATGCCTGGGGCCTGGCTGACACCACCTTGGAGGATGTCTTCATCAAGGTTGCCATAGGAGCGCAAGCGTTCAATGAGGTTGCGTAGATAGGACCCTAAGAGTGTCTTAAGGTATGCAAGGGCCCCCGAGCATTCCATGTGATTGCGTAGATAATCTTGTGAGTTCATAGCATAGGGTGATTATTCTTTTCTTATGTGAGAAGAATTCTTTTTGCGTTTGGTCTATATGACTTTTTTATGTGGTTGCACAGTAACATATTCTTGATAGTGCCATTGCCGAATAGAAAGGATTATAGCCTAGTTGTGCTTGTCATTTTCTTTTCCTGAACACTTGCTCAAAAAAAAAAAAATCCCTTCACACATCCAAACATTTAGAATGTGTTTATTGTTGCTTTTGAGCTACTACTATGTACTGGTACACATTCAGATTTATACCCATGGAAACTTTAGTTCCTTTCTAATGCTGCATTATTTTTCTTCTGAATTTGACTCGAGATGCTAAAAGCTTATCTATTCCTAGTAGAAAATTTCTAGATTCCTTTTTTTTCCTGGGAAAATTCAGAATGTCTGCCATGCTCATCTAAAGTTAAAGGTGACTTAACATGTGGAAACCCGCCTTAGAGTGCAACCATGGAATCGCGGAAACAGCCATCCTCAAGCGTCCGATCGGGCTCCAACGGCCCAGATCAATGCTTTGTACTATGGAGAATATCCGCTACACACTTACTCCCTCCATCCAAATCTATAGAGCATATTTTTTAAATAATTTTGTTTATAAATATAGAACATATTTCATATTCCAATGTAAAATTAGTGTGATGTTTTCTTTATACCTCTAATAAATATACAGCTTTATTTGCCATTCTCTACATGCATATATTAAATATAGTGTTTAGAGATAATAATTAAAAATAATTAGTCATTTTTACTATGCTCTTAGTCTATATGTTAAAAAAATACGTCTTACGGAGAGAGTACCTACGAACCGTCTAGCTGAATGTTCTCAAGGAAAAAAAGATGCAAACTGATCAATGCTGCAGGCAGACGCGCGGGAGAGATTAATCGGCAGCTATTGACATTATTAAGTTATAAGTTCCTCGAGGATCGTGATTTAAGGCTTAATCTGAAGTGACAGGCAAGACACACGTGCAATCCAGTACAATTTACACGAAAGTAAATCCAGTACAATTTACACGATCACACTAATGTACTATAGGAAGTATTTAGATCTTCTTATATGGTGATTGCTGTTAACATGTGAGTGTTGGAATTTTTCTCTCGCCGAAGAATTTTATGGCCTTATAAACTAGAGCTAACGAGGCACGCAAATCGAGTCAAATGTACAGTTTCGCCGGTGCATGTGAGAGTGCACGCTACCTCAGTCAACAAGAATATTTCGATTTCCTTCAAAAGAAAAAGAATATTTCATGGGAACATTTTCCTTTTTTATAAAGGTTAGAAGCTTACTAAATGGAATAGTGTGCAGATTGGATGCGTTGGAGAAGCACGTGCCACCAACCTCTACCTACCGTAGATCGGCCTATTCTTTTTGCTTACAGCTTATGGTTTCTCTTGAACAAATAAACAGGTCGGCTACTTCACCGTCTTTTAGAAGCGGTTTATTGGAACAGTTTTTTCAAAGTGACTTATTGGTATTAGATTCGTTTGCACAAATGCTCGCACTAGGGTCGAAAGCCGCAGTCGAAAAGAACGCATCCATGCTACTGCAGGCTATACTACGACATGTTCACAATTGCTGAATAGACTTGGAGTTTTTTTTCTTTTTGTGAAAACAATAGACTAGGAGGTCTAGACTCCAGATCAGTTGCTACGGTACTTAAACCATAGTACTCTGTTCCAGTGGCAGAGTTAGAAAAATTTCAATATGAATGCACACTTTATGTACAAAATATTATACAATGGATTATTAATAGAGAATGACTAGAAAACAGTATAATGTGCCATGCGATCCTTGGGATAGGATCTAAGTATTGAATCCAAGCACTGCAGTGACTTTAAGAGCTATCCGTTAGGTGGAAATGTGCTTGGAGCCAAGGCAAGAGTTAGTAAAGGCGAAGTAGGTGAGCTGCAGGCAAGTAGGCTACTACGTGGTGAGCCCCAGCCCACGGCGGCGAGCTAAGGATGCGGCGCAAGTGTGCTTTGAGCTGTGACTAAATCCAGAGCTCAAAACTTGCTTAAAACTTGTGAAATGTACCTAAAATTTTGCCTTATGAAACTTGTAATATACTTAAATTTGCTTGAATTTGGTTGATATGTAAACTTGCTAAACATTTTTAATTTCTCTTATTTTCTAAGGAACTTGACTGAAATTCTCAAAACTTCCAAAAAAAGGCATATGCTCCCTGGTCCCTACTGGTTCTCAAGTTTTTTGGGTGTGCAAGTACATACAGGGCACTCCACCTGCCTCCGCCCATGCTCTGTCCATCACATTTAGAAAGTCAAAAGATAACTCAGGAGAGATTGTGTTATTTTGTCATCCATTACACTACACTTCACCGTGGCTCTTGCAATGACTTCATCACATACAACACGCAGTTTTATATTTGTTCATAGACATAATTGAGTCCTAGAATATCATGAATGAATCAATCATCATCTATTCCATTCCACCATCCATAGAAAAACAAAATGTTCTTTTATCCACTCCACTGCCATGTGAATCTTATGTAAAAATGTCACAGGAAACAGCTCAATTTTCACAGAGATTCCAAACTGGGGGACGTAAGGATGTGTGCAATGTTGCCAAAAAGCAGAGGCTAAAAAAGTTAGCCTCTCCAAACCTAGTTCTAAACCATTGTAGCAGAGGGGTTTGACTAAGTAAAGCTAGACTCCACTTAAGTCCAGGACTCAATTCCAAGTGAATTGAAAAGGAGAGACGGTGAGGTTAGGGCATGTGAATTGTGCTAAGGAGATGAAAAAGCCAACTAAGCTGAAGCTAGTAAGCCAAACATGCTTCTAATGTTTAGCCTTCATGGTGAGACCCACCCAGAGTAAAAAAACCAATTCTTATGCTACTTTCTCCACCGGCTGCCATTCTTCCCGTGATCCTCAAATCAAGCACGACGTCCTCTCTCGAGATCCTGCTCACAGCCTGTCTCCCAAACCCAAGCGCCACCTCCTCACAAATCTCAGCGCCATCTCCTCCCAAATCCGAGCGCTACCTCCTCCCAAATCTCAGCGCCATGTCCTCCCAAATCCAACACCACCTCCTCCACCGCATCGCCCAAATCTCAGCGTCGTCGAGTTCGCTCGTTCCCCTACACCTCCAAGATTTATTTTATTGCTTTCACATGAGGAGGAGATGACGACAGCTGGGGCAGGGCAGCAAAGACCATGTTGCATCTCCATGGTTTAGGATGAAGGGCGCCTCGGTGTGGAGGGCCCGGTGTGGAGCGTAGGAGAGAGTGCAATAGCAGCAAAGAAGGAGCTGTCGGTCAGCAGAGAATGAGCCGCCAGCACGGAGGAAAGAGACAGAAGATTGAAGCAAGAATTACATGAGTGGCTCTGATTTGGATTGTTCAATTTTTTAAGTGAGGTTCTAGTCCTAGTCCTACATGATTATATCTCAAGCAACATCCATGACGGGCCACGTATAATGGCAAAACGAGCTTGCAAAACGCCAAATGCCCGTTCAACATCTTTTCTTACGGATTCTTGGTGTTGTGTAAATAACTTATCCTTCTCACACTGGGGCAGTGGGATTGTTTTCATGAATGTAGCCCACTCTGGATACATACCATCTGCTAGACAATATCCCATGTTGTAGTCATTGCCATTGACCGTAAACTAAACCTTGGGAGCTTTTCCTTGTAGTAGTTGTATGAACAAAGTGGACTGGTTCAACACATTAATATCATTGTTTGAACATGTAACACCAAAAAATGCATGCCAAATCCAAAGGTCATGTGAGGCAACGACTTCGAGCATGATAGTGGACACTCCATAATCACCATGAGTGAACTGGTGCTTCTAAGCAGTTGGGCATTTCTCTCATTCCCAATGCATACAATCAAGACTTCCTAATATGCCAGGGAAGCCTCGAGCCTCTACTATTTGAAGTAAGCACTGAATGTCAAGCACTCAATGGATGTGTTTGGAACAATTCATAGATTTTCATCGAGATTATCGACAGGGCAGCCATAGGCCAGCATGCGCATAGCCCCTGTGCATTTTGGAAAGGTAAAAGACCAACTTTGCTAAAGGCATCAAATCTTTGGCAAAAATAAGGTCACCACTCACCGAGGGTTTGCACAATGTGTTGAAAGACATGCTTTCTCTTTTGATACCTCCGATGGAACTACATGTCAGTGTATACTGGGTTGTTGTTGTTGAAGTAGTCAACCATCAATTGACTGTGTCCAATTCCATGATCTCTTTGTATGTACCTTCGAGAATGACCTCATCATTGATTGGAGTCGCCACTCTGTTCTATTTCAATTTGTGCCTCAATCTCAGCCTCGATTGGATCATTTAAGTAGTCTTAAACGATTTCATCAACGTACGCAACGATAGTAAAATCCTCAGAACGGGATTCCTCATAATTGTCAAGCTGAGACATTTTTGTGTTAAGGATAGTACTTCTATGGATGCCTAAAGAATGGGTATCTAGATAAAAGGAGAGTGCTTCTGTGGTTCAAAGCAGTGGAATGGATGATGTGTGTGCTGCTGCATGAACATCTAGTAAATATATATGCTAGTTTTCAACGACTAGTTCATAACGACTAGTTTACTGTTGTCTTTTTATTCATTTTGCTTTCATGAAATAATAGCAATATTCACCAACTTTGTTATCTCTTGTGAAGTATGCTGAATATGTTTGTCCACTTATTGCAGGAACCAAATCTTTTCATACCAATTAGTTGTGAGAAGAAACTGGTAAGTGTAGACATGTATAATTCATTATCATTGACCCATAAAAACACATATTCCAGAAATTAAATTACATAGTAAAGAAGTTACATTGACCAACACATTAGGCAGGACATTACACTTATTCCCCTGAACATGAATGCATTTGCACTGATTTAGCTAGACAAGTCCCTACAACAACTGTCCAGCATCTTTTCATGACGCTCTAGTTGTGCATCATTGTATCCTCAAGTATTAGCTCTCATTAGTTCCATGTACATATTGTATTTATCAGCTCTTACCCTTTCTTTTCTAACTTCAGCCATCTCTTCGTCTGCTATAGCTTTCTCTTTTGTAGTTTCAGCCCATTTTTCAAGTGCAAGTGCTTTGCGGTCATGTTCTTTACTCAAAAACAATGTAGTCTCCTCTAAGAGATGGATACAAGAAGTCTGTCTATTGGCTTTACCTTTGCCTTTGCATGCTACCTTTTGTCCATGGGGTCATTGTTCACAAACTTCTTCTGTGCCTTCGCTGTCCTGATTTGAGGATGACATGTAAACTCCAAAAGCATTCAACTTTTGTCTCTTGCTATTCATGTCATCTTTCATGTACATGGTACACCATTTGGGTTGATCCTTCACCTCTTTCCACCAATTCTCAAGCGCAAATGGTCTTTTCTTTTTTTCGCTGCATTTATTTAGAATTCACAGGCTTTCTCCATAAGTCCATCATCGGATTGGCCACTAGCATACAAGTTCTTCGCTTTTATCCATTGTGCATTGAAGAGTGTAACAAACAGGGTAGTTTTGTTCCAGTGGCTCTTGCATTGGGCAGCTGACCTTTTATTTAGAGGGTTGTTCTTGCTGTATTATGCTACAACCTGATTCCAATAGAAGCCTCCCTTCTTTGCATTGCCATCAATGGAATCATTGGAATCGTTCAACCAAGCACTAACCAGCCACAGGCTCTCCTCTTTAGTCCAATTATTGTGCCCTCTTTTCTTCTCTTCATCTGGATTGCTATCACTCATTTCTTCAATGTTCACTAGATGTTTTCCTTGTGCAGAAGACATCGGAGAGGTGGGTTCAGCACTACATGAACCTATGATGTCGGTAGCTGTAAAGAAATCAACTGATTCAACTAGTGAAGATGAAAGGACGTATGCAGCTCCTCTATACATCCTATGTGTTGGTGGCCTAGCAATGCTTGGGTATGGAAATCCTTGGGTAAGTTGAGATTGTTGGAAGCTTCAACTAAGACCAAAAGGAAGGAAGTTTTATGGGTAATAATAAGAATGAAAATTATAGGCATATTGATTATGTACATGGCTCATGGGATATTGGGAAAGGTTCCCATGACCCAACTAGAGCTGGGACTTGGGCCGTCTTGCGTCAAGACGTACCGAGCCCATCGTGCTTCGTGTCGTTTCGTGTCGTTTCGTCGCGCCGCCGCCCGCCATCTCATCGTGTCGCGTCGCGTCGTGCCTGCTGCCTCCCGGCCAGCCCAAGCACGCCCAAAGCCCACCGTGCCGCTCGTTCACTGCGTGCCCCAAGCCCACTGAAATTACTATACGCGAAGGCGGTGACGACGATCGTCATCTTCCTTTCTCTCGTACCCGCCTCATTTAAAACTAGTTGAAATTGAATTAATTGCATAAAAACATGGGCACGCAATGACATAAATATTTCGGGAAAAAGTAAAATTTCTTTGATATTTTAGAAATACAAAAGACATCTCATACATACATACATACATACATACATACATACATACATACATACATACATACATACATACATACATCTCATACATACATCTCATACATACATACATACATCTCATACATACATACATACATACATACATCTCATACATCTCATATATATATATATACATCTCATATATACATATATATATATATATATATATATACATCTATACATATATATATATATATATATATATATATATATATATATATATATATATATATATATATATATATATATATATATATATATATATATATCTCATACATACATCATCTATACATACATACATACATCTATATATATATATATATATATATATATATATATATATATATATATATATATATATATATATATATATATATATATATATATATATATATATATACATATATACATACATACATACATACATACATCTCATACATACATCTCATACATACATACATACATCTCATACATACATCTCATACATACATCTCATACATACATCTCATACATACATACATCTCATACATACATCTCATACATACATACATACATACATACATACATACATACATACATACATACATACATACATACATACATACATACATGTTAGAATATGTTGATTTGATTGATCTTTCTCCTCATCTCATATATATACACATCACACATTCACACGTACAGATGTATATGTCACAACAGATGTATAGGATCTTTCCGCGATGAAATCAGAATTTATGAGGGCTAGAACAGAATAAATCAAAATAGATAAAAACCTATTTATGATTTCAGAAAATATGAAGGACTAAATTGAAAAATATCAAAAACCCGGCTAACCCTAAAATCATCCGCCGCCGCCCGACTCCTCCCCCTGCCACTTCGCCTCCTTCCTCCCTCGATCCTCCTCCCCAAATCATTCACGCCGCCTCCTCCCTCCCGCCGCCCCCTCCTCGACGCCACCGCCTCCTCCTCCTCACTGCCGCCACCTCCTACCCTCCTCCTCGCGCCTCCTCCTCCTCCTCCTCCGCCTCCTCCTCCTCCTCGCCTCCTCCTCCTCCTCCTCGCCGCCTCCTCCACCTCCTCCTCGCCACCTCCTCCTCCTCCTCGCGCGCCTCCTCCCTCCTCCTCGCCGCCGCCCTCCTCCTCCTCCTCGCCTGCCTCCTCCTCCTCCTCGCCGCCGCCTCCTCCTCCTCCGCCTCCTCCTCCTCCCTCGGCTCAAGCGACGGCGACGACGACCGCGACTACTCCGGAAGCGAGCCACCACGGCGGATGGCCGACGGCGACTTGGCGCCGACGACAAGTTCACATCGACGGATGTCGCCTCGGCCCGGCCACACCGCCTCCTCCTCCTGGCAGCGGTCGCTGCCGTCCACTCATCCGAGCTCCAATGACCGGTGCCTCCTTCCCTTTACTCTCTCTCGGTCTCGCCTGTGATGGTTGATGTATTGTGGTTGTGGGGATTGGGGAATCTGGGGTAGCCGTGGGGGCCGTGGAGGCGAGGTAGAGGCCGAGGCGGCCGATCACCGGCGACGGCAGCTCGCCGTGCCGCTCGTGTTCGCAGCGTGCTTCCGTGCGTCGTCTTACCGAGCACCACCGACGATCTACCGTCTTGCCCACCGTGTCGGCCACCGCCGACCACCCAATCGTCTTCAGCCGAACCCAAGACGCCCGACACGTGACGGATCGTGCCGTGCTTGAGCCGTGCTGGACCGACCGTACTTTGGGCTGACCCAAAAAAGCACGGCACAAGTCCCAGCTCTAGGCCCAACCATGCAGGAAGGCAACAACACAAGGAAGCGTACTGCGTGGCCGATACCCCGCGCCGGCCACGTCAGCGCCACGTCCCTCGCGGGCCCCGCAGGCAGTGCCGCCGCACGCTGGAAAAGAAGTCCACGTCGGCCACGTGCTCCCAAAAGGAGAAAAGAGCCAGGAACATTTGTGCTTTTCCTCCGCTCCGCTGTCTCCATTATTCTCTCGCTTATTCCCCACTCCTCCCTCTCACCCTACCTCACTGCTACCCCCACCGCCGCCGCCTCCCGCGCGCCCCGTGTCCTGCTCGGTAGCTAGGCGTGGTCTTCTTGCGCTGAGCTCTGCCGGCGTCCGGAGGTGGGTGTGGCTCGACGCGATTTGGCGCGGCAGGTTTTGTTTTTTTTTGGGGATTTGGTGCTTTCTTGGCGGAAAAGGTGGGATTTTGGCGGCGATTTGGTGGTTTCTTGGGGCGGGAGGTCTTGAGGTTTGATGGTTTTTTGGTGCTGGTGCGGAAGGCGAGTTTTTTTAGGCCGATCTGATGCTTCTGTGGTTCGGGAGTGAGGTGATTTGATGCGATTTGGAGGAGTGGCGGTGGGATCTTTTGTGAGGTTTCTGGGAGGGAGTTGATTTGGCCATGGGGATCGCGCCGCCGGAGCTGGGGCAGTTCGACGGGTGGGAGAGCTCTGGCGAGGAGGAGCGGAGAGGTGGGGCTGGTGCCGCCGCAGCCGCAGCAGCAGGCGCGGGCGGCGCCTGCCACGGAAGGGCGGGGAGGACGCCACGGTCGCCACCGGCTGCTGCATCCGCCTGTGGCCGATGGGGAGCTGCCCGCCGCCGCTACGCTCCAAGGTCGACACCTCCACCAGCAGCGCCAGCACGCACGGCGGTAATGTCCCTTTCTCTCTTTACCTGGACTGGGATGTGTAATTAACATGTGCTGTCTTCTCTCGCTGTCATTAGTGTGGAAGATAGGTTAGCTATGGTTGTGGTAATAACCATAATTGGAAGCTGTAATCTGTAGCCTATATAACTTTTCACATAATATTGTTCTGGATATTTAGATATGATGTAACACATGTCGTGGTTGGTGTTGGGGTTATAGTCGGTTAGAATGTAAATGTCGATGACATGTGTAGTTTGGTAGTTAGTTTGCTGGAGAGTTGAGGGAGATCCATGTGTTGAGCATTCATTGTAGACATGGACTAGTAATTAGTACAACAAGTAGATGGAACACATAAAGATCATCAAACAGGAGGCAAATCCTACCGAGCGTTGAGTACCATTTTCAATTTTTCATGCTGAGCTTCAGTTCTCATTATTACCTATTAATGTGAAATTGGAAGATGGCACTATGGAGGAGCAAGTGTGCGTGTGTGGGACCAGTGGCATGAGTAGTTTTCTGAGTATCTACTTTAAGGATAGCCTGTGGCACTAGATCTTGTAGCAGATTAAGGAGATACAAGCAACGAATGCCATTGGCCTCTCTGAGGGGGAATGGTTGTTGATATGTTACACTCAGCCACCTGACACTTATTTGATGATGTTATGTCTCAGCAGGTGTGATCTGTGATGTTTGGAATAGTAGCTGTTTTGTCAAATCATGTTCATCAAGACTGTTTTGCTGCATCCATAGATGGAAATGAATAATGTAGAAATGTGTGAGGGATCAGGATTAGCTGCTTCATTAAGCCCTTTTGTTTTAGTTGGTGTTGGCATTTACTTACAATCAATATGAGGTTAGATCGAAGATAGATAATTTAGGGCCAGTTTCACATTGATGTGCTGTCAAATCTAGTTAGTTATGTAGAGTCCATTAGTAATTCGAGTAAAATATTTCTGTTATAGGCCTAGAAAGGAGGTTATGAGGTAGTTAATATATCCAAAAGTAGACAAGGAAAGTGCTTTTAGAAAGCCACTGTAATGCCAAACTCACCCTTGGAAGGTTCTTCTCCATTTGCTAACTAGATTATTTCAGTATTTTAGGCATGAAGTTACTAAAATGGCACAGAAAGATATGAGGCGAAATGAGTCTAGTCAGCAATTGACTTTTCTTTTAATTCGAAGATAAATGCATTGTTTGGGTAGTTATGCCTTGGAGCTAAATGAAATAATAAACTAAAACAGCATGGAAAGATATGAGGAGAAAGGACTCCAGTTGGCAGTTAATATTTCTTTTAGTATGAAGAGAAAGGGTTCGTTTTAGTAATTGCACCAAGGAACTAAATAAAGTATCGCACCATTGTCAGTCAGGACATTAACAGATGTTATTATAAACATGATGATTCACAGCTTAAATTGCATGCTACTAAAGTTGTTATCAGGTAGGCTGTCTAGTCATATGATATGCTTCATAGCACTATTTTTTTCTCTTCAGTGTATTAGTATATTATTATTTTGCTTGCCCTTTCAGCTAGACATGATGTGGATCGGCAATTCATGTCATTGTTGTAGATTTGTAATGACCTTTGTCAGGTGCTTGCAATGAAGCAGAATAAAACCCCCTTATTTCCTTCTCCACCTTCAGAGAAACCTATTTCTATTCTTCTTCTTCTTCTTTTTTGGAAAGTTGCAAAAAAAAAAAAAAAATGATCGAGTCTTCAGCTAGGTGTTTTGTATTTAGCATGTGTTGTCCATACCCCATAACTGAACTTACACTTCACTGTGTCCTTCAGTTACACCTCACACTTTGCTATGTAGATTGAAATTGTGTTTCTTCACGTTGTTATTGTGGGGATTTATTTTATTGTTCAAAAGATGTTCTTTCGTTAGTATGGCATATTAAAACTGTTATCCATTTCATGGAACAGCAGAAAAGTCAACAGAAAATGGTAGCAGGAACCAACCGGTTGCATCAGTAGTCTCAGGCTCAACGTCTACTAGTAATGCTGAGAGCAGTTCATCAGCATCTAAAGTTGGAGAGGAAATAAAGGTTGCTTCTCAGTTGCGCAAGTTTGCATTCAATGATCTAAAATGTGCCACACGGAACTTCAGGCCCGAGAGTCTTCTTGGAGAAGGGGGTTTTGGATGTGTGTTTAAAGGGTGGATTGAAGAGAATGGAACTGCGCCTGTGAAACCTGGTACAGGCCTTACAGTTGCTGTCAAAACACTCAATCATGATGGGCTTCAAGGGCACAAAGAATGGGTGGTATGTGCTTTGTTCTATCATTTAAATTATGTTTATTTTGATCACTTTCACTATGCATGTACCATATTTCATTAGGATTCACATTGATTGTGCCCCGTATTCTACTTTATTTCTTCCTCTGCAGGCAGAAGTTGATTTTCTTGGTAACCTTCACAATCCCAATTTGGTCAAGTTAATTGGATATTGTGTTGAAGATGACCAAAGATTGCTGGTATATGAATTTATGCCTCGCGGAAGTTTGGATAACCATCTATTCAGAAGTATGTTACTGACTTGTTATCAAGCTATTGAAGCTTTAAGTTTTCATAGAACCTCTGTCCTTTTCTTAAGGAAACAATTGTTTATCATATTAGAATACCCGTTCCAAACTCCGAAGTGTTTGCTCATTGCATCTATCAGTTGGAAAATTTAATTAATTAGGTGGAAATATTGAAGCTTACATGAATTATGATTGATCTATAGGATCTCTTCCTCTCCCATGGTCCATCAGAATGAAGGTTGCTCTTGGGGCAGCAAAGGGTCTTGCTTTCCTTCATGAAGAAGCAGAAAGACCAGTCATTTATCGTGATTTTAAGACATCTAATATACTGCTAGATGTGGTAAGTGTTAAATCCATGAATTGGATTATGCATTGTGCAGCACATGGCTCGCATCCTATTATTTCATATGTTTACATATGCTCTTGCAGGATTACAATGCAAAGCTCTCGGATTTTGGGCTTGCCAAAGATGGTCCTGTAGGTGACAAAACTCATGTGTCTACTCGAGTAATGGGAACCTATGGGTATGCAGCTCCAGAATATGTCATGACAGGTAAGTGCTTCATCATTCATAACCTACCAAGTCCTACCTCTCCTGCTATTTATAAAAAACAAGTTAGCTATGGTGATTTGCAATACTTGGCACTTGCATAAGTTACTATGCATCATTTGATCTTTCTTATTGACGCGCTTAAAGATATGGAAACAATGCTTGTTGGGAGGCATTGTTGATGCTATTGTGGTAAATGTAGTGCTTATGGTTTTAACAATTTACAGGTAATACAAAAAGTTTCAACTAGTTGCTTTGGCTGTATCGGGTGTAACTAAGTTGAATGTATTTATTCATTCATGCAATAAGCCCTCAGTTTATCTGGAGAAAACCAAGTGGAAGCGTAGTACAAAAAGTTAGACCGGACCGCTGGTTAAACCAGAAAAGGCCGGAACTGGGGACCTTGTTGGCTCGGTTCTCGTCAAAGACTGTCCATGCAATTGGACCGGCAAAAACCAGATGAACTGGGCAGTTTTTGAGGAAACTGGCGAACCGGAGCGGTTCCATACGAACCGGGCGACTTTTGTTTTGAGCCCAAAAACTGATGACTGGGAGGGGAGCGACAACATGGGCCAGCCCAGCCCAGCTTCCGACCGCGCCCCATGCCTAAAGAAAAGCCTAGGGTTCCTCATCTCCCTCATTCTATCTCCTCCTCCCTCATCTTCCCTCCTAATCTGGCCAGAAATTGCTGTTCTCCCGACCCGATTTCCAATCCAGCATGCCGCCGCCGTCCTCCGCTAGATCCTAAAGCCATGCCTGTCCTTCAGCTCAACAGCAGTGGCATGAGATCGGCAGCGTGGCAGCTTCACAAGATTTTGGCGGCGGCTTGGCTTGGGCAGTGCTAAATCGTATTGGAGAACACTGGATTGGCTTAGACCCTCATGCAGGTTAGGTGAGATTAGAGTCTAGCACTTCAAACACCTCATCTTTGTGCTGGACCCTTTGTTTTTTTTAGTTTTGAGTTGCATTTGTTTTTGCATGCATCAATAGATTCCTCTGGTTGTCCAATTTTGGCATTATATTTTTTCTATTTTGGTACTTCTGCCCACCATATTTCGAAATACAAAACAGTATAACTAATAAAATACTAATATTTTGGAAACCGGCGGTTCGACCAGTGGACTGGTGGTTGCACCGGTGAACTGATGAACCGATCGCCTGGCTGGTTCGATCACCAGTCTGACTTGTACTATGACTCTGAGTGGAAGGGACAAAGGGAGTCTTAGGTATCCCATGTATATTTGGATTTGTACAGAACTACACAAATCCTAATATACATGGGAGTATATCATAATACATGTCGCAATGATTAAAATTAGTATTACATGTGTTAACAATTAAAATTAGTAGTACATGTGTTAACGATTAAAATTAGTAGTACATGTGTCTCTCTACGATTAGTTCTCCAAGTAATCTGTCTTGCTCTTGCCTGTGGAAGTGGATGCAGTGGTGCATATGGTAGATACAGCGAACCGATTCCTGGCAAAAATACTATTGTGCTTCTAATCCTAACAAAATTTTACTATGTTTGCTAATGCAGATCCTCGTTGTCTTCTCAATTTGAAGGCAATGGTGGTACTGGATATTGGAATGTTATTTGATTCCCTTGTGCAATTGAAGTTTAAATACCTTTTTCCTCTAGTAGTTAGTTATTTGATCTTTGTTGTAATGTTTACTTGATATCATATAGTTCTTGCATATTTTGCCTGCTTTTCAGGTCATTTGACATCAAAGAGTGATGTCTATAGCTTCGGTGTGGTGCTGCTTGAGATGATGTCAGGACGCAGGTCAATGGACAAGAACCGCCCAAACGGCGAGCACAACCTTGTTGAGTGGGCGCGGCCTCTCCTAGGAGAGAGGCAGCGCTTCTACAAGCTAATTGACCCTCGACTGGAGGGTAACTTCTCGGTCAAAGGTGCCCAGAAGGCAGCACAATTAGCACGTGCCTGTCTCAGTCGGGACCCCAAAGCCCGGCCACTGATGAGCCAAGTGGTGGAAGCTCTCAAGCCGCTGCTCAACCTCAAGGACATGGCTAGCTCCTCATACTTCTACCAGACAATGCAGGCTGAGAGAATGGCACACTCGAGCAGCATGAATGGTAGGAACAACCATGGCCTGAAGGTGCAGGGCTCGTTTGCGCGGAACGGGCAGCAACCGATGAGGAGCCTGTCCGACGGCCCCCGTGCTTCTCCGTTCCGATACTCGCCGAAGCCGAACGTGAAATAACTAGAACGCACACATAATCCTGGTCTAGTTGAAATCTCAGACGTGGCCCTGGTGATGGAACTTGGTTGGGGTGGCTGATTTGGCTGAACATTGTTGTGCAATCTGAATTGATGTGTCCTGTAGATTGACATGTGAAGAAGGATATAGGTGAAAAAGGAGATGTAGGTATCAGATTTCCCTTGTGGATGTTTGCACTGAGGTTTTTAACTGGATGCTGATAGACCGTTTCTATATATATTTTTTTCTCCAAAGTAAGCTAGCTTTGGGTCATTTCAATACATCGCCAGCCTGTTGATGGTTGCTCTTTTTTTATTAAAAAAAAAACAGAATTCTTTGAGAGGCAGTTCCTATTTGGAGCCTCTAATCTCTGTACTGCCCAAAAATAAACAAATGGGAAGTTGTAACATCCCATTTTGGGAATTCAAAGGGCATGATTAAAATTTTAAATTTGAATTTAAACCAAATTCAACTCGCTTTCAATTGCAATTCAATTAAAAAAATCCAAATCGCAGTTTGGGCCAAGCCTAGCCTGGGCCACTCCCTCTTCCTCTCCTCTCAGGCTCTCACCACCTTGCTGCTCTGACCCATGCCATGTGTGCCCTACTTGGCACTGTGCCGCCCTGTCAGCGGCGTCATCGCCATGTCCTTGCATCGATGAACCCGCTTGGCCTCCCCTCTCTCCCTGTTGCATGCCCTAACCTGCACCTGCCACGCGCTGGTCGCACCTACGCCTCAATACGCGCCCTATGCCATGCCACACGCTGAGTTGCGCCACCCTTGACCGTTGTGCCTTCCCCTACGCATGAGCAGTGCCATGCTACGCCCTTCTCTTTGCCTGTTTGGCGACTGTTGCCCCCGTGGCTATTTAAGTCGAAGCTGTAGTCTCCCAAGTCTCCTCACACCCCACCATTGCTCTCCCGTTCCTTGCCTTGGCCACACTAAGCTCCCCTAGAGCTCGTCGTCGTCGTCGCCTATCTCCGCTCGGGCCTTACCGTCACCAGCCTTCTTCAGTGAGTCCCATGCCTCAACAAGCACGTCTTTGCCTTCGTCTTACTCCCTCCTCTCTCACCGTGCCCAATTGCACTCTCTCCCCTCGTAGCTCGCCAAAGCGGCCATCTTCCCAAACTCCGGGCACCTCTACAACTCGTTGGCTCCGAGCATCTCCGATCGATTCCTCCTGGCTCGAGCGTCCTCGCCACCTCCTCCGTCGATCCTCGCCACTGATTTGGACCACCGTCACCTCTACCCCGCTCGTGTCGTGCTCCTTCCCTGCACTACCTCAGCCTCTCGCCACTGTGCTGCCTCTACCGTCCTTAGACCCCACCAACCTCTCTGGTACATTCCTCTTGCCTTGTGAATGCTTCTCGTACCTTTATTTAGCTCACCGCGCCACCGGTGCCATGGCCGCTATGTTTGTCGTGCCTCCGCCGTGTCTGTCGCTGTCGCGCCGCTCCTCTGGTGCATCTTTGACGATGCCATCAAGACCCCTTAGGTGCGGTTCAGCTCAAGCGTCCCGTTTTTACCCTCGCCAGCAACCACCGTGGCCTCCCTCGCCGGTAATGAGCCGTGCTCTGCTCGGCGGGAGAAGACACCACTACAGTGCGAGGTTAGTTTAATTCAAAACTTAATCAAGTTAATGAAGATCATTAGTTTAAGTAATCAACCACTCACCAGTGGGATCATCATTAGATTAAGTTAATTAGTCTCTGACATATGGGCCCATCTTAATTAAGAAATCTTTTAAAACCGGTTTAATGAAGCTGAACCACTGACATACTGGCCCTCTTTACTATGTCTTGCACAGTGATTGGTCCTGTCAATCTCTGCACCTTTTTTCTTTACGGCATTTTTCTGTAAAGAATTAAATCAAAAATGAAATTAAAATCAGTGGACCCCACTTGTTAGTGAGTGAGAATCTCTCTCCTCGTTTATTTTGGGATTTAATCCTGATTTAAACTTTAGAAAACTCGTTCTCACGCATTTTAGCTCCAATTGAATGAAACTTATTTCTAAATTCATCTAAATTCAAGATCTATCTAATTGCAGTAAAATTATCAAGTTGGAGTTTATTTGTTTTTTTTCATTTGGATTTATTCGTTTGCTTACATATTTATTTGCTTTCCGTCACGATCGTCCGAATAAAATATGAGGACATGGAAGAGCCGTAGTTCGAGCCAAGTCAAGACTTTCAAGATCAACCTACTTGTGAGCTGGACGAGTCAATACTTTAATTATATTGAGCCTACATTTTATGAAAGTTATATTGATTTAAATTATCAAATTACATGCTTTTATTTGTTATAAAAATTTATATTCACATTATGGTTGTAGATACATGCCTATCAATCATTGTATACACCACCCCTTGGATATTTGAACACATAATATGATTTCGATCCAAGGCACTCCTGATGTGAATTTGTCATTTGTCTAAATAGGTATTCTTCAATTTTTTGGCATTTCCTCTGACATTTCTTCTGCACAAGGATAGCCATATTTTCCTTGTAGCAAGCAAGTGTTTGCTGGATAGATTTTTTAGGGGCAGACAATAGGTGACGCGTCTCGTTGCAGTGACTGAAGAACGCGCTCTTATCTGCTCCGCTCTGCATGAGAAATTTCTACTCTGTTTCCTGCGAGTTGATCAGTTGGATCTGTACGGAAGGGGAGAAATTTCTTTGGCTGACGAAGCTGTCTACCGAGCACCGACTACCAGGATTCCCTTCCTTCCCCGTGCTACCCAAACGGTCAGTCGTTTGCGCAGAAATCGAAATCGACGCTTGGAATGGAGATGAGTGAGAAAGCTAACTTGCTCGGCTCGCAAAACTTGTTTGCCATGTTTGTTTGACTTTTAGTTTCTCTAAAAGTCATAAGTGAGACGGTTTTTTAAATCAGATTGTTTAGATAATTTTTTATGTCTAAAACTGTATGTATTTATAGCGTTTTTACCGTTTGTTACTGTTTTAAAAATATAGACAAAATCCATCAACCGTTGCCTAAACGAAGAGAGCCATGGGTTACCTCAAATCTCCAACACGTGATCAACTTTGGAACCTCACTCTTTTCTTCTTCTTATCTTTAGACGAAGCAGTGGCGGAACCAGGATTTGGATACGCCCCGGGCTGAACTCTAACCACCTAAAACTAACGTTAATTTGTACCCATACCACGATATAACAAAGTATATCATAATTGGCTAATTGTATTACTGATATAAAACTTGAGTTCAATACTAAACAAACAAACATAAAGCATAATACGAAGAACATGGCATGATCTCAAAGTACAAAAAATGTAACATAATAGAGATACAATTTGATTATCTAAATTACGATGATTTGCTCTCTATACTATCCTGTCATTTCTAAAGTTAAACATTCATCATTAAAGCTTAAGCATGTTCTCACATAGGGATCCACGAAGCATGTGACATCAGATTTGACAGATTAAGGTGAATAATGAAACAAGATAACAACAAGTCTTCTGAAACCATGACAACTTATTTAAAGAAATTACCTTCACAGAACGCCAATGTGAGTTTGGCCAACGCACCAAGTCAATATCACTTATGCCTGTGATTGTACCCATGTATCTGAAAGAAGAGACAACCATAAGATCAGAGAGTTTTCACGCTGTGTGCTCAGTTTCAACTTTCAACTCACCGTCTAGCACTTGACTCCTCTGTCTCAAAAAGCATTCTAAACCGCATTCCAACAGACACCCGTGTGTGGTAAACAGACTTCACATACTTGGCCAGTGGATGACAAATTCAGAAGGGCTAGCCCTAATAATAGATGACCATGTTAATTAAATGTAGAAATGAAGTGATATGTCTATTGCAATGAGATTGCAATATATATACCGGGGGTTATCATGCAGATCTCTTGCAATCAGCTCCTCACGATTCACAAAGAGACAAAGAGTCAAAGACACAAATCACAATTCACAACAGCCAACAGGGATCTCCCGTCTCCGGATCTGGAACTTTTGGTTGGGTCACCGATCTGCCGATGCAACCGGGAGGAGTCGTCGAGGTCGAGCCGAGGAGGCGCCGAGACGGGCCGGGAGGCGGGCGTCGCCGGAGGCAATGCGGGCGGGCGGCGGCAGCCGGGCGGGCGGGCGGCCGGAGGCGGGCGGCCGGGCGACGCGGCGCGGCCGCCGCCGGAGGTGGGTGGTGCCGCCACGCAGCCGTGAGGAGCCGAGGAGAGGAGGGCGCCGGCCGGAGGCGGGTGGCGCCGAGGCGAGGCGGGCCGGCGGTGGTGGCGCCGAGGCGGGCGGGCCGGGAGGCGGGGTGCGCCGAGGCGAGGCCGGAGGCGGGTGGCGCCGAGGCGAGGCGGCGCCGGGAGGGCCACCGAGGAGAGGAGGGCGCCGGCCGGACCGGAGGCGGGTGGCGCGAGGCGGGCGGGCCGGGAGGAGCCGAGGAGAGGAGGGGCGCCGACCGCTCGGCCGGAGCCGAGGAGAGGAGGTCTTGGCGGGGGAGGCGGGCGCCCGGAGGAGGGTGGCACCGAGGCGGGCGGGCCGAGATGGGCGGGCGGCGCCGAGATGGCGCTGTGGCGGCGGGTTCGGGTTCGGAGGGAGCTGCGGCACGCGTGAAGAGCGAACGCGCATGAGTGGGCTTATCGATAATATTAACGAATGGTATGGTTTACATTATATATGAAATGATTTAGTAATATATCTGTGTGCACTATCTAGTGATCCAAGTAATAGTACGGTGGATTTATAGAGGATTTTGAAATTGGTAAATTTCGGGTCTGACATCTGACAAAAGTTGCGATACTGTTTTGCACTGGACCATCAGCAACCAAAGTGTTTTTAGGATATGTGCAGTTTTGTTTCTGCTAGGGTGCAGGGAGGCGTTCCTGATGTGAATTTGTCATTTGTCTAAATATGTATTCTTCAATTTATTGGCACTTCCTCTGACATTTCTTCTGTACAAGGATAGCCATATTTTCCTTGTAGCAAGCAAGTGTTTGCTGGATAGATTTTTTAAGGGCAGACAATAGGCGACGCGTCTCGTTGCAGTTTGCACAGAAACGGAGTGACTCTGAAGAACGCGCTCTTATCTGCATGAGAAATTTCTACTCTGTTTCCTGCGAGTTGATCAGTTGGATCTGTATGGAAGGGGAGAAATTTCTTCGGCTGACGAAGCTGTCTACGGAGCACCGACTACCAGGATTCCCTTCCTTCCCCGTGCTACCCAAACGGTCAGCCGTTTGCGGGCTATGTTTGGTCAGAAATCGAAATCATCGCTTGGAATGGAGATGAGTGAGAAAGCTAACTTGCTCGGCTCGCAAAACTTGTTTGCCATGTTTGTTTGACTTTTAGTTAGTTTCTCTAAAAGTCATAAGTGAGACGGTTTTTTAAATCAGATTGTTTAGATAATTTTTTATGTCTAAAACTGTACGCGTTTATAGCATTTTTACCGTTCGTTGCTGTTTTAAAAATATAGACAAAATCTATCAACCGCTGCCTAAACGAAGAGAGCCATGGGTTACCACAAATCTCCAACACGTGATCAACTTTGGAACCTCTCACTCTTTTCTTCTTCTTATCTTTAGACGAAGCATGCATCGCCGTACCTCACTTAGATCTAGGTGGTGATCGGTTCTACTGAAAATTTGAAAGCTTATGGTGAAAACACTTGTGGTGGTGAAAAACATCAGAATGATGAGACTTATTTAACATAATTAAATTTAAAAATTAAAAATATAAAAATATGTTAGCCTATCACAGACAACACAAACGAATACGAGAAAAAAAGAACCGACAAAAAAGCTCAAAAAAAGTCAAAAATTCAGAAAAAAACGAAATTATGAATAGTGCAAAAATAAGCTTAAACCATAAGCTTAAGCCATATTGATCACTACCCTAGTACAAGAAGGTACTGTAAAAAAATTCTCCGAATCCATCATCGTTCGAGATGTTACACGCTCGAGAAGGCGCAGGGACTGAAGGCAGAGGATCCGAGTCCAGCAGTCATTGGCAGAACTCTCAATCAAACATCTCAATCAAGCATTGCTCGAAGCGTACAAGCAAGGGTTCGATGATGAATATGGATGTTCCTTGGTAATGCAGGCGGAAGAGCTGGACCATTTGCCTAATAAAATGCCAGCGCTCGACTGGGCCCTTTCCCTGTCCTACCCGTCCATCTTCTTTTCTGCTTTTAAAAGCTATTTTTCGGTTTTTTTATAGTAACTAATTTTTAAACAGATTATTTTTTAAGATAAGATCTACTAGTTAATTATAGTACATATTTTACTGATTTCATTTATATTAACAAAAATCATACGTGAGTTTTTGTTACTCTGTAATCTCTAACACAAACAACTCAAAAATCTTAAGCCACAGCTAAAAGTTATAAACCGCAGCAAAAAAACAGACCCTGTGGTCTTCTTCTGCGTGCAATGAAATGCATCGAGAGCGGCTCGGCTCTACTCGGAAATTTCTTTGGTTTATCGTTGCACGTCTCCGTCACTACCTATCATATCTCTCTCTCTCTCTCTCTCTCTCTCTCTCAAACAGAAAATACCGGGAAGAAAGAGAGGAGAGAGAAGCTTGTGCAATGGCACGAAGACTTGTACATGCCATGCTTTTCAGCTTTTCTTTCTGACAGAAACTGCACGGGAACGGGTGGTACTTGCACATTTCAATCTTTTTGATTCTAACTTGTGCTTTCAAAATCGACAAATTTGTCGCAATTTGTACTTTGGCAAGATTGGTGCGTTTTACCATCTAAGGTTTTTACCAACCGCGGTGCAGTGAATGTAAAGCTAATCTGCAGATATTTATTAAAAGAGCGTATGGTCATTTATTTATTTTGTAGTCAGATACCTTTGGCTGTTAAATTCTGAACCTTCTGAGAATTGCAGCGGCTTGCTTGTTGGCTCCTTTTTCATGTACCTATATGTTTTTTTTGTATTGTTTATGATAATATAATCTTTTTATTTTTTTAATCTTATAAAAATTAATTACGCTGAAAAGTTACCACCAGCTATAGTAAACAAAATCTATTACAATACCAAAAAAGTTAGAAGCTTAAGTCCAAAAGCTCAAATAAACACCCTCAAACTATACAGGACCCATTTATCCGTGACTCGTTTCGAGAAGGTAATCCTTTCCATAATTATTACCTTTTCTTCATCAATTAAGTCATCAGTTTCGAGAAGGTAGTTTTTTTGGATGGATTGTTTTAGGCTATGACTTATGATTTATGATTTAAGTTTTTAAATTCTGACTGTTAACGAGAAATAATACGTAAAGAAAAATAGTCATATATGATTTTTACCAATACAGTCGAACTCAGTAAAGTTTTTACTATAGTTTTTCTGATCTTGCTTTAAAAAGATATATTATTTCAAAATTAGTTACATTAGTGTAAACCATAAGCAAGAATGATAAGGAAAAAAGAAATCAGCCTTTTGTTTTCTCGGACGCAAAAACCCTCTCCTCTGCTGTCCTGCGTGTGTTTATATACGCCGCGGTCGCAAAGGGAGGAGAACACCAAACCGCACCAAAAACTCGGTTTTTTTTTCCGGCGAAAATCCTTGGGCTCCCCGTCTGCTCGCGGAAGATTCATCCAGGTAACCGACCTCTCCTTCCGCGCGCGGGAATTTCTTGCGTAGGAGATCAGATGGATGCTTTTCTTTTTTTTTCCTCTTTTGATTAGATGGATGGATGCTTTTCTTTTTTTTCCTCTCTTGATTAGATGGATGGACGCGTTCTTGGGAGGAGGAACGCGGGGGAGAGCGGTTTAGGGTTCTTGGCTTGGTGGTTTCTTGGGGATTTCTCCGCGTATCATGCGGTTTAGGGTTCTTGCCTTTGTTTCTTGGGGATTTCGCCGAGTTTCTTGGTTTTTTCTGTCATGTTAGATGCAAGATTTTTTTTTTCTTCTTAGGTAGCCCAATTGGAGCTGTTATTTTCTGCTTCTTTTTCTTTTCTCAGGAAACTGATCGATACCTCCTTTAATGGGAATCGGATTTACCTCCACATCTCAATGACACGTGGGGTCATCATAAGTCACTGACACGTGGGCCAGGAGGATAAATCCTCAATTTCCATCTAAAGGGAGGGTATATGATCAATTTTTTCTTTTCTCCATGCGATTGCCTTGCGGCCGTGTGGTAGTGCTGCAAACGAGCCGAGCCGGTTCAAGTCAGGCAGCTCGGCTCGGCTTGAATCGAGCCTCGAGCTGGCTCGTGTGGTTCGCGAGCCGTGCTTGGTTATTTGGATCGATGCATGTGTTTGCGTAACAAACTAATAGCTAATGGCCGCATAATGTATCCTAAAATATATTGAGTACAATGTATATGCTACCTCATTCCAATGTACAATCTATCCATCAAATAATAAAAAATGCTATCAAGTTTTCGTGTATAAAGTTGACAGAAAACCAATGAAACATTAGGAAATCCATTCTTCACTAACAGATGCATCACAAATGGCTCATGACATCAAAAGTTCACATATAAGCAATCAAACAGATGATAATAATAGGCAATGACTTAGCCATAGTAAGCCACACGACCAACATAATTTAATGGTTGATGTTTAAGTCTATGCTAACAGTAAAGCTTAAAGCTGCAAATATAAGTTATAATTTCTATCCAAACTAAAGATAGAAGCAAAAGGTCTTGAGCAATGGCCATCATACAAAGAGTCTTCTTGTCGTGCTATTGTAATGTCAGGCATGTCCCAATCCCATTGGCCACCTTTCGGGTTTGATTCCTCACCCGACAACTATGAATCAATGCAACATCAGTAAGACAATAATCCAACAAGGCGACATGCGAACAAGTGAACTTGCATCCATCTTGCACCGTAAATTAAACTTAACATTTCAATTGGAGAGAGTGGAGACTCACCGATGCTTCTGGGGTCGTCGCTAGTTCGGTTGGGTGATGAGGTGGTTATGAACTGGAGTTGATGAGGCCAACGGCTGCAAACTTCTTTGCTCGGCGCACACGACACTCCATGCTCGGCTGGCGTTCCATGCAGTGAAGCGCAAGGCGGAAGGCGAGATAGTCACCATAGAATCCTCAAATCTTCCAATTCAACCAAAAATCAATAGAGGCCTGGTGTTGGTTAAGGCCAGAAATCAACCAGATATCTTCCAATTCTACCAAAAAACAGAAGCCTCTGGCATTGATGGGGTCGGTTGAGGCCGGGAGGGGGAGAGATGGTGACATCGGGGAGGCAGAGGCGTGGTGACGCAGATTGGCTTGGCGATGGGAGGGGCGGCGGTGGCACGGGCTGACGGTAGCATGGTTGGGCGAGGTGGGAGGGGCGACGGAGTCAAGAGTGGAGGAAGCAAGACCGCGGCCGGGCGGGGTGGATGTGGCGGAGGCCGAGGCTGGGGAGGAGGAAGGCGGCCGAAGGCCAGGGTCAGGAGGGGGGTAGCAAGGTGGAGGCCTGCCGGTTTGGAGGGTGGCGCCGGAGCGCCTAACCCTAACCCTAGCTGGGAAGGGCGGCGGCGGCCGCGAGCTGGGAGAAAGGGGGCGGTGGCGGGCACAATTGCATGTTTAAATTTATTTATTTATTTTGTAGTCAGATACCTTTGGCTGTTAAATTCGGTACCTTCTGAAAATTGCAGTGGCTTGCTTGTTGGCTCATTTTCATGTACCTATATGTTTTCATAGTATGAATGTGTTTTGTCAATGTACCTTTTGGGCAGCAACTAAGAATTTCATCTGGGTGGCCATGCCATACTTACCTCTGATCTAAGTTATTCACTGCACATACGATTTTGCCTTCACCGTTCGTCTTATCTAGTTTGCATGTCCTAGTTGTCCTGAAGATTTTCTTCAGCTGTCTCTTTATGTTGTTGAATGGATATTGCATAGTGGTTATGTGGTGTCTCATGTTTACTGATGGTGAAAGCATTGTGGTGCATCATGATTTTTTTTGGAGTTGTCATCATGTAACGAGATTCTGATTGGGCATGATAAAAATTTGTGATACTGTTTTCTTTCTTGAAGCAGGCTAATATCCGAATGTTGCTAGTAATTATTAAAGGTAAACAACCTGATATTCGTTAACCTCTATTTGTACAAGATAAACATATCATAAGTGTATTAGTGCTGGTGCTATCCTATGTATTGTTACCTTAACTGACGTGCATGCCTTGCTTTTACTTATTGTGTGATGTCAAATTTTTTTTATATTGTGCTTCATTTGACAAGTGATAATTGAATCATAGTTGCTGGTATATCCTTGCGTGATAAATAAATAATTTTGCCTTTGTGCTCTGCTCAGTTGACATCTATGCTTTGGTACATGGTATCATATGTAATGGTTATCTTTTCCTTTGTGCAGAAAATACATGGGCCAGATTTTGGGTTTAGTACAGGTTGATCAGTCAACTGTAGCCATCAAAGAAGCTTTCGGGAAATTTGATGAGGTCCTAGAGCCTGGTTGCCACTGCTTACCTTGGTGCCTAGGAAGGCAGATTGCTGGTTATCTCTCACTACGTGTGCGACAGCTGGATGTCCGCTGTGAAACAAAGACAAAGGTTTTCTCCAATACCATTCTATTTTATGTTTTGCTGTAGCAATCACCATGAACATAGAACAGTTCTGTGAATTTCCGGCATATGTTCCCAAATTGTCGTTTCTCTGTTCTCCATTGAAATTGAGATGCATTTTCATCAACATTTTCGAGTAAAATCCTTGGTGCCCTTTTCTGAACTCTGATGTTTGGATGTTTATCAATTCAGGATAATGTCTTCGTCACTGTTGTCGCATCTGTGCAATACCGTGCTCTTGCTGAGAAAGCATCTGATGCCTTCTACAAACTAAGCAACACCAGGGAACAAATCCAGTCATATGTCTTTGATGGTAAGTGCTTTTTACTGCAACCCTCCTTGTATACCCATAAATGCATTGCCCTTTTTTGTTCATTAATTTACTGAGATAAACTATGCTTCTTGTGATATGCTTGCTAGCATCAGATAGTTTCTTGTTTAGTTTTTGATCATTAAAGGAGAAGAATTATTTGTTTATTTACCCTGCAGTCAAATGCTCCGGTTCTCATAGAGCTACATTGCTTATTTTCAGTCATTAGAGCTACTGTTCCAAAGCTGAACTTGGATGATGCATTTGAGCAGAAAAATGATATTGCAAAAGCTGTTGAAGATGAGCTTGAAAAGGTTTTTGTCCACTATTTGTTGTCCTAGAGCACAGAGAATCTTTTGACTGACCTGATTTGTTAACATTGTAGGCAATGTCTACGTATGGGTATGAGATTGTGCAAACGCTGATTGTTGATATTGAGCCTGATGTGCATGTCAAGAGAGCAATGAATGAGATCAATGCAGGCAAGTAATGATTGCAAGTACCTTTCCCCTACCTAAGATTGCTTGCTTTCAGTCCACTTGTATCGGATTATATTGCTAGTAGAATTAAATTTTGTATACTATCTTACTATGTGATTTTGTGAAACAGCTTCTAGAATGAGGATGGCTGCCAATGAGAAAGCTGAAGCTGAGAAGATACTACTGATCAAAAAAGCTGAAGGAGAGGCAGAGTCCAAGTACTTGGCTGGTGTGGGTATTGCAAGGCAGCGTCAGGCTATAGTGGATGGGCTGAGAGACAGCGTACTCGCCTTCTCAGAGAATGTCCCTGGGACCACCGCAAAGGATATCATGGATATGGTTCTACTTACCCAATACTTCGACACCATGAAGGAGATTGGGGCCTCCTCCAAGTCCTCTTCAGTGTTCATCCCCCACGGTCCTGGAGCCGTCAAAGATGTCGCAGCGCAGATAAGAGATGGTCTCCTCCAGGCCAGTACACATTGAGAGGACTTTGAGAAAAGGATGGCTCCTGTTTTCCAAGCATTATGAAGTTCTGCACTGTTATCCTAGAAACATATTCTGTGAGATATTCGAAGTTGTGAATTTTGTACGATGTTATTACCTAGGTGATCTAGTTAAGACTTCAGTCATATATTGTCATATCATTTGGTGATATTATGCCATGTTGTATATTGATGTGGAAACTCCCATCTGGATCAAATTAAGGTAATGTCCCAAATATGGTTTTGAGCAGCTTGTTCTTGTGCAAAACCAGAAGTTTTGTTGAGGGCCTTGAGGGTGGCAATGTTCTTGCACTAGCATCGTCAGAATGATGTGCTTGATTTTGGGTGCATCTGTTACTGGCAGTTTCCATTGTGAATTGTCATGGGCTGTAAAAGCGGCATTAGCAGATTTTCATTGTTCAATTAGGTGGCAGGTGCTTCTATACATCTTGTGAACACAAATATTAGTGCAGTTGGGATTTGCTGTTTAGCTCGTGAGGAAGGAAAATCTGCATGTAGCTGCAAAGCACTCTGCTGTGGTAATGCCCAAACTGTATACCAGTAATGTCCCAATACAAACTAGAATGTTATCAAGAAATACAACCCATTACTCACCATGCATGTACAAAATGTACAATTGTACGCAGCAATTATTCACCATGTAACTACCCATCAGTTCATTTGCCATCAACGTACATAACGCTGAGTCTGCTGCAGGTAGCACTGACCCTAGGGTGCTATTCAGTACCCACACGGGAGATTGGAGCATTTGCCCCATACATAAATATGGAATTTGATGATTTGCCCTATTTGTCTCATTGATATGTGGGTTCATATATCAATAAGACATCATAGGGCAAATCATCAAATACAATGAATTTATGGCAGGTCAAGGGCACCAGGTACGCAGGCTCCTGATCGAGCAAGTCGGGCATGGCGGATGCGCCTCGTGTTTGATGTACAGCCCGTACAGGTTCCAGGCCTCCAGGTACTCCTTCCTCCACTCTTCTCGTAGCTCCGCCGAATCGCGGTACCATTGCCTGATGGTACAGAAATGATAAATTTCAGACCAGAAGTAAGGATAGTGAGCAAAGTACTTTGCAGGGAAAAGGAAAACAACAGACGAGGGCTTCTTTTGCAGTGTTAACTCCTTGTTAAGTGGAATCCAACATATAGAGTGCGCATCCACAACCGAAAAACATGATCAGCTTTAGCAATGTTGCCACCACCTTGGTTGCTCCCTGCACTATAAATACAATAGCCCATGGAATACAAACATCAAGTGCGATCTCTTGTTCGCCTTCATGGTATCAGATTGGTTTTGCTTCTGAGACCGTCCCTCCACCTCTAACATCTCTTCGGCTCCCATGGCTCCGCTCGATCACATCGTGCCTGCGGCCCAGGAGAGCACCGCCTTGGCTCCAACTGATCAGGTGGCACTTGCGGCCGAGGAGCGTGCCGCCAAAGCTGCGCTCTAGGCTCAGGCTGTCGCTGTCACTAGCGTCAAAGCTCTCGTCCCTATCACCCTCGACTTGCAAGCTGGCAACTACTCCCAATGGCGTGGTCTCTTCGAGGTTGCTCTCTGCAAATATGCTCTTGATGACCATATCACCGCGCCTCCTCCAGCCGCACCTGACACGCAGTGGACGTGTCTCGACGCTCTTGTCTACCAATGGATCTACGGCACCATCTCCTTCGACCTGCTTTCCATGGTCATGGATTCCTCGGCCACCGCGCATGCTATCTGGACCATCATCGAGAACATCTACCACGACAACGCTGACACTCATGCTATCTACCTCAAGCAAGAGTTTTCCGGCCTCCTTCAGGGCAGTTTGACTGCCAGTGACTACTGCCGCAAGCAAAAAGCCCTCGCCGACAAACTCGCGGCGGTCGGTACGCCCATCAACGGCAAGAGCCTCGTCCACAACACCCTGCACGGTCTCAGCCATCGCTTCCAGTACATGCGTACCCTACTCTCCATGCGGCAACCGTTGCTCGCTCCGTTCTCATGCTTGAAGAGCTCGCCATGACTACCCAGGAGGCTGCGCCTCCTGCCGCCCTCTACTCCAACTCAAGTAGCGACGGCAAAAACCTCCCCACGGGTGGATAGTCTGGCACCTCCTCGTGTGCTGGTCAGGGCTCCAGCTCGCACACTGCCAGCTCCGGTAGCAACCAAGGTGGTGGCAACACTCGCTATCACGGCGGCCATAGTGGCCACAGCACCACCTCCAACAACCACCGACGACACGGCGGCAGCAACGACGGCACTTCTTCCGGCGGCAACGGTGGCCAGGGCGGCACCAAGGGCTCCTCATCATGGCCATCCTTTCAGAGCCCGTGGGCCAGCTCGATTCATATGTGGCTGAGCCATGGACCATGACCCAATGGACCAGGCCTCCTTGGTCCTGGACCTCCCGACGCATTTGCTGCCACCCTCCCAGCTCAACCGCCGCTCCAGTGGCATGGCAATGCCCACTCGGCTCAGGTGGCACCTCAGTGGCAAGGCGTGCCCTGGTCGGCGTCCTCCTCCGGTGCCCCCTCTTTCTCCACGCCGTCGTGGGATCAGCACCAACTCATGCACGCTTTCAACACCATGTCCCTCACGCTGCCCTCCCAGTCTGAGTGGTATATGGACTCCGGTGCCTCGACCCACATGACATCGGATCATGGTAACTTGACCTCATCCCATCCTCTCTCTTCCGTTGCACATTCTTATGCCATCATCGGAAATGGGTCTCATATTCCTATCACCCACACTGGCACCGCTTCTCTTCATGCTCCACAATGTTCTTGTCACACCTAACATCATCACGAACCTTATTTTCGTTCGCCAATTCACTATTAATAATCATTATTCTGTTGAGTTTGACCCCGACAGCCTTTCTGTGAAGGACCTTCGAACCAGGAACGTGATCGTCAGGTGTAATAGCCATGGTGATCTCTACCCCTTCTGGTGGTCGCCTCCTGTTACTTACGCCCTCTCCACCACCACCTCGTCCTCCACTCTATGGCATCGCCGTCTTGGACATCTTGGTCGTCAAGCTTTAGATCATCTTGTTAGTGGGTGGTTGTAGAGATAGCCCAACCCCCCGTGACTAGGCCTTGTAACTAGCCCAATATATAATAGGCCCAATAGTATAGAAGAATGTACCAATGTATCACTACCTTTTGTAATTATTAAGGGGTATCGTGTATTTAAAATCCCAAAGAGGGGCATGAGGAGGGCAGATCCACTCATTCCTACTCACCAGCTCTCTCTAGCTAGTCCCATGATATACTGTTTGGTCTGTAGCCACAATAGTTGGTGATGTCTATGGGAACGATGAGAAAGCTGCGAGCTCAGGACGACCATGGCTCCTACGAAAGCGGCGGCGACAATCAAGCGGAAGAGAAATGCATTGGTGCAGGAGCCGACGAGTTAGGGCCTGTTTCCCTCGTGGTAGCAGCGTTCGACCGTTGCAGGGGGTGAACGGGGCGCGGGCGGCCTGGGTGCCAGTGTGATCGGGACCGTCGGCCATGACGCAACCTGCGCGGGCGTGACCGCCGACCTGGGCACCGGTGGTGGCGTAACCATTGACCCAGGCGCCGCGCCGGCACAGCTGTCGACCCCGGCACTCACGTCGACACGACCGTCGACCCAGGCCCCCACGTGGACACGTTGCTTGGACCATGTCAAGCCCTCGCGCCGTCGTCGGTAGACATATTGGAGTGTGAAGATCTCTCTAATTCAGTAATGGTATGAGCCAGTGAGTCAGTACCTATCAGTCTGTTTACTAAGCAGAACAAAGCTATGATTCATTCAGTCAGGCTCTAATTAGTTGTTGCTAGTCATAGACTCAGAGGCATCAAGCAAACAGAGAGACTAATAAACGGATTTGATCAATGCATCAAGCTAAGAGCCTAGCTCATCATCTCCGACTCATCTGACGCCACTAACTATAACTAACCACAGAACAATCAACCGGGACGTATCCTACGCCTGAACGGCTGATCCCAACAATCTTTCCCACTTAGATCAACTGAATTCTTGGCCTTCAAGATTTCTTCCCTTGCTCAGATCGAGCACTCGATGGTATTGCAAGCATCAGATACTCAGAGAGAGGCGCCTCCTTTGTGCGGAGGCATTCCGTCGAACACCAGGCGTGCAGGAAAAGAGAGAGCCGAGGGGTGTACTCACCTGCAGACGAGGGAGCAGCTGAGGAGGTCGACGCAGTCGAGCTGCGAGAACACCCGCACGATCACGTGCGCCGGCGCGCGCAGCGCGGCCGGCGTCGCGCCCTCCCCGCCCCCTTCCTCCTCCTCCCCCCGCTGCGGCGGCGGCGCCATGGCCTATCCGTCACAAGAAGGTCCAGTTCTTGAATTGGCTACAAAAAAAAAAATCTCTTCCTCTCTTCTTCTACGTTCGATTGCCTCTTTTTCTTAGGATTCTTAGGTCACCTGGGTTGAATTCAAGCGATCAGTTTGGCGCTTTGCTAAAAATTGTGATTTCTTTAAGCTCGGTGAGGTGATTTGACGTGATGAGTTTGTCTATTGTAAAGATCGTGAGCGATGGATGAGGTGAGATTTGTGGATAAAACGAAGCGGAATAATGTCATGCTAGCGAAATAGCGGAATAATTAAAAGGTGCTTAGAAAGGGAAGGATGGATTTTTTGCCCATGCTGAGTCGCTGACAGTGATGCACAGATTGATGTGCACAGTTGGGCGGCTGGTGATGGAATAGTTTTTTTTTCTTTCTTTTTTGGGTTGCCTGAGCACGGCCCGACCGGCCTAACCTATCTGGACGGTTAGGTCGGACTTGAATTAGACTATAGGTCACAAGTTAGAATTTACATTCTGTGTGAAAGTGGAGCGGCTTTACTTAGGTCTTAAATTTCAAGTATGATTTAGTCTAAGATGGACTAATCGTGCCAACCTACGATATGATAATATTGGTCTGGTCTAAGTATGACACGGTACGAACAGTAAATGAGTCATACCGGCTTGGCTTGACCGAGCGTGTCATGCAAAGGCCAACAAATCGACACGGTGGGCTGGACCAACATGGCACGCACAGTACAGTAAATTGTATCGTACTATGTAGTATTTTTAAGTTGTGATGCACGCACAGTACAGTAAATTGTATCGTACTATGTAGTATTTTTAAGTTGTGATGTATTTCTTTAGTATGCAGTAGAAAAGCAATGTATGCAGGGCAAAGCTACTATTCTGCACACTCTTTAACAAGCTCAACATTGTCAAGCCCCTTCCCGGTAGTCTAGAGAACCTTAGGCCGTGCAGCTCGTCGGATTAGATAATGTGAGTTCCTTTCTGTATATTATGGAAAGTAATTTGTTACATAAATACCAGTAAAAGTGTGTACACAATATGCAAAACCGTCGAAGTAATCTCTTTTCGTCGTTATCTAACCAACCTTAGTCTCCATCAGCCTTACACTCTACCACCGCTAGTGGAACCCTTAGCCCTTGCCCAGTTGTCCCTTTCCTCTTGGGCCCATGCCCTCCTAGCCTCTATGGCCCTACCATTGCCGCAAGCAGCAGCGGTAGTTTCGCCGTTGGGCGCCGAGCCAGCTACCCCAATCGTCTCCTCCCTCACAACCCCCTGTCGACCTCATCTCCTCCCTCCCCAGTCATCACTGTCTCTTCCCTCCCTATCGGCCGTCGCCTCCTCTGTCCTCTCTCCAACTCTCCTCTCGTTAGCCTCCCTCTCCACCGACCACCGCCTTCAGCCTTCTCCACTTGGGGAGACGACAATGGCAGCGTAGGGCCACAGAGGCAGTGGCGACTACAGTTGTGGCAGCACCGAGTCGCGTCGGACTGGCCACTGTGCTCAATAGGCCATTGGTGGCCCGTTGGGCTAAGTGTGCCTAGGTTGGCCTGGCACGACCTGACCCCTCTTCGTGCCGTACCTAGGTCGGAAGGTAGGCATGTGGTCCGACACGGTATGATACGGTAATTTATTCGGGACAGCTGCGGTGAGCCTAATCGAGCTATGCCCTATGTGGGCCTATGTCGTGTTGTGCCAGATGACCCATTTTGTAAGGTCTGGCTTAGTCCCAAAAAATTAGTGGTCATGTTTGTTCAAAAATCAAACAAAACTACTAAAGACACAACAAAAACAACATGAAATATAGGCAGATAGCCAGTTGAGCTGTCATACGGGCCACTGGACTTTCAGTTGAGAATTAAGAAACCAATTTCAGTTTCATCGACAATAAAATGCAGGACCAATATTATTCCAATATGTTACCTGATATATTATATCGATACAAGAAAAGGAAAACAACAATGCCAAAAAAAAAAGCTTGAGTGCTAGCTTGTCATAGCGGTTGAAGTGAGACGTGATCATAGTTGATTTAACATTTTTGCTATATAGGCTTTGTTGTTTGTATAGCCACTTAAACAAAACCGATTCAAGATAATGTAGTGCTCTAAAAAACAGTGTTATAATACTAAGTGTGTTATCCTCTATTGTATTATTTTTCACACAAACAATTTGAAGGAATGCTAGGCACCCTACACTTAGTGCAAGCCACTGTTCAGTGTTTTAGAGTTTTTTTGTTAGCCATGGCAGCAATGCATCTCGCGCAAATGTTATTTCTTCGAGTTACGCTGTAGTATCACACAATAATATATGTAATTCATATGTTTACACGTAGGGCTGATCTCAAACTAGAAATGAACCGAGCCTAAAATTTTGTAACGAAACTATAACGATGCCAAAGGACGATTAAACGTCTGGCAAATCTAGAAATGAAAACATTACAAATGAGCCAAGCAGCGAGGAAAAATAAGGGAGAAAACAAGAACGAAATAAACTAGGGTTTTGTCAGGGCCCACACGCAGCCGCTCCCGCCCTCGCTGCCCCGCTGTGTTTTTCTCCGCCTAATTTATTATTCTCCCCTCCCCCTCCTATCCGCCGCCTTCCGCATCCCCCACACGCAGCTCACCACCGCCGAGCAGCGCTCATCTCAGAGGAGAGGAGATGGTTGGTCCAGGCCTCTACACCGAGATCGGCAAGAAGGCCAGGGGTGCGCATCCATCCCCGTCCTCTTCCCACACATTTGGGGGATTTTGTGGAGCTCGCTTCTACCTGGTTCTTGGTTTTCTTGGTTTATTGATGCGGTTGCTTTGTTCGCTGCAGATCTGCTCTATAGGGACTACCAGACCGACCACAAGTTCACCCTCACCACCTACACCACCAATGGCGTCGTGAGTGCTCGGCGCGGCGCCATCTTCTTCCTTGTGGCTCTGTTTGGTTTAGGTTGCGCGGCCCGTCGTGTGAGGAAGAGGCGTGCCTGATCCGAGCTTTAGGAGACGAGGGTTCTTGGTTTAGATTTACCTGCGTGATTCAATGTCCTGCTATGCGATCATATGAGTGATTGATTGCTGGGGGGTGGTTTGCAGGAGTGATGATAGGAAGGACGGGAGATTTAGATTGGTTTTGATGCTTATAGCTCGCTGGTTTGTCGTGATTTCTTCCATGGTTGATCAGTGAATATGGTCCTAATTTATAATAGATAATAGGGGAGTTCTCATGTTTTAACTTTTAAACCAAAACAAATGAGCTAATCCAAGATCGCTTGAGCTAGATTTTTTTTCCCTCTCCAAAACAAAATATGGTATCTTGAGTGCGATGCAACTCAATTTATGCTGTCATCATTGTCATTCTCTTCACCTCATGACGTATTTTGCAAATTTTCATTTTGGTGGATTTTGCTCGTGTTACATGATATTGTCTTGGAACAAAATTTGTGTTAGTGTCGTTACAGTAAAAAAACAATGTGATAGGAGCTATATATTTCACTGACACGTTTTAATAGTTATTCTTTGGGTGTACATATTTGAGTGTTCTCTTGATGTTACTTTTCTTGAACTGAATGTTGTTATTTTGCTTGAAACTTGTGTCTGTGCAACAGCTATGGTATAAGTTCTATCAGTATTGATGTTTCTTTGGTATTTCTTGATGCAGGCAATTACAGCTACCAGCACAAAGAAGGCTGATCTGATATTTGGTGAGATCCAGTCACAGATAAAGAACAACAACATCACTGTGGATGTGAAGGCAAACTCAGGCTCAAATGTACCTCTCTCTCTCTCTCTCTCTCTCTCTCTCTCTCTCTCTCTCTCTCCTACAATACCCATATTTGTGATCAAATCATTGTTATGATGTTGCTGTCTGTCTTGACTGACTAGCATCAAACATGCTAATTGTGATTGTGTCGTTGAACATTATATTCACTGTTTAGTTATTCTGCTGTGTTTCCCACTTTTGGTATTGATTGCGCCAATCTTTTGGGCAGGTCATTACTACAGTTACTATCAATGAGCTTGCAACGCCAGGACTGAAGACCATCTTTAGCTTTGCTGTTCCGGACCAGAGATCTGGAAAGGTAATATTCTTATCCTTGATGTAATGTAATGGTTTATTAATTGGAAGCTTATTGCTTATGTGTACTCTGCTTTGATTTTTGGTTGCAGTTTGAGCTTCAGTACTTGCATGATTATGCTGGCGTTAATGCAAGCATTGGCTTGACTGCAAATCCTGCAGTCAACCTCTCCAGTGTGTTTGGAACTAACACTCTAGCTGTTGGTGCTGATGTCTCGCTTGATACTGCCACTGGGAATTTCACCAAATACAATGCTGGACTGAGCTTCACTAATGAAGATCTTATCGCATCCCTGAACCTGTGAGTTTTCAAGATATAGCGATCCTATCAAAATTGTTATTTTCAAGTATTACTTTACAAATATTAGCTTATGTGATGCTTGTGACATCTGCATAGTTAAATGCTAATCACTATTTGATGTGCCCCACTTAACAAGTTGATACAGTGTAAGAAGTTGTCAAAATATCAGTTACCAATCCCTTGAAAAAACAGTACCAAGGTTTTAATCATGTTATTAGTCATCTTTCATGTATCATTTGTTTTTGCAGCTGCAATACGTTGCTAATGAGCTCTTATATTATTGCAACCACAAAGACAACTGATGTTTCCAACGGTGTTTGCTGTTTCCTTTTTATTAAATTAAAATATATATATGCATTAGATATAGCCATTGAAACTAACATAGCTAATATTGAGCAGTACCTCTGAAAAATGCAGATACTGAGGAGTTAGATTCTTTAATTGAACCAAACAGATGTGCTGCAAATAATTTAGAAATAAGTGACTTGAGTTTCGTCTTATGTTTGCTGGTCAAATATTAATCTCTCTCAGCTTCCTCTCAAGAATCTAGATGGTTATAACTTATAAGCTGGTACTATTTGCCAGGAACTTAACACCCTTAGTGCAGTGTGCGCCAATATCCGTAAATGATTTAAAATTTTCTTGCAGGAACAACAAGGGAGACAGCCTCACAGCATCTTATTACCACACCGTTGACAAACTCACTAGCACAGCTGTTGGTGCAGAGCTGACCCACAGTTTCTCAAGCACCGAGAATACCCTCACCTTCGGTACTCAGCATGCTCTCGACCCACTTACACTTGTGAAGGCTCGCTTCAACAACTCTGGAAAGGCCAGCGCGTTGATCCAGCACGAGTTTAGGCCAAAGTCATTGTTCACCATCTCCGCGGAAGTTGACACTAAGGCCATTGAGAAGAGCTCAAAAGTCGGCATAGCGGTGGCCCTCAAACCTTGATTGTCAAGCCTTTCCTAAGCGCGCAGGATGCACCTCCATTTTGGCTGAAATTGCGAGGAGTTGACAAAAACATCTTGGCTTCCACGTCTTTTGGTTGTTGCAGTCTATTAGATTTCAAGAACTGCCATGAGGAATTTTTCTCTATCGGTGTAGCATTTGTTTGATGAGCAACCTTTGCAATAATTCAAGCTCGATAAAATTCTGAACTTGCTTCACTACTCATTTTTACCCCCATTTTCACCCCAAATCATGGATCACTCACCTGGTGCTGAAATGACGACGAGACACTGCTGAGATTCTAGTTCAGTGGTTGTGAATGGTTAGAAGGTGCATTGTGGCACTCACTGGGGATATATTCGTGTGGCTGAGTACGACTGAATAGGATACGCCGCCTCTACTTCTAGAATTACCAGTTATGACTTTTTCCTGTCAGGATAGTTCCACATGAGACACACTGTGCCATTCTGGTTAATATGTGATGCATGATTTCCATACAATACTTCACATTCAGGCCCGGTTTGGAACGTGAGTTTTTTCATGTTTCCATACAATACTTCACGTTCAGGCCCACTTTTTACTGCATTTCAAACAGGCCCTCAATGAGAGGATGTTTCTTTTCCTATGAAGAAAACTGCTCAATTCCATGGTTCCAAAGCGGGTGAGCAATCGAACAGATGGTGTTGGCTTTGTTCTTTTCCGACTTCGGCTTTTTGGAAAGCCGAAGCAAACGCGGTGTTTTTTTAAGCGGTTTGTTGAAGCCTATTCTTTAAATGGTTTCTTCAGTTAAAACTGTGTGTGTTGTCTATGTTGATGTTTTTGTTGTCCTCCTGTCAGCGTTAATATATTTTGATTATTTTCAATGCTACGTCTATTATGAAGTTCCCATGCTGATTAGAAAATATGTAGCAGCATCTTTCACCAGGACCCGATTATAGTCAGGTTTTGGGGTGGGCACATCATCAGTAGCGTGTTAGTTGCGTCAACGCGGCTAATTGGTTCATCTGATCGTTGCATGAACTTTCTTTTGCTGCGTACTGTAAGAGTCAGTCACGTGTGTTGTCCGTGCATGCCATGCGAAAGAATTTACGGTTATGCCACTTGTCCCCGTGAGAATCTTGTCTTATCTCTGCGTTTCTGAAACACCTAAAAAATTTAAATGAATTTTCTTTTTCTTTGAGTTTCTTTTGATTTTGAATTCTTACCTAATTCGGTAACTCAGCCAAAGCCCGCTTTCCTTTCTTCGCTATTCCATTTTCTTCATTGACCGACACCTTTCTTTCGTTCCGCTTCTCTCCTGTGCCACCGAGTCGACCTGGCTTTCCTCACGCCGCTGTTCCTAGTCGAACCACTTCGGCATTCACACCTTCCATCCCACTACTCCGCCAGCTCAACCCCGCGCCTTTACTCCTCTCTACCCTTGTCTCGCGTTGCGTGCCACGCACTGACCTCCAAGGCCGTCGCAACTCTGCTCGCCTCGCGGCCGACGTGCATGCTCCTGCGCTATTCCACCCCGTCAGCTCACCTCTTCATGCCAGAGGCCGTGGTACCCCCTTGCCAGCTCCACCCATCGACGCGACCGGTCGTCCTTGCCACCTCCACGCGTCTACGCCGCTGAGCCCGGTTTCCTGCTCCCACCGCCTATCGACCACCTTAAGACCCCGCTTGAAACAACCTCAAAATTCAAAATATTTGATTTCTTTTTGAATTTTTGCTTGAATTCTCAATTCTTACCTATTTTGGTAAATTTCCTTGTGTTTGCGCTTTTCCTCTTTAGTCTTCCTGCCTTCTCCTCCTACCGACGCCTCCTGAAAAGTCGTCTTTTGCCACCGCCTCTTTGTTGCGTCACTCTACGCGCCGGGCCGCCGCTGCCGATTTTGTGGCCGCGCCCTCCCCTTGCGTTCACACCGCTGGTCCACTCCTAGCGTTGTGGCCCCACCAGTCAGTCGCCCTACCCTCTGCCCTCCCTCGCTTCGCGCGCCGCCTGACCCGCCCCTCCTCTCTTCCGCCACAGCTCGTTGTTGCGCCTGGCTGACATGCGAGAGTCGCCGTACCAGTTGCTGTCGTCACCTACCAACTCTAGCAGAGAGCTAGTGCCACCGCCGCGCTGCCTCTCCCACTGGCGTCCTCTCCGCCTCTCCTCCACGCCGTAACCGCCTCGAACCCTAACACTGCTCCCACCGCCTCATTTCGCCCTTAAAGCTCAATCAGCTTCGCTGAGAGCCCCGCACCACTCCCACCTTCATACCAGAACCACCAAATTGAGCTTTTCCTCACCGCAGCGCCGCCGGCGATCTCCCTTGAGCCCGGTGAGCCTTAAACCCAATCTTCTTCGACTCTCGATTAAAATTCAATTGCATTCGCTAACAGGGCCTCCTTTGTCTCTTGATCACGTTGGTGAACTCACTTGGATGTGAGCATTTCCCGAGAGCTCTGGCGGCGAAAGCTACCGCCAGTCGGAAAGCCTCTCCCGTGAATAGCTCAGCCGAGGTTTTCCCGACCCAAACCACCGCCCCCACCATGAACTCTGTGCCCCACAGATGGCTAAACCACCCTTAACCTCACTGAAAAATCACCAAGAGACCCTAATGCTGCCGTGGAGCTCTAAACCTTCTCTCCTGCCACCAGCCACCACTATCCATGTCCCCGTCTTCCAAAGCCCCAAAATGGACTCCCCGTGCTCCAAGGAACCCAACCGTGTCCTCCTTTACCACTGGTGAGCTTCACCGGAGCTGACAACCGTGTCCTCCTTTTACCACTGGTGAGTTTCACCGGAGCTGAATCACGGAGAGCCGCCACTCTCTGGTTTCCGCAGCTGAGGCCAATAGGAGGAAGAAGATGACCTCAGGCGCGATGTGGCTACATCACGACCGTTCATGCGCCGTGGACGATCGGACGAGGCCGATCGCACGGGCGGGTCGTTCGACCGCGCGCACGAGGTGGGCCAAGGTAGGCCGACCCATTTGGCTGTTTCAAATTTAGACCTTGCGCAAACTTCTCTATTCATGCAGGACAGCCCAACACTGTTCACCCGAAAATCTCAAAAATTCTAAAATTCCCCGTTTCGATCGGTTCAACGCCGCGTGTCCATTTTTGACCTCCATTCCACCAAATTGAGCTCCAAATAAATCCATGCCCCTCTATTTGAATTTTATTGAATTTTACTCCTTTTTGTTTTATTTTATTTTCCTAGCTTGATTAAACTCAAGGACGAACTTATGTTATTTTATGTGTTTGCGCTAGCTCCTGAACTTTCCGAGGCGACTTTGTAAGGATTAGAACCGAGCAACGAAGTATACGAGATACTAGAGTTTGTAGAGCAGCAAGGTAAGTTACATGTTTTTGATCATATTGAATAACATGAAATTTAAATTATTTAATTACAGTATTTGCATTAATGTTAATTGTGAAATATTATTTGTTTAAAATAAATGTTTATAATGACTTGCTAATTGATTATGTCCTACCACTGAAAAATGCTATGTTTAATTTGAGACCATATTCACCTTGACAACCTTAGTAATATTTAATTACTGCATAAATAATTGTGGAATAGCTCACTTAAAATTTTGTACTACTGAGTGATTTGACTTTTGGTCGGTAGAATTATTAAAATGGTTCTAGGGTAAGGATGAGTAGTGGAAAACCACAAGATGGTCTTCGTCCACAACCTTACCATAGGGTGGAGGCTTGAGAAGATGGGTGGTGATGCCGTCGAGCACAGATGATCTAGGATGTGGTTGGCAGTCTCAAGTGAAAAGTAAGGACAAGAACCTTATGCTGAATAAAGGACACTGTGATTACTCAACCACAAGTGTTGATTTATCAACCCTGGTCTAGTAGCTGCTCACCTCGATTGAATCTCTACAGGAGGTAGGAGTGTGGATGATATGGACTTGGTATGCGGAACGATAAAACCATACCTAACAACGGTAGGAGCCACTCAGGATGGACAGAGGTGTTAGGTCTAGCCAGTTAAACTAGGTCTGAGTGGATCTACCAGGTAGAGGCTATATAAAGAATTGAGCAGTGAAAAATCTTGTTTTCTCAACTCAGTCGCATGCTAGCTGACGCGTGTCTATAGCTTGACATTGAGAGTTTGATAAACCTTATGGGTAAAGCTGGGCAACTCTGCAGGGTGAAATAAATGATATTCGAATATGTCGTGCTCCCGGTTAATGGAGCTATGTTTAATGGGTGATTCCAGCAACGAGGCATAAGTAGATTTCATTATGTTTTAATCTGAGTAAGCTGAGTAAACAAGTGTTGAAACCCCTCACCCCCTAATCTCGAGAAATTTTCGATTGTGTTTTCTTGCTTTCAAAGGTTTACAAATAAAATTGCATCTACTCCCATCAATAAACCAATATATTCCCCTCCATTGGCGATCCGTGTAAATAGATAAAGTAGGGTTTACCCTTGTGACTTGCTGGGTACGATTGTACTCATTACTTGCTAAACAAGAAAAAGAAGAGCAATGGACATCGATGAACAAGCTGTTGATGAAGATCTAGAAGGACCCTACTTCTTCGGCGGCCAGTGGTCTTAGGTCTTGGCCGCGATGAAGTATGCATGTGGGAGTTTCTTTTGTGCTGTAAGTTAACTTTGGGCTTGCACGCCCACTACGTCAAAACTAGGTTGCTAAACTTTATTTCTGTATTAAAGCTTGGCTCTTTTGTTGTAAGTATGTGTTGTTGTAGTGCACACTCGTGTATAGTACTCTGCAACCCAAGCAGGTCCTAAGCGCTTCGGGATTATCGGTGCTCCCGAAATGGGGCGTTATAATCGCTTAACCGAAGAGTGACGCACAAGCCCCAATTGCAGCACTGAAGAGTGGTCCAAGGTGCTCTGCAATGAGTTTTGGGGAGTTTCTAACAACGGCAGGTAAGTCGGTACAAAGGTAAGAATGGAATTTCCTGCCGAATGACGAAAACCCATAACGTGAGACGGTGCCGACCGTCCTTGACTGTTTGGGAGCCTCTACGAGCGTTACTTATTCGGTATTCTAAATGCCGATGGGTTTGATGGCAAAACTCTTATTTATCCCTTTTATTCTCCCTTTGCATTTTAGTGGTATTACACCACACCTGGTCTTAGGCCGTGTACCACTGATGATCTCTCTTTCTTGCGCGACGCGTGTGTGCCATTCGTGTGCGCGTATACAGGTCGGGATATGTGTCCGGCCGTCGTGCTCCGTGTCCATGAACGGCTGTGCGCCCGGCGCCGACAACCGCGACGCGGTGAGCCTGTGGGAAATGCTGGCCCTGCCGGCCGCGTGGGCGGCGCAGGAGGCCGTGGGGAAGCTCAAGGCCGCCGTGGCCGCGCTCGAGACCAACCCACCGACCTCCTCCTCCGACGTCATCCGCATCGAGGAAACATGCATACTGATAGTGTCCTCAGTTCTTGGTAGGGATGGCAATCGGGCGCGGCGGTGTACGGTAGTGCTCGCCCATACCCGCACTCCGACCCCACCCTCGCCCACCTGTATACCGTGCCGCCCACGGTAAAACCCCGCCCATACCGTCGCCATGGTATCCGTCGCCCGCGGGCATACCCGTTTACCCGTGAACTGAGTACATCACATATTCACATTCAAACATCACCAATGCATCACAAATTCACATATTCAACAACTACAATGGAAGAATCTACCCGATTTATAACAGATTCACACACAACACAGAAAGCTGGAATATGCAAGTTATCATGTAGAAGAATATTCAAAAGCTGGAATACTGCGAGAAGCCAAAGCCAAAGCCTATAGCCAAACCATGCACAAGACTTTGCTTCAGTATCTTACCAAGATGTAATCTGTAGAGTTCCATTATCTTGTTCCCAAGACAAAAGGCTACAACAATGTAAATGTTCCTGACCGCATCTTCAAGTACTAATGAAGCCTTTCTATGCATCTCCTGGATTCCTTTTGAGAGGCCAGCAAGCCATAATGAAGGCACAGGCATCAGCCAAACAAGCACATCTAAGGGTCAACCTAAACCTTACTGATAAGACAATTGGTGCTACGGAAAATCAAGCTTGTGCATGCTGCAGCACCTTATTTTGAGTTCACTAGCCTAGTCCAAATTATATTCATTGTATACAATGTCAAACATATAGAAGGTGCAAAGCAAAATATTTTGCTTACATATCAGATGCTGCATCAAGATTGCTGCTTTGCTCCTGCAGGATGGCGGATGAATCAGAAAGGAACAAAAGAGGATAATAACAAAGATCGGCTTTGCTCACAGTAGATAGTAGATGGACATACCCCAACAAGGAATTCCCATTTTCATCCGTAGCGAGTTGTTCAACATCACCATCATCATACACAATCTGTTGGCAAAACAAAAAAACAAAGGAATCCAACAATGAAGTCAACAAATCAGAAGCATCGGCACCCAACCCTAAAAATCGCAGCAGCGGTCCATCAGATCTCCAAATCGCAACCACCACGACCACCAATCAACGCCCAAATTCCCCCAAAAAAAACCTCCCGAAATGGAACACACAAAAACGAATCGCTCGTTCACCTGCGTGTGGTGGATGGGGATGCGGCGACGGCAGCGGGGGCAGTGAGGTGAGTTCGAGGAGGAGGTCGTCCTCGGCGGCGACGTCGATGAGCGACAGCGCCTCCATGGGGAGGATGGCAGCGTCGGCGTCGGAGTCGGGGATCAAACCCTAGATCGCCGCAGCGTAGACGGGGGAGGAGGAGGCGAGCCAGAGAGAGACGAGGGCGTCGGGGTTGGGGTACTCATGAGGGGTCAAGGCTACCGGGGAGTTGAGTACAAGGCCGAGGATGAGGACGTCGAGGACAAAAGGGCACATGCGGAGGAGACGAGGGCGAGGAATGAGTGAGTGCGGCGGCGGCGGGCTGGGGAGCGACCGAGTGCGAATCAGTATGGAGTCGGGACTCGGGAGCGGCGTGGTATGGAGCTAGGGTTAGGGTTTCTATTTTATTTATTAGATTGGCCCACCTGTCAGTTCGCGGGTAAATGGGCGAGACGGATACGGGTAGAGATCACCCATACCCGTACCCGTTTACCCAATGGGTAAAGAGTTCCCCCCATTTTCATACCCGTGGGCAAAGAATACATCACATACCCGGCTCCATTAGGGTATTTACCCACGGGTACACGGGTAAACGGGCACAATTGCCATCCCTAGTTCTTGGCTTCCATTTGTGTTGATTGTATTTGCATTCCGCTGTGTTGCAGGTACCGATTCGGCAGTGAGGGGATGCCATCGAGTCGCTGCACACGTAGAGCTTCTTGCCATTCTGCCTTCTCACCGCCGCCGTTGTCCGATTGGTCACCGCAGCAAAGAAGAACGACATTAATGGCGCCAGCCTGGAGCAATGGCAGCAGCCGGTGAGTGTCGGCTATTAGAAATAATCTTGACTCATAGTTCATCTGTCTTCGTGTATAACTCAAGTTGAAGTTGTGTTCAACTTGAACTCCGAATACGTATGCTAGTAGGAGAGTCTTAACCTATATATTGAGAAGGTTTGTAGCTAGTTTTGCAAGAACATAAGTAAAGAAAATGGGGAGCAAATAAGATAATAGAGAAATTCAGAAATTCTATTGTATTCTCTCAGTTTATTTGCGATGTATGCGTTTTCTCCTGGAATAAAGTTAACAAGTGGTATCAGAGCCGCACAGCGCTCCTGAGGTATCGCACGCAGTCTCGGCGCCCCTGTTCCGATGTGTTCTCCCGTCGTGTTTTGCCGTATCCGAAGCGCAGAGGACAACAAGTACATCTTCGCTCGGTCCTTCGGTTCTGGCGTGTTCCGAAGCAGCAAGAGGCAGACGCTAGGCATCGGCTTTAATAGTAAGGGCAATTGGAAATTAGGCAATCCCAGCACTGGACAAGATGTCATAACCCTTTTCAGTTGACAGAAAGCCTCATCTTACTCTTAACCCCAATTGAAAGCATTCTTATTAAGCATGTCATGGAGGGGTCTACAAATCTTGCCATAATCCTTAATGAATCTTCTATAGTATCTAGTCAATCCCAGAAATCCTCTCAGTTTGGTGATGTTAGTGGGTGTAGGCTATCTGAGAACATCCTCAATTTTGCTTGGGTTAGTGGCAACACCTTCCCCTGAAATGATATGCCCTAAGTACTCCACCTTATCAGTACCAAAGGTGCATTTACTTATCTTCACTAAGAGTTGGTGTTGCCTTAAGACTTGAAATACTTGCCTCAAATGTTCCTTGTGTTCTTTCATGTTCCTTGTGTTCTTCCAAGTTTCCACTGTATACTAATATATCATCAAAGAATACCAACACAAATTTCCTCAGATAGTCAGCAAAGATTGTGTTCATGTGGGGCTGAAATGTGGCTAGGGCATTAGGACGGCCGAGACACATCACGGTATACTCATAATGTCCCATGTATGTCTTGAAGGCTGTTTTATGAATATCATTTTCACTCATCATAATTTGATGATACCCTAATCTCAAGTCCAGTTTGGTGAAGACAGTAGCTCCATAGAGTTCATCCAAAAGATCCTTGATGATAGGCATGGGAAATTTATTCTTGATTGTTCTAGAGTTCAATTGCCTGTAATCTACACAGAGCCTCCAACTCCCATCCTTTTTCCTCACCATAACAGCCGGGGAAGAATATGGGCTAAGGTGGGCCTAATCTCTTCAGAGCTTAACAAGTATTTGATTATCTCTTCCATAGCTTCTTTCTAATAGCGAGGAACCCTATAAGGTCTCAGGTTAGGTGGTTCAAAACCAGTCTTCAAGGGAATAGCATGATCACAACTTCTGTGGGGAGGCAATCCTTGAGGTCCCTAGAAAATATCCTAAAATTTTTGTATGATGTCCTCCACTCCATTCCTCTTCCTTGGTTCTATATGGTGTTCTTCCAGGTCAAATGAATTCACTTGTATAATATAACTCATGATCTTCTTAGGAACCATCTTCTGTATTTTTTCAGAACTAATACTAATGTGTTCCTTAGGTATGGTATGATCCTAAAATAGGATTGTTTGCCCACCCATTTTGATAGATAGTGTCCTCAGCTTGAGATCCAAACAAATGGAATTGTATTCATAAATCTAGTCTGCTTCTAGCACCAGACCACAGCTTTGTAAATTTAATAGTTTGAAGGAATTGATGAAGTTGGTCCCTTGTATGTTATATCTGACAGAGGTTGCTACTGCCTCTGACACTAACTCCCCTCCTCTAGTTACTATCACCTTTCTCTTATTGGTTTTCTTCAATGGGCAATTGATCTTCAAAGCCAAGCCAAAGTTCACGAAAGTGTCTGTACTCCCACTGTCAACCAGTGTCGCTGCTCATTTTCCCCCAATTGAAGTGATCAATGAAAAAGTTGATGGACCAGTGGTGCCCTTCACTATATGGGAGGCGATTTGCATCAATTGTTCATTGGCCTCTAGATTTTCAGGATGTGCTGGATTGCCTAGATCTGTAACATATCCAGTCTCATGTGCTTGCTCATTTTCTTTAGTGCTTGCCTCTTCTTCCTCCCCTCTGGTGAGTAAGGCATGGATAACTCTCTTCACCTTACACTTGTGCTGGGGTGTCCAAGGTTTTTGGCAATACCAACAAGCCTTCTTGTCTCTGTCTATAGGCCTATCTTGTTTTTCAGTCTTGACAGGATTGGCTACGTTTGTTCTGGGGAACTTGGACGCATTGGGGAACTGAACTTACTCCTATTCAGATCTCCAGTATTGTTAGGCCTCCTAGCAGCTGATGCTTCTCATACACCCTAGCATACCAATATGCTTCCATCAGATCTTGAGATCTTTGTCCACTAACATCATGCTTGATGGCCCCTCTAAGTGTAACACCCCGACCCTCCACAGGGTCCAAGATGCTACCACCACACCCTTACCAATTTAGAAGTATTGCTAATCCAACTTTTAGCAGCACCTCTCCTGTTCTTTTTATATGAATACCCACAGGGAGCAAATCACAAATAACTGTAGATTAACTGCAAAAACAACTAACTTCATATTTCACAAACTATAACATAAACAGAACCCTGGCTCGCAAGCAAGATAAACCAAACAACGAGCCATCAAGATTAAACACTGGATTAAACATAAAGCCTCAGCGTACGGCTAAACTGTTATTTACATGTGCAGTGCCAAAAGTTCTATCCCCATTCCATGCATGTCGTCGTCATTCACCTAAAAACAACGATAAAGCAAGGGTGAGTCCGAAGACTCAGCAAGCACACGATAAAACAGTAACACCACTTTAGCAATTCAATTAATTTCACGAATCAGAAGTCAGAATTAAGTCTCAGAATCGATATCAAATCTATCCTATGTCGTAAGCGTAAATCAATATCAGAATCAGAAAGCGTAAGTCAATGTCAGAATCAGAATCAGAATCAATGATGTAATCAGAAATCAGAATCACAACTATCAGATCAGATTTCTTCGTCACTTCCATGCAATGCAATATCATGCAATGCATCTGTATGCTCAGAATCAGAATCGAATCATCAGAATGCGGTATCACTTTCCGTCATTTTCATGCAATGCAATATCATGCAATGCATCTGTATGCTCAGAATCGTAGCTTATACTCAGAGTATAGCGAGTGTCCACCGTCGATGGACCACTCATTCGCCTCGTCCTCTTTCATACGAGGTCAAACTCCACTCCCGTGGAGTGCCTACCTCTGTAGGTCTTATTCAAGAGCATTCCGGACTAGTCATACGACTTTCTCACCGACCTGGCTCTTATGCAATTGCATGATGCAATATGCCTCAAATATGAATGTCTAATCAGAAACGATACTCATCAGGGTATGATTAGCACAATTCATATACATCACCTCATAAATACTGTAAATCATGGCATAGAAGCACAAATACCAAGCATTCACCACTATTCACTGTTCTACCATGCACTTGCCTGTTAACCTGACGGACGGTGCGTGGACGGCACCAGACTCGAACCGCCACCTGAACAAGCATTAATCATTTTAATTCATCGGTAATGCAATACAATCATATACGAGTAAACGACATCGCTCTAACGTCCAACCCGATATAATCAAATCATATCCCACCGGGCGACATCTCATTGTCCCGATGCTTAACCAGTCTGTAAAATTAGCGATCTCATTATTTGTATTCGCCAATCGGTTTCTACACACTTAACCTCATTTTAATCGATCACACTATTGAACCTCAAATTATGCTCTCCTTCTCCCTCTTCTGCCACAGCTCGACCAGATCAACAGTGGCAATACCGATTTCACCGATCAGGCATTTATATTAATAAACGATAGCTAACTGATCACATGCATCAATGTAATTATCGATATACTAACTTATGCCTGACTCAGCAAATAAACAGGGAGAAAGGTTTTCGAGGCGTTACCTTAGCCCCGAATGACCGAATCGAGGCACTACTTCCTTTTCCTTGGTCGGATCAGGCAGATCTGGCGACGGGTCAAACTTTCCGTTTTTTTTCCTCTTCTTTTTCCTTTCCTCTTTTCTTCTCTCTCTTTATTTTCTCTTTTCCTTCTCTTTTTTTCATGGCGGCGGCTACCGGCCTTCCTTTCTTTTCCTCTTTCTTTCCCTTGGTAGCTCTCTCTTCTTTCTTTCTTTTCACGCCCTACCGCCCACTCTTTTCCTCCGCTCGGTCCGACGCCTCCGCGCTCCTCTTCTACCTCCTCACTACCGGCGCTCCTGGCTCTCTTCTCGCACGGGCGACTCCCTCCTCTTCCTCACCGACCGGCTCCGCCTTGCCTTCTCGCGCGGTGAGAGGCCGAGCTGCAGCGAGGAGGCGGTGAGATGCTGGCGAAGGAGGCGAGGCGCACCGTCTGGCAATGACGGCAAGCAGCGGCGTCGCCGGAGACTAGCAGCGGCGGTGGCGCCGGGGGGAAAGCGGCGGCACCGGAGCCGATGAGCGGCGGCGTTGGGCGGCGGCGGCGGCGGCCGGCGGCTACAGGCGACGGCGGCGCGCGATGGGAGGCAAGAACGCAGTGAGACGGGATGGGAGAGCAAATCGGCTTTTGCCTCCTCCCTCCCCGATATTTCTCTTTTATAGGGCTATGGGCTGGGTTGGGCTGAATTTGGCCCAGGTATTACACTAAGTCCACCAATAAAAACAACTCAACAAGAAATGTTCCTGCAAATATAGGTGGTCCCTCTTTACCATTGCCATGCATTCTTAAAATCTATCAATGCAATTTGATACAATGGACTGATATTGCTTGATATTTTGCAATGATTCTACTGCATCATGTGCACTAGCACCTGAGAATTGGTCACTGACCATTGAGCAAAACCGAGGCCAAGTTAACACTTCACTAGGGATTCCCACACCCTTAAACCAAGTTGCAACCCTGCCTTGGAAATGGGCTACTCCAAGGGGTACTGCTAGACCAACCCATTGATCCATTGGTGTCCCAGATAAACTATATAATTGTTCACATAGCTTCAACCAGTTTAATACATCTTCTCCCTCAAATAATGGGAATTCTAGTCTTGGGCCCTTAATTGCTACTTCCGCATAGGGAGTCATGTGACTATTGGAATTCATAAATTGGTGCCTCCGAGAATCCAATACTTGCACCCTTGGATTTAAAGTTGCATAACCCTGAGTATGACTAGTACCAAATTGGGGTCTGCCTTGCTACATTAGAGGATTGCTCACTCCATTCAAGGTGCTAGAGGTTGAATACATAGTAGGTATTAGGAAAAATTGCTCATGTGCCCCAAAGTTTAATGGCGTTTGCTCAAATACCCCATGATGTCTCACTGACATGCGGGTCCAGGGCCCACATGTCAGTGAGACATCATAGGGCATTTGAGTAAACGCCATTAAACTTTGGGGCACATGAGCAAATCCCCCTAGGTATTACCGTAGCCCTAACAGACTCAGTGAACACTAGATAATACTCATGCCTAGAAATACTTAGTTCTATCATGAACTGCACCTCATGATTTCTCATCACAGGAATGGTGCTAACATCAGAAATAGTAGCTACCAGTGGTGCAAGGGGTATTACCTTCATTTCCTCAATGACTACTTAATAGCTCCAACTTCTCCTGCTAGATTAGTACCTGAGGGAACCATAGGGATCACTCCTTGTGCCATCAGCCTGTCAGGAACAACCAAAATCTCTCCTTCCATCGGCTTAGCCCACATTTGAGTCATCATCATCTTCATCTTCGAGATTTCAGGTTGTCGACTCTTCAACTCTGAGATATCCTCCTTCAGACATGAAATTTTACTTCTAATTTCGGCCACCTCTTCCTTGCCCGCCATGGATTCTTCCGATTGGGATCTAGTAGTGGCCACCATATACTTCGACCGGCAAGATCGGCTCAAGGGATTTTACAGTCGCCCAACCTCTCACCAACTCTTGCCCAATCTACACTGCCTCCAAGTCTCTCTCTTTTCAGATCCAAGGATTTTACAGAAGTTTCCAACCAACCCAGATCTAAATCAGAGAAACCCTTGCCTCTGAGTGCTAAATCTATGCTAGCTCAGGGATTTTACGGGAGAAATCACTCGATTCCTCTTAACCCTCATCGCAACAGATCTGCACTCCAAGAACCGTCTCAGGTTTGATACCTTTGTTAGGTCCTAAGAAGAAACGAACATAATCGCTTCCAGATTTGAGGGAAGAAATTGGGATATTTTGGGAAAAGTAACCTTAGCTAGGGTTCTACGCTACCATACCAGCTAAGAGACAAGAATATTGTTTTCCTGCTTAGTTTTTCCATTTTGCATACCAGGGTTATAAAGCCCCCTACTCGATCATTATAGCAAAGTAAAGGTGACTTAGTGTCTGAACTCAGGACATTAGTTACAGCAGGTGAAACAGTTAAACGACACGGAAAATGACGATCAATAGTAAATACTGGTTCCCCTCTGATGCCGTTGGATATCACTTGCACTCTCTCTGAGAATCTCGTCGATGATGAGTATTGATATGAAATCGGCCAAGCGGTATGTTGAGCACAGACTTAAGTCTGAAGAGACTCAGTTCTTTTCTGAACCTGACAAAAACCCCCAAAATATGGTATCACAAGCGTCTTGGGGCCGGACAGGTCTGTGTGAAACTCTGCTCAAGTTCTCGAGCATGAAAGGTGAAAAAAAGTATTTTGGAACCTGGAATTATTAATATAACATTGACTAAACAGAAACTGGGGGTTGGAGAATCACAATTTGATCGTATATTCTTGCAATTTCAGAACCAGAACTGCCGAATGTTTTCGGGCTACTGATTGCTTGGGTATATAAAGATACATATAACTTGTTGAGTATAATCTAGCCCAGGAAAATTTTACAGGGACTTTTTGGTTCATCTACCAAGGATCTCTGAATCCTGATTGAGTGAAGTGAAAAGAGGCGAAACCTTGCCCAGATGAAGAATTAGCATCAAGCTGGGCATATTAGGTAGATGTTTCTGACTCCAGTAGGATTTGCCCGAGATGCTTGTCCTCGAGATGCTCCTACAAACAACAGAAACACAGAAGATCGACCATTAGCCTGGCAGAAGTAAGCAACATAAAAGGAATAAACTAAACCCCGATGCCCGTGCAAATGCAAAATAATTTGATCAGAGGAATTCCTTATGCGAAACTGAAGAAAGTACGGGGCATGCTTAACACAATATTTGTGAAGAACACCATTAACCGATCTTTTTTTTTTGTCAGAATTAAGACAACTTCGCCAAACTCAATTCGTGTACACAGTTTTTCTAGTAACTACTCGTAAAAGATTTAGCACAACAGATAGACAATTGAATAGACTAATAGCACAGATATAGGCTGATTTTCAACATTGTGAGAAATATTGTCTATAAATTCATTGTACACCTGAGTGCTAAGAAGGTTTCAATCCTTCAACTCAAACTTATCTCTACTACTTAAAAGAGAGAGTTGGTGATAATGGTTCATTTGTCTCTCTCAACTCTCTCTCTCTCTCTCTCTCTCGCACATTCATTAAAAATCTCTAATTGTTGCAAATAATACACAGAAAAATAGAGACAAGAGATACAAATTTTTACGTGAAAAACCCTTACGGGAAAAAACCACGGACGCTCAAAGGCAAATCACTATAATGAGGAAAGTTTACAATGAAGCGTTTGCTCTTCCTATGGCTACTGAAGTACATATATATAGTGTGAGGAAAAAGAGTTCCACACGGAGAGAAAACCGAATCAGAGTCAATTGTTACATATTGACACCACGTCTGATATAACCTGTGCATGCACCTACCATGCCACGTCTGACATGAGGCGATGAAGTGTCCTACACGGACTCGATACGAATTCGGATCAACTTTAACAATCTCCACCTTGAGCCAAATTCCCTCCAGTAGTCGAAGAATATGATAGACTCATCCAATAAAATTATCATGTATACCTTGAGCACCGAAAGTCCAAAGGACTAGTGAGTGATACCAATGAAGTCTGAGCATAGCTCAAACTTAGATGTATAAACTGGCTTTGTCAACATATCAGCTGGATTATCATGAGTACTTATCTTGCAGACTTTAATATCACCTTGAGCAATGACACCTCGAATGTAGTGATACCTGATATCAATGTGCTTTGTTCTCTCATGTAATATTTGATCTTTTGTAAGGCAAATAGCACTCTGGCTATCACAAAATATTGTAGTGCAATATGTACTTTCACAAAGCTCAGTAAATAAACCTCTTAGCCAAATGGTTTCTTTGCAAGCTTCAAAAATAGCCATATACTCAGCTTCTGTAGTAGACAAGGCAACGATAACTTGCAAACTTGCTTTCCAGCTAACGACACACCCTCCAACAGTGAACACATAACCAGTGAGAGATCTTCTTTTATCCAAATCTCCAGCAAAATCAGAATCCACATAACCGAGTCCATCTCTAGTCTTCCCAAACTGTAAATAAGCATTAAATGTGCCCCGCAAATATCTGAAAATCCATTGAACTGCTTTCCAATGCTCTTTTCCAGGATTAGCCATATATCTATTAACCACACTTAAAGATTGAGATAAATCGGGTCGAGAACATACCATAGCATACATAAACGAATCAACTGCACATGCATATGGAACTTTAGACATGTACTCAATTTCATTATTTGATTGTGGACATGAGCTGAAGAAAGTCTGAAATATGCAGCTAAGGGAATACTCACATGTTTAGCCTTATGCATGTTGAAACGATGAAGAACTTTATCAATATATCCCTTTTGACATGCTTACCAGTTTGTATTTCAATCATAATTTTCCACTTCTTGAATGTTTTGAATACATCTGATTTGTGCTTGACGAAATATGCCCAAATTTTTCTTGAGTAATCAACAATGATGGTCAACATGTAGCTTGCACCTCCAAGTGACAGAACGCGAGATTCTCCCCACAAATCAGAGTGAACATAATCCAATATGCCTTTTATAGAGTGAGTCGCAGTACTGAATTTCACCCTCTTTTGCTTGCTGAAGATACAATATTCACAAAACTTCAACTTGTCGATATTTTGACCATCAAGAAATCCTCTTTTGCATAATTCCATCATTCCAGCTTCACTCATATGCCCTAGGCGCAAATGACAAAGATTAGTCGCATCAGAATCAGATGATTTATTAGAGGCAACAGTAGCATTACCTGAAATTGTAGTGCCTCGCAAATGATATAAGTTGGCAGTTTTCATATCACCCTTCATCACAACAAGAGAACCTTTGGTGACTTTCAGAACTCCACCTCCACCTGAATACTTATACCCTTTAGCATCAAGAGTACTCAATGAGATAAGATTTCTCTTCAAATTCGGAATATGACGAACATCCGACAAAGCTCTGATGGTGCCATCAAACATCTTGATCTGGATAGACCAATGCCTGCAACCTTGCATGGTGTATTATCACCCATTAACACTGATCCACTTGGCGTAGCTTCATAAGTAACGAACCACTCACGGTTCGGGCTCATGTGGAACGTACAGGCTGAATCAAGAATCCATTCATCGTCGGTTTTGCAATTACCGGCGAAGGCGATGAGAACATCTCCATCAGAAGCTTCTTTGGGGGTAACGGTGGCTCTAGGTTCATCCTCTTGTTGATCTTTTGTAAAATTGTTATTCCTCTTTTCCTTATTCTGCAACTTCCAGCACTCGAATATGCCATGATCATCCTTCTTGCAATACCTGCATGACTTCATGTTCCTGGATTTAGATCTGTCTCTGTATCTGCTTTTGATTCCGCCTTTTGAGTTGCCGTTTGATCTCTTCTCATATTGCCAGCCATAGACAGACAAATCTTCTGCATGCGTACTTGAATTTTCACCCGGAACCATAAGTTTCATCGTTTCTTTAGCATACAAAGCTTCATAAATATCACTGAGAGTAAGAGTATCTCGGCTATATAGAATAGTATATCTAAAAGTAGAGTACAAACTGGGCAAAGAGCATAGCAAAATAAGACCCAAATCTCATCATCATACTTTACCTCTATAGCTTCGAGGTCTACAACAACTTCCTTGAAAGCTGTTAGGTGGTTCAATAATGAGGCACCCTCCGCCATCTTGTGGGAATAAAGCTTCTGCTTCAGATGCATCTTGCTGGTCAGATCCTTGGTCATGCAAATCTGCTCCAGCTTTAGCCATAATGCGGCGGCAGATGTCTCCTTCATAACCTACTGTAAAATATTATTTGATAGATGAAGATGAATTTGAGATAAGACTTTATGATCTTTACGTTGCTTCTCATTAGCGGACAATGTGGCTGGTATCCTGTCGATCCTTATAAGTGCATCATCCAAATCAAGCTGTGACAAAATAACTTACATCTTAACTTGCCATAGAGAAAACCCCATGTCGCGATCCAACAGCGGAAGATCGTACTTTAGAGTCGCCATGCGAAAGAAAATCAAATTTATTGGTACGAATTTATGTGCACCTAACATAATTCTCGCAAATTAAAATTCCTGATACACTTGTTGGGTCACGTAGTAATTCTTACCAAAAAGTCACACCAAAAAACTTCCAACGCTGCTGCTCCTGACGCAATTAAATCTGTTGCCTCGGGTCTTGTGCATGTGAGTCTCTGGTTTTGCTTTTTTCCTCTCGTGCTGTTGCTTTCACGGGAGGGCTTGGATCGAGGCAAATGAAGAAACGCACTGGCGTGGAGACAGGACGACACATGCGAAACTACGTTGGTTTCTAGTTTTTGTCTCCTCTAGCCCAAATTAATTTCATATGTTAAAAACTCCTAACTTTATCTTAAACTCCTTATCTACAGATTTTATGGCAGTATCCTGTAGAAAATGATGTATCATCAACGAAATCATCAACAATTAATTTCGCATGGAAATAGAGTCAAAACGAGTTGAAATGGCTAAGTTGAGGTTGAATCCAATTATACTGCTGTGTACGCGAAACAATTGAAGCTGGACAGCTTCTCGGTAGCCTCCTTAGTGCACCTAGCATATTCCTTCAAAATCACGTAGCAGGGCCTTCAATGTTCTGTGTTAGCGTGTTAATCCTCGCGCCATCTAAGGAGGCAGTTTAGACCATGCAGCGGCAGCAGGCGCACGTACCCGGCGCCATCTCAGGAGGTAGTTTAGATAGTTTCCATGATTAGCTTCCTAAAATCATGGCATGTAAATTCTACTAGCCACGTAGGCGTGGCGCCACGTCACGCTAGTCACCGTGTGAACCGAAGTAAAATGGGCGGAAATTCGCAGGAAAAAGAAAGCATAGGGGGTTTTCAGAAAAAAAATCAAGGGCCTTTTCACAATAAAAGGAGAGTGGAGGGGTTTTTCTGCAAAAAACCGAGGGTCTTTTCGGAAGGAATAAGGGTCTGTTCGTAATTATGGGAAAGAGCGGGTCGCTACCAGCAAAAAAAGTGCGCAGGGGTTTTTTCGCAAAAATTCAGGAATCTTTCCGTGAGAACCAAGGACCTGTACGTAATTTCGGAAAAATATAGAGGCTTTTTTGCAAAATCGCTACCCCGACCGTACGAAAATTCTCCCGCCACGTGCCGGGCGGAGCGACAGCGCGGGCGACGTGGCTGGCCTCCTCGCACGGGGAGTCCCCCTCTCGTAATAGGGGTATGATTTCTATCTCTACGCTCCATGTATTCTATTTAATAACGCTGCATGAGATCTAATTCATTATTACGTTGAGTTAATCCGCTTTCATTCTGTAGCTTGTGTATTAGGTTCTTTATTTTCTTCTTTTCGTTGGTGCTAGCTTCCAATGCGTGTTGGGGTGGCCTTCTCGCGGCCTCGGTTCTTGTGCTTGACTGATGCATGAGGGAAAAAAGAAATCTGCTGCTCTTTCCTGGCGCTTTGTGCTTGTTCTTTCTCTGTCTTCCCGTGACTTGCTGCTGTGGACGATGTGGGACGGAGGATTGGCTTCAGCTCGCTGCAGCCTTTCGCTTTGCGGAGAAGCGATGAAGGACTTCTGTGCTCCTGACCAGACGTGACCGAGGGACGCTGCACCGAAAGCTTTTTATTTCTTTTGGCTTGTAGTCTGGGTCGGAGACCGAGGCGGGAGTGCTCGGTGACGGCCTCGCTTCGCAGGCCGAGCGACCTTGACCACAACGGTCGGATCTAGGTATGACAATTGTATTTATTTATCTGTGTATTTGTGGGTAAATACTCTAATAGAGTCGGGTATAGGATGAATTTTTTACCCACGAGTAGAAAAATAGAGGGAAATCTTTACTCATCGGGTAAACGGGTATGGGTATGAGTTAGCTCTACCCGTACCCATCTCGCCCATTTACCCGTGAAATTGACTGACATGTGGGCCTCCTAAAACAGCAAACCCTAACATCCATCAGTGAATCCAGTACTCCACTCCACCACGCGGCCTCCAAATCTCGGTCCTCCCAAATCCAATCCACTGAAACCTCCAGATCCAGTCCCCACCCGCCTCCCTCCTCATCGAGACGCAGCACGCCGACACACCGTATCCCACCACTCATCCCGCCCACCGCCTCCACCGCCCCACGCCCTCCTCCCCGCCGACCGCCGCCACCCGCCCCGCCCCCCACCTCCGATCCCACCACCTCGCGGCCGCCCACCATCGCCTGCCCTCCTCTCGGTCACCGCCTCCCACATCCTCCTCCCCGCCGGCCACCGCTCGGCCGCCTCACCGCCCCCATCCTCCTCGTAGTCGCCCGCCCTCGCGCGCCCACCACCGCCGTCCTCCTCTCGGCCAACCGCCTCCCACATCCTCCTCCCCACCGGCCGCCGCCCGCCCCCATCCTCCTCGCGGTCGCCTCGTCCTCCTTGCGGCCACCCACCTCCCACATCCTCCTCCCATCACGGGCCGCCGCCACCTCGCCCCACCTCCAGATCCAGATCTGGCCGCCTCCCACATCCTCTTCCCGGTCGGCTGATGGAGGATGAGCCTGCAGAGGCTGATGGGGACTCCGTGAAGGAGAAGGAGTACCGCCTGCTTGCCGCAAACCGCACCGCTCCGTTTCCTCTCCAAACACTCATAAGAAAAACTGCTTTGCTACTTTTTTTATCACAGATTGCTGGTGTAGAATGAACTTCACGGTATAGTATTGGTGATGTTTGAATGTAATGCACTTAGTTCACGGGTAAATGGGTATGCCCGCGGGCGACGGGTATGGGCGAGATTTTTACCGTGGTCCTTCATGGTATGCCGCGGGCGTAATCGGGTCGCGGTGCGGGTATGGGCGAGCACTATCCGCACTCGCCGGTCCGATTGCCATCCCTAATCAGGTATGTTTTTTTTGCTTAGTCTTATGGTTTTTAGTTACTGTTAGTAATTTTTAGATTATTTATATGAAAGATTATAGAGTAACAGAAACTCACGTGTAGTTTTTATCGATATAAATGAAGTCGGTATAGTATGTATTATAGTTAACTAGTAGACCCCATTTTAAAAAGACACTCTATTTAAAAACTAGTTACCGTAGAAAAGTCAAAAGCAAAAGTTAAAAACTAAGGTGGTGATCATTTGGGCTTATGCCTGTTCTTTTAATTTCTGACTTATGGCTTTTGGTGAAATTTTTGAATTTTGGTGTTACAAGACAGACACGGAGAGACAGATACTCACTTGCGATTTTGGCGATACAAATGTGGGGCTTTTAACGTGTAGATCGTTTAACTCAGACCTCATCTTGAGAAAATACTTCTTAAAAGTTAGGTATCAGAGAAAAGCCAAAAGCCATCGGCTTCGGAGCAAAAGAACAGGCCCTATTTTTGGTGGCTTATGGCTGAAAAGCAATCAGTATGGTCGAAAAAACATCAGAATGACAGAGGCTTATTTAACATAATTACATTTAAAAAAATTAAAAATATAAAAAATATGTTAGCCCATTACGTATAGTACAAACAAATACGGGAAAAAAAGAATCGGCAAAAAAGCTAAAAAAAGCCAAAAGTTCAGAAAAAGACAAAATTTATGAATAGTGAAAAATAAGCCAGAAGCTGAAGCCGAAACGAGCGGGGCCTAAAAAGAACAGGGCCAACGTATCATGGGCATGTTCTTTTTGGCTGCGGCTTGTGGTTTTTGACTGAAATTTTTGAATTTTTGCTGTTTACACTACAGATTACGGAGAGACCGATACTTACTTACGATTTTGGTTGGTCAGATGTTGGGCTTTTAACGTTTACTACGTTTAACTTGTAGACCCCGTCTTGAGAAAATACTCCGTTTGAAAGTTAGATACTGTAGCAAAAGTCAAAAACCGTCCAACTTCTTGCCTGCCAAACAGACCCATATAAGAACACGAACACTTCTTTCGCTTCAGATTCGTTGACGGAGAGACGTCGGGACGCTGAGTAGCCGACTTGGATGCTACCTTGACGCCGCACGGATGTGCTGCTATTTGATGTTTGATGACCTGTCTTGACGCCGTGCGTGCCTCCTTGATGTCGCGCCATCGCCGCGCGATGGACGCCCTGACAATGCCGCACGGGTGCTACGCGATGGCTGCCCCAGGGTCTTCCTAGGCAACATCTTTGATATTTAGTTTGGTACTATGATATCACTTGTTGCAAATAATATACAGAAAAATAGAGACAAGAGACACGAATTTTACATGAAAAATCCTTATGAAAAAAACTACGGACGCTCGGATGCAAACCACTATAATAAAAAGAGATTACAATGAAGCGCTTCTCTTACTTTTTCTATAAGCTACTGTGGTACAAATATATAGCGAGTGAAACGAGTTCTACAAAAAGAGGAAATTGAATCAGAGTCGGTTGCTACAGATTGACACCATGTCTGATACAACTTATGCATGTACCTGTCATGTCACATCTGGCATGAGAAAATAAAATATCCTACACGAACACGGTACGAATTCGAATCAACTTCAACACTTAATCAAATCAAACTTTAGAAGATCTTAGGTTCTATGGCCATAGTTGTAGAAAACCATGTTTATGGGTAGTGACACATAACCCTAGGTTTCATGGTTACGAGGTTTCCCGTAATCCACCCTAACCAAGTCGCAGCTTGCCGGCATTAGTATGGGGTCGCCCAGTGAAGTGGACCGACGGCGGAAGGGAGTTCTACAGCAGACCCGCTCACCGTATAATCGCCGGAGGCTGCAGGGACGGCCGAAGGCAAGGATAGATTTGCTTACGATGGGGTTATATGAAACCTTACGACCAGGTTGAAGTGCAACTAGCCATGAAACCTGGGTTTTTATGCAACTGTCTATAACAGTAAAGACCTGGGGTTGTTTATGAAATTTGCTTTTAATTAATTACATTATTTAGTGAAGGCCTCTTATTGCCTAGTAGGTTATCTGAAATATCATCCTTCCAATATATTGTGCATTTATCCACATGTTAACGAATTTTTAGCGGATTTGGCACTGTTGGCCACGGTATTTACAAAAATAGCAGTATGCGCATCGTATTTATAGAAATATCATTTTGCCATTTTAAACTTTGAATTTCCGAATATGAATCCATCTCAACACGATCCCAAATGGAGTATGTCGATCATAAATTAATTACCATCTAGTTACAACAAATGAATTCCATACATCAAGCAATAATTAAAAACATTTCTCGGATCAAATAAGTATCATATCATACATGTATGCATTTAATCAGAAGCTGCAGCAAATAATTACATACATCTCACTTCATACATTTAATTACAACTAGTTGGATTTTCAAAAGTAAACTACGGTTTCACTTGCAAGCAAAGTAAATGTAAAGACACCGAAAAAGACTGAAGAAAAGAAATAAATTACAATTAGGTTGTCAGAACCTTTCGGCTTTAGAATGCCAAATGGAATAGTGCTCGTCGAGATTATTAGGTGGTGATCATTTTGGCTTATTTTTGGTGGCTTATGGTGAAAAGCATCAGAATTCAATCGAAAAACATCAGAATGACAGAGACTTATTTAGCATAATTAAATTTAAAAAAATTAAAAAAAATTAAAAATATGTTAGCCCATCACAGACAATGCAAACGAATACGGCAAAAAAAAGAACCGGCAAAAAAGCTCAAAAAAAGCCAAAAATTCAGAAAAAAACGAAATTATAAATAGTAAAAAATAAACCAGAAGCTAGAAACTGAAACCGAAACGAGCGGGACCTTAGACCGTCCAAGACCGACCAGCGTCTCTCACATGACACATAAGTAGACCTCCTCGATCGACTAAAACAATCAACATCCACGGTAGTTTTTACCAACGTGCCTTGAGCAGTAGAAAAACCAGAATTCAGTACTGAAGCCACCCTAGTGATCAATGGACAATACCCAAAATTACCCACCGCACAGTGCCAACAGAGAGAGCTATGTGAAAGGGCCGAAGCCACCACAGAAGGAGGGAGAGATAAGGCCGAGCGCCTCGTGGCCAAGCTCAGAACCAGCCTCCCATTCCAGTCAGTCATAAGCCAACCAGCGAGAGCAAGCATTCCATCCCCATTCCCATTTCGCCTCTGCCCAAACCGAAAGCCAAACCGAAGGCAATCACAGCCACAATCCACCGCAGAAAGGGACAGAGAGGGAGCAAGGAGGAGGAGAGGAGACCACAAGGAGTTGGGGAAGACCACCGCGTGAGGTCGGTGACAACGACAACAGAGGACGCCAACGGCCGCCGGAACCACGCCAAGCCGACGAGGACAGGAACGGGGACCAAGGAGCCGACCAAAGGCGCGTGAGGAGCACCACTGCCTCTACAGCCGCCGTCCTCGCCTTGCCCCGTCCCAACCCGACCAAGCCAAGTAGGTCTCCCCCCCACATCCATTTTCGTCCATCACAGCGCAACACAAGCACAGCACAAGCCTCACCGGCTAATAATAGATGAATGGCAATAAGTAGAAGAGTAGGGAAAGGCAAACATCACCTCGGCCGGAGGAGGCCGCGACGGTCAACGTTGCCGGCCCACGGCAGTGAACGGCGGGCGGTCATCCATGCGTCCTTGGCAAGCCGCAATGCTCCCGGCCGCAAGCAGGCTTCCAAGTCCTGTCACGGCAGCACGACTGCCGATTAGCTTCACCACCGCATGCACATGATGCATGAGCAAAGCCCAAAAATAGCACCAATCACAAAAACGAGTAGGAACCGAGTAGATCCAAGCCATCCCGTGTTGAAAAGGGGCAGCCCAACCAAGGGGGAAAGGAGGAGGCGAGCTTGGGGAGGTGGCCGAGCAACCCGCCGGCGCCCAGCGGCACAACCCGGAGGCGACATCGAGCTCATTGCAGCGCGCGCGTGGGAGCTAGAGGAGGAAAAGAAAGGTGGCGCTTGCGGGAGGCGGCGGAGGACCTCGCCGGCGACAAGCCGGTGGCCGGCGGCAAGCCAGCGCGAGCGCGCCCGAACGCTGCCGTGAGCGCAACCATCGCCTGGGAGAGAGACGAGCAATTAATTAGTGTAGATTAATTAATGTATGATTAATTAGTGTAGGCTAATTAGTGGAGTGAGTACGCAGTGCGTGTGTGCACTGTTGTGCATAATATGTGTATAGCGTAGTGTACTGAGTGAATAGGGCAGGGTTAATTAGTGTGTAATTAGGGTATAGATAATTAAGAAGTTATATAGTGGCGTCCGAGTTTTGCGTCGTGGAAGTGCGGAATAGTGCGTGTTATCAGGCTAGTGCAGGTATGAGATAGAGAAAAAGAAAGAGAATGAGATAGAATATGAGCAAGAGAATGACAATGAGAACGAGAATAAAGATTTCAAGAAATGTCAGATTATGAGCATCCAGTGCATTTTGCTAATAATGCTTACTGATTACTTCTGTACTCACCCTTGCTATTATCCTCCTTTGTTTAGGAATAGGTCGGTCCAAAGATTTGTTAGGGTTTGACGAAGTATACGTGGATGACAACCACTACACTGAATGGAAGGCTATGGACCCTGAACACGACGAGTATGGGGCGAACACCTCATGGGGAGGTGGCATTGAGTAGGTAGCGTCCAGGAGTCTTTTATGCGAACTCAAGTTCATCAGAGTATCACTCGATGTTAGTCTTTGCATTTCTGTCATTATTGGTTAGCACCCCTTTCCTTTCTGATGAGTGTAGTATTCAAGCCATAGTGGCCTTACAGCCCTACATGGCTATGATTTTGTAATATTTAAATCTGTCTCCAATTATTATTCTGCTGCAACACTCTAATGAGCTTATTATTCGTTGAAGCGGTGTTCTACCGGACAAACAAATAATGCTCTGTTGCCTAAGTGTTATTACCTCTCGGTAATGGCACGGGGCATCACAGAAATGCCAATTTTAGATAAATTATATATGTACTTCTTTCAGTGTATGTGAGTTTGCTAATTTATTCGTTGAGATAATTTATAGAAATCATACTCTTAAGCTTGAATAAATCTCCATTGGCTGAGGAAAAAAATAATCACTTTTATTGATTCCCTACTAATGTTTCTCTTAATATCATCTTAGGCTACAACTATTGTTTCATTGTATTTGTAATCATCTTATGCTACAACTATTGTTTCATTGTATTTGTAACATTTGTTTCGTTTGGGTATTGGACTTGGACTTTTTCGCACAAGAATTATTTATTTATGGTCAATGTTATCCTAGATGCTAGTGAGCGGTAGAGCGGCGCCTAGCGCCTAGGCAGGCTAGGCGGCCGCCTAGGGGAACAAGGTTTGTGTTAGACATAAGAAATTGCAACTACATATTCTTCACACTTAAATTAATTGAATTTCTCTTACCTGAATCCCCCATTCTCATTTGGGCTTTTTTGTTTGTACACAGAGAGTTAGAAATTTAGGCTGCCACAAAAGGAATTGATTTGGGGCTACAATGTTTTCCACAAAATCAAGATTCACATTTTTCACATTTTTTTGTTTGACCGGTGCAGTTGTGTGTTACGAAAGAAAAGGTCAACATTAAAAGGAGGTTTTCTTGGTCTGGTAGGTTCTTGGTCTGGTAGGTAAATTGGTTTTCTTTATTTAAGTGTTTGCTATACCACGTCTATGTGTATTAGTTTATTTGCTTAAAAATATTTGCTCAAGTCAATTATTTTATATTTACGTGTTTACTTACACTTATGGTCTCTTTGGGACAAATGATTTATACAGGAAAAACAAAGGATTCTACAATCCAGAGGAATAGTTATTATACACGCTTTTGGTTCACAGGAAGAGATAACAAAATTTCAAAAGATAAACTGGTTATTTCAGATTAACACATAAAAAGAGATCAATACTTGAGTTAAGCTTATGAATAAAGTTATATATATTAATATGCTTATTTTATTTAGGGACTACCATTACCTCATTATTCTATAGTATGTTGTATGGTAAAACTATGGAGATTGGGTACTACATACTAACCATCTTTTTGTCATTTAGAAAAGCAATAATTTTACCTCACGAACTCATGATCCTGTCTGTTTTTGTTGTTCAGCGGTTGTTGTTCAGTAATCATTTCTAGCATTGTAAGGATTTAAACGTCCACTGAATAGATATATACAATTATAAGTGTTTAGTAAAAACTATATAGTCTTGTACAAATATTTTGCGAAAAAAATTGACATTACCGCATGTTCCATGTGAAGGCAGATTTGTAATGCTGCTTTGATAGTTGACACAGAAATAGAATACCTATCTCTATGCTCAATAGCTTTCTTATGTATCCTAATATCCTAAATCTTTCTTTGTCCAACAAAAAAACAGGACCACCAGACATGCTCTTCTTTGATTTGTAGGTTGATATAATGTTTTAATTTATGAGAGGTGGTGCATCACAAGGCAGTATTGCACCGTTGTAATGCAACACAATCCAGTAATTCGAGTCAATAAATTAATAAAAAAATACAGATATTACTTACCATATTTTTTGAAAAGAATTCTTACACTGTAGTGTTATAAGACGCTCATGACACCAAAACGTGAATTAAATTACTTGTCCTTTCCGGTATAGGATCACTTGACTTACTCGATTTTTTGACGGAATCCATTGAGTGAAAAGTAAGCAAGACAACATGCATCTTATCGGCAGGGGCTCCAGCAAAGAATTTCAAAAAAGACAAACAATGCCTATACCGGTAACGCAAAGTTGAGCGAGGTTCCTATATACATCGTGACAAAATATGCGAGCATGATGTGATATATCCAAGCCACTAGGGCAAACTCAAACTTCTACTTCTCCAACTCCAAATCACGTCTAATGACATGCTGACATGTCATGAGTAGCCTGCTATCCCCGTCGGTGTAGATAACAAATGCATTGCCCAGAGAATCACAACTCAAAACGCGAATGACAAAGTGTTCGTAATTATCAAATACCATATTATTCCACTCACTAGGTAAAGAATGTGCCATATTTAGCCTTTTTAGGATACAAATGTATTTATAAGTGAAAAAAATAAATATAATTGACTATAGCTCAAATCATAATGTGAAAAAAATTCCATAAACGTCGAAACATCAACCCTCCCCTCTAAAATCAATCAAACCAATCAAACCTAGATGTTGAAAATTGTTTGCTTGTCCAATTTCCACCAGTTGACCTACGTATTTTTCTATACGGGCCATAGGAAATAACAAGTTATGTGATGATTTTGAATGTCTGCCTTGAATTCTAAAGAAAAACAAGCCTAACTTGTATGATAACAGTTACAAGCCCAATAACCAAAGACTCTCTACCTCAGACCTCGCAACTCCAACGGCTAGCAAATTGTCGGCCCATAGGTTTGGGCTTAGGGATGCAATGAGCTAGCTGTTGGAGTTACGAGGCCTAAGGCAGAGTGTCTTCAGTTGTTGGGCTTGTAACTATTTTCATATAAGTTAGTCTTGTTTTTCTTTACAATTCAAAGCGGACGTTCAGAGTTGGCCCATATAGAAAATACGTAGGTCCACTTGTGAGAATTAGATAGGCAAACAATTTTTAACATCTGGTTTTGGTTGGCTTTAGAGGAGTGGGTTGGTGTTTCGACATTTGGGAAACGTTTTTTTGCATTATAGCTTGTGCTATAGCCAATTATATTTAGTTTTTTTACTTATAAATAACTTCTGTATCCTAAACAAGTTAACTATGACCCCCCTTTTTTACCTAGTGAGTGGAACAATATGATATTTAATAATTACCAATACTCTGTCGTTCGCGTTTTGAGTCGTGGTTCTTTGGACAATGCATTTGTTGTAGACGGGGATATCAAGCTACTCATGATATGTTATTAGATATTGTTTGGAGCGTAGAGAAGTTAAAGTTGGGATTTGCCTCTTTGGCTTCGATATATCATATCATACTCGCATAGTTTATCACGATATAACTAGGGATCTCACTCTACTTTGCGCTATTGATATAAACATTATTTGCCTTTTTTTGAAATTATTTGATGGAGCCCATCTCGATAGGATGAATGTTGTCTTGTTTGCTTTTCACTCAATAGTTCTCATCCAAGAGTCGATGAAGATAAGTGATTCTGTGTCGGAAAGGACAAGTAATTGGGCTCATACTTTGGTGCCAAGAGCGTCCTACGACACTACAGTGTAAGAATTCTTTTCAAAACATATGCTAACTAACATCTGTATTTTTCATTAATTTATTGACTCAATTTATTGGATTTTGTTGTACGACAGCAGTGCACCACTGTCTTGTGATGCATCACCTTATAAATAAAAACATTATATCGACCTACACATCAAAAAAAGAGCATGTCTGATGTTCTTGTTTTTTTTTGTTGCACAAGAAGAGATTGATGTTATTGTGATGCCTAAGAAACCTATTGAGTATAGAGATAAATATTTTGTTTCTGTGCCAACTATTAAAACAACATTATTGATCTCGCTTCACATGGAACATATGATAAGCTTAATATTTTTTGCAGAATATTTGCACTATATTACATAGTTTTTGACTAAACATTTATAATTATATATCTGTTAGGTGAACGTTCAAATCTTTATAATGCTAAAAATTATTACTAAATAACAACAATATCAGACAAGATCATGAGTTCTGAGATAAAATTATTGCTTTCCCAAATGATAAAAGATGGTTCATACGTAGTACGCAATCTCCATAGTTCTAACATGCAGAATACTATAGAATAATGAGCAATGGTAAACCCTAAATAAAGTGAGCATATTAATAGACATAAGCACAACTCAAGTATTAATCTCTTTTCATGTATTACTCTAAAACAGCCAGTTTACCTTTGAAAATTCTTTTCTCCTCCTGCAAACCAAAGTAGTGTATAGTAACTATTTCTTTGAATTATAAAAACCTTTATTTTCCATATGTGAATCCTTTGTCCCAAAGAGACCCTAACTATATAAGTAAGCACTTAAATATGAATGAATTAACTTGAGCAGATGTTTTTAGTCAAAGAAAACTAATACACATAGTAAACACTTAAATAAAGTAACCAATTTACCTACTAGTACAGCAAACAGTTCTAACCAAGAAAATCTTTTTAAGGTTGACCTTTTTCTCGTAACACACGGCTAGTATGACCATAGTAACCTGCACAGATCAAACAAAAAATGTGAACCTTGATTTTGTCGAAACCCTTGTAGGCCCCAAATCAATTCCTTTTGTTGCAGCCTCGTCCAGTGGTTGGAAAAATTGTTGCATTTCATATGTTGTGCATTACTTTGTCTAAATCATAGATGCTATGCACTGTATAGCCATATAAATGAGAATCTATTGTGGAGTGCAAATTTTAACAATGGTAAGTAATGATGATGCATAATATGTGAGCTACATTCCTAACACATTCATTGGCTGATTCATGATTGACTCTTGACATACCTACGTAATATTGAAATTGGCGCTTAAATCATTTTACGCTGAAATCTTCCTTTAGAGAGCAACATCAGTAGACGCATAAACACAGCAGCTTCAGCTGGTGGTGCTAACATTTTCACTTGTCTAAATGCGGACTTGTAGTTCGTTTGACTATTTGTTTTCCTGTATGGTCGAGTTGAAATACACCGAATTTTTTCTATTTTAACCCTTTTTTTGAAAAATATTCACATTTAGACCCCTGGTAGTTTTAATTCCGTTTTTGGACTTAGGGGGTCGGTGCCGTGACCCACGGCGCCGAGGTAACACATCTCGGGGCCGTGGTCCACGGCGCCGAGTTGCCGAGCCCGCACCAACAGTGGTGGCTGCGTGGCGCCGACGTGGCAAAGACCTCGCTGGTGGTCGTGGCCGAGCTCGCTGCCGTGGATCTTGGCGCCGAGTCAGAAAATTCAGGCTCGCCGTCACCGCTGGCGCCCAAATGGCCGCTTTCAAAATAATCCGTAGCTTTTGGAAAGATTCGTAAAATTGATGAACCGTGTGAAACACAATTTTTGTTTCTGCTACATTTTGTGATGATGTCGTGTTCAATCTGAAAATTTTGGGTGCTAGTAAGGTAATAATGTTGCCCATAAGTAATTATGTTGCCACCTCAAATCACATGGTATAATCTGTGAAGTTGAGGATATAGTATAATGTCTTGTTGTTCTTTTGCAGATATTTGTGTGCTTGAAAATGTGAATTTTCCATGTAATGATTTTCAATTTTGAACTGAGTAGGCATGATTTCCCTGTTCTTTTCTATATGCAAATTAATCAATTATGCGATATTCTTTGGAGCAAGTATGGGTGTGCAACATTATGCACTCTATTAAATTGTAGTTTAGTGAAGTACCGATACGCAATACCGCCATACCTAGTAGTCTCAAGTGCAATGATATGCCTAGGCAAACACAATACAAGGCATAATAATAGGATTGCATAGACCGTAGATAGCGTGGGTCTATTACATTTTGTCTACTGGGTGTAACGTCGTTGTTTCCCCTTTCTATTGAGCCATGAGGATGGCTACGCTGCATCATTCTTCCTGTCACTTTTGGTCTTGAGAGCTGCCTCACGAGCGTGCAACACATCCTCCTTGCCCTTCAGACGGATTTGTGCCACCCTCACGCGGCGCTCTTGCTCAAGCTGCATCTGTCGTGCCACCGCGAGCTCGAGTCATCTTGACAAAGTATTGTCCTTTGTTTTCCACCTCCACCGCCTTAAGATTTGGCCATGCCGACACACCCATCAACCCATTCGATGAACGTGCAAGCCTATGTGTGGCGTGGTAGATGTCATGGATCAAGTTGAAAACGATAACGAGAAACAAATGATTTAGTTGTCGCCGTTACCACGAAGTCGCCATCCGTGTCCGGACACTTGAAGAACCTACGGTCGTATTTGGTTCGTTGTACTCGATCCGTCTGCACTCCCAACATCGCCCTAAAGCCGCAATGGCACTTCGGCGCCATGCCACTCCCAAGACTCCAAATGAGCCTGACCTCCGTGAAGACATTGTTGTGTAGTAGTATTGTGATGGCTTGAGGAGATGTGGTATGGAAGACATAGGAAGCCTTTATGTAGGCATGTTAGTCGGTGCGGTAATAGTCCATGGAGAGGATGCCGACGAATCTTTTCGCCAGATTCGGTCAACATAAATGTTCCTATGTAGGCTTTTCGAGCTTGTAATCTCGTAATAAATTCAGAGTTCGCCGCCTTTTCAGAACACCAGAGCTTTCCCAGATTCGGTGTAGCAATAAATGTTCAGATGCGCTTTTCGATTGCACATGTCTCGAATCAATTCATAGTTAAGTAGCCTTTTCGATCGTTTGCGAAACATAAATTCATTGCGTGAATCATAAAGCCACAGCACGGACTACGGTTTCAAACACAAATATCACATGAATATAACATATACACATATATACAACAGTAGCTCATTACAAATACCTCTCGGTCCAACCACTTGCAAGTGCCTCCTAGCTCATTACAACATATATACAACCATTTTGTCCAACCACCAGCCTACATAGCACATTGCCTGCCAGCTCACCCTTACCGCCGGCACCGGAGTGTAATCCAGCTGGCGGCGCCCCGCGCGGTGAGGTCGGTCGGTCGAGCGAGCGAGCGTTTGTCGAGACGGCCCATCCATCGTAAGTCGCCGCCCCCGCCAGCAGCCGCGTCAGCAGGACGCAGCCGCAGCGCCTTTGCCGCCGCAGCCGAAAGCGGTCGACGACGACATCTCCGCCGCCGCCGTCGAACCACAACGACCACCGCACGACGAGCCGAGTCGCCGTCTCGTCAACCAACAGAACGATATATCGGTACACTTTTGTGAGTGATTTTGTCGGTTACCTTCAGAGCGCCCGACGTCGCCGATCGTCGCGAGAACGCTGACGTCCGCACGATCGCCAGCAGTGTTGCCTCGCAAACAAGTTAAAGAATGGATACTTGCTACATGTATCGGTATTATGTTCATCGAAAATAAGCACGAGATTGAACACGCCCAGATCGCGCACCGCGTCCCAGTCGAGTAGACATGCCGAGCGCAGCCGTCGGACCCAAAGATAGTCATCTGAGTCCATTGTCCCTGCTTGGTCCGCGTCGACGCCGGCACAAACTTGGTACCGCCGAGTGCCAGGCGCGTCGTCGTTAACGCCACGTGTCTCGAACCTCACGCACGCACGCATCGCCGCCGTCGACCGCCGTCGACGACGACACCAGATAACACGAATCAAACGTTAAACAGTTCGCGCATTGATCTGTTGAACCACCATTGTGCACGACGAGAACGTCGCACGCCACGTCAATACGTTAACCGGCGCGCACTTATGTGGCAGTGATATACAACAGATACAGATGGCACCATCTCGCAGGCTGCCCATGCCGCACAGCCGACAACCTCACCGGCCGCACAGCGCTCACCACCCGCATATAACGTAACGCAGCATACATATCAATGAACACGACAACAGACCAACACACATTGAGACGGAAGATCAGCCGCTCACGGTTTCAGCGCCCGGGCGAACCGAGACCGTCCCAGCGCGACGTCGACGAAGAGGAATCAGCGAACCACGGACGAGCGAACCGCGATTCACCAATCGCAGACGACACATCCACACCGAGGAGGCAGGCAACCACCATCGTCGAGCCCGGCCGAACCCGACGACATGCCCGCAGGTGGCGGCGAACACCGCCCGAAGCGAAGCCGACGCCGCCGGCCCCGCCGGCGAGGCAAGGATGACATCCACGACGCCGCCGCCTCGCCGCCGGGAAGAACGCAACAACAGCGCAGATTCATGCCCCGCATTATATGTAAATGATAAAATCAACCGCAGTCAATTTTAGAAAGCTCACCAGACGACGAGTTGTCTCGATATCCACCCCTGCATGCAGTAGGCAATCGCCGCCGTCTGCCTCGCAGACACTCGCGAAAGTTCGCCGAGCCATGTGATCGAACCCGGCGCGATGGTCCGCCTCGTGAGGAAGCTCTCCCGGCAAGGCCTTACCGCCTCCAACCGCCAGCACGCATCGTCCGATCACCGATGGCCGTGAATGGCACACCAAGCATCTTCGAGTGTCTTGAGCGCATTATCTCGGGGGCGGAGCCCGCCCACTCACATGATACAGCAGAGACATATCGAGAGGCGCATATAGTCGAGCAACACGAACAGAGCGAGCACGATTTAGAGAACATCGCTGAGCGATGTCGGGTTGGCTGGCAACCACGGCGGCTCCGAGATGCAGCCGCCTTCAGCGGGCCTGCCAGTCAGAGATGTTCAGAACCCGCCATGGGTTCGAGACGGACGGGCGCCTCAGATAAAATACACCACCTTACCGCCGAGCCCCGAGCTCGCTCATTTCTCCGCCCCGCCCGACTCCCGGCTCTGCCAGGTAAAAATTGGTGTATTCTATACAGAGTCGCCTATCCTTCCTCGAACCCATGACGGGTTCCTCGGACATGCAGACGACGAGAGGTACACTCCTTCCGGAGTAGGGTCGGCTAGACGCCATCTTCACTGTGTTCGCCGTGGGTTGCCCACCTTCAACCTCCCTACCATCACCGCACCGATTGATGTGTATTCTCCTAAATCATTGCTCCACTTGCATGTTCATTGTTTATCGGCTATATGCGCCCAAATTCTCCGACATGTAGTCCTCTTTTGTATCATGTAGGTGGAGGCCGAGACTCACAGCCTTCCACCTCCCTTTCTGGGAGATGACTATTACGCCCAGACACTCGAAGATACTTGGTGTCGCCATTTCACGGCCATCCAAAGGATCGGACCGCGCGCGTCACGGTTGAGAGCCTGCAGAGGCCTTCCTGAGAGAGCTTCCTCCCGAGGCGTGCCATCGCACTTCGAGTTCCGATCACATGGCTCCCGCAGACTTCGCAGAGTGTCCCACGACGCGACGAGCGCATAGCTGCCTACCACCGCATGTGGGTGGATATCGAGCCAACTCGCCGCCTAATTGAGCTTTTTTCTAAAATTGACACGCTTGATTTAATATCATTTACATATAATTGCGGGCATGGATCCCGCACTTGTTTGGTCGCTTTTCCCCGACCGAACAGGGACGCAAGGCCGTGGATGTACATCCACCACCTCACCGACCGACACGGCGGCAAGACAAACGGGCTTCGGGTACATGCCTTACCGCCACCGCGAGGCGTGTCGCCTGAGTTCTACGAACTCGACAAGAGGTGGTTGCCTCTACCTCCTCCACCGTGGATGTGGTGTCGCTCACCGCTGGTCGTCCCACCCGCCGCCCGTCCGTGGGTTCGCAGAGGTTCCTCTTCGCCGACGTCCGACACTTGCATATCTTTAGACCGTGTCTCGCCTCACGCCAGACTAAGAGGGCCTACCTAGAGTACATGAACGAGCTAGATGCGCCACGCCCTCCAATGTGTTAATTCTATTTGGTATCGTGATTTTCATTTATTAGTATGACCTTTAACGTTACATTGTTGCTATGCGTGTTAAGGGGAACCGACGAGCAAGAGGCGGAGGCCGCTGAGTTCAAAGACATCAGGCAAAGATAGACGAGGCCCTGCTGTGACGAGGTGCCCCTTATCTGCTTTATGTCGCTGAGTATCACCGCCACATAGAGTTGCACGCCGCCAGGCGAGGCACCAGGGCCGAGCGACGCTTCCACGCCTCGGGCCTTGCACAAGTAAGTGGATTCCAACCTTGGATTCCAATTGCACGTAGCTTTCTAATTTTAACGCTTGGTTTACGTGACATGCGATTTGATCGCCACCGATGTAAGAAGGTCACAGACTTCGAAAAAGACCACCACGGTACGCTGAGGAGCGGGACACTTTCAGACCACGTGACGACAACGACGAGCCGCACACCAACGAGCACTTCCCATGGCAGTACAAGTTTGGTACCGCAGACGCGACCAAGCTTAAGGGACAATGGACTCAAGATGACTATGCCGACATTGAGTCCGACGAAGACACGCCATACGACATGTCTACTCGACTTGGGACGCAGCGGAGATTGCGCCATCCCCGGACCGTGTGGTAATGTTCAATCTCATCGCTTATTTTCCAAGAGACATAAATACCAAGACATATAGCAAATTATCCATTCTTTTGCTTGTTTGCGTGGCAACACTGGGCAATCCGACAGACATACAACGCTTTCTCCACGACACGGCGACGTCAGACGCTGTAGCTTCCTAGAGGTAAGCTTCGACAAAACCACTCACAAAATTAGTACACGATATCTTAGTATCTTGTTGGTTAACAAAATGTTGATGACGAGGCTAGCAAATCTGCCACGCCGTATACCGGTCGTTGTGGTTGCAAAGACAAAGCGCGCGCGAGAACGAGACGCGTCGTCGACACGACTCTGCGCACCCGACGCAGCCTAGGGTCGTGACACGGCCGCAGCTCGCCCCCACGAGTAGCGACACTTTCCCGACGAGGACGAGGACGAGGCGGAGCAACAGACTTACGATGAGATAGGCCTGCCTCACTGAGACGCCTTCCTTCGACTCAAATTTATACAGCCTCTACCACGCAGACGCCACAGTCTAGCCACACACTGTGCAATCCGACGCCTTGGTAAGGGTAAGGGTAAGGCTAGGAGGCGAGTACTTATGTGTAGGCTAGTGGTTGGGCTTAAAAGTCGTATATATGTTGTAATGAGCTAGGAGGCACTTGGTAAGTGGTTGGACTGAGAGGTGTTTGTAATGAGCTACTTGTTGTATATATGTGTATATGTTATATTTATGTGATATTTGTGTTCGAAATCGTAGTCTGTACTTTGTGGTTTTATGATTCCTGCAATGAATTTATGTTTCCTGCAAACGACTGAAAAGGCTACGAACTATGAATTTATTACGAGACTACAGTGCATCGAAAAGCGCATATACGAACATTTATTGCTACATCGAACTCGAAAGCCTACGAAATGCTTCTCGCAAACGATCGAAAAGGATACGAACTATGAATTTATTACGAGACCATGTGCTCAAAAGCCTACATAGGAACATTTATTGTCGAACCGAACTCGAAAAGCTTAAAAGATTCGTACGACATCCTCTCCATGGACTATGCCATTAGCTATTATGAGTGTGCTGTTAAAAATAGGGCCATGTGAGTGAGGCCCATTTTCTATAGTTTCAAAGTACGTATGGTTTAGTACCACATTGCTAAGACAAAGTGGATGGGATCAATTTATAAGGTGGAGCAATTACCACTCATTGAATCATGTAACATGTGAATGGAAATAGCATAAGGGCTTTGGCGTGAACACGCGCGCGCGCACGCGCGTATTCGTGTATTTTCGCATGGAAAATTACGTGACTTGTGACGTGGTACATCACTTGGCAGATTAAGTTAACCTTATTTTTGCTAAACCATGCTTCATCTCTCTCCTTTTTGAACTGTTCTGGAGCTGATAACCATAGCATAAATATCATTATTTAGTTTCGTGAGGCAGTTACTAGTGAGTTAACTCTATTTAATCGCGACAGTTACTAGTGAGTGGTTGCAGCGCCCTTAAAAGGACCTAGAGACGTCTAGAAAAATATAGAGAATTCCACCTCCATTCTTTTATCCCCTCTCTGGATAGCTGTGCTTAGTATCAAACTGTTCAACCGCACCGACCTTTCTTCTCGGCGTGCACCGACAAGAGAGGAGAGCGGGATCTCCGAACCATTGTAGCAAAGAGAACTTACAAGGGGTGGCAATAAGTTTTCTGGGTAGCGCAACCTGCATGACCGCTTGGTTTCCTCGACGTCGACTGCTTCCATGACAGCATCGAGTCTGCGCTACTTGCCGTTCTTCATCAGATCCAACTGTAAGTTCGTCTGACCGATTGACTTGTTTACATTCTGTTTCTGCATATATTTTGAAGTACAATGAGTTGTCTGCTGTTAGTACTGATTTATGCATCATTAATTATTTGCGATATTTGCCTTCTAGTAATTCTAGAATTAAAATATTGCCCACTTTTCCAACAGGTGCTTCTGGTCTTCGCATGCTACAAAGGGTGCAGAGCGTTTTCAGGTTTGATACTGGCCCTCCTTTAAACTATATCAGAATGTTTTCATTCTCGCCTAGACTCAGCATCTTTTGCTTCATTGTGCTTCTTAAACGTGTATGGAATCACCCTGAAACACTTGTATATGACAATAAGTTGCAACTATGACAATAATACCTGGGGTTTTGTAAAATTTACTGTTTAAATTAATGGCATTATATAGTGAAGGCCACTTGTTGCCTAGTTTTTTCTATCTTGTTTTCTTCCCTATTACAAACTTGTGAAACTGGTTACTTTTTCAGAAAGCGTTGACTTCATATATTAAAAAAAAATATGGCTGCTCAAATGCTAAAACCGAAGACTTGTGGGCTGTTCTTGAAGTGGAAACTGGTGAACCTGTTAAGGATTTGATGACTACATGGACGAAGCAACGAGGGTATCCTGTTATTAATGCAGAACTTAAAGGACATGACATGGAACTTGAACAGGTAGCTAGTTATCAAAAAATATCATCCTTCCTATGTATTGTGCATTCATCCACATGTGAACCACTGAATACGTAAATATATGTATGACTTGTTTAAGTTTCCTTGTTATTTGTTAAGCTATGGCTGGGCCAGCCGGTTTGAATTGCATATTTAAAACTCTCTGCTCACTGGTTATGACAAAAACTTGATCCGACCTTAATTTTTGTTCCTTGCTATGTTATGAAGGTATAATTGGCTGGTTAGAATTGGTAGTCTGAAAAGACTCTACTCAATGATGGGAAAAATGGAAATATCCGGGTGCCCCTATGCCTACAACCAACCAAAAGAACACGATGTAGTTAATGTAGTTGTATGCACACATGCAAATTCTCGAGGTCAAATTCATTTATACTGTAGAGTACAAGAAAAGACAAACAGTACATATAATACATCCCTTTAATTTTGGGAGATCTTTGGAATATTGGATCATGCACTTTTTGCAGATGGGAGGTTGATGCCCATAGGGATACCAAATTAGCTGTGACAAAAACTGATCCAGATTTATAATTTGACCCTTCACTCTTCTGTTAATTCTTATTCATTGTTGTAGTTGTCCAGGTCCCTTTTTATTTCATCATAAACATATGTAACAAAAATATGCAAGTCTAGACTTCTAAAAACACACATACTAGAATCATATTAGTAGTAAATGACAAAAGAAAAATACCAGTCTTTCTGAAGGTAATGCTTCTGTCATGGGCGTGGGTCCTGAGCCCAACCAGTTCATTATTAGGAAGTTAGAGATTAGTTTCTATCTATAAGAGATATGATATTAGTTTCTATTTATTAGAGATATGATTGAGATTAGATTTTATCTGTTAGGAGAAGCCTATCTATATAAAGTAGGCTACCGCATGCTATTGGAACTAAGCAAATAAATAACAAAGTTATTCTCATTTATAGTCTCCTCTACGCCGACGCCGTCCGGTTGTCCTCTCGGTGGTGTTTACCCCCCTATGAACTAAGGTTCATAACAGTTTCCGATCCATTCTTTATTGTTTCCAGATAGTCTGTGCTTCACTCAAAAGTGTATAGGGCATACGGTCATTAATCATTAAGATGTGTTTCTAGTCTTTGTTATTTTTTTCTTGTGGGCTTAGTTATTTTGTTTTATCACATGGAAGTTAAATACATAACTGATATTTTATATGTGTAAAATAAAAACTAAAATAAATGAAAGTATTAACATGCTGTCATCATGGACTGGTAGAATCCTTGTTGAGATGTTACATTGCTTTAAGAATTTGCTTATTTCTTTTTGTTGCAGGCCAGTTTTTGTTGGATGGATCCTCTGGCCCTGGCATGTGGATTGTCCCTATAACTTCAGGCTGTTGTTCATATGATACACAGAAAAAGCTCTTAATGAAACATAAACGTGATAAGTTCAAGTGTTGCTAAAATATCAGTTGATGCTACTCCTGACTTGTCTGGTGACATCAAGCAACTTTTGATCAGCTTCTTATGACTCCTGCTGAGTTTGCCCAACCATGTCATATATTACCTGCTTTTGAGTCTCCTAATGCGTTATTTTCACAATATATCATCTTTTTTCTACTTGTGCATGTTTGCTTAGACATGCCTTGTGTGGCCAATGCATGCAGCCATGCACAATCACATGAAATCTTTTCAGTATTATTGTCTATTTTCCAACTGTTCCTCTGTTTCCTCACTTTGACAATATGACAAGTGTCCTTGTGCTCCAATTTTTCAGAAGGTTAGGCTGGGACCCCAAGGATGGTGAGCACCACCTGGATGTGATGCTTAGAGCCTTAGACGATTCTCTTGGTTGCCCCTGTCCATCTTGGACATGATAAGACCATTAATGAAGGAATTAGGCGCTTTAACATCTTCATAGATGATCATAACACTTCTCTTCTTCCTCCAGATACTTGAAAGGTGCTACCTTTTGCCCTTACTTTACATTGTGTTCATATGTTTACTGCTCCTGTTTGTAATTTGCGTTGTTCTGCAGTCTGGGTACCCCCCTGTGATGCAGAATGTTAGTAGTTCAAACAGATCCGGTTATGATCTAGTTCGAACAGATCCGGTTATGATGCTCTTCTAAAGGTCTACAGGGAGTCAGCCGAAGGGGAGCAAAAGTTATGTGTCTTAGGTGTGTAGCTTTTCCACCATCTTAAATTAACAAAGCTTGCTGATTTTTTGGGTTATCATGTGTTATATGTTAGAGATATGATAGAGATATCAACAGATTGCATTGTATTAGGATAGTTTAGATTCTTTCCATACATGTACTCTTTCCTTATATGTATTCTTTCCATATTTGTCATCCTGTACTCGTGTATATATATCGGCCATTTGGCCTCATATGAATACAAGCGATATTCATAACATGGTATCAGAGCTCACCTAGAGTTTTTCCGCCGCTTCTCGTGTCGCACGCCGGCCTCCGCCGGCCCTCCCAAGAACTCCGACTGCCGCCTCGCCGCCTCTCCTCCGCTCCGCCTCCGCCGACTCCACCACCCACCACCGCTTCGCTCGGCGCCATGCGCCGCTGCTGCCCGACGCCGCCCGAGCCGCCTCCGCACCAAGACGTCGCGCCTCCACCGCCCCTCCCTCCGCCGCCGCCTTCCTGCGCCGCCAACACTCGGCCACCCGGCGCGCTCGCCCCGCCGACGCCGAGCTGCCGCGCTTCCACGACGCCGCCCGAAGCCGCCTCGCTGCGCCTCCGCCGACGCTCGAGCCACCGCGGCCTTCCACGACGCCGGCTACCACTGCCCGCCCCCGCTGCCGCCGCCCTCCGCATCGCCGGCGGCGGCCGCCTTGCCGCCTGTGGACGCTGTCGCTTGGGGAACCCTAGGTTCCTCGCCTCGCTTTCGGCCGGCCGTCCGCTTTAAAGCGATTGCAAAAACGCCGATCTAACCGCCGCCCGCCCGCCGCCACCGATGGTTTTCGTCGCTCGAGTGGTCTTGGTTCTGCTACCACTTCCGCCGCGCTTTCCGCCGCCGCCACCGATGGTTTCCGCTTGCTTGAGTGGTGCCGGTCGCTACCACTTCCTCTCGTGCTCGCCGCTTGTCCACCGCTACGCCGATCGCTTCCACGCCAAAGACACCGCCACCTCCGCGGCCGCCACAGTGGTGGTGGCCGCCCATCCGGTGGTGGCCATTCTCACCGCTTCCTATCGTGACAAGGTCGGCCACGTTGAGTCCCGTGCTATAAGCGGCGCAGATTCTTCACGACGTTTTTCTACTAGCACCCAAGATCGGTGCTTCTACATCGACGTCGCATCAACTCCTTCAGCAGCCTTCTCTCACCGAAAGGTGAGATAGCCGACTTCGACGCTTGCTTGCCGCCGGTTCTCCTCGATGTGTCTCGCAGCTCCTACATTGACGCTCTACATCGACTCTTCGCAGCTTCTCTCACCGAGGTGAGATAGTCGACTCGACGATCGCTGCTACTTCCTGCTCTCCTCGACAAAGCTTTGTCGGTTACGCTCATCGACTCTTCGTGCATCGCGAAACCACCACCTCCACAGCAGCACCTCCCGATTCGGAGCATCTTTTCATATGACTCCGATTCTTCCACTCTATCCTTCATTACACCTCTTGATTCTCCTGTCAGTGTTCTTTCTGCTGATGGTACCTCTCTCTATCTCCGGTCGAGGACCTCTTAGCAACTCATCTTTTCATGTTCCTCTATTGCTCATGTTCCTCGCCTTACCATGCGCCTTCTTTCTGCAAGGACATCGATCTTGGTTGTCGAGTCATTCTCGATTCGATTCTTGTTGTGTTCAGACCGCCGCACGGAGCCCCGATTGGTTCGCCCTCGGCGTCTTGACTCACAACGCCTTTGGGAGCTTGACCGGCTTCAACTTCCTTCCGCCACCGTCGCCGCCGCCTCTCCGCTTCTTCCACCCGCTCACCTCTTTCCAAAGTGGCATCATCGCCTTGGCCATCCGTGTGATCTCGGTTGTCATCGCTAGTTCGTTGTGGCCTTCGGGTCCGCCTCAGAGACGGTCTTTAGATTGTCGGGATGTGTTAGGCAAATGTATTCACTTCCTTATCCTCATAGTGAGTCGGTGTCTCGGCGTCCTTTCGATCTTGTTCATTCTCGATGTTTGGGGTCCTACCCTTTGTTTCAAAAGGAGGTCATCGATACTATATCATATTTATAGATGATTTCTCTCGCCACACTTGGATATATTTCATGTCTTCCGTGGTGAGGCCTTGTCTATCTATAAACGCTTGTCACTATGGTTCAACTCGCCTCCACCCTATTCGTGTCTTCGTGGCCGACTACTGGCGAGTACCTCTCTCATCACCGCGCAGCTTCCTTGCCGAAAGGTGGCACCTCGCCGCCTCTCTTGTCCGGTGCTCATGCTCGAATGGTGTTGCCGAGCGCAAGCATCGCCACCTTCTTGAGTCCGCCGTGCCTCGATGATTGCCGCCTATTCCACCTCACTTTTGGGCCGAGGTCGATCCACTACCACCTATCTTGTCAACATCCGACCTTCTTCCGCTCTTCGTGGCGCACACCGCTGAGCGCCTCGGGTCTCCTTCCCGACTACTCGCCTTCGTCTGCTTGGTCGCTTTGCTACGCTCTTCTCGCCCCTGAACGCACCAAATTGACCGCCACCGTTGAGTGTGTTTTTCGGGATACGCGTCGAGCACAAGGGCTATTTGCTTTGGATCCTGTTGGTCGACGGACGCGGATCTCTCGGGATGTGACTTTCGACGAGTCTCGCCCTTCTACCCACGCCCTACCTCTCCTTCGACTTCCTCTGTGGAGTCTCTCTTTTTTGACCTTTCCAGATACACCTATCTCTGTCTTGCCCTCGTCCACCCGTCCCACTGAGTCTCCTCATATTCCTTCCGTGGCCTCTCCGCCGTTGTCGCGGTTGGCAACAATGCTTTGCCATAAGGTGTTCGTCCGGGAGCTTTCCTTATTAGTAATAAGACATTACCGGCTAGAGGAAGTTCGACAATAGGAGATATTACCTGCTACAGATTGTATTCTTGCCGGCAAAGGTCAAATAAGAGTAGAGATAAGTAGTTACTATTTCTAGATGAGTTTGATTAGGAAATATATATATTATCTATAGCAAGGATTGTTAGGAAAGTGCCTCTTATATAAAGGCTGTCGAATTCCATTGAGAAAGGCAATAAAGACACTAAGTCAGTTCAAGAACCGGCTAGATCAGAGCCTCTACCGCAAGGGCAGAGGGTGATCGTCACCAACCATACCTTCCTACCCCCAGCCATATCATCTTTGGTATCAGAGCCATCCCACCGGCCACCTTCATGGTGACAAGGATATGCTGAGCAAGATTTTTCAGATCATGAAGATGACAACAACGCTTGAAAGGGTGGACAGCTTGGAACAGGCTGTTGGCAAGTTGTAGCTAGGTCATGATGACCTGAGTGGCAGCAAGGTCAAAAGCCTCTTCGATCCACTGAAACACGATGACAAGGAGCCAAACACAGGTTGCAGTGTTCTGCGGTTCCATAGACTGGCTTTTCCAGTTTTTGACGGCAAAGAAGGCGCTCTTCCTATGTTGAATCGATGCGAGCAGTTCTTCTTAGGACAATGAACCATGGAAGAAGAAAATGTCTGCTGGCATCATACCACATGACGGGGATTGCCCAAAGAAGGGTACTATTGCCTAGAACGCAGCCACGACGCTCCAACCGGCCTCGTTGCCGAGCACGCCAATCTCCGATTGCCCCCCAACCATTCTGAGCAATCCACTGGGCGAGCTCATCTAGCTTTGGCTCACAGGAATGGTGGAGGAATACTAGGAGTGTTCCTGTCTCTATTACACCGATGTGAGGATATGACAGAAAAGCACCAGGTGCAAATTTTCACTTATGGTCTTCATAATCCCCTGTGAACTGATGTAGAGCTCCAAAATCCGTCAACTCTGGAGGCGGCCATGAGCCCTGCTCGGGCATATGAGAGGAGATTGGACATCAACGATGACGACGGCGGTAAGCCGGTTGCCAAACTGGTGGCGCCAAGCAAGCCGGCCGTCTTCAGCCGTCCCCCAACAGCCCGCACGACCACGACGGTCAAGGGCATGCAAGGGGGTACGCTGGCACCATTGCCCAAGCCGACGATCACAGCAACAACCGACTCCAGTAATAAGACGCCAAATTCTCGGTTTCGTCGCCTGACCGGGGAGATGGTGGACCGACGAATGAAGGGGATGTGTTTCGATTGTCCAGAGAAATTTTCTAGGGACCACGCTAGCAAGTGCTCCATGAAGGGTATATAGTTGCTTCAACTCGACGACAGGGAAGAGATTGATGGCATATCGGAGGGTGACATTGAGATATCCCTATATGCTCTCACCGGTATGCGTGCAAGTAGGACTATGCAACTCGTAGTAGCAGTCTACAGTAGAGAGTTGCGCACTCTCGTTGACTCAGGCTCCATACATAATTTTGTGGCTGAGGAAACAAGCACCGCTTCGCCTCGCACCATTCACCACCGTAACGCATTGTCTCAGTAACGCCTCAATCGAGGGACATGGGAGCTACTTGTTCAATGGCAGGGTTGTGTGACAGCTGATGCTATCTAGGTTAAGTTGAAGGAATTCAAGGAGCATTACGTGGCATTCCAGCTCGAGGACGAGTTGTTTCACAAGGAGGGCGGAAATGTTGTGGACACGTTTGAAGGCAAAACCTATCAAAGGCGTTGCCACATGGTTGGCAACAATGATTTGCCATAAGGTGTTCGGCCGGGAGCTTTCCTTATCAGTAATACGACAATACTGGCTATAGGAAGTTCAACAATAGATCTTACTGGCTACAGATTGTATTCTTGCCGGAAAGGGTCAAATAAGAGTAGAGATAAGTAGTTACTATCTTTAAAGAGTTAGTTACTATTCCTAGATGAGTTATATATATATATATATATATATATATATATATATATATATATATATATATATATATATATATATATATATATATATATATATATATATATATATATATATATATATATATATATATATATATATATATATATATATACATATATATATACGCTGAATTGGGCACCAAGGTGCCCGCACCTTGATTTTAAATGCGAATTCAACCTAAATTGGGTATGTTTTTGAAAATATCGCTTTAGGGTATATACCCATCTATAACAATTCAAATGAAATATATACCTTTGAAAAATATACTCGAATTCAAAATTTTGAACGAATTTAGATCATATGCTTTGCTGAATCAGCACATGCCTACAATCAAACTATCAATAAAAAAAGCAACTACAGTTCAAATTTCAGTTCGAACTTGTTTGAACTAGTTAATAAACTAGTTAAACTTGATATCCAAGAAATTTTAAAATTTTCCACACGCGATAATACGTATTTTAGCCAAATGGTGCCCGGGCACCAAGGAGCACTCGTTATTTTTACTATATATATATATATATATATATATATATATATATATATATATATATATATATATATATATATATATAGCAAGGATTGTTAGGCAGGCGCCTCTTATATAAAGGCTACCGAATTCCATTGAGAAAGGCAATAAATATATTAATTCAGTTCAAGGACCAGCTAGATCAGAGCCTCTGCCACAGGCAGAGGACGATCGTCGCCAACCACACCTTCCTACCCCCAACCATGTCATCATGAAAGCCTTGTCTCCTTGTTTCTGGGCATATTGTCTTCTTGCCAGGATAGGGATATCGTTCTTGAGTCATTGAATTTGGATTTCACTGATGTGGTAGACCCTAAAGTCGTTCCTTTCTTCCATGATTACTGTGGAAGGTCCTAAATGAACTTAACTACTTGTAAGTTGTACTCAGGTTTCGTTTGTCTCTCTTGCTTGTCAGGTCCACAATCAAGACGCATATGTTGTCCTCGGAGGTATTAGAATAGAGGCACGCGAAACTGCATGGACCTGGTTGAAGGTACAATCTCTTTTATTTGGTATGGAAAGCCTGATTATCTCTGTGTGTTAACATTGGATTCCTGTAGGAATTTTGGACAGAATGAAATATCCAATGGTTGCATGTTTCTTGCCCTACCAAATCCATGCGAACTTTCTGCATTCCAAATAGGACCTAGGGTGTTTTTGTATTTATCAATAGGCGCTCACTTCAATATTTTTAATTAAATATCCTGTGAAAAAGTATTTTTAATTAAATATCCTGTGAATGTGATGTTTCTGATGATGTACCTTCCTGGGGAACTCTGAACTTGTGTTATTATTGTGGTTGGTAGTTATATGCATTCCTGCCGTATCATCTGTGAAAAATGTCTCTTGGTAATGTTCTTTGCATGGAGTACTAATGGTGAGCCATCTGGTGTCAACTTTAAGCGGAAGCATTGTTATAGCAGCTCTGCAATCTTTGTAAAGGCAAGAAGCACAGGCTGCATCAGCCACTTAGATAGTATCCTCATAGATTTTCTATGAATGTGCCAGATTATGTCAAGGAGCCATGATTCAGGACTTGTCTCAGCACAGCACTTCATCAGCCACTTTGTTCAAACTTTGAAGTGGCCAAATGTATGAGGTTTATCTGTCATTATTCATTAGTCTTGTGATCCTGTCCCTGTATTAACAAATATTGACAGTCTCTAGGAATTATGGATCTGTAGGCATCGCTTTCTCCCTGACACAATGTGTTTTCCAAAATGCGAAATCTATTGCAAGCGCCGATAGCGTGCGCATATGGTAACTGATGGTGATATTTTGAACATTTGATGGTAATCTGTTAAAATGCATATGGTAACTATGCATTTGATGCTGATTTCTGAACTTTTTTCATATGCACAAATCCAATGGTAAATTTTGAATTTAAGATGGTTATTTGTTAAAAATTCACATAGCGTGCGCATGGTAACCTTAGTTGGTAATTTGTTAATTTTTTAAGGGTACAAGAGGACTCGCATACTCAACACACACCCTACTCATGGTAATTTAGGTTACAATTCAGAGTATTTTTATACCTTTTCATAAATTAATGATAATTTTGAACACATATCGGTATTTTTTTAAATTACATATGGTAACTTAGGATGCAGCTTACGGTAATTTTTTTGAAGTATTTAAATTCACAGAATTGGTGATAAGTTTTTCATCTTAAATCAATAATTTGCTAAAACTACATAAGGTAACTTTGGGTGTGACTCAAGCACGGAGATGTAACCTATTGTTCATCCTAATTCACCTGGATGAAAATAAACATTTGGGGTGATAATTTGTTGAACATGTAGATGCTAACTTAGGTGGTAATTTTGAAGTTTTCTAGTTTACAAAATTGATGGAAGGTATTTTTTGAAGTTTAGGTTGGTAATTTTGTCGAAACTACAGATGGTGACTTAATTACAACTAATGATAATTTTTTTGAACATTTTCAGACTCACAAAGACTGATGATAATTTTGAAACTTAGGGTGATAATTTTTTAAAACTATAATGACAACTTAGGGTTTTGACTGATTTCTTTTGCATAAATGAATATTGTATGGTGAAAGTTGAACTTTTATGTGGTAATGTCTTCAATCTATAGATGCTATGTTCTGTCTAGCAAAGATGGTGGTTTTTTTAATTTTTTCTTCACGCAAAAAAAATGCAAGAAAGATGGTAAACATTAGAACTTATGTGATGACTCCTTAAATATAGTACGGTAATTTACCAACATACGGTGGAAAATTTTCTCGAAACTACAACTTTTTGCAAGGTAAGCTACAACTAATAGATGACAACTTCTTATATATATATATATATATATATATATATATATATATACACGTAAAATAACGAGTGCTCCTCGCGTCTGGCACCATAGTCTAAAATAGGTATATATCGTGTGCGAAAAACTTTAAAATTTCTTGAATGTCAAGTTTAACTAGTTTACTAACTAGTTCAAACAAGTTTGAACTAAATTTTGAACTATAGTTTCCTTTTTTATGATAATTAGCAAAGTATGTGATCTAAATTCATCCAAATTTTGAATTTGAGTATATTTTTCAAACTTATACGTTTCATTTAAATTGTTATAGATGGGTGTATATCCTAAAACTGATATTTTCAAAAATATATCCGAATTTAGATGGAATTGATGCATTATATATATATATAGATATATATATATATATATATATATATATACACACATATATATATATACACATACTATTATAAAAGTGTGAATTGATGGTTGGTTCATTCTCCCTCCTTTCTTCTCAGCCATCCGATTTGATCTGGATCATTCATCTCTCTCCTCCTCCTCTCTCTCAGGATACAACCGTCCGCCCCCTTCACTTTTTCCATCTCCCTATGCATTCTGGCCACTCTTCTCTCTCTGTCGCTTGCTTTTTCAATGTTTGATGTGTGGAGTTGGCTAGGTAGTAAGTTCCGTCTCATTATTTTTATGACTCCGTTGCAACGCACGGGTCTCTAACTAGTGTGTGTATGTGTGTGTGTATATATAGTATAAATAACATGTGCACCATGGTGTCTGGGCACCAAGTCTCCCTGCCTTTGGATTGCTTTTAGATGCGTGCTAGTGTGATTGAGACTTTCTATCCAGGATTAAGACTTCATCCATAATTGATTTAACATGCCTGATATATTATATACTATTGCATAACACGTATCTAAAAGCAATCCAAAGGTAGGGAGGCTGGCCAAATGGATCGGGCCAACTGTGCTAGTTCGAGGCACGGTACTGTTGGCCGAGTCCAGACGAGGCACAAATAGGAAATAGGTCGTGCCAGTCCGGCCCGATCGGGCGTGCCGTGCTTGGGCTGGCACCTCAGCATAGCGTGCAGGCCTGGCACAGCATGCACAATAACTCTTTTGTGGTAGTGCAGTAAAATTACTTACAGTTGGCAGTAAAATTGTTTGTGTTAAGGTTATTGCATTCTTCTAAGCGTGGACTGATGACTTGGTAGTAAAATTACTTGTGTTTGGCAATAAATTTACTTGTGATTGGTAGTAAAATACTTGCAATTATGCTCAACGGGTCACCGGTGGCCCATTGGGCTAAGCGTGTTTTTAATAACTTGTTTTTATATATAAAAACTTTTTAAATGTGAGTTGTATAGAACAATTATTTTTATGGATTATTCGGTTAAGATACTGTTTAGTAAAACTTTGCTTGGTAAAAAAAAGTTTTCTTTATTCTTATATATTGTTTTTGAAAAACACGTTGAGATGATTTTTAGGAAAAATAGATTTCGTTATCCAGATTTTATCCTAAACTAAACTAGTAGACAACGTTTTTGACGGTTGGCCTTTAAAGCCAATTTTAACAAGAAATAAATTGTGTATACCTAAAACAACCTTTCGGAGTCAATATTCTATTAGCATTTTACAACTAATTTTTGACATATAGACGGTAAGGTTTTAAAATCCATATTATGTGGTTCCACACATCTTTCTGTCTTGGCAGAAACCAAATCTTGATAAGGTTACTTATTCAGAAAGATTTTACCACATACTTTTGGCGGTGGTTTGGATAAAAAAATTGTATAGATTGGTTTCATAAAAACATTTTAATAATATTTTTATAAACACTTTTTCTAGTTATTCTTGGTTAAGATATTGTCTAGTAAATACCTTGTTTGATAAAAAGAAGTTTATTTGTTCTTATTTCTGTTTGAAAACACGCGGGGAGGATTTTTTTAATTTTGAGTTTAATGAAACTATATTTCATTACCCAGATTTTGTCCTAAACAAATTTTCTTTGCGAGGATAATAAACAAGGTTTTTGACCGTTGGCCTTTAAAGCCGATTTTGACAAGAATTGAATTTTATAAACATTTCAAACACCCCTTTCAGAACCGAAGTTCTGCTATCATTTTAGATGGAAAGGTTTTAAAATCCATATTATTACCTAGTCCCACGCATCTTTCTGTATTGGCAGAAACCAAGTCTGGCTACGGTTACTTAAGATTTTACGAACTGTAGACGAACAAAATAAAACGGGAAAGAATCATTAGACACTAGTACATTAATTACTTTTTATAAATATACAAAATATTTTCCTTTCAAATATAACCTTGTCCGTATTGGCTTCTAAAAGTTAGTTGTCTATAGTAAATAATTTTTCTATAGTACTTAACTTTTAAACGAAAATATCTTTTAAGGCGATGTCTATTAATCAATTATAGTATATATTATATTGATTTTATTTATATTGATCAAAATCGTATCCGAGTATCTCTCTTTATAAATTTTTCTATAAACTGTTGAGCTAAAAATCAAAAAACAATATAAACGGGGTTATGGGCTTGTTCTTTACGGCTTCTAAAAACGATTTTTGGCTTTTGCTACAGTACCTAATTTTTTAATAGAGTATTTTTTCAAAGCGGGATCTACAAGTTAACTTTAGTACACGTTAAAAGCCTACTATCTATATTAATCAAAATCGCAAGTGAGTATCTCACTCTATAATCTTTACTATAAATAGCTAAAATTTAAAAATTTTAGCTAAAAACAATAAATTATAGAAAAAAAAAACAACAGTCACATATAGATACGGAGGGAGGGGGCACCGATGCTTCTCACCAGCCAAAGAACCATCCAGGCGCGCGCGCGTAGCAGCGGAGAACTGAGCGCCTCCCCTGTCCCAGCTTCCCTCCACTCCACCTCCCTCCCCCTTCGCCAGACGCCGCCCTCTACTCCTCGCCGCCGCCGGCGGTCTCCGCAGGGTGAGTGCCTCGGCCCCTCCGCGTATGGTAGCTCGTCGGATCGTCCCGTCGCGTACGCGTGTTGGATTCGGATTCTTAGGGTTTTGTTCCATTTTTTCCCCCTTAGACGGTTTTGTTTCGGCTCGATTGACGGTGCGCTTTTTTCGATCTGGATTTCTAGGGTTTGGTTCGGGCCCCCGATGGTGGGGGTGGAGCCGCCGGCGCCGCCTGCGCCGGCGCCGACCGCTGCGGCGGCGAGGCTGGCGGCGCGCGGGGTAAGGCCGAGGAGGGTCTCCGCCAAGCGCTCCTGGCCGCCCGGCTGTGGCCGATTCCCCGCTCCCCCGCTCGCCCCCGCGGCCGGCGGCGATGGAGAGAATGGCGCCGATGGCGCCGTCGAGGTTAGGACGGAGGATGTGGCTGCCCCCGCGGTGGTTTCCTCCGCTGCGTGCAATGGCGCCCTACCGCATGCCCCGCCCCAGCCGGAGCCAGAGAGGGTGGTGGAGGAGGAGAGGGGGGAGGGTGGAGAGGCGCAGTCTCCTGGTGATGGGGTGGCGCCGTCGTCGGATGGTCAGGGAGAGGGCAGGGTGTTTGATGTGATGCCACTGGCGTTCGCTGCCCCGCGGAGTTGTGCTGTTGCTGCCGCTAATGGCTCCTTGGAGAATGGCAGGGATAGGCCTGGTTCGTTGCTGATGGATGGGAAGGGATGCACGGGGAGTGGTGAATTGGTCAGGGAGGAGGAGGCTACTGGCGATGGGGATGGCAAGGAGTTGGGAGGCAAGGGGAGTGGTGAATTGGTCAGGGAGGAGGAGGCTACTGGAGATGGGGATGGCAGGGAGATGGGAGGCAGAGTGGGTGGTGGTGAATTAGAGAGGAAGGAGGATGGGCATGATGGGGGCAGAAAGAAGAGGTGGTTGATGTCTGTTGTGAATCCGCCTCCCAAGAGGAGGGTGGTCTCAGCCGTACGCAGATTTCCACCCGGCTGTGGGAGGGCTGCTGTTACTCTCGCTGGCAGCAGAGGTGAGGAGGGCTTGCTGTTAAAAGCCACACCTATCAGTGTCGCCAGTGGTGGTGCCTCTATGGCGGATGCCTTGGCCACACTTCCAGTTTCAGGTGGGGGTGCTTCTCCGCTGTTTGGCCTAAACGCTTCCAATGTGGATGTGGAAGGCAAGAGAATGGAAGATGAAGGAGCTAGCAAGGCACACAATGGGATCCAAGAGTCTCAAGTTGCCAATGATGTTGTTCCAGATGATTTTGCAAAAGCCACGCATGACAATGCCCCACCACGAAATGTTGTTGCAAAAGCTTCACCTAGCCATGGTTTCGATGAGAGGATGAATGGGAAGAGATCACCACGTGAAGGGAAGCATATAGCACGAGCGGTGGGGGATGGTAAGGTGAGAAGCAAATGCGAAGGAATATTGCGGGGGGAAGGTACTCCTGAGACACCTATTAGAGGTCATGTTGGTGTGAAGGCAAAGGGTAACAGATTGGATGGTGACAAGATGAATAAGGCATTGTTAGATGACGCAGAGGCCTCTGGAGAGGGCAAGATGAGAAGCAAGGCTTTGAGCACTCAAAGAGGCGTGATACATTCAATTAGTAACATGAAGCAAGACAAGGCTGCTCATAAGCTGAAGCCTGTTGGCATTGGCAAGGACACTTTGCATAGGTCAGCTGAGGAGTCTAAGTTTGGAAAATGTGTTGTGACCAATCAAACTGAAAATGATGGTTTGGATCTTGTCACTGACAAGCTAATTGTACAAGCATTGATGGCTCCAGACAAATGCCCGTGGGCACAGGGTAGGAAGTCTATTGCTAGTGTTACTCAATCTCTTACTCCTAGGAACAAGCTGAAGAAAAAAGATGCTACTCCAAGGAAAGAATTGCAAAAAGATGCTACTCCAAGGAAAGAATTGCCCCCAAAAGTGCCCCCTTCCAAATTGACCAAGCATGAGGCAATAGAGGACCATGAAGATCCTTTCCCAGAAGATGAGGGCAACTCTAAGGCACTAGTTGTGCACGAGGGAAAGAATGAATTGTGTGGCACCCTCCCACCTTGTGCTCCTTTTGGTTACCAAGGTGCAGATGCCCGAAGCAAAGTCAGGAAGTTGCTCAAATTGTTCCATGGAATATGCCGGAGGCTTAAGCAAGTTGAGGAAAAACATATACGTAGTGTTGGAAGGATTGACATTGAGGCTGTTAATGCTGTAAAGAAATCACCTATATTTACTAAGCTCGGGCCTATTGTGGGCAATGTTCCTGGTGTTGAAGTCGGCGATGAATTTCACTTTAGAGTTGAGTTGTCGATTGTTGGACTCCATCGCCCTTACCAAGCAGGTATTGACACTACCAAGGTGAAGGGTGTTCCCATTGCAATAAGCATTGTTGCTTCCGGAGGCTATCCGGACGAGTTGTCAAGCTCAGATGAATTAATTTATACTGGCTCTGGAGGAAAGGCCATCGGCAAGAAGGAGGCAGAAGATCAAAAGCTTGAGCGTGGTAATCTTGCCTTGAAAAATTGCATCGAAACCAAGACTCCAGTCAGAGTGATTCATGGGTTCAAAGGTCAAAGTAGAGGTGAAGTAGGTCATTCTAAAACCAAGCAAATGTCGACATTTACTTATGATGGGTTGTATATGGTGGTGGATTGCTGGCAAGAAGGCCAAAAGGGCTCGATGGTCTTCAAGTACAAGCTACAGAGGATCCCAGGTCAACCCGAATTAGCTTTACACATAGTCAAGGCGACAAGGAAGTCTAAAATCCGTCAAGGGCTTTGTTTGCCTGATATATCTCAAGGAAGTGAGAGGATTCCCATATGTGTGATCAACACAATCGATGGCATGCAACCAGCACCATTTAAGTATATCACCAAAGTCATATATCCGCGTTCATACGCAAAAGAACCTCCGAAAGGCTGTGACTGCACAAACGGTTGCTCGGACTCTGATAGGTGTGCTTGTGCAGTGAAGAATGGGCGAGAAATCCCATTCGATTTGAATGGTGCAATTGTTCATGCAAAGCCTCTCATATATGAGTGTGGCCCATCATGCAGGTAGGGTGTGCAAAAGCTTACCAAATCGAAATAACATAACCTAACTAGACAGGAATAAACATTTTATAATTTAAAATTTTTTATTTTTAAAATTACCAAATTTAATTTATACAATCTGGGTAGGTTTCTTATATGCTGCTGAAATTTCCACGCAATGTTGTACTGAGGTTGACATGGTGTGTTTGGATCCAGATGTCAGTGAAAACACACAGCAACAAAAGGATTCGGTGACATGAGAAATTGGCTCAGAAAACTTACTTGTTAGTAGGTTTTGACAGAAAAAAAATATTCATTCACATTGGATAACTAGGTTAAACAGAAATTACAAATTCGGTTCTAAAACCATGTGAGCTAACGAAATACACACCTCTACATGCAGGTGCCCTCCAACATGCCGCAATAGAGCGAGCCAGCATGGTGTCAAAATTCCGCTGGAAATATTCAAGACGGGGAAGACAGGTTGGGGTGTAAGATCTCTCAGTTCTATCTCTTCAGGCAGTTTCGTATGTGAGTATGCTGGTGAGCTATTGCAAAATAAGGAAGCTGAACAGAGGCAGAATGACGAGTACCTGTTTCATATTGGTCATAACTATGACGATGAAGATCTTTGGAAGGAGCTTCCATCAATTATTCCTGGTTTAGAATCTTCGACCTCTGAGACGATGGAGGGTGATGTAGGCTTTACAATAGATGCAGCAAAGTGTGGTAATGTTGGAAGATTCATCAACCATAGCTGCTCGCCAAATCTGTATGCTAAGAACGTTCTCTGGGACCATAACGACAAGAGGATGCCGCACATTATGTTTTTTGCTGCCGAAAATATTCGGCCGCTGCAGGAACTGACTTACCATTATAATTATACAATAGGTCAAGTCCACGACAATAATGGCGAGGAGAAGGTTAAACACTGCTGCTGTGGTTCATCCGAGTGCTGTGGCAGACTTTACTAAGTTATTGGTGACTGATGATAGTAGCAATGCTCATATTTCAGTGGAAAGCAGTTCTGCCATGCCATTGCTCCGTTGTACTCTTCACTCATCTTGGCACTCATCGATGACATGTAATGTCTGTTGTGTGTGTGTGTGTGTTGCCTCATAGTTAAAAACATTACTGCATTTTGTAGAGCATATGAGCTGCATTAGCTCACTCTTTCTTTCTGTAAAAATTTGAACGAGAAATCCGAAAGCATCCCGGCCCGTTATACTGGGTTTAACATGAGGTTTGTAGGCAACTCCTGTGACAGAATTTTGCTGAATCAAGCATGTTGGTGCTGCACATTCTGCTGCCGAAATCTTCACATGAATCTGGAGGTACGAATGTGTAATTATAGGCGGTATTAGCTGGTTGTAGTTTTGCATTGAACCTTTTTTTTATACTAAGTTCTGCATTGAACTATGCAGGACTGCAGATGGTGTCAACTCTTGTAATTATATGCAGTGTGTTGTCACCAGTATGGTTCTGATCTTAGTAAACAGTGGATGTAAGATAGAAGTGTGTATCTGGATCGTCTACAACAATGGATGGGAGTTGTATAGGGTTACTTTACTGTGACTGGACAGACTACGGGAGAAACTATTGTGAGCTAGCGAGATGCTTTTCTGTTCTTTTTGGTTGCGGCTTGTGACTTTTGGTTGTGGTTTGTCTTTTAGACTGTTTGTACGAAAGATTACAGAGTAACAGAAATTTATATGTGGCTTTTGCCAATATAAATGAAGTCAGTAAAGTATGTACTACAATTAACTAGTAGATTTTATTTTAAAAAAATATTTTGTTTAAAAGCTAGTTACTGTAGAAAAACTAAAAAACAGTCTTTAAAGTTGAAAAGAACATGCCTTTATACAGGGGCTTCGGCTGCCATAACAAAGCCTTGTGGTAGAGCCGTAGAGATCACGATCTTGTAGCGATTGAGGCCGTATGATCAGAACTCCATTTTCCTTCTTTCAAAAAGGATACACAGCTCCGTTTTTCCTGCCATGGCGTTTGCTCCTGGATGCAGCATACGGGAAATTTTCACTCTAGGTGATCTGGTGGGAATCAAACTCTTTATACTCCGTTTGGCGTTGCGATGTTTTTTTCAAAGCACTTATTTATCTCTACCTTTTGTTGCAACAGTCAGTTGAAAGCATATTTATTGGAAATGTAGCAAAAAAATTGGTACATTAAGTAAAGATTAAATAGATTCTATAGCAAAATACAGCATAATCACGAGACTACGGCTCAGGCACCCTAAGCAATTAAATTGAAGGCCTCTTAGCTTCAGAAAAAGAAACTGAAGGCCTGGCCTCTAGCACCGACCCATTCAATTGATCACAACATGCACATGTATGTGAACTATTCAGCTGCGGCTTATGACTTATAGTTGTGGTTGATGGCTTTTGAGTTTTGACCCTAGGACAAGTGTTTGTACGAACGAATTGAATATCGATAAGCCGCTTAGAAAATACCATCCCAATAAGCTGATTCGAAAAGATGATGGATAAATCATCCTATTTATTTATTCAAAAATGTTTGTTCAAAAAAGATGTAAACTATAAGACATAAGTCATAAATTAAAAAGAAGAGGACCTAAATCAAAACTAGAGTTATTTCGATAAATCATCGACGCTTGACTGGTCACCTCGTGGTCATTACTTCGTCGACGTTCATCCGAGGTCGTGACTTCGTCGACATCTACGATCACACCGTGATCAAGTCTTTGCCGATAGCTACGACCTCCTTATGGTTGAGACTTCGTCGATATTAGTCCAAAGTGTGGATACGGAGCATGCACTTCAAAGCCTTTGTCCCACTGCCGACTTCATCGACACCTATCACACCTTCGGCAATATCGTCTGACCCCTCTAGGTCGAAGCTTCGTCGACACCCATGACCATGTCATGGTCGAAAATTCATCGACGTCTACGACCGCCTCCTAGTCCGGACTCCGCCGACACTTGTCCGACCGCCTCATGGTCGTGGCTTCGTCGATGCTTGATTAGTCACCTCACGGTCATCACTTCTTCGGTGCTCGTCTGGCCACTTTGTGGTTGTGACTTCGTCGACATCTACGACCACGCTGTAGTCAAGTATTTGCCGATAACTACGACCTCCTTGTGGTCGAGACTTCGTTGACGCCAGTCCGAAGCGTGGGGACGGAGTGCATGCTCTGAAGCCTTCGTCCCACCGCCGACTTCGTCGATACCTATCGCACCTTCGGCGATGTTGTTCGACCCCCCGGGGTCGAAGCTTCGTCGACACCCATGACTACGTCATGGTCGAGACTTCATCGACGTCTATGACCGCCTCCTGGTCCGGACTTCGCTATCGCTCGTCCGACCGTATGATCGTGACTTCGTCAACGCTTGACTGGTCACCTCACGGTTATCACTTCATCGACGCTCGTGCAACCACTACGTGGTCGTGACATCGTCGACATCTACGATCACGCTATGGTCAAGTCTTCACCGATAGTTATGGCCTCCTTGTGGTCGAGACTTCGTCGATGCCAGTACGAAGCGTGGGGATGGGGAGCGTGCTCCAAAGCCTTCGTTCTGCCGCCGACTTCGTCGACACCTACAACCACGCCGTGGTCAAGTCTTCGCCGACAGCTATGACTACCTTGTGGTCGACACCTCGGCAGCGCTAGTCCGGACGATGGCTGATGGAGCGCTCGCTTCGCCAAGTCAGAATGGTGGGCGAGCCCCTGACTTCGTCAGCCTCGGCTCTACCAGCCTACGTATTCCAACCTCCACTGAACTTCGTACAGCCTCTGCTTCGTCCTACCTCCTTCGGACTTCGTGCGACCTCCGTTGGACTCCTCCGGCACTAGCCATTGTGCGTCGTGGCATAGTGTGCGTTGTGCGCATCGCATGATCGTAACCTTCTCTACGAACATGATAGGGTCGTGAGGCTTGCCATGACGACTTCATGATTATAGGCACCTCCTACGAACATGCCATGGTCATTTGCCTCGGCACGACCGCGGTATGATCGTAACCTTTTCTACGAACATGATAGGGTTCTGAGCTTTACCATGGCCACTTCATGATCTTAAGCTCCTATGAACATGCCATGGTCGGTTGCCTCGCTACGACCGCTGCATGATCGTAACCTTCTCTATGAACATGATAGGATCGTGAGTCTTGCCATGACTACTTCGTGATCGTAGGCACCTCCTACGAACATGCCATGGTCGTTTGCCTCGCCATGACCACGGCACAATCGTAACCTTTTCTACAAACATAATAGGGTCTTGAGCTTTGCCACGACCACTTCGTGATCGTAGACCATTTCTATGACCAAGATACAGTCATGAACTTTGCACAAGACAGCATCACTTTGTCCAATTCCTTCAAGATCAATGTGTAAAAGTCTAAAAAAAAACTAAAATATCTATTGTGTAGAAACTGTTGATTCCTGCTGTTTCCTTTGCTTGCAAAGCTTACCATTCCCGAAGGTTGTATCTTATTAATAAGCTTTGCTTTGCTATGCAACCAGGGCGTCTTTAGGGTTCCTTGGCCTTTGAAACTCGTTTTTGTTACTGCTCCTGGAACATGAATGATGTGAGGGTACACAGAGTTGCAACAAAACAATGGGCTGGGCAAGGATTAATTCTTGACTGGTGGGCAGGATTAGGCAATTAAAGGCCGCAGTTTTGTGAAGAAAGACGAGTCTACTTATTTTGGTTTGAGTTTCTGATTTATTTTTTATTATTTCTAAATTTTGCACCGTACAGTTTTCCTCTCCTTTTCATTGGTGGCGGAGCCCGTTTTAGCTAGGGCAGCTTTTTTGCAATATGATCCGATATAAATAAAAATTCATATAAAACCTTGTAAAAACAATGCGAAATTTATAAAAGTTGGTCTCATATAGATAGATAATCATAATATTTGATCTCACAGAGTTACACTTCTGGCTACGCCACTTATTGGTGTTGCTAATGGGTGGTTGCTTTTGCCTTTGTTTGGCATCAGCGTATGAAAGCTGGCTGCTGCAACGTAAATGTAAGGGGGAATCATAGAAATTGGAATTAGATGCTTGTTGGAGAAGCCGCAAACAAGTAGTACAAACACTGACGTTGAACCTAGCTGCTGGCTTTCATAATTTAAGCTACGATTATATGACAGCAGCGTCAAAAATCATTTTTGGAATGCAAGAATTTTGGTGGTAATTTTGTAGGAATTTTTGGGGCCACTCAGTTCGGCTTATATAAGGTGGCTTATGGCTTCTTTACATTGTACCTAGCTTATTTTGCAATGTAGCTGCTGATAGATTTTTTGGTGTAATTAAATTTAAAAAATTAAAAAATGTTACCCTTTTACGGGCAATGCAAACGAATACGGTAAAAAAAGAAAATGTAAAAAGCCCAAAAAAACAAAAGCCAGAAAAAAACGAAATTAAAAAATAGTAAATTAGAAGTTAAAAGTAGAAGCTGAAACGAACGGTGTCACTGTTGTTTTTAGATGTCATTTTAGAATGTGTACAGTCAACCTTATCACTAATACACATAAAAGTATTTGGATTTGTTGTGTAAAATGATTTTACTAGATTTATCAAAAAAATACTTTTATATCATTATACTTTTAGTAAAATTTATTAACATATTATTAGAAAATGTAATGTCCGAAACATAAACAATCAGTTGTCGCGTGAACATAGGACAATCCGTTCATAACACAGAGGGCCTCGTTGCGAAAGATTAGTCATTTTGTAGCGATAAAATCTGATACGTCGCGTTACATAGGTTGCCTAACAAGTGTTTGGAAAGAGTAACAATGGAGAAACTGCTATGCTCATTAGATGTTCTGCTCATCAGAGATTCTGTTTCTGATTTTTTTTTACTTTTATTTTTTCTGGTGATATATTTTTTTGACATTTTTGCTTTTTTTTCTCTTTTTTTATTATATGTAATGATATAACTTTTTTATTTTTTATTTTTTAAATTTAATTACGTTAAAAAAAGGTACCAACGACTATAATTCTTTTTCAGTCGCTATAGAATAAAATAAATCATAAATTAGAGTTATTAAACTTAAATAAGCACCATCATTTAGTAGGCATAGTTAGTTTCAGACTTTCAGATTTGCAACACAGCAATTTCCACTTGTCGGGAAAAAAACTCCCGCTGCGGCCGTCAGTCGGTGCTGACTCCAAACATCATCATCAACTGCCGCTGTTGCTCCCCCGCTCTCCTTTTTCTTCGAGGAGATGCGCTTCCATTGCTTTTAAGTTTGACAACTGCTCTGCTAGTAGTACGGCTCATCACTCATCAGTGGGAGGTGAGGTGGCGGCATCGGCAAGGAGACACCTGTCCCCACCTCCCTGCACTGGCACTGCACAGGCGTCCAGCTCTCACCTCACCGCCGGTGCAAAAGCTCAGGACAGGAAATGAATGGATCTGGACTCTCAGATTCTTATCGAAAAGACCCCCCGAAGAAGCCACGAGACGGCACGGATTCTTCGCCCCTTTCTTGGACAGCCTCTCAATCAAAGGAACCAGACAGCAAAAAAAAAAAAAGCGAGGAAAATTCGGCAGAAAATGAAATGACACAAGAAAAAAAAAGATCTGTGGGGAGGAAGAAGAACAGGAGCAAAAATCCAATCTTGGAAGGAAAATGGCGCTGTCGGGAACGGTAAGAAGTGCAGAAACGGCAGCCTGGCCTGGCCTGCTTGGCTTCCTCTGTGTACTTCTCTTCTCTCCTCTCTTCTTCTGTAGCAGAAGAGTGGGAAAAGGAGAGGAAAATACAAGCAATTAAATATCTTTTTTGCTTGATTGTTTCTTCTAGTAGGATTACTCTCTGCTTTGCTTTGCTTCCACGTCATTATCCAAAGGAGCCGAGATCCCTTCTCTCAGCTCTTCCTTCTTCTCCATTTCTTGCTCCCCCTGCCGGACTCACTTCTTGATTCAGTCAGCGCTGCAGGGGGATCGGATCAGGGGATGGTGATGCTCCGCAGGAATCGTCGCCGTGCTGCTGAAATCTCTTCGTCCAAGAACTTGCCTTGATCTGGCAGGCTTGTCCTAGTTCGGTTCTGACCGATTCAGGTGAGGCGACTTACCTTCACCTGTAAATTTCTTGGGCAATCTCAACTCTCAAGAACGGATTTACCCAGGGGGGAAAAGAGGGATTTGGCCCTACTTTTGCTTCTTTCTCCTGTATGATGATCTGATCCATACCACCCACCCTGATTTCAGACTTTCAGTACATGATTGTTCATGTGTGCTGGTTCGCTCGAGTCAAATTCTTTCTTCCTTTTTTTTTTTTGGTAAAGGTCTCGAGTCAAGTTCTGATGTCAAAGAATTCGAGCTGTTTTCTATGTAGCCTCTTGTTTGGGCCAGATCCAGTTGCTGTGATTCGTCTGGTGCATCAAGTCAGGGAGTAGGTGTAGGTCGAGAAACTGCACAATCTCTTTTTTTCCCCTTCCAGAAGTACTTAAACGTTGCTTGCTTCGCGGAAACAGCTAATGCTTGCATATCTGAACATCTTGTCTTCTTTTTTATTCTCCTTGTCTTTGTTCCTTGTAGCATTCTTTTGACGCCGAGCGATTCTTGATGGACAGTCATAAGTTTGTCCAACGACGATTGTGGATGATGCATGTTACATTGTGACCCCAATTTAGAACAGTTTCTTGATCCTATTTTTTGTTCAGTTTATGCAACATGTATGGAGCTAATGCTGGTAAACAACTGTGTGATTGGCAGCTTCTTAGCATGTGAGAGAAATGGCGGCTGCTGAAGCGAGGGCAGCTTGGCAACGTGCCGCTAACCGCTGCTTGGTTCAGGAGGATGCAAAGAGAGCTCCAAAACTGGCCTGCTGTCCACCGTCTGTGCAACAGCGCGACACAAACGGTGGAAACCCTACAGACCCACAGGATTGCCATATCCCTAATTTTATGCCCTTATACTGGAATCCGATGAACTCCAATCTGCCGACGGATACCCAGTTGTGGCTTCAGTTGCAGCCCAATTTCGGGTGCCAGAAGGCGCTTGCTAGTGAACATCTAAATTACATGGGCAGGGAAGTCGGTGCGAAGAAAGTGGAGAGTTTTGCACCGGTGTCTAAACTTGAGGACCTCAATCCTAAGAAGAGCGAGGATCCTTCTGAGCCTCCTAGGATCGTTTCGACAGCTTTTATGAAGCAAACATCTGAAACAGGTTTTGAAGAGTTCAAGACCCTTTCTGGCTATTCTCAAATGACTCTCAGGTGCAGAGGAAACGCCAACAACTGCCTTTATGAGGATAAAGAGTTTATGGAGTTCAAAACTTTTGATCCTTTGCTTCCAAAGAAACCACAGAAGGGACTCCATGAGATGCATGCACCTTGGGAAGAAAACAAGAAGTCCCAGCCATGGTGGCAAGTAGCTGATGCTGATGGGTTGGCTTCGCTCGTTGCAGATAGAGCAATGCAGACCATTGAGAACAACGATCTGCCAAGACCCACCCAGACCGTACGTGTTCATGGAACAAAATTGAACAGCCATGAAAACAAAGATGAGTACGAGCAGTTACCACTTTCTGCTGGTAAAGAGTCAAATCCTGAGCAATATGACACTATGTTGTGCAGCTATAGCATTTCAAGCACCAATGAGACGAATCCATCTGATGGTGGAGGTTGGCAACAGCATCAAAAACATGATGCACATGGGTATGTGTTTTTTCAGTTATTTACAAACATTGAAATTAAAACGAGGTGTCCTCTTGTGGATTTGCGCCGACTTAATACATATGCTTAGGATGGCTCATCATTTCCATATAATACATACGGGACTAGTTAGGCTTAAAACAAAGAAACACACTGCTAATTCCAATTTTTATGTATGCAGCCACTATCTTTTAGTCCTTAGGTGCCCTGTTTTACAAATTCCAAAGTTAAATTCAGTTCTACTTGTCCTCAATGAAAGGTAGACACTTGAAGTGCCGTATTTCTAACATGAATTTAATTGCGGAGTAATTTGGGCATCATATCATTAGCAATGATATACATACGCTGCATGCCTCAGTTTTGTGTTCTTTTCCCATCCCTGGAAAAGATTCTTCCTGGTTCCTGCCCATTCATTGATATCATCACATTTGAATGCAGGGGTGCACAGGATTCTTATAGTTCGACCGATCATACACCAGGCAGCAAGCCAACTTATCAGAATGCCTCGGAGAGGGCCCAGCTGCTGGACGCTCTCCGTCATTCACAGACGCGTGCTAGGGAGGCCGAGATGGCTGCCAAGAAGGCTTATGATGAGAAAGACCATGTCATCAAGCTATTGTTTCGTCAGGCCTCACATCTCTTCGCGTGCAAGCAGTGGCTGAAAATGCTGCAACTGGAAAACATATGTCTCCAGCTCAGGTTCAAGGAGCACCAGATATCAACCATGTTCCCAGAACTTCCCTGGATGATGCTGAAGGAAAAGGCGGCGCCAGGGCAAGAGCACAAAGGCGGAACAAGGAAGAAAGGCAAGAGGCAGAATAAGGAAGGTGGCTTCCGCAACGGCGTAGTGTTTGCAGTTGGTGTAGGTATTGTTGGCGCTGGATTGCTTCTTGGCTGGACTCTTGGGTGGCTGCTGCCCAAGTTGTAAGTTCCATAATCTTCAACGATGAAGGTGACTAGATAAACACTAGTGTGCACATCAACGATTGGGTAAAAGCTCCTGATGTGTACGTGCTTCATGAAGTAGGAGGATGAAAAATGATAACCCATTCATACAAGTCTGTCAATTTGGAAGCCTTGCTGATGATATCTCCATGTACATATAGGAAGAATTTGCTGTTCATATTGCCAGAAACTGGGTACTTCTGTAGGTTCCATGGGTGTCTGAATATTGTACATATGGGTCTGGCGGTGGAACTTGAAATCAGTCGACTTCAACAATGTACAGACCAGTACTGTAATATGTTATTTTCTTAGTTGCGTTACTCAGCTTGCTGTTTACTATTAGCACAAACTCATAAGGTTCAGCAATATCTGGATTACTCAGCCTTTGTATGCATGTACATCAATGTAAAGATCTGGACTAGTACTGCTCTTCCTTTTCTTCATTACTAGTAGCACGTCTGAGACATGAAATTTCCATTTTCCAAATTTTGGACAATTTTGCAAGGTGGTAATACGACCAAGAACATAACTTTTTTTTACATCTTCAACAAACGGACAGTTGGGTTTTAAAACCTGGGATGGAACTCAATATGCCTAAGCTTTGCGCTCATGCTGGCAACCTCTTTTTTACCAACATTGCAGGTCAGCAAATAATATATGTCAGAACCAATTTAGTCTAAGCGACATGCAAGTTAGCAAGCAACATGTTAGACAATTTGAGACAGATCGCACCAAAGACACCAAGTGAAAAATTACGAGGAAAAAGTTACAAAGGAATTTACTACAGAAATGTCAACATAAATTTATGGATATGGAGCCATCTGTCAGAAAATCTTCTGCTGGCACAATGTTGAACTATAGTTACAAGTCAAAATTACAGTTGTCCCGATGCATACTAATTCTTGATTAGCTCTTGGAAGTGCATTTTCTACAAAACATTAAGGGTGCTTAGCTACTAATTGATAATTACTTGTCCAGGCCCCGGCAACCAAACGTGCACAAATGACTCCCAAATTCAGAGATTACATCCACCAGACCTCCATATCCGGCAACAGCTGCCATCTGAACGACAAGGGCAGTAATTTAGAACAGAATGTCCAGCCCCAGAAATAGAAACAGGAGCCAAGATGTAATTTCAAATGAGGACCAAGACAGATAGAAACATACCCCTGATGAATGAATGGAGACGGAAAATGCAGACTTAGGAGCGCACTTTATTTGCGAAAGGACAGTCCCATTGATTGTCAAACGAGTTAGCACAGGTTCAGCACCAACTGCTAAAATCTGGATGCAAATGACAAGGGGGGTGGGGGGTTAACAGTTAGCCTGCTTTCTGAAGCACAAGAGTAGATAAATAATGCATGCTACTCCATCGTTTATCTATGTCCCATCCTTACATAAAAGTTCTGACAAATCTCGAATAAAAAGAATGAATGACAAGCATGGTATCCATAGCACTTAGTAAACTCACTAAAGAATGAAATTATCTGTCTATATATGTTTCCAGGCATCTTCAAACTATAAGACGAGGCATTCCTAAATAGTAAAAATGAGCAATTACTTGGTTGTTTGGATAGCAAAGATGGAGGGAGAAGCAATTACTTGATTTTTGTCAAACAACAAATCTTGAACAGGAGCACAACAATCCACATTAAAGATGCACTCATCTGAGAGAAGACTCCAAACTGATATACCACTAGAAGTTCCGCAAGCCTGAGAACAGTACAGCCAGTAACAAAGCTAAATGTAAGATACATAACATATAATACCAAAAATAGTTATGTCGGCAGCTAAAGGTACATACCAGCCAACTTTCACTCGCATCAATGGCAATGCAACTGACCCATGAGGCCTCGAATGTCTTCTTTTGTACTGGACGTATCATCTGAGTACACTTCCCACTTCTGCAATCTGCAGTGTCCACAAGGAGAATGAATAAGCATGATAATAGAATTTTCAAGCAGAGGTTATAGCCTTTGAAAGCCTGCAAAGTTGAAGTCATACGATAAGCTTTGTTAACATGATGTGTCCTATGACCATATATGAAACAGGTACAACCAATAGGAACAGAGGTTGCTATAACTTGTTGGGTGTTTTTTCTTTGTATGAAAGTACGCAACACAATGAGCATGAATAAGCATGATAATAGAATTTTCAAACAGGGTCATAACCTTTAAAAGCCTGCAGAAGTTGAAATTGTATGATAAACTTTGCTAACGTGCTGTGTCCTATGACTAGATATGAAAGAAGTACAACCAATAGGAACAAGATGAGCATGAATAAGCCACATTTCAACCAAAAAACAAAAAGAAAAACTTCTACTAATTGAAGGCACTGCTCACCCCAGATACGGACTGTCCCATCCTCTGATCCTGTTACCACCTGAAAAAAGAATAAGTGTACCCAGTAACAGTTGTGACAAAATCTAGGAAGGATCTACACCAAACAATATTAAGTACTAAAATAATGAACTAACCTGGTGGTTTGTCTCGCGAACTGCGATGCTGTGTAAATAGTCAGTATGCCCCTTGAAGGTCATTTTACATTTACCACTCTCCTGAGAGAAGCAGCCATGATAAAAATTGCTATCAGATGCCTCCTCAAGCAGTCACATAGGACAATAATATTATGGAAGCTTGTGACACATGATTCTTAAGCAGAAACATATTTCCTTCCAACTAATTCAGGACTCCTATATGTCGTATGTACCTCAAGAGAATACGTACCATATCCCAGCAATAAGCACATGCATCACCCGCTGCTGCGAAAACAGATCTTTCCTGTTTGGAATAAGCGAGAAAATAAGATATCTCGGAACCAAGTAAGAAATGAAGCATTGTGCTTCTTTGTGATACACATGAGGAACATCCTGCATATAAGAGGCTATTGTCCTTGTTGGAACAATGTGCAAATATGCAAATTCAGGTATTTACCTGTTTGTTAATTGCAATGGCATTGTTTTCAGGTATTGGAGAGCGAGCGCCCCAAGGACCTCTACAAAATTGAAAGCAATAGCTATGAAATGATGGAGGACTAGAGGGCAAGTGCATTTCTCAGGAAGAAAGGATGTATCAAAAGATGTCAGATGTGCATGTCCTTTTCTATAGAAATTCTTACTCATGTTGAGGGTTCACCAAATCAAGGACTGGTTCCAGATGATCCCCTGGAAAGAAAAGCAATGGCAAAAATATTATGGAAAGGATGAAATAATTGAAATGTATTTCCTACTAAAGAACATGCATTAGCAATGCTGTACTTTTTTTATTCAACTAAATAATGGGGACTACACACAGAAAATGGCAAAATCTAAATATATGTTGTAAGATTTTGAAGTACAGCTAGAACCCCTGGTTAAGCACCAAAGAATGAGAGTTCTTGCACATCACCTTGCAGAGAGAGTGGCACAAGGCAGCTCTGCATCTCGTGCCATCTCCAACCCCGAATGCAGCCGTCATCCCCGCAGCTGTCACAAGCAATGAACCACGTTGCCAAATCCTTTTGTGAGAATGTACTACGTTGTCAATCCCATGTCACTAGAAGAAAATGGCCACACCGAAGAGAACTAGCATTCACCTGAGGAGCAACGGCTGCTGCCAGTCGGGGAAGAACTTGACATCGTACGCGGGGCCACTGTGCGCTCGGACGATGCAAACGGGGTCAGCCAGCGAGACGTCATCCGGCTGAATCAAATCAAGAACTCAGACAACGGCCGTTCTTGGAAGCGGTTCTTGGTGCACGGGGGTATGTCTATACATGGAATGGAATGGGGAACGAGAGAGGCGAGAGGGAGATGAACCTGGGAAGCGGTGTGGATGGAAGAGATGCAGGAGGAGAGGGAGAAGGAGGCGAGCGAGCCGTCGCTGGAGGCGGCGGCGAGGAGGACGTCGGGGTCGGGGTCGTCGTCGTGGTCGAAGAAGACGGCGCGGAAGAGGGTGCGGCAGGAGACGTCCCGCTCCCGCAGGATGCCCCGCCGGTACGCCGCCTCGTCCCACCCGCGCGCGTCCATCGCCGCCGCCATCTCCTCGCGGTTCTTGCTCTCGGTGGTCGACGCGCTGCGCGACCGCTGCTCCGGGCAGTGAGGCGGCGGCGGCGGCGGCCGGGCTGGTTTGGTTTGCCTCACCACTTGCGCAGTTGCATAGTAATAGCTATTGTGTCACTACAAAATATTGGTCATCGAAAAATCAATGGCTGGATCTATTTGGTAGTTTTAAACACTGTTTGGTAGTATGCCATATATAGGCTCATTTGTTTGAACGAACTTTCCCGAACACGCTTATTTTTTTTACTATTCATAATTTCGTCTTTTTCTGAACTTTTAGCTTTTTTTGAGCTTTTTTGCCGGTTCTTTTTTTTTGCCGTATTCGTTTGCGTTGTTTGTGATGGGCTAACATATTTTTTATATTTTTTTAATTTTTTTAAATTTAATTATGTTAAATAAGCCTCTGTCACTCTGATTTTTTTCACCACCATGTGGTGTTTTTCAGCCATAAGCCACCAAAAATAAGCTAAAATGATCACCACCATAATTTTCTTTTGAAAATCGAGGATTTGCCACTCAAATCATCAACATTTCAAGATTTTCCACTCTCGGCTCTGTAATTGAGGCTTCGGAAAATTTTGTTTTTGCAACTAAGTTGGATTTCATTTTTGTTACTGAGTTGTCTAGCTGACATGCACACCCTAACCCTAGCTGTCAATGAAAGAGTAGTGGCAAAAAGAAACATGAGGGCATGCCTCAGTGGCATCCTATGTTGACACGATCTCTACAAGTCTTTCAATCCTACCGCCCTACATTTACTGAACCGATTTGTTCCTAGGTAAGATCTTAATTTGGTAGAATTAAGATTTTACCAAAAAAATTGATATAGGCGCTGTTTTTTAGGTTTCTAAAAGCCGTTTTTCGGTTTTTCTATAATAATTAGCTTTTAAACAAAGTATCTTTTTAAGATAAAGTCTACTAGTTAATTGTAGCACATACTGTATTGACTTTATTTATATCGGTAAAAACTACACGTGAGTTTCTGTTACTCTGTAATCTCTCGCACGAACAGCCCAAGAATCACAAGTCACAGCCAAAAGTTACAAGCCGCAGCAAAAAAGAACATGCCCACAATCATTATCACAATTTACATGTGATCCTAACTATAAATAATTAATAGCTTATGTCATTTCAATAATAAAGTTTCACCTTTTATCTATTCATATATGCTATTACTTGTATGGACAACCATGGATTAATCATTTGGGCTACAATTCTTCAAGTAAAGGCATCCGAGGTCCAATTCAAAAGATGCATCTACCTTGAAATGCATGGTGTCTTTGAAATAAATGTATCTTTTTGTGGAATTAGATAGGATATTAGATTCTACGTTTTGATCCAACAAAACGATCCTATCGTAACATCTCATATTCGATTCAACATCTCGACCCTCACAACCATGATGGCATCACCAAATTTGTTCCTCGAGGATGTGCTAGGATCTACCAACGTGGAGAGAAAGCGGCGAGCGGCGACGATGAGAGGAGAAACAATGGCAGTAGCAGTGGGGGAGAAGTGGCGGTGAGCGAGATAGAGAGATGAGTGGTGTTGTGTTCCTCGGCGAAGGAGATGGCGGCGTTGCCATTGGAGCCCACAGTTGGCTCGCGAGATTTGGGTTGGGGTGGAAGAATGATCTTCACGGAAAGTTTAGGGTAGTTCTATTTCTTTCACAGGATTACGGGAGTTGTGGTTAAGTGGATTGGTGGTTTACACGAGAGAACAGTTTAGGAGAGGGGAGGATAATGCCGATGCGCTGGGGCTCCTGGGATGTGGACATTGGTTAGGGGCTGACATGGTGGCCCATGTGTCAGCGCTTTGTTTTGCTTTTTTTTTTTGTGTTTTGAGAGCGGTTTTCTAGGGGATCGTGCGGGGCGTATGAGAGCATTGTGTATGTGAAAGATGGTGAAGAGGATAAACTATCATTTTATATTAGTAGAGATAGAGAAAGGTTTGGCAATACAAAAGACCAGCCGGTGGATATCTTGCAAATCATGTATCCGTCAGCCAGGGCAGACAGTCTCTCCATGCTCTCATTATTCAGTTGCTGTCAGACCCCTTGCTCGGATGGAAGCCTTCGACAATAGTCCTTGGCACTTTCAAACACATTTGGACCTTCATCAACTGGACTTTTATCATTGCTTGTTCCATGAGTTTCATTCTTGTGGATCTTTATTTTATGCATGGTCACCTCACTGTGTTCCTCAGAGTCCTTAATGCGAGTCTGCAGGAATTCAGAGTGGTGTATCATAATCAAGATAAGGTTCTGAACGAAGTGCTTTCAATGGTACAAGAATTAAAAGAACCTGCCCACCACATGAAAATAGTACAAAGAAGCGGAAAGTAAATAAATTAAACACTATGTTTTCTAAAAGGTAATGTTAAACTTTGTAAATTATGTTTTCTAAAAGGTACTGTTAAACTTTGTAAATTATGTTTTCTAAAAGGTACTGTTAAACTTTGTTTCCTGCTTTGTGTGGTAGCTTCTAGAGAAGCAATGTTTCGAAAAAAAAATATTTTTTATGCCTAAAAGAATTTCCACAAAATTCTATTATTTTAAAATTTGAGTGATGTCAAGTTATCAACCTTTAAGAACTTCGTATGTGCAAAAATTCTTCAATACAACTTAGACAAAGCTGCAAATCCTAACTCAGAAAACTCTTATTACACAAACACCACTCTTTCTCAACAAGGTGCAAGAAATCTGACAGAAGCATACGGCAAATTAATTGTTCATCATTATAAACAAAGGAATTAAATATGCAGAAAAAAGAATAGGAACAGCAAGCCAAAATTTCATGTTTTGGTCCTGTTGGAAACTGGTAAGCACTTAAGGCCGTGCTTTAGGACATCTCCCATAATATTATCTTAGCTATGTTAAATAAATAAAATACTATATGAAGGAGAGAGAAGGTAAGAAGAGATAATATATTATCTCATATGTAAGAAACGACTTAGGCTGCAAACCAAAGTAAATAGTGAGATAGTGTGAGACAGAAAGTTATAATAAAAATAGTATAAAATAGTGAAAGAGAGCTAAGATATAAATTCTCTCTGTGGCAGTTATTGCCCTCTTAGCCTACCTTTTTTTCTTCTCTTCTGCTTTGTATTTTCAATCCTAATCATATCTCGAGTTTTAACTCAAGGGGCATAACACGGGTTTGGCAGCAATACTTTACCGAATTAAATTAGACAAGATATGGTCAGATTAAAGTAAATTACCACCATTCTTTTTCACGGGGAATGGAATGGTGCTCCATATTATCATGAACAGCCCCCACAAGAGCCTCAATCTCTTCCTTGGCTCGTTCAAGCAGATCGGGTCACTTCACCCTTGTCCACAGACGTTTTCTCAGTTACGTGGCTGCTTGTTCAGTGGGTCTCCTTGTTGTGAACGTCGTCTTTGTTCATGACGCTCTCGATTCACGGCGGGATGCTTCCTCGCCCGCACCCCACCCCTATTTGGCAACAGCTACAGCTTATGACTTTTGGCTGAAATTTTTGAATTTTAGTTGTTTACGGTACAGATTACGGAGAGATATTCACTTGCGATTTTAGATGGTACAGATGTTAGGCTTTTAATATGTATATCGTTTAACTTGTAGACTCCGTCTTGCGAAAATACTCCGTTTGAAAGTTAGTTACTGTAACAAAATCAAAAGCCGCCAGCTTTGAAGGAAAAGAAGAGACCCTAAATATGCAAGAGCTTTCAGAACATACACAAGAGAAAACTACGGGTTTGAACTAGAGATAAGTCCTTTTACAATCCATTGGAACGGAAGAAAGTACCACTGGCACTGATAGGTTTTAAGCACCTAGCTACTAAACCGAGAACGCTCATCAAACCAGTAGCAAGTAACTCTAGAAAAGGCGCACAAATCCGCATGGTCAGCATGTACCAATCCTTCGGTAGCATGAACTGGTCTCTACTGCACAAGGCAAGGAACGCATCGTGCAGCATGGATGATTTGCCCCGGCAAGCATCAGCCAATCAACGCATTACACGGAGGCGCTGGCGAGTAGCGAGTGCGACCTGGGCCAAGCACGGCAGACGCGGCAATCCAGAAGGTCCGTAGGACATCAGCCTTATTTCCTCGTCTATGATTTCTGGCCCATGCGCCTGGAATGGCTCCATCGGTCCCGTCCATCGGACCATGACCCGAGTAAATCAATCCCCAGACCCAATTGACCCATTTGGCCATTCCCCATTCCCACTCTCCCTAATCTCCCATCATAGAGGCACACAGGCAGAGGGTAGCGGCCGGCGCAGCAACCGGCAACGGCACTATCGGCAAGGGAAGGCCTCGGTGGCTCGGGCGCTTGGGTGTAGGCGGACGGCAGACTGGCTCATAAAAAAAACCGCAGAGGGGTGGGACGGGGTGCGACAAGCGGGGTGGCAGTCCGGCAGCTACAAGCGGCAGACCAAGTCAAGGGCAACTCAACAAAGCCCAAGGGACCAGCGGCCAGCCAGCAAACGCACTGCTCGACTGCTGCAGGGGGGGCAACCGCACAGCGTATGTAATTGACTACTTGACTAGTTGAGCAGACCAGACTGTATTGCAAACTGCAAAAAATCGAGTGAAGAATTGATTGATTGACTTAATTGAATAAGTAGTTGATATCTTCATGATTTATGTCTTGATGAATGAGGATCACTCGTCATGATCATAGATAGACATCATTATGGATTCATAGATTGATGATGATTGAATGGGTGATGGTTGAATGGGGCTATGGGAGTGTATGCTAATGTTTTTGTTATAATGTCATGTCCTAATGTCATATTGTCAAGCTAGTATTTTTTGGCTACTAAGAGATCATTGATCTGTCTTGCCAATTTAATTTGTCATATTGAATATTTAAATTATCAAATTTCAAAAATGAGGAAGTTTTTGGTTGATGCGAGAAGCCTAAAAAATGATTGAACTCATGGAAACACAAGTCTAAATTGCGCAACAAGATCGCCGATGATTGGTTCAGTGACATGATGGTGTGTTACATCGAGCGAAAATTATTTAAAGCGGTTTTCGATGCTACCATTACTCGACGGTTTCAAGCCATAAAGGACTCGGAAAATGAATTTGCCTCGTAGGCATGATTAGCACATTTGTCATATGTTTTATTGTCTTTTTATCTATCCAATTCACATGTGTATTGAATCATACTTTTAGTTTAAACCTATTGCGATTATCAATTTTGCTTTTGTCATATATATATTGTTTTGTTGCCGCTTATTGGCTACAGTGAATCTCGCGCAGCCTCCCAAATTATCTTGGCTCTGCCACCGAGAGAGAGAGAGACGTGCCTGTGGCTGGCTGTCGTCGCCGGCGAGCCGGGCGAAGTCGATCTCCTCCGATCTCCGGTAGGGGAGGGAGATGCGGATGGATTGGGATAGGAGATGATTGGAAGGGGAAGAGATCCTGAAGGAAGCGGAGGTACATTCCACGGCCCAGCCCAAAAGCCTAATTAGACCAAACAAGCCGAATTCTCCCTGACATGTGGGCTTCTCTACTTCCGGACAGAAAATGCGGGGCCCGCTTGCCAGCTTCCCCGTCCTGGACTCTCCCCGCCCGTGACAGCGGCCGAGACCAACCAGTCGTTCCCGATTGGCACGCGGCCGCCGCCGCCGTTGGCCAATCCGACGCCTCTTCCCTCCGCCGATGTCCGGCGCCCCCGCGGGCGCGATCGCCGCTCTCTGGTGCGCCCACCGCCTCCCTTGCCGCAGCCGCCGCTCGCGTGCTCGCTCCCTCCGCGCGCGCCTCCCTCTCCTCCGCGCCCCAGCGGCCACCGCGCCGCTCTCCTCCCGCCTCTCCCTCCTGCGCCTCACTCCGGTGCGTCGCGTACGTGAAACTGTTGAACTTCACATAGCCTATTGCTCGCGCCCCATCTGCTCGACGTAATGCCTCCTCGTGAACAACCTGTGCTTGTTTCTTCCAGCAAGCTCCTTCTCCTCCCTCTCCTGCGGCGCTCGTGCGTCTCCCGGCGGCGCTGTCTCGGCCTCGGCCTCGGCAGCGGAGCAAGAGAAGCAGGGGCAGTCGGAGCTCATCTTCCTCGGCACGGGCACCGGCGAGGGCATCCCGCGCATCAGCTGCCTCACTCACCCCTCCAAGACCTGCCCTTACCTTCCGCCTCCATCTCCGTATCAATCACGAGATGAGCCTCGTTTGCTGCTGCTTTCCCGCAATGCTCAATGTGATTGCTGGTTGTTTGGTTGTCATGTCCTCCTTGCAGGTTTGCACCAAGGCGGCCGAGCCGGGCAACCGGAACAGGAGGCGCAACACCTCCATCCTCCTGCGCCACGCCACGCCGTCTGGCACCTCCAACATCCTCGTTGACGCTGGCAACTGGCAAGCACGCGCCGTTGCTTGCACTATGTAACGAGTTATCATTCTCGAAAAAAAATGGAGTAATGAGTTATCATGTTCACGTCCGGTTTGCTTTGTTTCCTCTGTCAGGTTCTTCTATCACTCCGCGCTCCAGTGGTTCCCTGCTTTTGGGTACTGAACTGCTCAGATGTTCTGTTATTTGTTTCCAAGAAACTTGGTCTTACTAACCGTGTACTACTGATCTTCAGGTTGAGGACAATTGATGCTGTCATTATTACCCATTCGCACGCTGATGCTATCGGAGGTCTGCAATCTCTTCTAACCTTTTCAACTCCAATGGATCCCTGTCATGCACTCTACAATTGAATGCTTACAACATGTATCAATGGCCCCTCCATAGTATCCATCTGTTGCAAATGCTTTTCTTGAAGCAATTTTGTTTGTATTAATAGAGACAATAAGCCATGTTCTTTTGGTATTGTCCTTTTCAAAAAAGAAAACTTCTTCTCTGGTGCAGGCCTCGATTGTCTTCGTGATTGGACGAACGATATCCAACCCTCAATCCCACTTTATGTGGCAGAACATGATTATGAGGTTCGGACACCTTGTACTGAGTTATGCTGTATGTTTTTGTTTTCTCTACAATTGCAGCCTCAGAAATTTTCATGGAGTACATGGAACACTATCATGCCAAGTGAAATATCTATTAAAAAAATGAATGCCTTTTGTTTATTATCCGTTCCAGATGCTAACAACCGGCTCAATTTTGTATTCTCATTCCATTTGCCGGTATGTATCAGGTGATGAAGATGACCCACTATTATTTGATTGACAAAAGTGTGGTTGTACCTGGAGCTGCAGTTTCAGCATTGCAATTCAACATCATAAAAGAGGAACCATTCACGGTTCATAATCTTGAGGTTTGTAATCTGAAATGATATATTCCAAAGTAAGAAGTAGACATAACCTGACCATCAGTGGTAACTAGCGATATTTTATTTTACAAATTACAAATGAGTATCTTTTTTCTCAACTCATGGAATGCAGTATGAGAATACTCTATGTGGGCAGGTACATAAAAGGATAAATTCACGCTTCTTATTTTGGTCAACTATCAAGGGATGGGATCACTTATTACTTGATGGTGTGTTAGTATGGCCAATAGGGCAATATGAGGTGAGGCACCCGTGGCTGATCAGGGATTGAATCCGGATAGGTAGCTCACACAACGGCGAAGCTTGCCAACCGAGCAAAGCTCGGTCCTCATTAGAAACTCAGTTACACAGTTTGTCATGGGCGTGGGCCTTGGGCCCAGCCGGTCCATTATTAGGAAGTAGAGATTAGTTTCTATTTGAGTTAGAGATTAATTTTCTTTTGTTAGAGATATAATTAGAGATATGATATTAGTTTCTATATTTGTTAGAGATATGATTGAGATTAGATTCTAGCTGTTAGGGGGAGCCCATCTATATAAGAGGGTTACCGCATGCTATTGGAACCAAGCAGATAAATAACAAAGTCTTTCTTATCTAAAGTCTCTCTTTCCTTCTACGCCGACGCCATCCGGCCATCTTCTTAGTGATGTTTACCTCCTATGAATATGAACTAAGGTTCATGACAACTTGGTATCGGAGCAGTCCATCCCTTCCCACGACTTCTGCTACCATGGTTCTGCTGCCGAGTCGTTGGGCAAAATAAAAGCTAACGCACATAAGATGGCCAGCATCAACAAAGAGATAGCGAACATCTTCCTCAACATACATGCCATCTTTGAGAAGATCGTGAATCCGAGGAAGGTGCAACGCGAGACAGCAGCGACATTATTTCCAGCAGCTATCACGACGCCGCCAGAGCATCCAGTAGTTGCCACAGAGATAAAGAGCCAGACCGCTAACGGCGAGGAGGATGAGGCCGACCTCGCCCCCCTCGCCGAGATCGCCGGCCACGGCAAGGGCAGCCGATAATTGGAAGATGTTGGAGGAGTTGGGCCGAAGACTTGCGGTCTGACCGGAGAAGAAGGCAGTCGGACCGCACCTGGCGGTCAGACCGGAAGAAGAGGAGTTGCGTCGGAGGATACCTGGCTTTCAGACCGGAAGAAGACCAACGCCTCGTCCCGGACTTGGTCCCCCACCGCCGCGCTCTTCCCGATCCGTGCCGCTCCACCCGCCGCAAGACCTCACCGGGGTCCTCCTCGTTCGCCATCGGAGGAAGTGCTGCTCCTGGTGGCCTCGACGCCATGCGTACCAGGGTCGCCGAGATCGACGCCGCTGCACTCGTCCGCCGTCTGCTCTGTTCCGCCGATCTACGCAGCCGATGCCGCCTGGATCCACGGCTGTCGTCGTTGCCGTCCTCGGTCATCGGTCGCCATCCACTGCCCGGATCCACGTAGGTCGCTGCCGTTGTCGCCGTCCCCGGTTGCCGCTCGCCATCCCCCGCCTGGATCCATGCAGGTCGCAGCCGCCGCCGTCGTTCCCGGAGCTGGTCGCCGGAGATGGTCGCCGCCCGAAACCCGACCGAAACGTCCGTCGCTGCGCTTGAAGTTGCCGGCACCGCCGGCCGCATCGACTCAAAGCCGTCGGCGTTGCGCGGCGGCCGCCGCCGCTTCCACCGCCCTCGGCCGCCTCGCTCGAAACCACTAGCGCTCGCGGGCCCGACGGCCACCGCTGCTAAGCCGACGCGGCTCGCGGCCGCTATGCTCGTTGTCGGTCCGCGCCAAAGACGCCAACCGCCGCCAGATCGATCTAGCGCCATCTAGCGCCGATTTGCTGCCGTCGTTGCCGCCGCCGGGCCACCGCCGTCGTCTCCATCGATCCGCTCGAAGCTCGCCGACCGCTACCATTGACGCCGCTCCGTTGGCGCCGCTCGCCGCCATCGCCTCCTTCTTGCCGTCGCGCTACTGCCGTGCCGCTCCGCTGGTTGCCCTTGGCGTCGCCCAAGAAGTCGGCAGTTGTGGTAGCTTTCGTCTGAAGTGGGTATCGTGTAGTCGACAGCGCTACACTTCGTCGACGTGGACTGCAACCATGACCGCCGCCTAGCAGCTCGAGGACGAGCTGCATGTCCGAGAGGGGTGTAATGTCATGGGTGTGGGCCTTGGGCCCAGCTGATCATCCATTATTAGGAAGTAGAGATTAGTTTCTATTTGAGCTAGAGATTAATTTCCTTTTAATAGAGATATAATTAGAGATATGATATTAGTTTCTATATTGGTTAGAGATATGATTGAGGTTAGATTCTATCTGTTAGGGGGAGCTCATCTATATAAGAGGGCTACCGCATGCTATTGGAACCAAGCAGAGAAATAACAAAGTCTTTCTCATCTTAAGTCTCTCTCTCCTACGACGACGCCATCCGACCATCTTTTTGGTGGTGTTTACCTTCTATGAACTAAGGTTCATGACACAATTGCACTCATTTTTATATATGGACATGGAATTATATAACGCCTATAGTGTTTAATCTGATCAAATTTCACACGTCTCATCTTCCATTGTTTACATCATGTATTCATGTTGCTATTGATAAATCGGATTGAATAGTATTTTCATGAATGATGCATTTAATGGACCATGAGAAAGTAAACGATGATCTTGCCAGGCTGATGGAAACAGAGGGGCTTGACATCCAACTTAGCTATGATGGCCTCAGGATACATGTAAGGCTCTAGAATTATTATTCATCCAAACACACACAATGTTTTATCTTTTAGGCACTGCTAAAAGATGTTTACAGATTTTCTGCAGTTTCAGTTGATTAAAATGGTTTCAAAATGTAATCTGTTGAACTCCTTGCTTTGAGCCTTTCCTCTTCGTTTATTTCTTCCCCCTTAACAGAAGAAACTTATGTAGCAAATCATGCCTTGTCATCCCAAAGGAATAAAATTTCAGCACATTGATTATTCTTGAATCAATACTTTCTATCTTTTGTGATGTATTGCACGCTGTAATGGATTTTGTTTTGTGGTATTGCAAAACGAACTCAAACCATTAAAATAAGATTAGGGAGCATATAAGCAAGCAGATCATCAGGGCTTGTTCCTTGAAATCCACTTAAGAAGGCAAAGAAGAAAAAGGGGTCAATAAACGATTTAATATGCAGTATCATATTAGACAAATGGTTACTGGGTACAGATGAAACTCCTAGCTTCTCTTTCTTTGGCGATTCACACTGGATCCCAGCAAAAATTAGTAATTTCTTTTCTAGGTCACACATAATGAAAGGCTGGTGTCCAGGAATTAATTACACACTCCAGCTGCTCGTCCTAGTCTTCCCCTTAGGATCTTCACTCCAAAATATCTGGAGATGAAATACGACAAGCAATTCATTCCTAAAGTTAAGAGTTTATTTTTGTATTTGTGAAAGAAAGAAGTAAGTTTCGTACTGTGTTAAGCACCTGCCCATCATCATGACTGTGGCTTGAGGGTTGGTCCCTGGTGATCTAGAAAATGTTGAGCCATCAACTACACGGAGACCTGAGACTCCAAGCACCCGGTGTTGCTGGTCAACCACCTTCCCTACATGACATCCACCATGATAGTGCCAGATGGTGATTACTGTGTCCCTGCAAAATTGCTCCAGGGATTCTGTGGTATTGGTATGCTTGGGTATCAGGTTAACATTAGCCTGTACGCTCATGTTGAGCACCCTTTCCATTGGATATCCAGCAACATCAGCAGCCAGTTCAGAGAATCTGTTTGTCTTCAGTATTCTTTCAATGGTCTTGATACCATAGACGCAACGAGTGAGATCCTGTGGATGGCTGAAGTAGTTGAAAGTAACCGCCGGGTTGTTCCTGACATCAGTGTCTGTAAGGACAAGATGGCCTGTAGACAATGGACCATCAATCTTCTCAAGGATAAAACCACCTTGGAATACCTCCTTGGGTAGATTAAGTTTGTTATGCGCATACTTCCGGGCTGCTTCCAGGCTTCTTTGCTTTGGAGGAATTGTGGACAGCTGTCCAATCTGCATTGTAGGAATGTAGCATGGTAGTGCATCAGACCAACTAGGCCAAAAAGGGAACAAACTCACATAAGCATGAAAACTACGGTTAAATAATTTGGAACTAGTATGCAAGTAAGATTGATGCCAGACCTCAGCGGACATGATTCCGTGGTGGCAGTGGATGCTTTCTGATGACTGGCCAAAACCACTGCTGGCCTCGATGAACACACCGGCTTCAGTTATTCCAACAGTCTCAATCAGTGACTGCCGAGGGGGGCTTTTTGTAGGTACGAAGATGGAGTTCATGGGATTGTCAGCCATCCCTTTACCAACATACTTGTTATGGAGGACTACAGGAATGTTATGATTCTTAAGGTCGTTCCTGGGTCCAATCCCACTGAGTAGTAGCAGCTGGGGGCTGCCAATTGCACCAGCAGAGACAATGATTTCACTGTCTCTGTTATTATTGAGGAATGCCTGGTGGAGTCTCCCATTCTCATCGGTGAATTGGACTCCAATAGCCCTTGGCTTCAGTTGTCCTGCATCAGAAGTGATGTCTTTGAAAATGGTATGTGATGACCATGTAGTATCTACTCTTTCTATTGAAGGCATTCCTATAAGACTACAACTCTACTGTTTTGGGAAAGGATAAAGCTAGTTCGTAGGAGCTTGGCTATACATGATAGTTCACCTTGTTGTGAGTTGAACACTATCTTGTGCACACTAGCATGAAGCAGCACCCTTAGGTTGTTAGGATCTCCAGCTGCAAGTAGGTCGGCTGCTGTGTGGCGGTAGCCATTTGCGTCAAAGATGGTGCCACCAACCTTGGTCCCAGAAATATGGTCATAGGTGTAGCCATTGAAAGGAGATACACCTGCTTGAAGCAGCCCATCCCGTAGTGCAACCTGCCAAGGTGCGATCTTGGGCCACTGGACAATCTTCTCCTCTACCCAAGGGAAGGACTCATTCACCAGGTCTTCGTCCCAGCCTACCTCCTGCACGAAGCTGTTGGATCCAAGAAACACAAGGTATGCAAATTATAAGAGGTGAATTACCAGTAGGAATATTGACATGAAAGATATATCCTTTTTTTAATACTATGGCATGTTTATCAATTATTCATGTTTGCTATTTCAGTTTCATGGATGTTTCTCGTAATGTAATATATCTCAGTAAGTTGATTCTTGGTCCAAACTTGAAGTTACCCTGTGCTGTACTGGGGTTTGGTTATTTAGCAGTCTTTGCCTAGCCAACATAGTTACCATGGCATCAAAGAAGCATTGATAGCCCCATGCGATTTTGTTTTGTTGCCTCTTTTCAGTCTAGGCTGTTTCAGTAATATATAGCTGTATGACTCCAACAAGAAATAAGGACATTCTTATATGGTTTTAATTATGTGAGAGAACCACAGCACGTGTTTCCTGCACTCCAGTTACTTCTTTGCACTACCAAAGCCATAGCACTTTAATGCAGACTGATGCAGTGTCTGCTTATTTTTCTTTTATCAAGTTAACCCACTAGCGCTCATTTGTATGCAAGTACTCATAAATTAAAAGCATGCAAATTTTACAGCCGCACTGTACCAAAAACTAGAACTAATGCCAACCAAAATATAAGGTCATAGGAGACCAACGAATCTGGTCAAGGGCAGTGTTGGGTACATCCTAGAAAGGTCTGTGATGGTAATGCAGGAGATAATTCTGTGCAATAGCCTCTTTTAGCTGGGTAATGTTAGTTGTTTTAGAACATATTTGAGCTACCTGTAGTACTTGTGTTTTATTTTGTGTCTTTTTGTGAACTGCTGTAGAAAGAAACAAGTGGCTGTAGCTTGAGAATCCTGATTGCCAGATACTTAATTTTAGGGGAATTGAATGCTGTTGAGAACAGTGATTTGTGCAGGGATCTCTATTTAGGCATCGACTTCCGTTTTTAAGAAGCCGGTTGGAACGGGTGGGCTTTTGTGGCCGCTTTTATTGGAACTGTAGCCACTTTCAAGATAGCAGATATGGGCGAGTATAGGTGATTCTGGCGGCAACGGCGAACGGCGGCTTAGGCGGTGCGGCTAATGGGTAAATTGGGTCGGCCCGGCCTCGAGAGAGCTATAGGCGGCGGCATGGGTAGGGGAGCTCGGCCGCGGTGCTCGCGGCGTCGGGGCAGCAGCCATGGCGTGGACACTTGTCCACGGCGGTGCTCCGGCGGTGCCCTCGGAAAAATAGGGCACTTACGAGCATGGATAATGCAAGGGGAGTCTGACGGTATGGGTGGCATATCCGGAGATGGCCGAAAGTGGTGGGGCGATAGCAACCGGTGCCGAAGAATGAGGTGGCAAGGCGGCGCCGCTCCACGATTGAGAATAGACCTAATTGGCGTGGGTTAATAGGTAGAGGAGATGATGGCGAAGCTTGGGTGCAAGGAATTTGGGTAAGGCTCACCGAGAGCGATGAGATCGATGACGCAGGCAGGTTGAACTGCGACGGGGACAACTGCGAAATTATGGCGATGTACTGCGAGAAAAGAGAAATTTGTTGAGAGGAAATGTTAATAAGATGCTAGAACACAACGTGATGCGAACAAAATTACGAGAAGATCATAGGAGCGGTGGGGGCGGGTCGACGGGAGGTGGCTGGCTGCGGGGAAGATGGTCCCATGCGGTGGCAACACGCATGAGCAGCAACGGGAATTGTGGAGAGTGTGTAGGGGTAGAACGCGGTTCCAAATCTCTAAAAGCCAAAAGCCGATTTGAACACCCCTACTTCGAACATGTTTCCAAAATCAGCTCAGCCAAAAGCCAAAATCCGATTTGAGCATGCCTACTTTTAGCCACTTCGAACATGTTTCCAAAATCAGCTCAGCCAAAAGCCAAAATCCGATTTGAGCATGCCTACTTTTAGCCACAGTTTCTTCCAATCGCTGCAGTGCCATTTCGGCCAAAAGCCATAGCTGTTTGGAATAGGGCCTTAGTTGTTCCTGCTGCACATTTCAGCAATCTGCTAATGCAGAGAGTGAGCAATGGCAGCATACGTTGCTAGGATATGGCAGCAGTCAAGCAGACCTCACCATCTATTTCCTCCTGACGCAATTGCTGTTCTGCATTTACCCTAGAACTGACATTACTAACGTGAAAGTGACAGGTCTTGGGCCGCATAGGCTGAATAATGACATAATGTTTTACTTAGGCAGTTAGGCTAACTTGATTTTGGCTGCTGCTTAGTGCTTGCCCTCTTGTAGTAAAAATACTAAAAAAAATATCCCAAGTCCTGAACATGATTGAGATTTGAGACCAAGACGGGGGAGGGGAGGCTGAAAATCTCTCTCTGTGTGTGTGTGTGACGGTGCGCGTGCATATGAAACTAATGCTGGCCATTTTGCACTTTGTCAGTTAAAAAAATGAAGTTACTTGTGTAAAATCTCTTGATTTGTCATGCACAGAGGGAACAATCATAACCAGTTAAGAGCACAGATACGCAACATAACACGCATACACTGCATATTGAGTACCTTGAGCTGGCCCGGCTGTAGAAGCCGGCATTGATGCAGGTACCACCGCCCAACACCCTTGCCCGGGCATTGATGACGCCATCGGTGGAGATGAAGGTCTGAGACGGCGAGTCTGGTGCCATATTGCTCAGGCCGATGTGGAAGTTCTCAAGGTAGGAGATGTTGCGGTTGCCATAGGGAGACCCGCCTCTCTCCAGCAGGAGCACCTTGTACTTGAGAGACAATGTCGCCGCCAGGGGGCACCCGGCAGTGCCCCCGCCGACGACAATGTAGTCGTATGCCTCAGGGCGCACTGCGGGGAAGCTGCTTGCCTTCTGGAGGGGAGGGACATTCCTTAATGTGAACTGCTTCTTGCCTGCAAGTACATGTGTTCCATGCTGTTTTCATTAGCTGAAACTGCCCGCTTTGTTCTGCTGTAAGTTTTCAACTTGTATCTTATTGTTTCTATTAAAAAAAAAGTTGTTCCACTCTAATTTAGCTTACGTACTCCTTCGCTATTCATCAGGGTCTGGACCCCTTGTATTATTGCTCAGGACGGGATAACAGGTACAGCATTTTGTAGCAATTTTCTTTTGCTATTTCTTCCTATCATTTACTCTCTGTAATAGCTAAGAGTGAATAATAGATGGCCTGCCTCTTCAGCATTCTCAAACAATAGTAGTAAAACCAAATATGTGATAAACAATGACTAGAACCAAAATGTCTGAAGATAGAAGTCGATTGAAGCAAGTTTATGAGAAAGAAGGAAAGCAAAAGTTGAGAAGTATAACTCACATTGCTATTCGTTTGGAAAGGTGAAGCAGAAGTGTTTGGAGGGAAACAGAAATGCTTAAGAAGCATAGAGAGGATAGACATGGAAGAGGTGCGCACCTTGAGATAACCTGAAGAAGCAGAGGCCTACTATGACCTCGAAGAAGAATATCGCCCTCCTGCTCAAAGCCATTGAAGAGCTAAACTCCTGCCCCCTTCTTCTTAGGATCTTCCCTCCCTCCAAAAGAGCAATGGCTCTACCTGTCTCCTTCCTCTGTTTTCTGATCTCCACCTCTCAAGCTTGCTTCACCGCATTTGAACCAGTTTATGTAGAGTAGAAGGCATTGGAGGATAGAAAGAAATAGAGTATTGTGTATGCATTAAAGAGAGCTCACCAGCAGGAGTGGCTGCTATTCAATGCAGAGGGAGCACTGCTCTGGTACAACTGGGATTTATGGACTTCATCAACCAACCAACCAACCCTAGCAAAGCTGCTCTGAAGGTATCCACCACCCCTCATTTACAAGAGTGGCAGGCATTTCTCTCTTTCCTTTTTTTAATGTTACCCTGTGCGTATGTTCTTGCCAATTGGTTAAGCCAGTGTATTGGTATTTTTTCACCTGTTCTCTTCATTTTTAAATGAATACAGTCTTGCTCTTTAGATGCTGCCATCTGTGAATGCCAGTAGAAGAAAACTAGAAACATAAGCGCAGCGCCACACTGCGCTAGCCACCGTGTGGGCCGAAAAAAAAGAGACGAAAATTCGTGGGACGATTCTTTTAAAAAAAATCGAGGATGGATGTGCAATTTCGGAGGAACCGAAGGGTTTTTTCGCAAAAAACCAGGGACCCGCAAGGACCTGTACGTAAATACACGAGGATCTGTACGTAAATAAAAAACCGCGGGGGTCATCCTGCAAAGTGGAGGGGCTAAAAAAACTGGTAGTGATCTATCCGCGAGAAACAAGGATCTGTACGTAATTTCGGGAAAACGCGAGGGAATCACCTCCCCCGACCGTACGCAGATTCCCCCGCCACGCGCCGGGCGGAGCGTCGCGCGGGGGCGACGTGGCCTCGCGCGCGGGCGGGAACCCCGGCTATAATGCCAGGGATATGTATGGTGCTATTTTATATGATAAAAGCTGCGGGAAAATGTGTGCTGACATAAGCACCATCTGCTGAAAATAAAATCAGTTCTCTTGGGGGCTTGAATTCGTGAAGCATGGTTCGAATTAGGATTATGTGGAAATGTGGTCTAAGTGTTTGCTACTTATATTTCAGTTAATCCATGCGAACTGTAGAAAATTAATATGATGCACTTTACAAAGCCACTGTCAGTGTGATGCAAACTAGTCTATCTTTTTTTCTTGCACAATTTTGCTGTTGACATGACACATTTTACAAGAAATCAAGAAGAGAAGTGTTAAAGCCAACCTGATCTTGAATCGACCAATTGTGTGGCCTATCTTGTACAATCTGGAGTACAGAGATTTATCTTACTGTCGTTCAAATACAAATATTGTATTAATGGCCATAGCAAGAGCGTAAGTACTATTTATGCTATATGCTTTCTGCAGTTAGGAAGTACACTAAACTATGCTGGTATTGAACATTTCATGTCCATTGGGCAGTGCTCACTTGTGAGTTCTAGAAAAAAGCAATTAGACGTCAACATAAACTTTTAATTGGAAAGCAATTGAACATTATTTATCGCCACCATCAACCGCCGGTGTGTATTCTGCTGCATACAACTGATACACAAGAAAAGAGTGAAACCTAAAGTATTACACCTACCTCAACAATACTAGGTTGCTCTCTTTTCATTCCCCTACGACCATGGAACCTGTGAGTAGGAACGAGTGAATACAATGTATATCATTTACAAACATGTTGGGCATTTTCTTTTCAATTTTTAAAAGCTGTTTTTTGATTTTTTTTACAGTAATTAGCTTTCAAACAAAGTGGCTTTTTAAGACGGATCTATAAGTTAGTTATAGTACATACTGTAGCGACTTTATTTATATCGGCTAAAACTATATGCAAGTTTCTGTAACTCTGTATTTTTTCACACAAAAAACCAAAAAAATTATAAGCCACAGCTAAAAATTATAAGCCAAAGACAGGCCATCAACTGCACTACCTGCTTTCTTTTCTTTCACTGCATCCATGAACTTATACATAGTTGAGAAGCGGAAATCTAAAGTAGTACTCTACTACAGCTATCTCAAGCTGTAAACGTGTAACGTGTCAGTTTTCTTTTTTCGTTTCCCTTGCAACCATGGAACTTAAATGTCTGCAGATTTGAAGAGACCTCCTCCTCTCTGGCTCTCTGCTCTTGAAAGGTGGAAGAGCCAGTAAGATCTCTCAAGGACAAGAAAGGTTTCACATTGTGACATCTGCATCAACATATGACACCTACCAACCTGATCACAGGCAGTCTTGTCATGGGATTACAGGTAAATACGTCCTAGTATTTAGTTATTCACGGACCGTTTCACCTGCACGCACCAAGTGCGTGTATAAAGAAGCAGAAACACATGTCGAGTAACCTGGCTGAGTTCTTGCTCGCCATGCACTTTACATTGATGCGGCCGGAAAATTAGGCGAAAATATGTGGTCAAGTCAAACCCAGAGGCTGAGAGTCAAGGCTCATCCCCTTGCTTATCTGTGTTATCAAGATGCTCCGTCCATAAATCTGGAAGTCCCATTCCAATGCTGCTACTACCACATTGAAAGCGTAGAAGAAGACTCTGTTCTTTTTGGCCGAAACTAGCGGCTTTTGGTTTTTGTTATAGTACCTAACTTTCAAATGGGATAGTTTCTCAAGACGGAGTCTGCAAGTTAATTGTAGTACATGTTAAAAACCCAACATATGTATCAACTAAAATCGCAAGCGAGTATCTTTCTCTCCATAATCTATATCGCAAACAGCTAAATTTCAAAAATTTCAACCAAAAACCATAAGCCGCAGCCGTGCCAAATAGGCCCGAAGCCCTCATTGCGACAAACACAAGGTATAGTAGATTTCCCTCCTTTAAACACTGACACTTTTGTTTTTGAGTGAACCAAGGCTTAAATACGCCAATTAGAGCGGAGCCTAAGACCGCCATCGGCACTCTTTTTAACTCCTGTGGGGTAATTCACAACGCCCTCCCTGCCATGGAATTGAATCGGCTCAGGAAATGCAACAGGGGACCCCAAGGCAGTTCTAGGGTTTCGCAAACTCGCAAGTCGGCGTTGAGCCCTCTCCGCTGGTCCAACCCCGAGTTGCACCCGGGGGAATAAGACAGAGAGCGCTGCTATGCGTACGAGCTCTATTTTATGGAGATTGTCACGAACAGTAATCGCTGGTGTATGCCCCTGGCCCCATGGGGCAGGCGTGATTCATTGCGGCTAGCGTGACGATGGCTGTTCCTACAAACCATTTTTGTAGGGTGCGTCTTTTCGGCTATAACGGATGACTTATGTGCCTGTTTTTTTCCTCTGAAGCTAACGGCTTTTGGCTTTTGCTGCAGTACCTAACTTTCAAACGGGGTATTTTATCAAAACGGGGTCTACAAGTTAATTGTAGTACACGTTAAAAGCCTAACATCTGTATTAACCAAAATCGCAAGCGAGTATCTACCTCTTCGTAATCTCTGTCGTAAACAGATAAAATTCAAAAATTTAAGCCAAAAGGCATAAGCTGCAGCCGCACCAAACAGGCCCTATGTCTATGGTTAAGGTTGTGCACGTTTGGGCCAGACCGAAAAAACCGGATGGAAAAAATCGAACTATACTGGTCAATTTGGTTTAATAGGTTTTCGGTACGGTATGTAGATTTTGGGTTTTAGTTCGATTTTTTAGTAAAAACTGGTTGAAAACCGAGGAAAGTGTAAAAATCGAGAATACATGCCCAATGCATTCCCTCATTCTCTTTGGGCCTGGGCCTGCTGCCGGTGTCAGCCTGCCGCTGTGCCTGAACTTGGGCTTTCGCCTGCTGGAGTGCTGCCGGTGCCGGCCTGCTAGTGTTCCTGGTGGCCTGCTCAGTGCTCACTGATGGCTGCTGCCTGGTGGATTGGTGGTGGTGGTTGCATGCTGTGCTCATGTGCTGCCGCTGGACCTGGTGGCTACTGGCTAGTGGCGCTCATGAACAGCCCTAGCAATGGTGTTGTGGTAGACTAATAATTAATAATGTCGTTACATCGTTCGCAATTTACGTCAACTTTGATAAATATGATATTTACCGACATTGTATTGAAATAAATTAGGATTTACTGATGCCGAACCGTATTTTAAAAAGATATCGTATTTACAACCGAATGAATAGCCCTAGCTATGGTTGATGGCTTTTGGTCCTAGCGCGACTGTTTGTACGAATGAACTGAATGTCGATATGCTAATAAGCCGTTTCGAAAAGACTGTTTTAATGAACCGTTTTAAAATAGCGACGAAGAGGTAATCACATTTATTTTTTTTAAAAAAAAGTCATAAGTCATAACCTCGGCGCCATAAAAAGGGCTTTGCTAGTACGCGGAGAACTTGGAAATATAAATAGTGGTAGTGTTGTTAGCGTGTTCGACTGCTCCATTGGACTGTGGGTGGCCTACGGAGGTGTAGCACATCTTGATGCCCATGCGTTCGCAGAATGCTTGGGACGCCGCTGCATCAAACTGCAAACCATTGTCGACCGTGATTTCTATGGGGACTCTATAATGGCATATGATGTTTTGTTAGAGGAATTTTTATGCCGCTACGGAGCTGATCTTAGTGAGAGGGATCACCTCGACCCACTTGGAGAAATAGTCGTAGACGACGATAACGAATCTGAAGTCCCTAGGGTCGCAAGGCAGTGGACCAATGATGTCAAGCTCCCAACGCGCCAACGGCCATACCGGTAGAATTGGCTGGAGGAGGTCGGGTGGTGCGTGGGCAAATCTCTCCGCCCATTGGTATCCTTAGTAGTGCTTTACTAATTCCTTTGCGTAGTCTTGTTTGAAGGCCTTCCCTATGAGGGCCTGTAGGGCTATGTGTGAGCCACATAGGTTGGCATGAATCTCGGCGATGAGCTCTTCACCCTCTCGGCGTGAGAGGCATTGTAGAAGCGGAGCGCATACACCGTATTTGTAGAGCACCCCTTCCACCATGTGGAAGGTTCTTGCCCGGTGCGCTAATCTCCGGAGCTTGTGCGGGTCGTCCGACTCCTTGGTCCCCTAGAGAAAAGTGACGATCGGCTATCTCCAATCGTCCTCCTGACTGACGTGTAACACGCGGGATTTCTCCGTCTGCTGCTATGGCACTGCAGCAGAGGTTAGGACTTTGAAGAAAATGTCACACTCTGGGCCCTCATTCCTTCGGCTTGTTGGATAGACGGAATGAGAGAGTAGTTATAATTCACCTGTCAGTCTAGCCGGAAGATGTTGCATTAGAAGTCAATTTTAGAGTAAAGAAGGATAAGGCCTTGAATTCGCAGACTAGATCACCGCAACTTTGTGTTTTTCCACTAGACTAATATCTGGACATTCTCAAGTCTCATTTCCTAATCACAAGAGTAAAACTTTACTATGTGAAAATATTCTCCATAACTACTTTCCATGTTCCATGATGTACCTCATTTCATGTACTGGCAAGATCTCTGATACACGCAATTCATTATTACTTTTTCTAATTATGTGTCAGTTAACTTTGTTGTTGGATTTGAACAGGCATGATCCGTCAATCTCCTGCTCCTTGCTCATTCTAATCTCCTCCTTCGGTATATATGTATATATGTGACATCCCGGTAATATTTTTTTTCTGCCATCCCTGCACAAGATGCTGAAAGACGCTTTCGCGTAGTTAACCAACAATAGTGAAATAGAACTTTGCACTGTGGTTCTGTTTAAAGTGCCGCGTCTTTTGGTGCTGTTAGCTTTTATAAGATACTCAATTAAAGGAAACTAAAAAAAAGACTGTTATATCTTTACAGATAATAAATAATAAAAGAAAGAAAGAAAGGCAAACAACACATTCCAAACGGCTGTCCCGAAGCCACCGTTGAACACGGGTCTGTTCTTTAACGACTTCTAAAAGCGGCTTTTGACTTTTGCTATTTTCTCAAGGCGGGGGTCTACAAGCTAATTGTAGTACACGTTGAAAGTCTAATATCTATATCAACTAAAATCACAAGCGAGTATCTCTTTCCATAATCTCTGTCGCAAACAGCTAAAATTAAAAAAATTTCAACCAAAAATTATAAGCCAAAAGCATATCAAACAGACCCAGGTCCTATAACGCACCACAACGACAAACGAGCCAATTTGTAGCTGCGCTGTAGAATCTAGCCAGTACAAGAACTTTAATTTTTACTAATCTCAGTAAGATTTTACTACCACGGCTAAAAAAAAATACTTCTGTGCAATTATTATATCCAAAAGTAGGAAACATATGTAAACTAATTTGAAATTCCGCCGCGATGCTGGGCGGGGCCTTGCTCGTAGTAGTGTGGGCTAGGACAGACCAAATTGGGCTGAACACTCCACCACCTCCCCCGTGCGGTGCCCAAAACCCAAATCCCCACATGGCCGCCGCCGCGCCGACTCCGGCACCGCCGCGCATCCTCCTCGCCGGAGATGCCCACGGCCGCCTCCACCTGCTCTTCAAGCGCGTCAACTCGGTCTCCAACGCCACCCGCCTCCCCTCCTCCGCTTCTTGCTCCCCCATCTCGTCTTCTCACTGGGTGCCGTCTTGCGCGCGCAGGTGAACCAGTCGACGGGGCCGTTCCACGCGCTGCTCTGCGTGGGGCAGTTCTTCTCCCCCGAGGGCGGCGACGGGGAGGGGGCGGCGCCGGGGGACGTCGCGGACTACCTGGAGGGGCGCGCCGCCGTGCCCATCCCGACCTACTTCACCGGCGACTACGGGCCCACGGCGCCCCGCCTCCTCTCGAAGGCCGCCGCCGACGCCCGAGGGTTCGCTCCCGGCGGCATCCAGATATGCCCCAACCTCTTCTGGCTCAGGGGCAGCGCCCGCTTCACCCTCCACGGTCTCTCTCTCTTCTTTCTCTTCTAATTTGTTTCATCAACCAAGGCCTCAATAGATTGCTTTACCAATTTTCCTGTTCACTTGCAACATGTTTGTAGCTGATAAAACATTCCATGTGACTATGTGAGCAGTCAGCTAAAGTAGCACATACCTGTAAAAAAGATCATTGTGCATCATGCTTTCTTTAGCATTTCCAATTTTCCATTAATTAATTTTTCTCGTTTTGTTTTTAGGTTTATCCGTGGTTTACTTGTCGGGAAAGAAAGGGCCAGGAGGGCCTGGCTGCTACAGCCAGGATGACGTCGATGCTCTGCGGGCTCTTGCGGAAGAGCCGGGGATTGTCGATTTGTTCTTGACATATCCTTTTTTTCATTACATTATTCCTTTGGTTAGTTGCTAGTGTTAATATTGAGCTGCTTTGGATTTATCATCAATTCTGAAAATATTAATCTTGCATGCGGAGTTCCCTTGACGATAATGAGATGGTACTAACGAATGGCCAGCTGGAGTGGTGAATGGGGCTGATACTTCCAATGCGCCACCTCAGGTCTTGGATCCTCATGGATATGATCCTGCTGTTGCCGAATTGGTTGCTGAAATTAAGCCAAGGTTTAGTTTCTGAATTCGTACAAAAGTTTTTAGTGTTGACAAGACCACCTTGAAGCACTAACACGGAATTTGTACATGCTGATTTGATATATTGAGATTAACTGTCATACTAAGCCACCAAATTTGGTGGTTTACTTGTTAGATAGTGGAAAGCAGAAACTAACCATGCAAAATTCGTGACGAAGTTTTTTTATGCAGATATCATATTGCAGGTACTAAAGGTGTATTTTATGCAAGGGAACCATATGCGAATGATTCCGCTGCACATGTTACCCGTTTTATTGGACTTGCTAATGTTGGAAACAAAGAGAAGCAGGTATACTTCGATTTAATCAAGTCAACTTGTCCAAAAATAGTTTCTGTTTATATTTCTACTACTTTTCCTTGTTCCTTTGGTTATGAAGTTATAAAATTAAGATTCACATTTTCTTCCCATTATACATACTATTAGTTTTCAGTTATATTATCATTTTCCAGAATAAAATATTGCTAATCTGAATGTGCTGCTTCATTTATTTATTTCAATAGCTTAATAATTTAAGTCATTAATTGGCTACTCCTTATTTCATACGCTTTTCAGAAATTTATTCATGCGATTTCTCCTACTCCAGCATCTATCATGCCCAGTGCTGATATTCATGCGACACCTCCAAATACTACTTTATCACCATATATTGCTCCAGCAAAATCGATTCCTGTTGAAGAAGCTCCAAAGCGTCCTGCTGAGAACACTGATGTGCAATATTGGCGTTATGATGTCAAGCGGCAAAAGCAGGGAGAAGCCGACGGGAGTCGATTGTGTTTCAAATTTACATCCTCAGGGTCCTGTCCCCGAGGGAGTAAATGCAACTTTAGGCATGATGAGGAGGCCAGGGAGCATTACAATAGAAATGTTTGTTTTGATTTCCTGAACAAAGGAAAATGTGAGAGGGGCCCTGAGTGCAAGTTTGTTCACAGCCTTTCTGAGGAGGCTGCTGTAAGGGATGCAAAACCCCGTAGGTGAGAAAAGCAGTCCAAATCTCTCTCTGATGTGCACTTTCGCATCCATATCTATGATGTGCACTTTCGTATATAAGGATCATTGCATTCATTTGTGGGATTCATCCTATATTTTGGTTAACTGTAGTGAGCGAAGACGTGCTGAGAGTTGCTGGTTCTGCTTGTCAAGTCCAGATGTTGAGTCACATCTTGTTATTAGCATTGGAGAAGGTTACTACTGTGCGCTTGCTAAGGGGCCACTTGTTCCAAACCATGTTCTAGTGATACCAGTTGAACACTGCCCTAGTACACTAATGATGCCCATGGAAACAGAGGCAGAGCTTGGGAGGTATAAGAATGCTCTGGGCAAGTATTTTGAGAAACAAGAAAAGACAGCAGTATACTTCGAGTGGGTTTCACAGCTTTCTCGCCATGCAAACCTTCAGGTAAGGGTACTTTTTGCTTGATATGTTATTTCCATCTAAAATTGATGTTAACACATTTGTAGGCTTATATCTGTGAATACTCTTTTGTTTTATGGCTTATTAGTCTAACTAATAGTGATTGCTGAGAGAAGTTAAAAGCCGCTGAAAAGCCAAAAAGAACAGAGCCTATATCTGCATTGGATGGTAATTGACAAAATTTCTTGTGCAGGTTGTTCCAGTACCATTGTCTAAGGCAGCTGGTGTTCAAAAGATATTTAATTTAGCAGCCCAAAGACTGGGATTTGAATTTTCTGTGGTGAATCCAGGTGAGCCTATGAAATTTTCTTGTTCTATGGTTGACTAAATAAAAAGGAAGAAACAAAACCAAGCACATTCTTTCAATTTATAACTACCTAATAGTAAAAAAAAATCCAATTTTTAGAAACATTTTAAAAAAATCCAATTTTTAGAAACATTTAAAAAAAATCCAATTTTTAGAAACATTTTGCTCTTTACACATGAATGATCCTTTATACTTGTGCAGCATTTGCCTATTTTGATGTCGATATATCATTATGATATATGATGTTGCTTCTTCAAGAAAGCTTTCATATTTTAAACAGAGCTAACATTGCTGTAAATTGCGAGTCAAGTCCATTTTTTATGTTATCTATTTTTCTATTTTCTTATATTGATTGAATGGCTATACCTTTGATCACCAGTAAATGATAGCTGTATTCCATTTCTGTTAATGTTGTGGTTATATTTTAATTGCCCTGAGCTCCTCTTTTGTTTTGACAGGCGGTGTTGCTAATCAAGGTAGAGAATTGTTAAGATCGCAGTATGACAGCAAATCAAGCTTGTTTTATGTAGAGCTCCCTGAAGGTTCAGTACTCTTGCATATGGTTGACAGTAACGAGAAGTTCCCTGTGCAGTTTGGACGTGAGGTATGCCATATGATTATCGTTAGTTTTTTTTAGCGTGAAAAGATAACCCACTTGAAGAGGGAAAGAAACAGTGGCTTTGCAGTAGCCCAACTCTTGTCAATGTCAAGGCGTACCTTGTCTCCAAGGCGATGGCCTAAAATTCATATTTGATCAATACACGCGGCTGATCCTATAGTTCCAGCTGACAATCTTTCCTTGTGATTTCCACAGGTTTTGGCGGGGTTGTTAAGCATGGCAGATCGTGCGGATTGGAGGAACTGTAAACTCTCTAAGGAAGAAGAAATCCAGATGGTGGACGATTTTAAGCAAGGGTTCCGCGAGTTTGATCCTGCAGAATGACGACATGCGTAAGCCGAAATTTTCAGAGCTTGATGCACGGTGCACGCAAAGATTGAGATAGAAGCATGCTTCTTGTTCATCGAGACTAGGCCGGCCTCTGACTAGCGCACCTCAGTCCTGCTCAACGGTTGAACTGGGCTACCAAGGATTGACGCTAATGCATACTTGTCGTTGATTCAGAGCTTAGTGCTAATTTGTTTTTTTTTAATAAAAAATCTTAGTTGAACGTTTTAAGTACATGGGTTGGACGTCATGCATGAGAAATGGACTTGCTGTGAAGATGTCCGTAATGTAACATTTTTCATTGGTGAGGGAACTAGCCGTTTGATTGATATATGGTCCTCTTCTTTTCAGCTTATGATTTTCTCTGAACAAACAAATAGACAATTTCTTTGCTGTTATTTTAAAGCGATTTATTGAGATAGTTTTTTTAAAACAGTCTATTAGTATTAAGTTTATTTGCAAAAGCACTCGTGCTAGGACTAAAAGCATCAACCGCAGAAGAATGCATCTGTATATCTCTCTCTTTTCTTATTTGCTCGGCCTCTATAAATTTCTCATAGTAGGGTGAGATCAAGTTAACGCAGGAGAGTACTTCAGTTGGCATGCGCAGCGGCAGAAATGTGTGAATTATCGGTTGTCCTTGGAGTGAAGCGAGAGGGGTGCACATCATTTCTCGTCCAGTTTTGGAATTGATCTCCCATCTATTTCTCACGAAATGTCCTATGTATGCATGCAGTCTGCATTGATCCAATGTTCTGCAAAGGTTTTATCCATCATTAACAATGGCTTTCTCGATCGAGTTGGGAGACAATCTTTTGATGGCACGTGGAATCCAATCAGACAAACACATGGTGTGCCATTTCAACGTCGCGAGGAACCGAAGTGCGCTGCAACGGCGAGGGTAACAGCAAGTAACAAATCCTGGAACGACACTACGAAAAACGAATCGAGAAGTAGTTCCCTTGCAGCCACGAGTTTCTCGGACACGCACGACCGATTCCCAGCTCACCCACTGCTTGCATCAAGTCGTCGTCGTCCTCTTCTTCTCTCCACATAGAAACAGAGAGAGAGAGAGAGAGAGAGAGAGAGGAATGCATGTGGATGCATTGCATGGATCGATTTGGTTCAGCTACGTGAGATAAGGAGCTTCTTTTAATAGCCACTAATCGCGCAGAGTGAGAGAAGGCAAGCCTCCTCCTCCTCTCCTGTTCCTACGCCGACGCCGAGGCCTCCGACCTCGCCGGCCACCACGCACAGGCACAATGATCACCACATCCTCCTCCACCGTCTCTGCCGCTGCCGCAGCCTCCTCCTCCAAGCCACCACACCAGCCTCCACGTCACCACCACCAACCTATCTAATGACGAAGCTAGGATCAAAATCAAAATAGTGTGTGAGTTCAAAGAACTAAGCTAAATTAATATAAACATAGTTTTTTATACTTTAGTTGAGTTATGTTCTTATCGATTGGAGGAGTAATACTTAAATTATTTATGAAATAGTTACACAAAGTTTATTTCTCCATTACCACAAATCTATAAACAAAAACAATTATACACAAATTGTCTTGCTCTACGTATTAGTGATTAAGAGAGGGAAGCAGAGGGGAAATAGAGGCGTTGCCAGCGAGGGACGACGTAGGAGGCGGGGGTGAATGACAAAACATGTTTGAGGGGGATCCCAGGGAGGCGGTGGGAGGCAGCGACGCGGGCGGCGATCGGGGTGGAGGCGCGACGTAGGTGGATGGCAGTGGCAGTGCTCCAGCGACATCTAGCAGAGGCCAACACAAACATGGGCACGGCGTGGGTGCATGGAGTGCTTTGGTGCATCCGGTGGGCTCGGGGGATGGCCGGAGAGGCGGGGCGACGATGGCCGATGACGAAAATGGAGGTGGCGTTAGTAGTGGCTCTCCACGGCGAGGCATTTGTTGAATTGAGTCATGAAATAAGTAGATGAGGTGGTGGAGATGGTGTGGGTGCAAGGAATTGGAAATTGGAAAATGGCTCACCGACGAATCGATGACGATAAGCAAATTTGGTCAGTTTTGAGAAAGTTTGATTCCCGACAATTGGTTGCACTAAAATCAAATTAACTTAGGATGATGGATTGCCTGGATGCTAAAACATGAGATGATGAGAATGATTTCGCCAAAAACTCACCAGAGAAGGAGGTTACAGTGGTGGAGCACGATGGCGGCACAATCAGACGTATAGGCGACAACTTCAACAGAGCACTGCCCAAAGGCAGGGGAAAGCTTGGAGATTGCACAAGTAGAATTATGGCAACGTACCCTGGCTCGGCGCCACCGCCGACTAACTCCGAGGGGTTGGAAGGCTTCTGCCACTGGAGAATAGGCTTGAGCCAGATAAAGCCTCCTGGTGGCTTCGCCTTTGACTCGATCAACCCAGCCTCATCCTCCTCCATCACCCAGTCCCCCACCCGCTCCCCGTGCGTCAGCACCAGCGGCTCAGGCAGCGGGGGCAGAACCAGGTGTGCGCCACGTGCAAGTGCCAGCGGCACAAGTGCAGCACGGACTGCCCGCTCACGCGCTACTTCCCCATTAACTAGCATTGCCACTTCCTCAACGCGCACCGCCTCTTCGGCATTAGCAACATCCAGAAGATGCTCTGCCGCACCGACTGGAGCTCCGCCCGGGTGCCATGTTCGTGTTCATCTTCCAGGCTGAGGGCCGAGGCCAGCATGCTCGACCGCGTCGAGGGATGCTACTGCATCGTCATTGAGCTCCAACAGCAGCTCCATGACGTGGACACTGAGCTCGACTCTATCCTCCACCACCTCGCCCTTTGCCACCAGTAGGCCGCTGCAGTTGCGGACCTGCTGGTAGACCGGACGATGCTTCTTGCTGTCGGCCCTGCACCCAACGACAACGCCGTCATGGACGTTGTGTACATTGATCAAGAAACAACTGACCAAGCCACAATTGTCCATGCCAGCGGCGTCCAGGACCATTTTTTCCTTAAGGATGAGAAAAACCGCTCTCGCACCAGCTCTACGACTACATCTACTATGATGGGGGGAGGGGTTAGATGATTTAATCTGGGTATGCAGTCAACTAAGAATTTGTAGAAAATTTTATGTAGATTCCAAAACTGGTATGACTTGCTAGAATATGGCTTGGGAGTCAAAATATATGTTGCTTTTAGTGCGTGGACAGCATGGATTGTTGTCCGGTAAATAGGGAGATTTGTGAATTTGGGAAGAGTATAGGAACATTGTTGTTTAAATTATGTCTTGTACTATTGTGGCTTGTGTTGAGATTGAGTACTTATTGTAGAAGGAGTAGCATCGGGGTTGGTGCTGTCTTCTAATCAATCCAATCATCCAACCACAAAGAACAATATATTCAAAGTTATTTTCCCTTTTCTGTTTTTTTGTGACATATTGTAGCTATGTAGAATTACCTTCACGTCTTTAGTCCAACTCCTTAATGCCTACCACCTCCAACCACAAATAAGTGATAATTTGGACATTAAGGGCCTGTTTGGTATGTCTCTGCTCCAAGTTTTAGCAACTCCAACTCCAGCGTCACTTTTGGATCCACTCCCCTGAGAACTTGGAGTAGTATGAGGAGGTGTTTGGTTTGGAAGCTAACTCCCACTCCATGAATGAGAATGATCCGTGTAAAAAACAAGAGTAACCTTGGTTTTGCACTGGGAGGGGGGAAGAGTCGCCGTCGGGGAGATCGGCCGAGGGAGGAAGATGCTGAGGGACGACGAGGTCGCGCGCGTTGGGCCGGGGGAGGAAGAGCCGCCGTTGGGGAGATCGGCCGAGGGAGGAAGATGCGGAGGGACGACGAGGTCACGCGCGTCGAGCCGGGGGAGGAAGAGCCGCTATCTGGGAGATCGGCTGAGGGAGGAAGATGCAGAGGGATGACGAGGTCACACGCCGGTCCAGGGGAGGAAGAGTCGCCGTCGGGGAGATCGCAGAGGACCGGGCCGCTGAGGAAGTGTCTCCGTCGAGGATGAGTTGTCCACCGCCCTGGCCAGCTAGGAGCCGCGAACGGGCGAGGGGATGAGTACGGGCTGTGAAAAGGCGAAAGGAGGCAAAGGGGTGGGGCTGCGGGTTGGGGTGCGTAGGGTAGTTGAGTGGCATATTGCAGGTAAATACTATCAATTCCAAGGGGTATTTTGTTTTGTTGATCCACAGCTCCCCACTTGGAGCAAGGTTTTACCTGCTCCTATAAATTGTACTAGAGGACTGCTCCAACTCCAACAGTTTTGTGGAGTTAGCTCGTTTGGCACAGCTCCACCTACTCCAACTAAGAAGCTAGGAGTTGGAGCCATACCAAACAGGGCCTAACATAATGTTAGAAAACACAACTTCAACCACAATTCTTTTTTAACAAGATCCTTTGATTTATATTAATAACTCATGTATTCCTTCCATCTAAGTTTATAAAGGCATATTTTCTCTTAGCACATAGACTAAGTAGATAGTGAAAATGGCTAGATCATCCTTTATTATCTCTAAGAACTATATTCCATGTATGCATATAGAGAATAACAAATAAAATTGCATATTTCTTACGGGTATAAAGGGAATATCACACCAATTTTATATTAGAATATGAAATACGTCGTATATTTATGGACAAGAATATTAAAAAAAATACGCCTAAACTTGGATAGAGGGAGTATAAGGTACAAAATACCCAACTTTTACATTGAAAATTCTAGATAGCATCTTATCAAACCTAACAAAATTATTACGTGGGGATGGCTAGCTATGGTTTACGTATTTGTAATTTACGTATTTTACATATACTTTTCTCATCATCTACTAATCATCTTTCAAGTGGGAGTGGTTAGTGGTGGGTAAAATGTTAGAAAGAAAAAGGCTTCAGAACTATGTACCGTATATCCCTTTATAACATTATGAAAGTATTGTTGTGGCAAGAAATCAACCCGTGCAATTTTCATATGGTTGATCCAAATGTTTACTACTTCAAAAGAATCTATGGGCATGTTCTTTACCTCACAAGCTGGTGTCTTTTGGCTTTTGCTACAGTACCTAACTTTCAAACGAAGTATTTTCTCAAGACAGGATCTACAAGTTAAACGATCTACACATTAAAAACCCAACATCTGTACCAACCAAAATTGCAAGTGAGTATCTGTTTTTCTGTAATCTGTACCGTAAACAGCCAAAATTCAAAAATTTCAACCAAAAGCTATAAGCCGCAGCCGAAAAGAATATGCCCTATTAGTGGTGGTGGTGCGTGTTCTCCCCCTCCCAACTCTCCATTCCACCTCCCTAGAAAATCTCTAACAAAAACAAAAGATAATTTACCAACAAACAAATTTTACCTTCTTAAAAAATTCTACAACAACAAAAAACCAGAAAAAATAGCGAAGCTTATGGAGTGTGTGGCAGAACCGAGGATGCGCACTCACATGACCGGCGGAGCCACAGCCCGGCTCGCTAGCGAAAGGGTAGTAGTGCATGCACTTACTCTACGCTCAGTGAGATTGAAGATAGTATTTTCTGGTATGAACAATCGTCATAGTTAGATTTGTGTAGATTCTAAAAAATTTCGAACTCCACCATCATTTTTAGAACGATAAATTTGATATCTGTAATGACGCCGTAGGTGAGAATTCAAGTGGCGTCACTGCATGTTTCGCGAAAAGGGTATATATACCTGTTGAAACCCATATTTAGTGTAATCTTTGTGAAAACTATGTGTAAAAGTTTTTAAAAATTCTTAGAAAATTTGCAGTTAGAGGGGATGACACACTTTATAGCCATGTAAAATTTCAAGATAAAATGCAATCACATTTCTCTTTTTCATGCAGATTTTGTCTTTTTCATATCTTGAGCATGTGATTAAGTTTGATATTGAAATTTTACATGGCTATAGAATATCATCTTCCTTATATCTACAGGTTTTCTGAGAATTTTGAAAACTTTTACATACGGTTTTAACGAAGTTTACATTTAATTTATGTTTTCACATGATATTTGCCAAATATCATGTGAAATCGTTATCAAATGGTCCCTGCATATGCACTGAATGCCCTGGGTGGATTGGGGCTGGTTTGTGTGTTGACGCCCAAAACAAATTTTTGCTGCGCCGTTGAGAGCTACTAGCTAGCTGCAAAATTTGACCGGATCGATCCGTACAACACATGGATGCATGGGTGTTTCTTGGAACTTTGATGGCAATTACAAAAACCAATAGTATTAATTTGCGACCAACTTTTAATATAATTACAAGTTGGAACTCGGCAGAAATGTACTTACTCCAGTCACAAAAACATGTCGTTTAAGGTTGCGTGAAGTTAAACTTTGACTATCGACATTTTTAAAATATTTAGATTAGATACAGAAAAATCATATGTATATACTTATCTCGAAATGTACTTTTATAATATTATTATATTTTTAAAATGTATTACAATATAAATTAGTGATTAAAACTGCTTTTTAGAGAGTGTCAATATCTAAACAATATGTATTTGTAACTGCACCGAGTATAACTCCAAACAAAATATTCCAAACTAGATCGACGACAGGGACGTACATATATATGCGTGCAGCACTAGTCGTCCTTGGTATAGAAGCTTTAATTAACCTCCATAAATATAAGACTTTTAGTAGCTGGTAGATGATCAAGTCATTAATCAGAAACTAACCATGGAAATGTATCGATCGATGATGCTGCCTGACGGACAAGTCTAGATAGCTCCGAGTAACGTACAGTTAAAATAATGCCTCCCTATTTATCAACATCAACACTATGTGTAAAAGTTTTTAAAAATTCTTAGAAAATTTGTAGTTATAGGGGAAGACACATTTTATATCCATGTAAAATGTTAAGATAAAACTCAATCACATTTTCCTTTTTCATGCATCTTTTCATTTTTCATACCTTGGAGATGTGATTCAGTTTGATATTGAAATTTTTCCATGGCTTTAGAATATCACCTCATATCTACAAGTTTTCTGAGAATTTTTAAAAAACTTTTACATGGTTTTCTCGAAGTTTGCACTTAATTTTGGTGTCCACATGATATTTTCCCAATATATGTGAGGGGGTGCTCGTGCTTACTATCTTCCGTGAAATAGTTATCAAATGGTCCCTAGCATATGCACCGAAAGCCCTGGGTGGAACTTTGATGGCAATTACAAAAACAGACTACTAATTTGCGACCAACTTTTCGTATAACTGCAAGTTGAAACTCGTCAGAAACGTACTCCCTCGGGTTACAAAACATATCATTTTAGATTACTACAGTTAAATTTTCAAAACTTTGACTATCAATATTTTTTAAATATTTAGATTAGATACATAAAAATCATACGCATAGATTTATCTCGAAAAATACATTTATAATATTATAATATTTTATAAATACATTATAATATAAATTAGTGGTTGAATTAATGTTTGGAGATTGTATCCACGTCTAAAAGATATGTATTTACCACTGAAGGGAGTGTAACACCAAGCAAAATATTCCAAACTAATCGGCGACAGGGACGTACATATGCGTGCAGCACTAGCCGTCCTTGGTATAATAGCCTTATTAATTAACACCCAGAAATGGAACAGTAACATACGGATATAAGACAGCCGATAGATGATCAAGTCATTAATCAGAAACTAACCATGGAAATGTATCGATCGAGGATGCTACCTGACGGCCAAGTCTAGATAGCTCCGAGTAACGTACAATTAATATATCCCTATCTATCAACATCGACACATGCAGATATGTACACCCCGTCAGCACAGAGAAAGCTAAATTAAATTAAAGAAAAGAAAAGGCTTTGATCATGAGTTCCTTAGCGATGAAGACTTGGCCTTAGGATAGTGTGAATTAGTGCTGACACACCGACTACGGGCCTTTGGTTGGTGGAACCAAGTGGGATGAGGTGGAATCGTTCTTCTTTTTTGGAAGGGATGGAATTGGATAGTCTGAGTAGAGTGTTTAGTTAGGAGGATGGAGTGGTCTGATATTTTATTTGGTTAAGAGGATGGGATGAAATGGAATAGTCCTAGTCGGTGTTTGGTTGGAGGAATTAGATGGAATGGGATTGGTTAGGTAACCTATCTCGGTAAGAATACCTTTTTCTTTCTTTCTTGTATTTTTTCCTTGTTCTTTCTTCCCGTTCGTTCTTTTCTTCTATTCCTTTCTTTCTTCGACGGCTCTCCTCAGCGGCGACCTTGGCCCCGATCCCTTTCCCCTCGGTGGCGACCTCAGCCCTGCTCCCCTTCCCCTCGACGGTGACCTCGGGCACGCTTCCCTGTAGCGACCAATGGCTCTCTATGCTCTGATCTTTCCCACGCATCCCTCCTAAGGACAACCTGAGCCTCACCAAGCCTCATCTCCCTCTCCGGCAAGGCCCCTGTGATGATCGCCTTGCCGCCGACTAGGTTCCGCCGCTAGGCCACCTCAGTAAGCCCTGTGCCCCACTGAGCCCGCTGACGTAATCACCTTGCTCTCCTTCTGCGCTCACCACACCTAATCGGCCTCTCTTCGCTTGCAGCTCGCTAGAGCCCCTCTGATCCCCATCTCCAGTGACCTCCGCCTCCCATCGACCTCATGTACCATCGGCCAATTCCGCTCGCCAGGCCCCCCCCTCGCGACACCGTGGAGTTATCCTTCTCCACCAATTGGACCGCGCTTGCCTCTTCGCCGTCGGTGCCGTGCTCCTCCTCTGCGCCCCACCTCGGTCCACCGTCGACAGCCCACACCAGACATCTATGAGCTCAGCTGTTGCTTCCAGTGAGTTTGTCTCCTCTTGTAGATACTCTCATAGCAAGGAATTGAGGTCGGTAAGGTCGAGCCTCCCATTCTCTATGCCCATCGCCGGAGCTCCGATGTGGCCTGCTTCGCCTTCGACTTGGACTTTGCCGTCACGCAGCCAAGGAGAGGAGAAGAAGCCCTAGGAGCGGGAGATGGGCCGTGAGGAGAGGCGAGAGGAGATGCAAGAAGGGCGGCAGCGCGAGGCTAGTCAGTGGCGGCGAAGGGGGTGTCGACGTGAGCTATGAGGGCACCCCACTGGACTAGACGAGCGAGGCATGGATCGTGTGGTTCGCCCATTTTCAGCGAACGGAGCCGTTCAGCATCTAGCACGAATATACTTCAAATCGGTACCACCTCGTCCGGGACGTCCTGATTCGATTCGCTCAACCAAACCCAGGATCAAGGTCATATCTGGAACCATCCCATTCCATTCCCTCACGGTCCAGCCAACCAAACGCCCTGTAAGCAGGCATTATCCTGGAAGTGGCTCTAATTTTCTAACCTAAACACTCCGGCGCAATTGACTTAGCTAGTTATGTTTTATAGGCAACCTAGATGCGCCCGACAGCATCATTAGCAGGATGAAACAAATCAAGAATTGAATGCGCTACTAGGATGAGCAGACAAGTCACAGCCGTCAGCTAGTTAGTAACCTCGGTCGATGGTGGTGTGCTGTGATGCCGAATCTAGTTAGTACTCCTTTCTATCGTAGAAGTGTGAACTCGCCCAAGAGGATACTTGGACCTCTGAATTTTATGATTATCTATTGAGAAAAAGTTATAAAAATATAATATTGTAAAATTATATTTTTTTGACAAATTTAGTCTTATGTTTTATATATTCAAACCATGCATTCAAAGAATGTCGTTTTAGACATTGATAGTGCCTCTAGAATGCAACTCTGAGCACTAATTTGTATTGTAATAGATTTATAAAACTTAACAAAATTATATTTTTATGGTGGTTTTTTCGAGGTAAATTTATATATTCTATTTTTATATATTTAATCTAAATATTGAAAAGATATTACGTACGTACATGCATTCGCGTGCGTGCCCAGTCCACGCTTGACCATTCGCGCCGAGGTGTAATCGACCATTTCTTCTTAATTTAATCTCACTTCTTCCACCACTAAAAACGAGTTAATTGCGCGCTATATATACTCCCATCTGTGTCGTCCATGGCCACAGCACTCTCCCAGAAGCAGTCTCTTATCCTCTTGAGCCTGCCGTTCGAGAAGCGAAGCGAAGCAGAGCAAGGCGAAGAAGAAGCGAGCGCGCGCGTGGTGGCCGCCTAACCGAGGAGGAGCGAGAGAAGCGACCGGCTGTACGATCGATGGCGGCGGCGGAGTGGTGGTGGTGGCCGCTGCCGGCGTGGCTGGGCTCCGGCGCGTGGTGCTTCGTCTTCCTGAACGTCGTCGTGGGCGCCATCGCCGTTCTGTCGTCGCGGGCGCGGCCGTCGTCCTCGCCCCGCCTCGGCGGGATCTCGCGCAGGGCCTCGTCGGCGGTGCTGCAGCGCCTCCGGTCGTTCTCCATCTTCTCCTTCCCGTCCGCATGCTTCCACACGGCGCCGTTCGTCCAGCCCTTGACGGCACCGGACACGGCCGCCGCCTTCCGAGAAAGAGAGGAGCCAGGGACGGCGAGGAAGAGGCCGTCGCGGCGGAGCGCGCTTGCACCACCAGCCGCGGCAGAGCCAGCTTCGGAGGCAGAGGAGGAGGATCCGAACTCGATGAGCCTGGAGGAGGCGTACGCGCTGGTCCTGGCCGGACGGCAGCAGCCGGCGCCAACGGAGGAGGAAATGAGCAGGTCGGAGGTGGACGCCAAAGCGGAGGAGTTCATTCAAGGGTTCAAGGATGACCTCAGGCAGCAGCGCCTAAACTCCATCTTCAACTACACCCAGATGCTTAAGAACCGAGCGTTTGCCGCCGTTCGCCGGCCGCCGGTAGCCGAGCGAGATACCAGCCATTGATCAATCCGCTGCTCGACTGACACACGTGCATGTTCAAAGTTCAGATCACACCACAATCCAGAGGCCAAGTCAGCTTTGAGTTGTTCTCAAGTACGGAGCCGCGGGCTCGCCGCCGGCGGCCGGGCTGTTCAGCTTTGATTCACGTGTTCATTTGTTCAGAGGAGGGCAATTCATTTTTGAATTTTGCCCTCGTGCAATGTGTTAATGTATACATATTCTTTCTACAGTCTAGCAAATTACTTGTGCATTTTTTTATTGTACGCATGGTAATGTTCTATTGTACACACATTTATTTGTTTTTTTTAACAAAAAGTGGTTAGTATAATCACATGTATGATTTTTGCCTGCTGGTAAATTCTGTGCATATCAATGAGGAAGGAAAAATAATGACCAACCATTACCATCTGAGTTTTTTTGGCCAAAGGCTAAAACTTGATATATTCATTGCAGCTACACTCCGGATGATTTATTTGTACAACTAGCAAGATGGCCCGCGATGTGTGTGGATGCATCTACTAGCACACATGGGATCATCATAGATGGTTCGTAACCATCATCAGATACGGTTTTTGTACCGTCTGATTTATTGCGTCAGTGATAACAAGTGGTTATCACAGACGACTCCCTAAACCATAGTCGACGAAGCGGTGGTAGTTGTCCCGTGCTGAAAGGCACTTCAATGCTTCGAGTGATAACCGTCTGAGGGAAGTTACTGTTAGAGAGACATAGTGGCTCGTTTGTCGTGTATGGTTATTTCAGAGAGAGATCATGTGCACTTATCATGTTCTAACCGTCTTGTCAGACTACCCCACGATGAAGTAGGTCGTCATAAACAAGCTAATTGGGAATATATTGGTTGCAGAAAGATCTACGACCACGAGATGGTCGTAGGATATATTACGACTATGTGATCGTAGAAAGACTTACGACCAAGGAGTAGTCGTAGTAAGACTTACGACTATGTAGTCGTAGAAAGACTTACGACCAAAGAGTAGTCGTAGTAAGACTTATGACTATGTGGTCGCAAAAAGACTAACAACCAAGATATAGTCGTAATAAGACTTACGACTTCCCGATAAAATCACTCCCTTATAGTTAAGAGATATACTTGGAGAACATACGGACATAATAATTAGAGAATTATTATATTCTGGTCACCACCACACCACACCTCCCCGTCCCCACCCCACCTCCCAAACCCCTAAACCCTTCCCGCTCCTCCGCTGCCACCTCTGGTTTGTATGTGTGGTCGGTCACGACCACATTGTCTGTGGTTGGTCACGACCACATTGTATGAGTGGTTGGTTACACCATATTGTGTGTGGTCATAACAACCAGTGTCGTGGTTGTGGCGCCTGTATGTGGTCGTAGTCGTGGCGACCGTGGTCGTGGTCGTAGCACCATGGTCGACAATACAGTGGTCGGTGCTCAGACGACCAGTGTGTGATCAGAGCGACCACAGTTCGTGTATGGTCGGAAGCGACTGGTGTGTGTGGTCATTACGATCAGGTGGTGTGCACAGTCGGTTACGACCAGGTTGTGCATGGTCTTTACGACTATGTTGTGTGTGGTCGTAACGACTAGTATGGTAGTCGTAAGCACAGGGGCCATGGCGCATGTGCCTGCAGTGGTTATAATCTGCAGACCGCGGTCAATAGCTCGGATCGAGAAGCGGTCAAGGCATCAAAGTTGAAGCCGATGGTCGAGGTCGTGCGGCGATCTCTTGAGCGATCGGCTACGGTTGGTAATAATCGTAGCGAGCGTCGCGACGGTCGTCGTGGGTGACGCAGGCCATACTGTGGTCGGTGAAATGATTGGTCACGATGGCGATCGGCGGTGAGCGAGCGGCATTGGCGATCGGTCGGTGTATGCGATCGTGGCGGCGAGCGAAGCGGCATGGGCAGGCGGCTGAGCGGCGTGATCGTGTGTCGCTGCAGCAGACACGGCGTGATCAGAGTAGCGCAGCAAAAGTCGTAGTGAGTGAGTGGTATGTGTGGGTCTGGTGTCTATATATACCCTGCAATCCTTGTGAAGTTTGAGAGTGAATAAAAAGAAAGAAAAATTACTTCAAACACTCTCGGCCTTGTTCGACTTAGTTTTTTCAGTACTCTCTTTTTACCATTGTAGTCACAGATCAATCGGAGGTGTACTGTTTACCGTCCGATAATAGAGTATATAATTGAGTTTGGACGTTATCGGTTTCCCAACATCCCTAAGTCCGGGCACCTCCGGAAGGGCCAAGAAACCTCACTGGCGGACGAAGAGGCATCGCCGGTGGAGGCTAAGAAGGAGAGCAAGGTGGTGGTGTGCACGCGGTGCCACTCGCTGCGCCACTACGGCCGCGTCAAGCGCCCCGACGCCAAGCCCCTGCTCCCGGACTTCGACTTCGTCGGCGCGGTCGGCCCGCGCCTCGCCTCGCCGTCGGGAGCCAGGTCGCTCGTGCTGCTCCTCGCTGACGCGTCGGGCTTAGACGGTTCCTTCCCGCGCGCCGTGGCGCGCTTGGTCGCGGCCGCCGGCGAGGCCCACCGCGCGGACTGGAAGCGCCGGGCGCCGGCTAACCTCCCGCGCGCACTGCTCGTGGTCACCAAGCTCGACCTACTCCCGTCACCGTCGCTCTCTCATGATGATGTGCACGCTTGGTCGCATGCCCGCGCTCGCGCCGGCGCCGGCGCTGACCTGCGGCTCGCCGGGGTGCACCTCGTCTCTGCTCAATGCCATTGCCCGGTGCTCCGGAGTAGAGGGCGGACCAACCTTGACGGAGGCGCCGGTTCCAGGAACAAGCCTCGGGGTGATCCGAGTGGACGGCGTTCTTGGAGCTCAGGCGAAACTGTTCGACACACCAGGCCTGCTTCATGGGCACCAGCTGACGTCGAGACTGACACGCGAGGAGCAGAAGCTGGTTCAAGTGAGCAAGGAGATGCGGCCAAGGACATACAGAATAAAGGTCTCATTTTCCCCCCCATCTTATGCACCCTTGACCAATTATGTTCTTGATTATGCGCAATAGGGATAATTGCTGCTCAATTCCCCAAGCCATTGGTCAGTGATGTTTCTTGCGATTTGTGAACAACTGTAGACTGTTATAGTTCTGTGCGACAGAACTGAATCTGCTTTGTTTAAGCAATTGTGGTTGTGTGAGGGCCCGTAGGGAAGATTGAAAGGTAAAATACTTGTTTTTTCAAGTAAAAAAAAGATTGTGGAACTGGAGTTAGCAAATGCGTGTTAATAAACTGGACTGGGAAATTTACACCCTGTTGTACTCACGAAGTTTCAGCTCTCTCACGAAATTTACACCCTGTTGTACTCACGAAATTAGATTGTGGAATTGAAGAGTGAACTGTAGGCGAAATTTAGATTGTGGAATTGAAGAGTGAACTGTAGGCAGTGTGGGCATCACCACTTGTGCCACTTCACATGGGGAAGACAGAAAATGCAACCGCGATGATAAAACACCACTGCGGCTTGCAACTGCAGGTATCCTTCTTATCCGAATGGACTTTTTTTAAAAAAAAAATTCTTCTAATTTGTGTTATATTGCTTCACGTTATGAAACAAGCTGCTTGTTGGTTTGATAACTGCAGCCTCCCATAGGCCTGGAACGGGTGAGCGAGCTTGGTATATGGGGGAGGACACAGTTTAAAGTTTCTGGGAATAGTTGGGATGCAAATTTTATGGATATAGCCATTGCCGGTCTTGGCTGGTTTGCAAATTCTATGGGTATAGCAAAGCAAGTTCATCTCCCTCTGCAGCACCAGAACCTTCAGAACCTGCTGCGGCCGTAGATGCTTGAGTGTTTACCATTCCATTCTGTGACAGTTTTGCATAGGTGACTATGATCTACAGTGTTGGCATTTAACTTCCATTCAGTGGCGGATCCAGAATTAGAGCACGCCTCAGGCTAAATTTGAACTAAAGTAATAATCTAGCATACTACAAGTCTAAAACTATGCTATGATATAACAAAAAAATCACAAATGCATCATTGATATGAAAATTTTGCTTAATACTCAATGCTTGAAGAGTTCTAGTTTTTAACACAAATCACAATAAAGAAAATATATAAAACCATACAGAATGTAGCGTAATAAAGATACATCAAGTACCTCAAATCCTAGATGAAGATTTGCTCACTATCCTATGCGGCTAACCCACCATTTCCTCATCAATAGTAGGACAAGAATTAGAACCTACAAAGACAACATAAGAAATAAAATAAAATATGCATATAGATAAATTCAAAGAGCATGAATATTACATTTGAAATAACCTAACTTACCACTTGCACAAGAAAGTTGTTTCTTGCATGACCTCATCCATTGAAAACGCTCTAAAATCTTCTCATCTTTAATACTTGCGAATACATCTCACTTAATATAGCATAGCATGCTATGATTCATCCACTCATCATTCATCTTGTTTCGTAAATCAGTCTTAATGATGTTCATAGCCGATGACAATGTCTTGCTCCTTTTTATTTTATAATTTGTATCCGTAAATCTTAATAGTTAGTTCCTAAATAGCAAATATAGAATATTGAACATATATTATTTCATCTGATTGTTCATTATAATTTCAAAACATAAAAATAACTCCTACTGCTAATTATTTCTCAATCCTCATCCTGTCATTCAGTCATCTATCCAATCAATGCTGTCATCTTATTACCTGCTCGGCGCCTCGGCCATTCATTTTCGTCCCATTCAGATTCAGCATTCGGTGGGGCTTCGCCGACTGCTCCGCCTTCTTCTCGCTCTCTGCTCGGGCGCTCGGTGACTCGGCGACTCAGCGACAACGACGACGGCACCCACCACTCACCAGGAGGCCGGAGCCCGGAGGCACATATCCACGAGGGGCGAGCCGGAGAGGGTAGCGGCCAGCGGACCACGCCTGCGGCAGCAAGGCAATGCACAAAGGCGGGCGGTGGCCGGCGGTGGGGGCGCAGTAAGGTGAGGTCTAATACTCTGATTGGATTCCTTGACTTCCTTCCTGATTGGATTTGGGGCTTGGTGATGCCTGGATCTGGATGGGCCGTGCGGTGTGGTGACTCGGTGAGGTGCGAGGGCACCGGGCCGAGACGGAGGCGCAGGTCGGTGAGGGCCGAGGCGGGGCCGACGGACCGCGGCGTCACCGCGTCGGGACCGAGGAGCGAGGGTGACGGGCGACGGTGGGGGCGCGTGCTGCAGGCGACTAGGCGAGGGTGGCGGCCAGCGGTATGGGTGCGGTCGCGTCACATGGAATGTATCGGGGGCTGGGGCACTGGACGGCTGGGCGGCTAGGGGCTGGCCGGCTGGGGATTTGGGGATTAGGGTTTTCCACTTCTTCCAGGGTTACCGGCTGACTGCATTGCTTGGACTGGCTAGCTGTGTTGGGTCTTGGGCAGTTGGGCTGTCGTCTGCTTTCACCGGGCTGCTGGGCTAATAATTTCTCAGGCCTCGGGCTGGGCTCCTATTTTAGATATTTTATGAAGGGAGTAGCAAAGGAGGTTGTACTAGTCGCCCCTGACTTCCATGACTTCTCCACACGGTTGGAGTGGGCTGTTGTTGGGTTGGGTTGGGTTGTATGCTATACGTATCAGTTTGTTTTTCTATTTTTTAAATAAAAAATAGCTCGATACTCCTTCGATATGTATGGGTGTAGCATCGCGGGGAGTATTGAGTATCGGATACCGGTACGCTGCCTCGGAGTATGGTGCTTCCCAGCCTGGCACAGAGAAATCCCCTGCAAAATGAGGAGCTACTCCAATATATGCATACGTATCTCTGAAGTTATCTCTGCTTGCTTTCCTGGGTAGCGGGGTGCAAACACACTTGAGCATGAGCATGCAGACCCGAAACTTCTGCACACTTCTTTTTATCTTCCAAAAGGCTGTTTTTCAGCTTTTCCCTCTTCTTTTTAGCTTCCAAAAATCTATTTTCAGTTTTTTTACAGTAATTAGCTTTCAAACAAAATACCTTTTTAAGACATGATCTATAAGTTACTTGTAGTACACACCATGCTCAAATGCAAACAACACTTGAGCATGAGCATGCAGACCCGAAACTTCTGCACACTTCTTTTTAGCTTCCAAAGGGCTGTTTTTCAGCTTTTCCCTCTTCTTTTTAGCTTCCAAAAATCTATTTTCAGTTTTTTACAGTAATTAGCTTTCAAACAAAATATCTTTTTAAGACAGGATCTATAAGTTAATTATAGTACATACCAGTGGTGGAGCCAGGATTTCTCAGAGCCTCGGGCCCAAAACTAAGGAGGATAAAAGACACTACCAACTGAAGCCGCAACAATCACATACAACCTATTTACGTAAGCACGCATATCCTCACTAGCAATTGATTCCACATTAAGCAACAATAGCGCAATGTCATGTAGAAAATGTGCTAAGAAAATAAAATTACAGGGATCCGAGAGGAGGCGGACCTTGACATAGAGTCGTCGTTGAGGCAGTAGACGGTGTCGTCGACCTTGGCGGAGCGGTAGTGGCAGCGGCCTTGATGTCCTCGTCCTCCTCATCTGGCCTGCGCGACAAACAGCCATACACTCATTCATACAATCTGTCATAGAATCACAGTGTCACTCATACTATCATACATACAGACATAAATCACTTAATAAAGCAAAGGCAGTAGCTCACCGGGAGCCAGCACCGGCGAACGACGATGAGCAATGGGGGCGGCGTCGGTGTGTCGAGGCGGACTGGCGGTGCCACACTGCCGCGAGCTGCAGCGGAGAGGAGGCGGGGTCGGCGTCACGGTGGAGAAGCGCTGAGGAGGCGAGAGGCGACATCGCGGCGAGAGGAGGTGGCGGGCGATGTGCGGCGGATCGACGGAGAGGAGGCGGGCGAGGCCGCGGAGGAGAGGAGGCGGGCGTGGCGAGAGGAGGCGGGGCGGCGGCGTGCGGGAGAGGATCGCCGATGCGGTGGGGCTGGGCGGCCGTGGCGGAGTCGCGAGGCGGAGAGGCAGCAGAGGCGTCGCGAGATGGGAGTCGGGAGGATTGCGGGCTTGGGGCTAGGGTTAGCCATCGCGAGAGGAGGCGAGGGCACGGCAGAGAGAGGCGGGGCGGCGACGCAGGGAGAGGATGTGCCGATGCGGTGGGGGCGGGCGGCCGTCATGAGTCGCGGAGGCGGAGAGGCGGCGGGAGGCGTCGCGAGATGGGAGTCGGGAGCCAGGGGATTGCGGGATTGGGGCTAGGGTTAGCCATCGCTCCGCGCCTCCACTAGCATTGGGCATTTGGCTTTTTGGGCCGTTCCGCCGTTGCTGTTGTCTCTACTGGGCCGGCTGGGAGTCGGGCCGGCCGGGAAGACTCGGGCCCATACACTGTGTAACAATTTTTTTTGACATATGTACAACATATTTCCACTATTTTTTTCGCTGGGCCTCGGGCCGTTGCCCAACCGGCCCGAGGCCCATCTCCGCCCCTGGTACATACTATAGCAACTTTTTATATCAGCTAAAATCGTACGAGTTTTTGTTAGCCCATCCTCTTTTTCACGAACAGCCTAAAAATTATAAGTCACAATTAAAAACCATAAGGCCAAATCAAGAAAAACAGGCCTTTCACCTGTTTTGGACCTGTTTTGGACGTCTCGTTTTTGCTTTATCTATTATCTATATACTATTCGACTTATGCGCTATGCACTGAAGATGCTAATACATGCTCCTATAGTCCTATATGATATAATGCATAAAGAAGAAGAAAAATAAAAAAGAGGGTCTGAAATGCAAGATTTGTTTGGCAGGTAGAAGGTAGTCTTTTCAACCCAAATCTTGAGATGCTACCTCTGACATAAAGTAGAAACTTTTGGATTAATTAAACGGAAGCACCAATATAATCATTTCATATTAAGGTCGGTTGTTAATGGCTACGCTTTCCCGGGATTAGCTTTTGATTTTTGAGGGGAGGCTTGTAAATAAATACTTGTAGTTTGCCAGATTTGGCTACTGATGTCAATTAAGAGTCAACACTGTTAGAACCCCATTCTGGAAGGTGGGCTACTTGATGTTGAAGCAAATCAAATATTCCATCCGATTCCAAATTTAAGTTGTTTTAAACATTGGCATGGTCTTTAAGGTGATATTTTGATCATCAATTTCTACGAAAATATGTTGTTTCAAATAAAAATAATTATACATTATGAAAGTATATTTCATGATGAATCCAATAACACCAATTTTATATTGTTAATCTTGGTAATTCTTTATATATTGATAGTCAAATGTAAAAATATTTGAATGACACATATCCTAAAGCGACTTACAATTGAAATCAGAGGGAGTACTGTGGCAGCCCAAAAAATTCCAAAAATGCATATATTTTCACAATATGTCTCATTTTTTTATTGCATTTATTTGAATTTCTTGTATTTTTCATGCATCGGAAATGATATCTTCTATCCATGAAATCCTTGAAAAGTCATCTAATTTCCCTAAATTCTTTTCCCTCTCTTGGGCCATTTCCAATCCAGACCATGGGTTTTTTTTCCTTTTCTTTCTTTGTTTCTTCCTTCTTCTTTTCTTACCCTGGGCCATAGCACATTTCCTTCTCTTCTTTCTTTTCCTTCGGCCGGCCCATCTGCCCCATCAGCGTTGATGCCAAAATCTCACCGCTCGGCCACCTCGCTAGCCACATGCTATCATCGCCACACCCCCACTCCCGTTAACGCTGCATTAACACCGCACGACGACTTATGAGCCATCACTCGCAAACTCACCCATGAGATGCACTTGCTTGTCCACGCCGATGAAAGCACTATGCCCCTAAAAATATTTTGGTAATGATTTGAATATGGGACTAACATGTTTATCAAGTGTTTGAAAGATTTAGTCCTAGAAGTTGGTTTATGATTTGAAGAAGCGTGACAAGAATTGAAGAGAAGAACACAATGGCATGGAAGAAAGGTATAAGTAGTCTATGATCTCCTTTTGATTTTACCGGTCTTTGGAGATTTGGTGGAAGACTGGATTTTAGGCTAAACGTCGTACTATTAAGAGGGATCATGACTAGTATCTTGAAAGAAAATTCTTGTGCCATTTGGATAAACTAAGGATCATGCATGCACTTAGAATTAAAATTCCAAAGCCAACTATGCATTTACAGGAAAAACCGTAGTACCGAAGGTCACTTGGCAGTACTACCGCTCAGCGATATGACCAGGAGGTGGTGCGGAACTACCACAAGCCGGTATGAGCGAAATTTAGTTGACGGTATGTAATTTCTAGAAAGGTATGGTTTGGAGCATGTTTGCTACTTGAGAAAGCTGTAGTACCGGAGTACAATTGGCAGTACTACCGCATTGTGGTATGGCCGCAAATAGGAAGCAGAACTACCGTATCCCAGTAGGACCAAAATTTAGTAGGCGGCGCATTATTTCCAGAGAGTTCAAATTGAGAAGCGATTTTTTGCTTTGAGAAAAACAGTAGTACCGCTCTCTGCAAACGGTACTACCGTAGTGTGGTAGTACCAGACCTTAGATGGTGGTAGTACTGCTCTGCACAGTAATGGTTGGTTCAGAAGCATTAAATATGCCTGTTATAGTTGTTATATGTCAGGAGTGATAGTACCGGTCGATGAATAGCAATACTACTACATTTGCTGAAAATTCTAAGTCGAATTTGAGGGTGAGGGGTATAAATACACCCCCACCAGCTCTACAATAAAAGGAGAACACTTCACTGAATACCCTTGAGCTTGTAACACACTCTTCATACCTCATATACATCAATTGCATTCATTTGAAGTAGTTGAGCCCAATTCAAGTGCATTCATTCCTAGTTTGATGCTTGACACTTGATTGCCTTCAAGAGAAGCCCGTGGTTTATTATTCTTGGTGCTTGCCGACACCTAAATGGCTTGGAGGTGGTCCACGCGGTGATCTCTTCAAAGAAGATTATGAAGAGACCTACCACCAATTGTGAGTGGCTCGGTGTTTGCCATCTCCGGAGCGGAGGAAAAACTACCACTTGTGAAATTGAGGAGCAAGGCTTAATTCATAGAGCCGATCTAATTCGTTTGAACTTTTCTCAACGTGGACTAGTGAAGACCGGTAAGTCTTCAATACCACATAAAAAACACACGTGTCTCCATTGGTTATTTCTTTGTCTCCACTCTTCCGCATTTATATTTCTAGCAATTGAAATTGTCTTATCTTGTTGAGCTAGAAATATATTTGTAGAGACTTAGCTTGTAGTGCCTTAGCATTACTAGAATTGTGTAGGTCTTGAATTGTAATAGAAATCGTGCTTAGCTCTTAATTTGTAGAAATTAGTTTTAGAAAGTAAGAAATTTTAAAACCTCCTATTCACCCCCCTCTAGTCGGTTATTCTTGATCCTACAATTGACACCCACACGCCACCTTTGCCACTTGTTTCTTCCTATGCACCACCGCCTGTGAGCTTCTATAAAGCCAAAGAAACAACAACAACTAGCTTCTTTCCTTCCCCTTCACTCCTCGAAGACAACTACACCACCCCTGAGCTGTGCCGTCGTCCACAAGTCCGACAAAAGCGTCGCCCCTCTTTCCATCATCATTGTTTCTCTCCCAAAATTAGCTATGACATCATCTCTTATATCCTTGTGATTCTAACAGCACCTTTCTCACACCAAATCATTGCCAGAGCCGTTGTTGCCTTTCGTTGTGTTGTCATCCTTCTCATTGCCACCATCGATCCATCACTGAAGGATCTAGACCCATCATTATGAGTTCATGATATATTTTAGTAATTAATGACAATCAAATTGTGAAATTAATATTTTCATTGAGATGGATGGATAGGATGTATCTCGTGATGATAAATGACTTGAGAAGACTTCATATGGGTGATCGTCCACAAGTCTAAGAAAAGAAGTCATGTGATGATGAATAAAGTCAAGGAGCCAAACTTGAAGTTGATATGTGTGTCATCAAATTTCAAGAGGATGTGCAAGGTAAATGTATGATTGGCTAGGACTAAGAATGTGTTTCTAGTCTTTTACTGATCTTAGTGTTTAGTTGGAAAAACCGGATTACTAGTATAGGATATCGTACTATTAAGGGAGTCGCGGCTAGTAGCTTGAACATATCATGTGTTGATAGCTCATTTACTTGATCTAGCTCTCTCTGTGGCATGATGCTAATATTTTCGAATGTGTTTTAAAAATAGTTGTAGCTCATACGTAAGTTTCTTGTGACATGTGACTTAAAACCTACAAATGAGATTTGGAGATTATTGGACTCCATGTTTTCTATTCCTTGTGGTATGATGCTAGAATTTTCAATTGTTTTTTAAAACAGTTGAGGCTCATACAAAGAATTGTTATATGCAACTTGAGTTTGACCAAAAGCACGTGGAATTTGGTTCAAGTCCATGCTGCCATTTGTATGGTATGATTCTGAAAGGTTTGCAGGTGTGTTCCATGATCTATTGAGAGTCACATACCAACTTGAGTGCTTAATATTCAACCTGCAATCTTGTCATCAAAATTGCTCATGATTTATGCACTACTTTGTGCTTGCTCTGGAAAAACCGGTCTGACTGGCTTTATATAAACAGTTAGACCAGGCTAGAGGTCTAACTGAGAATATGCAGTCAAACCGTTGTGTTAGTTTGACCAGTGTAATAGTTGCGGTCTGATTGGCCCCCGGTCTGATCGGCTCACAAGTGGCGGCCAGACTAGCATCACGGTCCAACCGGCAAGCATATGGCTGTCTGACCGGTACCTAAATGGCGGTCTGATCAGTCTCTGATACAACCGCTTTGGTAGCAGTACGTTTTTTTCCAGGGACTTGCCTCCTTGAATAATTTAGCTAGCGGTCAGACCGGTGTTTTTACAGTCAGACTGATCCCTGTGTGGGAGGTTTGACTGGTGGCCCGAGTAACGGCTAGTTTTATAGCCGTTGGAAAGGCTACGGTAGTATCGGACATTTGTTGACAATAATACTAGGCCTTGGGCTGTTTGTATCCAGCTTTTTGCTCCAATGACTACTTTTCTTGTGTGAGGTATATATACCTCCTTGTGGTCAGTTGGAAGGTGAGGCTAGTTCTATTGTATCATTCCTTGAGCCTAGAGTAAGTTCTCTCCTACAATTGTGCATGTGTTGCACTTAGAGAGTTTTAGAGAGGCATAACCTTGTGCATGTGTTGCAATCGGTGGTGGACTTTGTGTCCTTAAGCTATGATACTTGACTCGTTCAAACGAGGGTCTCCTACTTGTTACTCTTAGAGGTTGCCGACTTTTAGACGGCTTCGAAGGAGTGGTGGTCTGGTGATCTTCTCAATAAAGATTGTGAGAAGGTCCGGCTTGTTATGAGTGGTGTGGTGCTTACTATCTCTGGAGTGAGGAAGAGCAATCTTAGTGGATTGAGGTGGTTAGGCTTAATTCATGGAGCCAGTCCAATTTGTTTGGGCTTAACTCAATGTGGACTAGAGGAGACTGGCAAATCTTCAAACATCACAGTAAAAAGAAACCGTGTCATTGTGGCTTGTTCTCTTGTGCTCAATTTACATTCAAGCAATTTATATTCATATAATTAAATAGATTGCTTGTCACCCAAGGATTGCTTACCTTGACTTAGAATCATATTTTTGGTGCATTTGGTTAAACTTAGATAATTTAGGTCTTACTTGTGCAAAACCAAATTGTTTACACTAATGCATTACAAAATTGGTAGTAGCCTAAATGAATTTTATAAAAAACCACCTATTCACCTCTCTAGTCGACCTCTTCGATCTTACAATCACCTCTGTCATCCCCCTTTCATCGCCATCCACGTCACGAGGAGCGCCTCAACACACCATTGCTAAATCTCACCTCCGTCACTACACCCCAAGCCAAGCCATGATCAACAAAAGACGCAATCCCACGCCATGCTCATGCACCCACCGCTTACATTGAATATCGCTGGAGCTTGCCACTGATGAGTTTTGCCTATTCACTGCCATCGCCTTTACTCTACCTTGTCCAACCACTACAGTCCTCGCTATCCTTCCAAATCACCCAAAATGGGTTCACATTGTTAGGGAACACCTAGTGCGCAAATCTTCATCACCGTTCCGCTGCTGCATCGCCGTTGTTGTTATCTTCTCTCTCTCTCACTGTTTTCCTCTACTCGACCGAAATGACAAAAAGTGCCAGTCGGCACTATGCTCACATGGTTCAACCAAGCCAGCTCGCTGGCCTAACCTGAACCGCTCACACCAACACGAGCTGCACGCACTAGACTCAAGTTCGACCGAAGTCGTGCGTAGCATTGTGCACACACAGTCAAACTAGACCACCTCACGCCAATCCAAATTGGACCCAAACCAATTTCAGACCGAGTCCAATCTGAGTCAGACCCGTTTAGTCCAAGTCCAAACCGATTCCCACCGATTCTGCCCAATTTAGAATCGATTTATGATTGATTTGCTTAGCTCTAGACCATTTCTCATCGAGTTAGTACTGATTCTACATAGTAAACTAACCCTAGACCTCTATAGACCACTCATTTATCACTGTTTACCCTCCATCTCCAAATCCAAGCTTTTCAAAGTTGATTCTTCATCGGTTTTCCCTTTTGATGTCTTTTTGGCTCCATTTTTCTTTTCTTTTGATCGTGTTTTATTTGTAGCTTTGTAATAAGCTTATTTGCCTTTGTTTGTATGTGTATACTAAATTGCAGAGAAGAAGCCCCCTAGGCAATTGGAAAAGGAAGTAACGGCCCAGAAATCTATGAATGAGTGAACTTCGATTACAAGTCACAAAGCAAGCCACGTTCCTTGATCATGCTGAATGCCTATTTGTTGGGTTATATTACGTATAGGTTGATTTTTGAATTATTTATTTGTTGATGCTATTTGTTATCAGTTACTTTTGAATGATCCTGTTTAATTAGTTAATGCCTTAATTACATTATTTACTTACCATTCTTGATAATAATCTGATGTGGTTTTCTTTGTTAAACTTAGAGTTAGTATGTCATACTTTAGATTAACATAGTAGTGAACATAGATAACAATAATCTTATTACATTGTGGTCCGCCGTTACGAGTTGACATGTCAAAATTTGTGACCATTATGATATGATGAATAAAAATATTGGACCACTCGCCTGGAGTGATATTGTGGAAAATGTTAGTTGAGAGAGGATATAGGTGTGTGGTTTAGAGGTGACTATGTGTATATGCTACCCAGTGGTTGCGTGCATAAGTCTCTGCTAGAAAGGTGATTCCGTCCAAAGCATATAAAAAATTAATCTGTGTCATGAGAAAAGACATGATTATCGTCCATCCACAGGATCAATTACTTGAACTTGATTCAGTTACTGTATTAGTTTTATTCGTATAGCCACGAGTAGGTTCGGTGTTAGCGTGGACCACAGACCGACCAATGCCACAATATGGCCCTTGAGAGTAGTGGAGTCACTTGTACATAGGCCATATAAGGGACCCACTACTCAGAGAGGCTTCTCTGTACTGGATAGTACTAATATTGTGAATCAGTAATGAATTTTGTTATCCCATCTTTGATCAAGTCGTGGATATTGAGTGGGTAAAGCTTGGTATTCTCAACAAAGATTAAACCAAATCATTCAAATAAGATGTACTTCCGATTAATGGAACTATGTCAAAATGGACGATTTCTAAATCAAGACATAAGTAACATTATTAGTTAAAAGTGTCGTAACTTGGAAGTGAGATAACTGTTGACATACAACCCCTTAACAAAATTTTTCTTTATGAACTTGTTTTGATTTAAGTCAAAATATAAGTAAGTCAAACTTTCTTTCATTTGTAATATAAATAAGTTCAATTTGTAAGCCTTAAAACTCTGTAATCGACTGCTATGTCGTACTTTATGTAAGAACTTTATTATGGTATTGTAATCGTACCTAGATTGTTCATCAATGTGTGAACAATTGAAATCCTTAATTGCTACGTAAATACAGAGATTTCTGATAAACCCAGGGTCCCCGGAAGTATCAACAACAAATTAGCATCGGCGCACCATCTTTCTTTGATTTGAGGTTGGAAATTATGCTAGGAACTATTGACACGGTGCTTTTAGAGGAATTTGCCTAATCGAGATCGTTAAACGTTGAAGTTTCACTCACAACTTAATTGTGCCAGCAGGGCCGTGCCGTGAAATTTGGAGGCCCTGTACAAAGCTCTAAGTAACGGCACAGCCCTAGATGAATGGACATTGGACGAGCCGGCTGGTCGGCGCTCGGCGGAGACGAGACGAACACGAACTGACGAAGTCACGAATACAAAAGAGCATACGAAACGCCGTAGGGCCTCAGGGCTCGGAGCCGAGAATACGAAGCGCCACGCACGCGAAGTCGTCGCGCGGAGACACGCACGCGGACTCGAGCTAGGCTCTGGGGCTAGGGGTGAAAACGGATACGGATACGGATACTAATACAGTAAGCCTAGTATTCTTATGCTTATTTAAATTGCTATCATGGAGGACTTGTGGATGAAATGGATGAATGAAATATTCTTATGCTTGTTCAAATTGCTATTATGTCATCATGTGTATTCCATGAATTGCACGTTGTTGCTACTTATGTAGTTATGTTATGATCGACTATTGGGTATATTTATTATGGATAAAAAGACTATGCTTGTTTAGATTTCATGAATATTTTGACAAAATGAACTATTTATGTATTTTTGTTAATTTTGGATGTATAGTTTAAGGGTTTTCATGTTCGATAAATATTCAGTAATCAGTATTTGTTTCGATTCAGTATTCGATCCGTATCTGTATTCGATATTATTCGTATTTGTATTTGTATTCGAGTTATCCGTATTCAAAAAAATATGAAAATAAATATCATAGAGATATTATCCGTCCGTATCCGATCCGTTTTCACCCCTATCTGGCGCTTTGGCCTCACACGAATACATGTGCCTTCTCTGTTTGGGTCGATTTTTGAGGCCCTAGAAATTGGGGGCCCTGTACGGTCGCACGGCCCGCACCCCCGTGGGGCACGGCCCTGTGTGCCAGCATGACCTAGTTGCAACCATGCAAGTTCGAAGGCCTAAATAATTAACTAGTACTAAAATTAAGGTTTATTTCATGGTGTAAGTGATACAGGCAGACAAGTTTAAGGCAATTTATGCTCTGCTCCAACGAGTTTCTGCTTCTTGCTTCTGGCTTCTACCATCATAATTTCATCTTTTTTGGCTTTTTGGATTTTTTTGTCTTTTCTTTTCTCTTATTCCTTTGCATTATCTGTAATAATATAACTTTTTTATTTTTTAAAATTTAATTATATAAAAAAGCTAATAACAGTTACAGTGTTTACATTATATTTTTAGACGCTACAATATAAAAAAAGCTAAAAACATATGCTTATAAGCCCTTTTGAGACTACCTAAGCAGATAAAATAGCTACTGCGTGTGTGCTACACTTACACATGTGTGCAAAGGAAAAAGTGTCACTCAAGAGTCAGGAAGCAACCAATTATTGATCGTGGAACATGGACAGGATCGACTTTTGCCGAGCGCGCGGCCAACACGCCGCAGCAGTGATCTTCCGATGCCTACAGCTACTACCTACCTACCTCGCCATCGTCAATCATCCGAGCCACTCACGACGTGCATCGCTTCTTTCCAAAAAAACGGCTCCGTTCTTCGACCAATCGATCTTTTCCGATGCCATCTCGATCGCTAAATGATCGAGCGCATGCATGACGAGTGTCTGGCCCTGTTTTTTTTTTTTTTTTGCTTTAGGTTTTTAGTTTCTCTGAGAATCAAAATAAGCAAGACAAGACTGACTAGGGAAGGTCCAGTTTTACATCCAGTTTTACGTAGGAGGGACGAAGCTAACAAAACGAAACGAGGAGGGAAGCTAGCTAAAAAAGAAGTTCACGTACGCGAAATCAACTGTACGTGCATGTATGTTGCACATGCAGCTGTCACGGCGCCTGTAGCAGGTCTGGCAACCAACCAACTGAAGGCGGCGGTTACCGAGGAGATTAACAGAACAGGCCCTATATGTCGTCGAAGGAGCACTAGGAACTTGTACATAATTGATGGGCTCGTTGAGGCCGCCAATTTGGGATCAAACTTGAGCCAGAGCGAAGTTCGAATCAAATTTAGAGCAAGTAAAACATCTCACAAGGCTTAAACTTTATTTTACGTCTCCTACGTGTTGAGAAACCGTCGCTGACGATCAGTCGGATCGATTCCTCTGCTTATACAAAACAAGATCAATCATAGAAAACAGAAAATAGTATATTGAAACACAAAGAGGTAAAGAACTTCTGGTCTTTTTTATTGCTTTCTTTCTGATTGCCCATATAAAATTGCCGGTACGACTCCTTATTTATAGTCTACTGCTGAGGTACCTATCATGGGCCAAGGCTTCCAGCACAGGTCTAGGTTTTCTAACACCCCCCTTGGACACTCTTCCGATACGTTCATGCATCATCAAAACTCTATAAAAATCACGTGAAAAAATTTTAGAGAAAGAGTGCATGGTACATGTTATGCTGTGTTGCACGAATTGCCCCATTAAAAACCTTGGTTGAGAAACTTCAGGAAAACTCGTCAAGGAAAAAAGAGTACAATCCACCTAATTTTGTTCAATCTTCAGGACTTATTTTGTTAGGTACTTGATCTTCATAATCAAGATTTAATAACGATCTTAAAAAAATTCTCCCCTAACTTTATTCTCACAAGTCTTAAACTTTATTTTACCTCTACGTACCACCCCATAAAGAAGGAAAGAATGAGTACTCAACGAAGATTCGATCAGACCACCCCACGAAGGAAGGAAAGACCCAACAAAGATTCGATTAAGGCGTGCAAAGGTAGCTCTGAGAAATGCGGATCCTCGTATACATTGAGGACCAGCTAATAAACGGAGGACCAAACTAATCAAGGTCAAACAAAGATTCGATTATATATTCTCCGGCCAATACCCTTTGATTTGCCCGCCTGCCGGGACAGCTAGCTTTCGTGCCAAAGCTAGCTAGCTCCCTGAGAATCTCGTGAAAGTCGAGTGATAGCACCATGCACCGCGCATGTATATGCATGTATATATGCACGACGTATCTATCTGTATGCTCCTGCCAGTGGAGAAAGCAACACTCACCTCGCCTAACACCCACCTTGCATTTTTAGCAGCTATCTCCCCTTGCTACAGTACCTTCCAATTGTCGATTAAGCGTAGTTTTTCGCAAACTAGTTAGAGACTCGTGTGTTGCAACGGAGTTATAAAAATGGTGAGACGAAATTTACTGTCTGACCAATTTCACACATCAAATATTGGAGAGCAAGCGACAGAGAGAGAAGGGTGACCAGAATGCGCGAGGAGATGGAGAGAGTAGAGGGGGTGAGCGGTTGTATCCTGAGAGAGAGGGGAGAGAGACAAATAGTCTAGATCAAATCGGATGGCTGTAGAGAGGAAAAAAGAAAAACGCATCGACGACCACCACCTCCTTTTTATATCTGCCCTTATTATGTATCCTAGAAATTCCAGAAGAGCTTTTAGTCCTGTTCTCCCATTTATCAGTTCGGCGAATTAAGCAAGTCAAACTGGTGTCTTGATTAAATTTGGGGGTGTTGGTGCAAAACTCGTATCTTTCTTGTCAGTAAACATGCACATGCTTTTTTATGTAGATGTCTGCCATGCCGGAGACTAGCGATTGATTCGAGGTCCCATTTGCCGTGTTCAGTTTCTGCCATTCAACAATGTGGACTTCCTTTTTCAGAAGGATCTGTTCAAAATTTCCTTAAGATCTGAAGGATCGATTCTTTACAAAGTTTTAATATTCACGTGGAGCACGAATTAGTGCTAGTAGCTAGCTCGATTCTCTCAATCAACAAACATGACCTTTTTTTCATTTGTATAAGAGCTCTATGTGGGTTGTATACAGTATTTTCTCTGAACAAATTAAGAGAAAAATATCGATGGCTAGTTACTATTTTTTGTTTTAGGTTAACACTCAAACAATTTATAAGTCAAACAAATCCCATATTTCCTTTAGGAAAAACAAGATATATTCTACATAAATTTTGTATTTGCATAAATGCAAAGAGTTTTGTGATCTTAGATATCAATGCCACTCAATTCCCAGTGGAAGTAGTTAAGGCAATTGTTATAGAATGGAAGCCCTTAATTGACCTCTAATGATTATCTAATTTAAGTTCAAGCCCCCTATATAGCTGGTCTCACTAAGTCTGTTGCTGATAGCACTATTTCAATAACCAAGATGATATAGCTTGTCACAACCGTTATGAAATAGACATTATATTTAATTTCACATCATATAGATCTTAGGCTGTTTTATGTAATTGCACACAATTGGTAGATGCATATACTTTCAATAGTTCTATAATTTAGTGCTACTTTATCAAATTGTGATGGATGGGTGTCCATAGGAAAAGGATCAAGGCATAATATTTCCCCAAAGAAAGTGGAAACAAAATTGAATAAAAGAGGACCGGCCGGTTGGGGTTTAAAGAGGTTAGGCAGCACCTTCAAAGTAAAGAAATACCATGCATCACGTGAGTAGCTAGCCCCTTTTCTCACATTTCGAGTTTACTTTTCAAAATAGTCTCAATAAAAAAAAGTGTAGTTTTCAATATGAGGTAAAAGAGAGTAGCTTTCACTACTTTGAAAAGATGAATTTTATCCGTAACTTCCGGTTATAATAGTATAGTGTGCAGAATACCCAAGTTCCACATATACGCATTTCCGCACCCAAGATGTTACTGCAGATGTACAGCAATATAGTACTACTTTCTTTTGAGACAGGCTAATATACTACTGCATTTCTTTTATTACAAGAAAGACTCGTACATACCACAACACACACGCCACATACACACATGCAGGTACGCCTCTTTAGCACACGTTTAGAAAGACGGAGGCCCAATATAAACCTTACAAAATTCCTACTGAAAACACACTCGCGTGTACATCACTACTATAAAACAAGCTATACTGGACACATCATCACAGACGATTCATGAGGAATTATCTGTACTGTAATTATCATAGATGGTTTTACAAACGTGACCGTGTACCATCTGTGATACGCAACTATCACAGACGGTTCTTGTTAATAACCGTCTGTGATAGTTCAAAGACAGTTTTTAATATGAATAGTCTGTGATAATTGCAGACATCATAAATGGTTTTAAATTAGAACTGTATGTGGTATTTCACAGACGGTTATTAATACAAACCGTCTGTGATAGTTTTGTGTCACAGACGGCTTGTGATTGGAACCATCTGTGATATGCATTTGTACGCATGAATGGCGCTTTGTCTCCCTAATGCACGCCTTTCGATCGCTTAGGCTCCCCGATGCGTCTCTTCATCTCACGCACCGAATGTTGCTTACGACCGGTTCACTCTTCAAGATCGAAATCTACGTTTACCTGCCGTGGTTGAAATACCGTGATTGATTTGCCATGGTCGGAGCCAAACATGGTCGGAGCCAGACATCGTTGAAGCCGAACGTGGTCAAAGCCAGATGAGCAGACACCTGGTGTCTTAAATTATAAAATGAAATTTATTTTTCAAAAGTCATTAAAAAGAAGATGAAAATAAGTATGCAGGAATCAATCTAGAGACTGAGGTGACCAATACAAGGAACAAAAGTACATCTACCTTCCCTCCCTGGTGCCCTCCCCTGTTCCCCATTTGCTTAGCACAGAGGACAAGCTTCACTTACAATGGCCGGCCACAGCAACCTTTTTATCTGCAGGGGTGGCTCCCCTGCCTTTACAAGTCTATTTTACAAGTCTATAAACGGAGTCGGTTGAGATGAAGAGTTCAGGAAAAGGTGCAGCGCATGCAGGTGCAGGGGCAAGGTATCTTGGGAAACTTCCTGCAGGCGACAACAACACACACACGGCTAGCTAGCTGTACAACACAAATTCTCACTGGGTGCAAGGAAGCAGCAGCTTAGCTACAAGGGGCCTATATATACACCCCTCTTGCAGTCTGGCCTTCAGGCTCATTCCAATCACCTGCTGCTCCCTGCTTGGCTGTTCTGTAAGTAGTGCTGTGAGTGTGGCTGGCCATTTCAGGAAGGGAGACAGGTTTAGGTGCAGCGTTGTTCTGATCCTCGTTGCTTTCTTTGAGAGAACAAGTTGATAGTACTACAGATCCAAACTCTTTCAGTTTGTTTGAGACAATGGGGGGCACTCTTGATTACTTGTCTGAGCTTCTGGGCGGCGGCAGCCGCCGGAGGTACAAGAAGAGGAAGCAGTTCCAGACGGTGGAGCTCAAGGTCAGGATGGACTGCGACGGCTGCGAGCTCAAAGTCAGAAACGCCCTCTCCAGCATGAAAGGTGCTTAAATATCTCGCTGATTTTACCCTCTTTTTTGTTCCTTTCAGGGATTCGGAGAATCATGGCTAAAAAATGAAGGCTAGTTAATGAGTTAACCATCGCGATGACATAATTAACATTTTGGTTAATTCTTGATTCCTGCAGGAGTGCAGTCGGTGGAGATCAACCGGAAGCAGCACAAGGTGACGGTGCAGGGGTTCGTGGAGCCGCACAAGGTGGTGAAGCGGGTGCAGGCGACGGGGAAGAAGGTGCTCAATATGAGGTAAAAGAGAGTAGCTTTCACTACTTTGAAAAGATGAATTTTATCCGTAACTTCCGGTTTTAATAGTATAGTGTGCAGAATACCCAAGTTCCACATATACGCATTTCCGCACAAGATGTTACTGCAGATGTACAGCAATATAGTACTACTTTCTTTTGAGACAGGCTAATATACTACTGCATTTTTTTTATTACAAGGAAGACTCGTACATACCACAACACACACGCCACATACACACATGCAGGTACGCCTCTTTAGCACACGTTTAGAAAGACGGAGGCCCAATATAAACCTTACAAAATTCCTACTGAAAACACACATGTGTGTACATCACTACTATAAAAGAAGCTATACTGAACACCTCATCACAGACGGTTCATGAGAAATTATCTGTACTGTAATTATCATGGATGGTTTTACAAGCGTGACCGTGTACCATCTGTGATACGCAACCATCACAGACGGTTCTTGTTAATAACCGTCTGTGATAGTTCAAAGACGGTTTTTAATACGAATAGTCTGTGATAACTGCAGACATCACAAATGGTTTTTAATTAGAACTGTATGTGGTATTTCACAGACGGTTATTAATACAAACCGTCTGTGACAGTTTTGTGTAACAAACAGCTTGTGATTGGAACCGTATGTGATATGCATTTGTACGCATGAGTGGCGCTTTGTCTCCCTAATGCGCTCCTTTCAATTGCTTAGGCTCCCCGATGCGTCTCTTCATCTCACGCACCGAATGTTGCGTACGACCGGTTCACTGTTCAAGGTCGAAATCTACGTTTACCTACCGTGGTTGAAATACCGTGATTGATTTGCCGTGGTTGGAGCCAAATATGGTCGGAGCCAGACATGGTTGGAGCCGGACGTCGTCAAAGCCAGATGTGGTTGAAGCTGTACATGGTCGAAGTTGGACGTGATCGAAGTCTGCCGTTGTCGAAGGCTGACGTGGTCGAAACCTGCAGTAATCAAAGGCTGTTGTAGTCGAAGTCTGCTGTGGTCGAAGGTTGACATGGTCGAAACCTACAGTGGTCGAAGGTTGTCGTAGTCAAAGTCTGCCATGGTCGAAACCTTCCAATTGGACCATCCATCACAAGATCGATTGAACCAACCATCACAAGGCTGATCAGATTATCATCCATGGCTGAAGTCAAACGTGGTCATTTTGCCATCCTGAAAACTCAAACACAGAAGCGCGTCGACCAAAACTTTCACGAATGCAAATTCCAATAAAATTAAATATCAATTATTCATCATCAGCAAAATGCACGACCACCGGATGGTCTAACACACTCTAAGACCCTGGAATATCAAATATACATTGAATGTTCTTCAAGCAGGCTGACATAAAGAAGTCACAACCTGACACTCCAGATGAAGACTACATGTATCCCAAACGTTGTGCCAGTAATGTAATCTATCACTAATCAACCACCTCGTCTGGCTGCATGCAACATATGTAGACCGACACGCATTTTTCTTGTAGAAACCCTTCAGGGAATTCAGGGACGCATGTAAGGAACAGAGAGGCTGGCGAAGGAGCCGTGGCCTCCAATCCCGGCCTAATCGCACAATTTTTTTTAAAGACCTGTAAAGTGGGGCCCAGCTACCCAAGGCCACAGCTCCAGCCAACAACATATGGCAGTTGGCAGCCCCTGATTGGCCTGCTCCTTGTCCACCTGTGCCTTTATGACCTCCACTACGTTTCTCCACGCTGGCAGCTTACTTACACCTGAAGAGTTTCCAGGTGTGCAAATTCATGTCCAGATTGCTGGGAGCGTTGAAGTATGAGCAGATATCCATCCACAATTGAGCTTCATATAGCATTTGAAAGAGTCCAATGGGAGGTATAGAGCCATATCCTCTCACCATTAGGTTTTCCATGTGGCAATTTACGGTTTGAGTGCGATTACACTTGGTGCCTTAAATTATAAAATGAAATTTATTTTTCAAAAGTCATTAAAAAGAAGATGAAAATAAGTATGCAGGAATCAATCTAGAGACTGAGGTGACCAATACAAGGAACAAAAGTACATCTACCTTCCCTCCCTGGTGCCCTCCCCTGTTCCCCATTTGCTTAGCACAGAGGACAAGCTTCACTTACAATGGCCGGCCACAGCAACCTTTTTATCTGCAGGGGTGGCTCCCCTGCCTTTACAAGTCTATTTTACAAGTCTATAAACGGAGTCGGTTGAGATGAAGAGTTCAGCAAAAGGTGCAGCGCATGCAGGTGCAGGGGCAAGGTATCTTGGGAAACTTCCTGCAGGCGACAACAGCACACACACGGCTAGCTAGCTGTACAACACAAATCCTCACTGGGTGCAAGGAAGCAGCAGCTTAGCTAGCTACCGCCTTGCAACAGCAACAGCTACAGCTACAAGGGGCCTATATATACACCCCTCTTGCAGTCTGGCCTTCAGGCTCATTCCAATCACCTGCTGCTCCCTGCTTGGCTGTTCTGTAAGTAGTGCTGTGAGTGTGGCTGGCCATTTCAGGAAGGGAAACAGGTTTAGGTGCAGCGTTGTTCTGATCCTCGTTGCTTTCTTTGAGAGAACAAGTTGATAGTACTATAGATCCAAACAGTTTCAGTTTGTTTGAGACAATGGGGGGCACTCTTGATTACTTGTCTGAGCTTCTGGGCGGCGGCAGCCGCCGGAGGTACAAGAAGAGGAAGCAGTTCCAGACGGTGGAGCTCAAGGTCAGGATGGACTGCGACGGCTGCGAGCTCAAAGTCAGAAACGCCCTCTCCGGCATGAAAGGTGCTTAAATATCTCGCTTATTTTACCCTCTTTTTTTGTTCCTTTCAGGGGTTCGGAGAATCATGGCTAAAAATGAAGGCTAGTTAATGAGTTAATCATCGCGATGAAATAATTAACATTTTGGTTAATTCTTGATTCCTGCAGGAGTGCAGTCGGTGGAGATCAACCGGAAGCAGCACAAGGTGACGGTGCAGGGGTTCGTGGAGCCGCACAAGGTGGTGAAGCGGGTGCAGGCGACGGGGAAGAAGGCCGAGGTATGGCCCTACATCCCCTACAACCTCGTCGCGCACCCCTACGCCGCGCCGGCCTACGACAAGAGGGCGCCGCCGGGGTACGTGCGCAAGGTGGACGCCGTCATGCCGGTGGCCAGCTACGGCGCCGCAGCGGCGCAGGAGGAGCGGCTCGCCACCATGTTCAGCGACGACAACCCCAACGCGTGCTCCATCATGTGATGACTTAACGATCAATCAGCTTGCCTTGGATTGTTGTAACTGAAAAAGGATGTCAGCTGTGCAGCAAAGACGAGATAATTTGTTCTTAGTGACATGGAAGTAGCTATATGTGTGTGTGTAGATGTGAAAGAGAAATGGGAAGGAGTTTGGGAGAAGGAATTTTTCGAGGGTTTCATCTCTTGCATGTGCAGTGGAATAGTCTACCCTTAGGCAGTAATAGAAGTATAGATTACATATGTATAGTTTGTATGCTAGCTGCTGTGAGATGTTATATATAATATGTGATATGCTTGTTCTCGACGGTGCACCTGGATTACTTCTGTTTGGGATATTTATACATGCTTTCTTACACACTGAATAATCTAAGTGCATCTCTAACAATATCATCTTAGTTATCTCTTAGCTATATTAAATAAAAAAATCATATGTAAGGAAGAGAAAGGGTAAAAAGAGATAATATGATGTCTCTTATATAAAAGATGATTTGAGCCCGCAAGCCAACGTAAATAGTGAGAGCGTGTGAGACGAAAAATTATGGTAAAGATAGTATAAAATAGTTAGATGAATAATTTACTATTGAAAATATTGTCTCTAATACTGTTTTTAGATAAGATAAAAATTTTAGAGGTAATATTAAAAAATAAACTATGATACATGCCCTTCATGGTCACTCGGAGAGCGCAAAGATAACAGCTGTTATACTGGGACGTGGTGATAGTAATGTGAGTAGGTGAATTGTCCAGTATTGGTTGGCCTCGCCACAGATAACAAGTCACAAGCTAGACTATTATTTTGTTTTCTTCCAGATAAAAAAAGGCATCCACAGTATAAACTACCAATATTAGCACTAAGAAATGGCACATCACACGATATGCTATGTTTAGTTTCCCCTCAGGTGTTTATCTTCTAGACGCGACCTACCACTACCACAAAAATAGTTATTATAGATGATTCTAAATCGTTATTATAGAAGATTTTCTAAACCATCTGAATTTATACATCTATGATAACAGACGGTTATTATAGACGGTTTATGAGTCGTCTGTGATAAGTCACAACATAGACGGTTCGTATTAAGAACCGTATGTGAATGAGACTATCACATACGGTTCAAATCAAAAACCGTCTATGCTACTCGAACAATACAGGCGGTTCTAGCTACCACCCGTCTGTGATGTGCGAGTATCACAGACGGTTGGTATATATAACCTTTTGTGATACTTTCCCATTATAGATGGTTGGTGCTAGAACCATCTGTGATGTGCGAGTATCACAGATGATTTTTTGTTCGAGCCATCTGTGATAGTCTTTCATAGACGGTTTATACCACAGAAAATATTAGCTATGCTTTTTGAAAACAAGCAAATGCAGCAGCAAACACAACAATACAATCCATTTCTATTAAGATTCGAATCCACCATTACAGCATCACAAGATAACGAGTAGGTTACCCATCTAACAAAGCAAGAACATGGCGAGAACACATCTCCTAATAATACTAACCAAACTCTTAAACATGGCAAAGACATAGAAGAAGCAGATATCCTAGCATACAGTAGAATCTCAACTGCGCCAATGAGGCATCTATGACTAGGCCCTCTCACCCCTCATGCAGCGTGTAAACTAGATATCCTTGACGCCTACTGTCGCTGGCGCCGACTTGAGCGTCGTCTTGGTAGCCAGCTGCTTCCGCGATGCCAGCCCTTGCCGCCTGTAGACCTATGTGTCGTCTACTTTGTAAGGGCCATCGAGGTCGAGGAGGAGAACGGTGAGCAGGCTAGAGAGATTTTGAGTGCAGTGGTAGAAGATGGGTTTGGGTGAGTATTTATAGGGGAGGGAGAGGTGGGAGTGGGAAAATTTTTGGCGGAATGGGACGGAGACGGAGAGGTGGAGCTATGATCCATGGGGTGGGGGTGGTGGGTTTCTATTGGCTGGGATTGAGTTGGGGAGGGTCGACGGGCCCATCGGTTAGGCATAATTTGACGATATATATATTGGTGCAATGTAAACATCTAATCTCAAAAATAAAATAGTCAAGTTTTATGTGGCTTATATATACTCAATTGAAAGGTTTCGATGAGATCTACAACTTTGTAATTAAGGCGAACCCTAAGTTACAAAGGGAGGACCGAAAGAATTAGCAAAAATAGAAACCGAAAATTTGTGACATAAATTTGGGGCAAAATATGGCCTATTTTGGGTGTCCTAGAGGACGACTAGCGCAAGTGGATTGATTTGTTTTGGATTGGGATCGTCGTTAGCTTTCGAACGAGTACAAGAATATCAAAAACGGTCACCGTATGCACAAGTTATGCCCGTTTTACTGAAGGTGTCTCAGAACAGAATCCTACTTAGACTCGAATTTATCTTGGGTTCAAATTAAAACTGTTATATCTTTCAATCTCGTGGCCAAATTTGCTAAATTTTTTGTAAAAGTTTATGGCTATATGTAGAAGGACTCCACCAATTTTCACTAGATTTGGCATGCTTCTCAATTTTTGGGAAGATAGACACTTTTTGGGAAGTTCTACACGGTAAAATTGGAAAAACAGCCACACCAAATTTTGATTTTAGGAGATCCAACAACTCAAACAAGGTAAGAGGATTTGAATTTTTAAATGATTTTTAATTGCAACGTCACAGATGGTTTTTAATCTAAACGACCTATGATAATTGTAAACATCATAGCCATTTCTTGTTAAGAACCTTCTGTGAATTATTACATACGGTTCTTAATCCGAACAATATGTGATAATTGTAAACATCATAGACGGTTCTTGTGTTAAGAACCGTCTATGATAATTGCAGACATCACAGCTGGTTTTTAATCTGAACCATATGTGATAATTATGTATCACAAACAGTTCTAGCTATTGCATGTAAAACTGTCTGTGATAATTACAACATAGACGATTCTAGGGAGCTATATGTGATGAGGCATCTAGTATAGCATTTTTTGTAGTAGTGTACCACCCTACTCTCTCCCTTCCTATTTCACTTCGCTACTACAGACAAGGCTATACTAGATGTCTTGTCATAGATGGTTCCACATAATCCATCAGTGTTATAATTATCACAGATGTTTTATAAGTATGACTGTCTATGTTACTAATGATAGTTAGATCCGTCTGTGAATTATCACAGACGGTTCGGATTAAAAACCGTCTGTGACATCTGCAATTATCACAAACAATTTTTAATAAGAATCGTCTGTGGTAATTCGGGGTAGAAGCCATCTACGATAGTTGGTCTTCATAGATGGTTCATTATACGAATTGTTTATGCTGTGACTTATAATAGATGTAAGAAATTAGACAGTTCAGAAATTGTCTGTGATAAAGGTTTAGAATCGTCTATGATAACCCTCGATGTGTGGTAGTGCTTTCATGTGAGGCGGCTATCAAGACTAGTACCGGTACTAGAATATTTTCCTTGGTACCAACCCTTCCATTCCGTGGTATCGGTACCAGCAAATACACCACATTGGAGGTGGCCTAATTCCTTTAAATTCACAAAGTTTTTATTCTGAATGTATAAAGTAGGCTTTAGAAACATTTTCTTTGTAGAAAAGGAATACCAACTTGAAGGCCCATTTTGCACTCCATGCGCATGCTAATAAGATTGTGTGTTCAACGCTGCTACGAGAGTAAACTTCCTCATGATCTTGATTCATTCTTTTTGGTCACGACTGTGGTTTTTAGTCATGGTTTGTGGTTTTTGGGTTGTTTGTGTGAGAGATTACAGAGTAATAGAAACTCATGTATAGTTTTTACCGATATAAATGAAGTCGGTACAGTATGTACTATAATTAACTAGTAGACCCTATCTTAAAAATATACTCCATTTAAAAGCTAGTTACTGTAGAAAAGCCAAAAAACAGCTTTTAGAAGCCGAAAAGAACAGGGCCTTTGTTTGGTCTGTGCATGCATGCAGGGCGAAGCTAGAGAGAAACCAAGGGGGGTGCACACTTCATCACACATATAGCACAGTACATAAAAATTTCGATGGACAATATATAGAAAATATATTGTACCGCCGCTTTTAACATATATAATATAACAAAGTGATTGACAATGAACAGCGAGTCGATGATAAAGCATTAGCAGCAGAAAGTATGTACCAAAATAAATAAATCCATTAATATAGGCAAATATATTATCTGAACTCAATGTCCTTAATGGCCTACAACAAAGGAGAATAAAAACATGTTAATTTTCAATGAAAAACTATTAAAAATCATGTGAAAATAGGCAATATACCTTTTCATATTGCATATTTGCGTCCTCTCATATTCATAAAACGATCAACCACAGCCTTATTTGTGACTTTCTTCATTTCTTCTTTCTCGACGTAACAAATAAGGCTATGAATCATGTAGTCATCACCAATGCGATTACATAAATATGTTTTCACAATCTTCATAGCTGAAAAGCACCTCTCAACCGTAGCAGTGGCAACAGGCAAAACTAGTACTAGCTTCAAAAGCCGATAAACTAAAGGATAGCAAAGATGCTTCCTTGTCTCCACCATTTTTTGAGAAAGCTCACCAATACTTTCTACATTAGAGAATCTATCATCTTCTCTCACATCAGCAATATAGAGGCAAAGATGATGTCAAGATCGACCAATTCACTAGAACTAAAATCATCAGGATAAAGTTTTGCCAGTCTCATCAAGCTATCCACATTAAAATCATGAAATCGTTCTTTTGGATTGAAAGCAGCTGAGCAAACAAGCAATTCAGATGTTGTCTCATTGAAACGGCTATCAAGCTCTTGAAGTAGCCAGTCGATAACATCATTAAAACAATCCACTTCATAATGATGTTTGTTTGTAATTCCCATCTTTTGTCTTGGTTTCTTTGGATTGATATATGATTCTTCCATTTCCAATTTGATAATATCATATTTATCACAAAAATCATACACATCACCAAGTAACTTTTCCCAGCCATCCCTTCTAAGATCACCCAAATGCAATCTAGTTGATTTGACACATTGAATAGCATTCACAATGTCTTGATCTTTCCGTTGCAATGCTAATGACAAGGTGTTGGTGATAACTAATATAGTTGACATGAGATGCAAATAGAAGACAAAATCAAACGATTGAAAGTACACTAAAAGACCAGATGCTTGATCTCTATTTGCTCTATCCTCGTCATCTTCTTCCACAAATTCTAACACTTTAACTATTGTTGGAAACATGTCAAGCAAACTTTTGAGAGTTTTATAATGAGAACTCCAACGAGTATCTCCCGGTCTCTGGAGACATTGCTCTTGATTTAATCCCGTGCCTGTTTGAAGCATCCCACAACCTAATGCCTTACTCACTTGTTCATGATTAATGTCTCTAATCATGTCTCTTCTCTTAGATGATCCACCCACAACATTCAACAAAGTAGAAACCATACCAAAGAAATTACTAATGCCTTTATGCTTTCTCACAATAGCCACAACAACTAACTGAAGTTGATGAGCAAAACAATGAACATAATAAGCTGAAGTACTTTCTCTCATTATCAATGATTGCAACCCATTGAACTCATCTCGCATATTGCTAGCACCATCATATCCTTGGCCTCTTACTTGCTTCAAACTTAACTTGAATCTTGCAAACAGTGAATCAATTGAAGACTTGAGATAGGAAGAAGTTGTTTCCTTCACATGAACAAGTCCAACGAATCTTTCCTTGACAATTCCACACTTATCAACATATCTCAACACCACTGCCATTTGCTCTTTGCAAGATACATCTCTAGATTCATCAACCAAAGAAGCAAAATACATCATGCCCAAGTTCTTCCAGAATAGAATGTAATATTTCTTTTGCAAAACATTCAACAATATCCTTCTGAATATCAGAAGATGTCATAAGACTGTTACCTGCAGCATCATTACCTACCACCTTTTTTAATGCATGATCATGCTCCGCTAGGAAATCACGAAACTCCAAAAAATTCCCTTTATTATAAGAATCCTTGGACTCATCATGGCCTCGGAAGGGCAATCCTTGCTTCAATAAACATCTAGCAACACTAACTGAGCCATTTAGTCGAGTAAAATAAGCATTTTTAGCAGCTTCACTTTGAATTTGCATAACAACATCAATATGTTGAGCTCTTTGTAACAAAGCGTCACAATTTTTCATTGCTTGATTGTGCAAGCTACCAACTCCACCAACATGATCTTTCACTGTTTTTCTATGCCAACCATTCCAACCATCTGTAACAAATGCTTTATACCCATCCTCTTTCTTATTAGGGTCTCTAAATAAGAAACAAAAAAAGCAATATGCTCTATCTTTTTCCTTACTATACTCAAGGCAACCACCAAACTCATCAAACCAATTAGGATTAAATTTTCTATCTCGATCAGATATCTTTGTAACTGGAAAAGAAAATGTGCGAGGTTGGCAAGGCCCATTCTCTAGGTACTTTCTTCTTACCCTATCTCTCAAATTAGGATGGTAAGCATCAATTGGTTTCCTTAACCCTGGATCATATTCAATCTCCTCATTCCAATTGATCTCATGTAAATCTGGACATGAACTTCTTGCATTGTTGGTGCTATCTGGTGCTTTTCTTTTCAGAAATTTCTCCATTACTAAGATTAGTGCTCCACTTATTATTTATAAGTTATAACCAATTAACCATGTAGTCAAATTACAAAAATAAAAAGATAAAGAATATATGGTGCTATCTGGACATGAATTTAGAACACATCTGTGCAATACAAGTGTTTTCTTATAATAGATCAAACTAGTTTGTTAAAGAATTAGAGAGCCTAAGAGAGGTAAAGAAAGTTGAATCACCTAGCTTTTTGATGTCTCACTCCTGTTCCTGTTCGCTGGGGCTGGGCGGCAATACAAGTAAACAAAGTTGAATCACCTAGCTCTTGCAATACCAATACAAGTGTTCACCTAGCCTTTTGTTTTTGCGGCACCGTGCAGACGCGCAGACGCGCAGTTGGGTGCCGGGCGCCGGCGAATCGGCGCTGCCTGCCGCGATGTTGTTGAAGCCTTGATGGCCTAATGGGCGATGGCTCGATGCGGCGGCAGGCGGCAGCAAGGAATAATACTCTCATCCAGTAGATGGAAAAAGTAAGAAGTTGAAACGGCAGTCACCAGAGGCATGAAGCAAAAAAGAAAAAAAGACCTGGGCCACTACTCCACTAGGGGGTGCACAATTTTGGGCTGGGGGTGGTGCACATATGGTGAATTTGGGATAGTAATAAGTGCTTCTTTTTTTTTACCCTGGTGCCAAGGAACCCCCCTTGCCCCATTGGGCTTCACCCCTGCATGCATGGTTTAGTGCGGTAACACATGTGCGTCAATGTCAAAGAATTTTGGGTCGGAACTTTTCTTTCTTTCTTTATCCCCTTCTTTTTTGGGAGGAATTTTGGTGTCGACATTAAGCTTATGTCATTTCAAAAACTCCATGGAATAATTAAAGCAACATATGGCCATTTGAATATAAGTGTGAATTGGTACTTTATTTATAAGGCTCGTTAACGCAAATAATTACTCCCTCTGTTTCTTAAATTATTTTTGCCAATACATAATTAGAAAAAGTAATATCAATTATTTATATTGAGATCATGTCAATGTCCAAAACGAGAAGTAAAAAGAACGTAGAAAGTAACTTCTTGTTGTCAGGGCTATAGCTGGACTAGAAACTGATGAAACAAAATTTGTACCACTAATCTCTTGACGTGTAAGTATATGGTCAAGTTAAATAGAGATATTCTCATGAAGATTCTAAACAAAGTAAAGTTCGAGAAACTTTGAGAAACTCATGGTATGTTTCTACAAGTCAACTTCGGAAAGAAGTTTACATTGAGCGGGAATGTTAAATGATAGCAATGCAAGTTTCTAGAAGACTAGAAATATCTATATGTTGCAAGAACAAGATATTTCATAGGGAAGACACTAGAATAGCATAGGTAAATGGTATAAAAAGAGAGGGTAGGAGAGTAAGAGAGGAGTGAGTGCTAAGATAGCCACATAAAGAGTGTGTCTATACTCTTTTATAATAGTGTTTATATTTTAACAAAGTAGTATTTTGTAATTATAAGTCTTTCTATTCGGTTGTACTATTTTTCTATACTTAATGAATTATTATTAAGTTGTGATTTGAAAGAAGGCAACTTAGTTGTCCATAGCTTTCTTTACTGAAGCTTTCTTTAGTGAGTGGCTTGGTCATCTAAAATCTGGATGGTCGGCTCTGCCACCTAAAAAACCAATGGTCATCACTACTGTCTGCATTAATTAATAGTGTACTATATAAGTAGAAATTAAAAGGCTAACTAATTTTACTTAAGGAAGAAGTCCACTTTATCCCTCTCAACTTATGCCCATAGTCTAATTTACACCCTCAAGCACAAAAGCATTCACTTTTCAGCGCACCCTCCCCCAACTAGCAAAACCAGTGCAAATAGCCCCTTCACCCAAAATCACCCCAGTTTTGACTAAGTTGGTATCTACATGTTCATGTTTTGATGGCATGACATCCACAAAAAAGTAATTGAAATTTCACAAAAGTATTTTTTTCCATCACAATGAACGAATTAAATTCTATCATTACGATGTCCTCCAACTGATTCACATATGTATATGCTTGCTTTACGTACTTGAGATCAAATGAACAATAGTCCACTGTCCCAACAACAAAACCATCAAAATCAAATATTGCAACCCCAATAACACTCTCAATCTTAATTGGACAACCGAATGCAAACGCATCCTTCATGCCTCTCACACACCACCAGTTGGCTCAGTCCTTACCAAAGGTTTGACATGTCAGGTACTAAAAAAGAAGGTAGTTAGTAAACAACACAGAACAAACCTAACCAATAATAGTACTAAAAAATTTACATCACCATGCTTCCCAAAATATCTAGTCCTTCGCCCTTCAGGCCAGCCAGTGCGAAGACGCCAGTCCTCTGAACCTTATCCATATTAGTGGCTTTGGTTTTTCACACATATAATTGAATGGTCTGACGATGTCCTCTTAACGAGCATATTCACTTTGATACTTGAACCATCACTAAAGTGCACATAAATTATACTCTTGGCCTTTAGAAAAGAATGATGCACTGCTACGAAACTATGCTCCTCATCAACATAAACCACAAAACCAGTGGCTATAAAGGTATTCTACATGGATAAATTGATTAACATATGCCAAAATGCCTTTATTCAAAACAGAAATATTATGGATGAAATTTTATCCCTTGATGAAATCTTGCATAAAACCAAAGCTAAAAATCAGAAAGAATTAGTGCTCAAACTAGATTTCAAAAAAACTTATTATAAGTTACTAGGATTTTTTGTACTATTATTTGGAAATCAGAGGCTTGTCCTAAGTGGTGCAATTGGATTAAAAAGGTAATAATTAAAGACACTTTAAGTGTGAAAGTTAATAATAAAAGTTGGCCCTTACTTTCAAGCCACAAAGGGGTCATAAAGGGGAACCTTTGTCCCCTTTTTATTGAACTTGGCGCACATTGACTGACCTAGAAGGGGGAAGAACAAGGGTAAATTGACTAATCCCTGGTCCTGCTTTTGACACTGGGCTCCTCTTCCCGCCGCTCCAAGTTGCAGAGCTACCAGCCGGACTTCCTCGACGCAGCAGTAACGCCGCCGCTTCAGATTGAGGAAACGACCGAAAAGGGGGAACGCATTAGGTATGTGGAACGTGGTAAATGAAAATAGAGGATTATAGCCCATAGGTATGTGGAGCTCATGCATCGATCAATTGAGCGTAAATTTGATAGCTTCAAAACATAGATACATTTTGCCTATTTGTCTATAAAAGAAAATTTGCATGGTGCATTGAGTACTGTCGATGTCAACAGTAATTCAAATTTTTAATAAGTTTGATTGTGATAATTGTGTATGTAACCATGCAGTGATTAGCAAATATCTTGGTACACTATAAGTATCAACATTATGCTACACGTAGGAACGAAGTATAAATGTAGTATCGTTGTACCTAATTTGGATTCCTTTTTGTACAAATAGAGTACAGCTGAACAACATGGATCGTCACAGAAAGAAGTACCATAAACTAAGCATAATAAAATAATACTAGAAGTGGCATTTGACTTCAATTCTAATGGCAATTTTCAACTATCTGGCTTCAACTATGAAATCAGACAAAAGCTGTAATGTTAAAATTTCTCTTGTAATAATTACTGCAAGTGTCAAATGTTGCTTTCTTTTGTAATTACACTGTAGCCCAGTAAACCTTTAACCTCAGAAATGTAGCTTAGCCGAAAAAAGGCCACTGGATTTTTCTTATTTTATATTAAGCATAAAGAAGCCCAACAAAATTCATAATCAAGGGATACAAAACTAGAGTACAAAAGAGAAAAGTCCCCCACTTCTAGTTAGCTATCGAGCACTGTAATAGTACAAACAGAAAACAACAAGCTTGGATGATAGCAAAACGAAAAACATTGGTTTTCTTAAAAATTTAACAATATGATTCTATGGTTATCGGTTAATTTATGGTGTGTGGTATATATGTATACTTGGCTCATTTAATATAAAATAGTTGAAGGATCCTACAATTAAGTTTCCGTGCACAAACCCAAAAGAGATGCTTAACATTGTAGAATAGTTTTCTAAACATATCTGCATCTGAAATGCACATAATAATGCATCATAAAGCATAGCATTAGATATTAGAATGCAACAATTAATATCCCTAAAGTTAACTTTGCATTGACGTAGCATTCTTGGTCTAATGTGGCAATGCTAGGGGTCCATTTTCAGATGTTTTTTCCTTTCTTTCAAGGATAAGAATATAATGAAAATAATGACATTACAGCACATAAGGATATTCTTTGACACGATGTTATGAGACATTGACTCAAACCATGTTTGCTGAAATTCATCATTATTTTAGTGAGTGCAAAATGTTTGAAAATTCTTCAGCATAGATGTTAACAAAAAAAATATCCGAAGGCACTCACCGTCTGGCTGAGGTTATGCACCTGAGACAGAAAGTTTACCGTCAGTAAAAATTGTTTTATTCTGTTCTATTAAGGGATACACCTCTGCTTCCTCAAAGTAAAATACAAGTTTTCAGCAGCAGAAAAACACTATAAATAACTTGACTATTCATTTCACCATCTGTTAAGTCAATGTTAATGTTTTTATCATAATAGAGGTTCAAACAGCAACTGAGTCATACTAGAAGAAGAGGGGCCATTCACTACTGCCAGAATAAGTAAGCACAACAATGTACTGCATAAAGCATGTACTAACTCGTTTAGCATATTTTGGGTCTTATGTTTAGACGATTATTATACTAGAAAACAGACAAAATGTCATTACTGTGAATAATGAATGCCTACAAAGTTAGGATGCATATAACATTGAAATTTACAGATCTTGTAATATCTGTTGGGTTCTGTGATGAGGGCACTGATTCCATATTGGCCTGCAACAACAGGTTCAGTAAATGATTTAAAATAACAATGATATGATCCACTTCTACAACTGCGTGAGGACCGCAGCCATAGCCCCACCAATCATCCGACCCACTCCGTTCTCACCGAGCGTTTCATCGGCCGAGCGTGGGCCGCGGGCTGCGAGGTAAGGCCGGTCTGAAAGGCCTAAGCTTCAGTGTAGCTTTAGCAGTTGAATCGTATGCTGTAGTTTTGATTTTAGCCCTCGAGATGAGTTAGAATTCCACCGATGTAGGGAAGGGAAAAGTTTTCCAATCTATTACTACCTTAGATTAATAATTTCTTACAGTAAAGCATCTGCTTGTAATGCAAAAATCGGCCAGGCTCAAGCCGAGGTATCAGATCCAGTTGTCGTTGATTCCAGCCCTTACTACTACTCAGGTAAGCTAATTTTTTTATCATAAATATAGTTATGTCAAATGTACAAATTATTTCTTGTACCATTATGCTATACTTGCATTAGAAAATTATCGTTTTGAAAAAGTAAATGGATTAGGAAGATGGGGAGTTAAAGAAGAGAAAAGAAAAGAGGAGAAAAAGAAAGAGAACAAGTAAGAGCATGAGTTATAGTCCGTGGTCTGGCTGAGAGGAGCAGCGGGACTATAAGAGTATGTAATAACAAGGGTGTAGGGGACCTTAAAAAGGTAGAGAGAGGGCAGACAGGACCCCTTTATATATGGCTAGAATATAAAGACATACATAACTCTCACTCGGAATTGGGGACCACAAATATCGTGCCAACCATTTTTCTATCTCGGATGGGCAAAAATTAGTACCCTGTTACGTTATTCATATCTCCACATTGGGTAATTATATATATGTATGAGTAGAGGTGGATGAAGTTCAAGACTAGCAACACTAGTCTGGAAGTGAGTAAGTCCAAGACGTTATATGCGTAGGTGGAGTGTTGGGCCAGGAGCCAGTTCAACCAAACATTGTTTGAAGCCGGTAGTGCCCACGTGAGCGACCCGGTATACCGGTGGAGAATAAATGGGCTGGAGGTCCGAGCAACGTATCTTGGAAAAGGTTTTGTACTTTGAACTTGACCTCACACCGAAGGAAGTGTGGAAAACCCAGTTCTGATGGTTTAGAGTAGGTATGGATACAGTAGCACAAAGCTTGCGTAGTGCTAAATTAAAATCATAAATTCATACCGGTCTCTTGGATTGGAGACTACAGTGATCACTAGGGATCTTTCTTCACCTGAGTGAAAAGTAGAATTTTTGACAAGTTAAAATATGATTGTTTATTCTGATAATGCTAATTTTGAGAATTAAAACCTAGAAACTTTAATAACCCAAGAAGAGAGGCATACAGTTTATTTTGCTATTATAATGCTTGTTGAGTACGTTAGTACTCACCCTCGCTATTATTTTGTTAGACCCCACTCTGATCAAAGAGTACTCCGAGCCGAATGAAGGGGCAGCAGGCACAATTGAGCCCACCGGGGAGAAGGATGATGGTTGCAGGGAACCGGGGGAGCTGGACCCCCAATATGGTGGTGGAGCTCCGTCTCCGCCATCTCCGGAGCTTCTTGCGTCGGGGGTGGCCTCACATCCCCAGCCCTCGGGGGCACGGCGCCGAAGCTTCGACAACGGCAAACGCATTTTGGACTTGTCCTTTTTACCCTTCTGAGATACTCTCGCTGTTTGCCCCCTCGATTTATGAGAAATGTGTGTGCCGGTGTTCGTCTGGGCCGGGGCGTGCGAGTTTTATAGTTGTAGGGGGGCGGAGCGGCAAATCTAAAAGAGGGAGGGGTTTGTACGGGTGAGCGTCTTGTTTCTGAGGGTTTCCCGAGAAAAATGTCCAAGTGTTCTTTTTAATGCGGACTATTTCAAGTATTCTTTCTAAAAATAAGTTACATACAATTTATTTATTTATTTATTTTTGGAGGGGCATTCGATTTCTTTATGTGATCATGTTACATATTTTTCAAAAATAACAATACTGGACGAATGTGTTACATATAGATATAGAATAAATAGGAGCTGTTATTGGACTGGTTCATATTGTGTAGGCAATCAGCGGTCTTAGGGTTTTCAGGACAGATGTTCAGAGTTAACAAACTATTTGTTCAACGGAAAAACTAAAGGTCCACGGTTGCAAAGAAAAAATCAAAGTACAAATTGTTCTAGTAGAGACAATATCCTAAAATGATTTAGAGAGATCACAAACAATTAAGGCTATGCTCATTTCAGCTTGAGGTTCTGCCTTCTGATTTATTTTTCACTATTCATAAATTTTGTCTTTTTCTAGCCTTTTGATTTTTTGAGATTTTTTGCTGGATCTTTTTTCTTCATATTTGTTTACATTGTCCATGATGGGCTAATATGTTTTTTATTTTTAAATTTTTTAAAACTTAGTTACATCAAATAAGCTACCATTAAATACAGTGTAATTTTAGCCATTAGCTAGTTTATTTTAACCCAATCGAACGACACCTAACAAGAGTTCTCACCCAATCACCCTGCATCGATCAGCACATCGGCCCAAATCTCTGATGGATTTGACAACGAAAGCATCATTGTTCTTAACTTGCTATAATTCTATTTAACAGAAATACCGATTCAGCTCAAAATTCGAAGAGGTTTTCAGGACGTCCCAGTCATAAAACTCGAAACTTGTCGTCATGGTCTCATACCAACTATAGCAGTGATAGTTCAAGATGGTGTGATAGGCCGCAATACTCACCTCAGAGCACAAATGCTAATCAGGTAGTAGAGAAATAACCAAAGTTCGATGCGACGAATGTGTTGATGCAGGTGCTAGTAACCTGAAGAGTGGCTTCAGTGCTTTAGCCTCAGAGCATGTAGTCAAAAAACTTGAAGAACTGCTGTTGGCTGAAGAAATAAGTGAACCTCCCAAAATTTGTAAGATTGATTGCATAGATCTTTCAGGGCCTCGTGAATCCTCCAACTGTTCAAGTGGTCTGGCAAAATCTGCAGATCTTTTTGATCATGTCAAAGACTTGATTGCATAGATTCTTCAGGGCCTCGTGAATCCTCCTACTGTTCAAGTGGTTTGGCAAAATCTGCAGATCTTTTTGATCAGATCAAAGACCCTCGAAAGGCAGAGCCATTCGGTGGTTCAACTGCCTTAGCTGATTATCTCCTTGTCCTGCTCTAATAGTGAACTTGAAGTTCCAGTTACATCATCTGATGCTTCCGCTGAAAGTCAAATGGTACTTTATGACCATGCACCTGCCTCTGCAGATTTTGGAGGTAAAACTGCTGAGCAAAGAAAGAGTCAGGCAGACGTTGAGGCAAAAAATACAACATAAAAAGCTATATTTTAATAGTCTAGTATTGATCATCATATTTTATATATATGAGAATTAAAAATTTATATATTTTCTTAGAAACAACTCAATAGACAAATTATTGAAAGATTATCTCTAGTATTGCCTTTAAATAATATAAAAATCTTAAAAATAATATAAAAGAACTTAGACGCTAAGTAGGCTATTGTCTTCGTCAAACATCACCTACCCCGACTTCCGTCTGGGTATTGGTTGTGTCATGTCATGATGCTGCACGCACGAAACGTGGACTCAGCGTTAATTAATTACTAGCTGAATGTACGTGTGTTGTTATAATTTTTAAAAATTTACCATATTACATATTTTAAAATTCACAGGTGATAAATTTTTTTAGAATATGCATACAAACATGTTCTAAAAGCTTTTAAATCTATCAAGTAAGTCAGAGATGAAGGATGCGAGAGGTGAGAAGAGGAGGAGCATGGCCCATGCGCCGGTCCGATCTTTTCTACGAGGAGCGGAAGAACTACCTATATGCAGATATAGACGGTTGATCTTTGATCGGATGGCTGAAAAGAGAGGAGAGAGAATGAACCGACGATCACCAATTCATATTTTTATAATAGTAAAGATTATCCCCTACATGACCAGTTCGTACTCGAAGTGAATTTTGAGCATAAATAGCACTCACCAGAATTTCAATTTTAGCTCTCAAATAATAGCATTTTTATTTCTAGCCCCCTCCCCATCGCATGATTTTTTTTAAATTGACACGTGGCAATCGTGCGGTCGAGGACCGCACGACACTGGCTATGCACAGTGTCATTTTGGATTAATTGTTACGTGAGTTTGTGTGCTTGTAATGAGATTTAAATTTTGTATTTTTGTGTAGATAAGAGTTTATTTAGTTGTGCAAATTGTTTGTATTTATAAATATTACGCATATTCATGTGTAATTTATTTTCTTTGGAGTTAGCAGCAATTTTGTAATATAGTAGAGGAGGTGCAAAATATTATGAAAAGTATTTTGAAAACTCCTTACGCAGTGAGATGATATATGTAGGAAATATTTTTTTAGATTGTTATTTTTTCGAAATAGAATGGCAGACAATATAGGTAGGCTGGTCCGTTTGCGATTTTCGTAGGTTCTCAATGGTACGATCGCCGTGTGATCTTATAGTGCGGTTAATTTCTGGAAGAAATTTGCACGGACGATTGAGCTCTGAATGACTCGTACGTACGAAGGTAAATTATAGTGCGGTAGAATGGTTGATCCGTTTGTGTTTTTCGCACATTATGAACGGTTAAAAATATATTTGATTCGCAAAAACATTTTGCGATCATGGTACATTGTTGTAGTGCAAGAAATTTCATGAAATCTTTTTTGTGGACGACTAGGATAGGAACGACTAGTAAGTAGGAAGGAAAGTGATATGGAGCACGCGAAGAATTGAATGCGAGAAGATGTGCCCAATTTTGTGTGGTCACTGCGCAAAGTTGCCCCTTTTGTCTTTTCACTTAGCAAAGCTGCCCCTTTTATCTTGTCACTGAGCAAAGCTGCCCCCTCTGGTCTTATCACTGGACAAAGTTGCCTCTTTGGTCTTGTCACTGAGCAAAGCTGCCCCCTCTAGTCCTATCACTGGACAAAGCTGCCCCTTTGGTCTTGTCACTGCGCAAAGTTGCCCCTTTTGTCTTTTCACTAAGCAAGGCTGCCCCTTTTATCTTGTCATTAAGCAAAGCTACCCCATTTGGTCTAGTCACCGCGCAAAGCTGCCCCTTTTATCTTATCACTGAGCAAAGTTGCCCATTTGATTTTGTCACTACACAAAGTTGCCCCTTTTGTATTGTCGCTGCGCAAAGCTACCCCTTTGGTCATGTCGCTTGCCAGAGCTACTCCCTTTGGTCTTGTCATTTGGCAAAGCTGCCCCTTTGGTCTTGTCACTACAAAGCTGGCCCTTTTGTCTTGTCACTGAGAAAAGCTGTCCTTTTGGTCTTTTCACTGTGCAAAACTGGTCCTTTTGTCTTATCTCTACGCAAAGCTTCATCCCTTGGTCTTGTCACTGTGTATCCTGGTTGGTGTAGGCTGTAAGCTGTCTCGTTTGTTATAAAATACACGGCACACCCTACGAAAGTAGGAGTAGTGAACTCTATGAATCGAACGAAAAAGTTCCTTCTTTATCGTGCAGTAGCATACAATGGCAGCGACCGATATGCCAGTTGGAGCGGGGTCACCGAAGGAAGACCTTTCCATGAAAAGGAGGGAGGACTTCGCTCCTAACTACTAGTTGAGAGAAAACATGCGTGGTCAACCAGTATGGCCGAAATGCAGGCACAAGGAGGACACGGTCGTGCAGATTCTGGATGGCCCTTTCGATGGCGAGTGATATTTCTTCCGATGCCCACACTCCAGGGTATAATTTGGTAATATTATATTTTTTGCTTAGTGGTAACCAGTATGTTAACTGTCATTTGCAGCAGATGGCGAAATGTGACTTCGCCCGCTGGATCGATCCTCCGTATGAACTCTATATTGTGAGGTATGTGGATACATTATGGGAGCGAATCCTCGAATTGGAGGCGAGAATCGACACAATCAATTATGAGAACAATGACATCCGCGAACAGATGCAGCGCGAGAGGGGCAACGAGGAGGTTGTCAACATAGGAAGTTCGTATGATCCCACATACTGCTGTGCGAACCTTAGCTGCATATGTGCCTGCCACTACAACGACGGCAAACCACGTCCAAGGCGCCCCTCTCTAGAACACTCCATGTGGGTAGTGAGAGGCACATTCTACCAGTAGGCATACTTTGTATGGTGTATGTGGAGAGAACTATAAGCTTAATGTTATGTGCTATTTTCTTTGTGGTGTTCGATGTTGTATTGAAGGTGTAGTGCTGCGAGTGTTGTTTTCATTGGTGTTGCTCCCTGTACTACTTTCTATGATTTATGTATGTGCAGTGCACGTGTTGTTCTGCAGTTTTGCTGCTCTGGCTAAGCTTCTACCGTGCGAACCCTCAAATGCAGCCGTCCAAACCCTTTTATCGCGGCACTCAGCTCACTCATTTGGATACAAAGCAGATGAGGGACGGCCAAACTATGCGCGAAGAGGTGGCACATGTGCATGCCATGCAACAAAAAAATGAAAGAGCAAGGTGCGGGTGCATGGCAACATGCAAAAAGCTAGCGAAAGCCACGGACAGAGGGGAAGCAAACGATGCTTTCAGCGGTTGGATGGGACGCGCACAGTAATCGTGTGGTACCCGAGCGCACCATTTCCACTGTTCATGGTGTGATCGTGCGGTCAAGGACCGCACGAGTCAGATGAACAGTGGTCATACGGTCCCCGACCGTACGATCACACCATGAACAGAGGTCGTGCGGTCTGGGACCTCACGATCTCGGTGTCGTGTGGTCCCCTACCACACGATTGCCACGTGTCAGCTTCAGAAAAATAGTGCGACGGGGAGAAGGCTAGAAATGGAAATGTTGTTGTTTAGGGGCTAAAATTGGAATTATGGTGATCAACAGTGCCATTTATGTCCAAAATTCACTCGAAGCCGGTAGCCTCATAGTGGTAGAAAACCTCTATCTAATTAATTAGCAGAGTTAAAAATGTTGATTTTGGTGGGCTCCAAACGACTTCTGTTTTTTTCTTCTTAATTTTATTTTTTTTTTGGTTTTTGACTTTTTTCAGTTTTTGCTTTCTCACTTGTCCTTTTGCTTTGTCTCAAAATATATAATGATTGTTTTTAATTTTTCTTATTTTTTTATATTTTATTTAGAAAAATATCAAATGCTATAGTGCAATTGACTTACAAAAAGCCAAAAGGCATGAATGCCAATCGTTTGGAGCAAGCCTTTTAAATGGTTTAACAAGTCAAAAAATTGTTTTATATGCATATATGAAGTGAAAGAAAACATATTATTACTACCAATTTGCTGAGGTAAAAGTGTGCTGTGTAGAACGTAGAGCACACTACTACAAAAAGGGTTATTACAGACGGTTTGGAACTATCATCACAGACGATTTTCTGAACCGTCTAAATTTATATGTCAGTAATAATCGGAGGTTATCACATACGGTTTCTGAGCCGTTTGTGATAATTACAACACAGACGGTTTGTAACTAGAAACGCCCGTGAAGAACACTATCACATACAGCTCAAATGAAAAACCATCTGTGATACTCACATATCACAGACGGTTCTAGTTACCAACATGGAGAAAACGGCATACCCAAGCTGATGCGTTCGTTCGATTTGATGAACTTGCACGTGTCCCCGCACCAACATAGGGGGGTGTCTCCCCCTCAGGTGGGAGTTGCGGCGAACGCTCGTTGGGGACGTCCGGGATGGGGTTGTTGCTACGCGGCCGCTCATTGCGGGGAGCTGACCTCGTAGCCGCAGCAGCCTTTGCTTGTTCCTTGCGAGCCGCCGCAGCCCTTGCTTGTTCGTCGCGAGCCGCCGCAGCCCTTGCTATGTTGCGTGTCTCCTCCCATGCTGCCTTCTTGCGGGACTCCTCCCTAGCCTTCCGCCTAGTTTCATTTATCCTGTCCGTAAAATCCTGCCAACTCTTTATATTCTTGTTGTTCATTTCGACGTGGAGAAGGAATGTATGATGTAGTGTTAGATGGTGTAGTGCTCTCTTGCATCCGCATTGGACGTCAATTTATAAGGCGAAGGGTAGCCATGTGTTTTTTTGGCCGCTGCGCGAAGTGGGCCTCTTTTGTCATGTCACTGCGCAAAGCTGACCTCTTTTGTCATGTCACTGCGCAAAGCTGTTCCGTTTTGTCATGTCACTGCGCAAAGCTGACCTCTTTTGTCATGTCACTGCGCAAAGCTGACCTCTTTTGTCATGTCACTGCGCAAAGCTGGCCTCTTTTGTCATGTTACTGCGCAAAGCTGGACTCTTTTGTCATGTCACTGCGCAAAGTTGGCCTCTTTTGTCATGTCACTGCGCAAAGCTGACCTCTTTTGTCATGTCACTGAGCAAAGCTTGCCTCTTTTGTCATGTCACTGCGCAAAGCTGGCCTCTTTTATCATGTCACTGCGCAAAGCTGGCCTCTTTTGTCATGTCACTGCGCAAAGCTGGCCTCTTTGGTCATTGCAGTAAGTCATTCCCGTTCGTTATAAATAGCATGGTTGGGGTCCCATGGCATTGTATGCAGAGAACCCTGTAAATCGAAGAACGAAGTACGTTCTCTTCCGGGGTGAAAATATCATGTCGGAAGCGGATGAGCCACCGAATTTGGGACAGAAGGAAGACCTTCCTTCCAAAGGAGGAGATCTTGATGCACATGCCGCTTGGTACCAAGGCGACGTGCTCAACCGGCGTGGCGAAATGTAGACACAATGAGTACTGTCGTCGTGCGGTCTGGATGGCCCGTTCAATGGCGGGCGACGTTTCTTCCGATGCCCACGCTCTGAGGTAGAAAGTAGTAATACTACATTTTTTGTTAGTGCTTATGGATCCTCCATGTTTACCGTCCTTTCCCGCAGATGGCAAAATACGACTTCTCCCGCTGGATTGACCCTCCTCATGAACGGTATATTGTCTGTTATGTGGATACATTATGGCATCGAATATTGGAGTTGGAGGACCGAATCGAGACTCTCAGTGAGGATAACAACAACCTCCGCCAACAGATGCAACGCGAGAGGGGCAACGAGGAGGTCGTCAACATAGGAAGCTCTTATGATCCCACATGTTGCTGCGCAAACCCTAGTTGCATATGTGCGTGCCACTTCCACGACGGCCAGCCACGTCTGAGACGGCCCCCTGAGCAATACTCCATGTGGGTGCCACGAGGCTCGTTTGACATATAGGCAACGAGGTGTATGGTTGTACCTTAAACCAGTATGAACACTTTCTACGATCTGGAGTAGACAGAGTGATTAAGTTAGTAATATGTCGTATTTAATTTCTTACTTGTAGTTGACATATTTTGCGTACGTGCAATGTATGTGTTGTTTCTTGTTGGCAGTGCGTGACCCGTTCGTATTATGTGGGCTCCATGACTTTAGGCCCCCCTGAGCCTATAAAAGGGAGCCATTCCTCACCTAGCCCCCGCATTGTTCTCCCTCACTTCCTGAATTACTTCTTCCGATTGTGTGCACATTTCATTCGTGCTAACTCCCCGCACGCCGATATGAGTCATTTCAGCACCTCGTCATCGGTACCCACGGTGATTTGCCCAAAATGCAACACGGTTGTTGCACGTAAGACTTCACGCACGGCTGCGAATCCTGGGCGTCACTACTACAAGTGCCCGTTTCACTCGGTAAGTGTGATTGTTTCGGGTTCGTTGAAATCGTACAAGCAAGTTACAAATTTTTCTTATCATGAAATCGCAGGAAGCCCCCGGCGGTTGCCACACAAATTAAATCATTTTCCTTGCTAAATTGGTCATAAATCAGCAAATACAATCAAATCAATCATCTAGCCGCATAGATCACGACCCATACACATCAATCCAAACAAAACCTGATCCCACAAAACTACCTCCTTAAGTTATAGAGCGAATTGACAATATGCCACCCTATAAATTGCCACTCTATAAAGTACCATGGCTCATATTGTAATTTTTTTGTCACTCTTTAGGTTGGATCCCTGATTATTTGCCGCTTTGAATTATTTTATTACTTTTTTCAGCATGCAAGCACTTAACCCCACCTGGTCTTCCCATTTGGCCACTGGGCACCGCTCGTGACCCAACCCGACTTCAGTCGCACCCAGTCCTTCCCCTCCCTTCGCTCCTGAGCTGCATTGGTGACACAGGTCCAACATCGCCTCCTTCCTTCCCAAATCCGACAATGGCTTCCAGGTAAAATACGACTCAGACGCATCCACTCTATCTCTCTTGTGTTCCTCTCGCTTCTTCTGGCCGCATCAACCAGGCCAGCAACATCAATGAACCCACTCTATCTCTCTCGTATTCCTCTCGCTTCTTCTGGTCGCATCAACCCAGCAACGTACATCAATGACAGAAATACACACACAAAAAAATCACAGGTTTCAGTTCACGATGTGGATTGAACCTTGAAACGAGATTAAATCATGTAGGTTGCTTGATCTTTCGTGGCAAAACAGCAGTAGCGATAAGTAGAGCGACATGGAATCAATCTACAAGAGAAAAAAATAATACCGAACAGAAGCACCGCCGAATTGTACCAATGATTAGACACGAATCAGCGAGTTGAACCATAAAGATTTCATAGAAAACCCAAGAATAACGATTCTTATCTACAAAGTAAACACAAACCTCAAACGGAAAGCTCTTGATAGGTAATATAGGGAATTCAAACCTAACAGCCAACCGTCAACACACACGGTGTCTAATTTATTATCAAAATTCTGCCTTTATATGATGCACTGACTAGGCTATTTATAGCCACACACACGCACACAGCTTCCTAAACAACTCAACTGAAAAGATAGAAACTAAATACTCAGTACATCCTTTTACATCTCGGATTGTCTTTCCTAACAACAATTTGTAGCAATTTTCTAAACCAACTTAATTTTAATATCCGGTGCACCATCTTAACTTGGTGGTCTCGACTGTAGGTGGGCCCCACCCTAAATTGTGGAAGCATAGAAAGAAACTAGGATTTTATCTTGATTGTGCCGGTCTATTATGCATGCGTATGGCACCAAGAAACTCCCTCCTAATTTATCTCCAAAGATCGCATGAAATTCTCCTGATTTCTCTCGGTTGTTGTCCTTATCTGTAGCTCGTCTTCTTTTTATTTGTGCATTGGTTTTATTCCACACATACAAAATATCTCTATTTTCTTTGAACTGAACCAAAGCACAATTTGTTGTGTTGCATGCGCCCATCTTCCATGCACGTGGCCAACGCATGCGTTCCTCCTTTCTTTATTTTTTTTGTCTTTCTTCTCATGCGGTGCATCTTCTTTCTCTTGAGTAGATCCTGAAGTTAATTTATGCGAAACAATTTGAACGCAAGAATTAAATTCAGAACAATGGTTCATAACTGTGGCCACACTATCCTCCCCTCATTCAAATGCAACCGTCGGTTTCGAGTTGATCTTCGAGTCTTCATCCGCAACTTGTACAAGGCTGAAAAAATTTCAGTAGCTTCAACTGCTTGAACCTCTTTCTTTGTCTTCTTTCGTGTGGGCTTCCGTTGTGGTAGTATAAATTGATATCGTGTCAACACCTTCATCTCTTCCCACGCGGTGCAGAACGGATCGCTTTGTCGATCCTGATTCCACTGCAAGTCAATCCACCATTGCAGAGCGTCGTCGATCAATGCCGTAAGGCCCCGCTCGGTTGGGCTGAAAAGCTGTGGCTTATGGCTAAAATTGCACTGTAGCGGCTGAAAATTCACTGTAGCTAAAGGTGACTTATTTAGCGTAATTAAATTTTAAAAAATTAAAAATAGAAAAAATATGCTAGCTCATCACGGACAATGCAAACGAATACGAAAAAAAAGAACCGGCAAAAAAGCTAAAAAACCAAAAGTTCAGAAAAGACACAATTTATAAATAATAAAATAAACCATAAGCTGAAACCAAAAGAGCGGGGTCCTCTAAAATACCCCCGGTGTAAAGTGGCGTTATGCGCGCCAGTAGCCTCAACGTGCGCCTATCATCTGGCATCGTCATCTTTCTTCCACCAGTGAGCAAAGGACTGACTTGAATCACATGCTGCTTTCAATTGAACCGAATCGCATCTCGCAAAGATCCAAAAGAAAAAATTCAGCCACCAAGGAATCCACACCGCTAGATGTAGTATTAGTTCTAGCGACTCACATCCATGTGACAACAAAACTACAAGAGATAAGGGTAAGGACATCAGGAGAGTATAAGGTCGTAATGGGTCTTAAGGTGGGCTCCACCTAATTATTAAAGTCGATTCGTTATATTTGAGGCCATCGCCTACTGTAATAAGGGTCCTAATTGGCGATAAAAATTGTATTTTGATACTTATGGTTATTGGTAGTTGGCTGGTAGGGGGAGAGAGAACAACAGCATTAAAAGAAAATTGTATTTTAATGCTTGTGGTCGTCTTTAGTTTAAGTATCGGTCTTAAGTTTTTGCTTATGACTTGTTTAAAATTAACCATGTAATATATAAGATTAATTTTAAAATAATTTATGACCCTTATTTTATACACTATAGATATCCTAAGGAGAAAATGATCATGTCTTTCCTCACCACGGCAACCAGGGTATTTGAGGCAGGCCCACCTCAACCCCAGCCAGATCCGGCGTCGTCACCTCAACCCTAGCCTCCACTACACAGATCTGATGCCTTGCGACTCCCGTCCTTCTGCTCTAGCGGTGAATCTACCGCCACGCCATGTGGGTTGGCCAGAGGCGGGATCCACCGCGGCCAAGACGGTGTCGGCGTGTCGGGAGCAAAGCGGAGGCGGGTGACAACGCCGGCACGGCATGCGCAGTGGCCAATGACAATGGTACTGCGGGCCTTCCTCTTACAACCGGTCACCGTACGGTCACCTCGATGCGCCGCGGATGGTGACGGCATGGCGATGCTAGTGGGGAGAGAGGAGGGCGAGAGAGGGTGCGCGCAGAGGACGTGGATGGTGTCAACACAAGCGAGCCGGGAGATGGAGAGGGCGGACGGTGTGGCCTTTCCCTCTCTCCGGCCAGCCCGACTGCCTTCGGGCCAGGCCGCTCGCGCGCTGGCCCAGCCCAACCGAGCCGCCGCCGACGACCCGGACTCGGTGTCCATGCCCCGCACGCCAAGCCGCCTCCTCGCCTATAAATAGCGCGATCGTGCCCGCGTCATGGGGACATGGGGTTCCTCTTCCAAAACCCTAGGGCGCTTCCTCGGATCGTGCCATCACCAAGCCGGAAATCATTGTCTCCGGAAATCGGAGACGAGAAGACGTGCCGCCTCCTCGCCTACAAATTGCTGGCCAATCCGGTGATTCCCCTAACCTGCGCCAACCTGATTCGGTGATTCCCCAAGCCCTAGTTGCCCCTCAAGCCAGCGCGAGAGCTAGAGCGGCGGCGATTGGGCGAGACGAGACGAGGCAGACGGTGAGCTAGGGCTGCGGACTTTGGGCGATTGTGGTATGTCACCATCCCCCATGGCGTGAGTCCCCCTCCCTTGATTCTTCCTGCTTCTGCTTACGCGAAAAATTTCCCAATCCTTCGTTCGTGTCGGTTTCGGCGGACTCGATGAATGCTGAAAAATGTTGGGGTTTGGTTTTGGGGGAGGTTGGTTGCGATAGCGATGTGTTGCAATTTGTGAGTTCCTCGCTTGCCAGATATGATTGAGCTTTCGGGAGTCCGTGGCGTCGGCGCGGTCCTGGTGTCTACTCTAGATGCTTCGTTGCTTCGCTTCATAAGAGTTGGTTTGTGTGAGGAACTTGCCAGATCTGCCTGAGCTTTCCTTGTTTTTAACTTAGATACTTGTAAAAAAGTGGATTGCCTTTTCGCTTTGGTCTGTAGCTGTTTAATGTGATGTTGTGTAAGTGGAGTATGCATAATTGTCGGTAGGAGGTTTTGGTGTCACTTTTGATGCTCAAGTTGCGTCGGTTCCAAATCGCAATCCGTTTCATGATCGCCTTGACTCATGTCAATGCCAGTGTGATTGAGACTTCGATTCTTAGTTGTGTGGGTGGAATATTCAAGAAACCTGGTGCTATGTTTGCGATTTATAGGCAATTTTGGTGTTATTTACCTCCTGAGTTGCATTCATTCTTGTCTGATTTTGTGGGGACTTTCTACCTTTTTGCATGATCTCATGCATTGTTTTACATAGCGCACCAATCCCTGCTCATCGATCATCGATTGACCGCCAAATGTGTGAGAGTGCGTGCTCGAGATTAGTCATGTTACATAAATTTGTAAACGTGTAGGCATGTTATATAAATTTGTTCTACCGATATTTGTTGCAAAAGTTGTATGATATTCGCATTTAACCGAATTAAGGACATATTTGATTCTAATTCGTATTTGCTACGACATTCGGTTCGTATTCGTGTTCGAGAATGTTTGAATTCGCGAAAAATATGGATTCATATTCGTATTCGAGACTATTCAATTTGTATTCAATCTGTTTCCATCTCTATGAACAAGGAATGTAATTATCTTGCTAGAGTTAGCTGACCACCCTGGAAATTGTTTGGGCCGAAATTATGTTCCTTTTCATAAATTTATTATTTTCTTGGTTGAATTGTACTCTGTGTTGCTCTGAAAAACTGAACTTTGAGCTTGGTTTATGTTGAAGTATGTTGCTCATATATTCTAGTTTTGGGGGCCTGTTATATTTCAATTATAGATATTGCTTTGTTAGAAAGTGATATTGAAGTAGATGACATTGGCTGAAATTTAGCTTATTCTACTACCATGTTTAATACCCGCCTTATCTATCTAGCAAAACATGGCTGGAAATAGTACCCTGCCACTCAAGAATTTTGCGTAAAGCTTCATACTTCACTCGTTATCTTACACCATTAAGAAGCACATGTTTAGGGATTCTGCTACTTTTTAAATACATATATACTTACCATATCGATGTATCCTTGTTTTTGCAGTATACCATATTACGGTATCGCCGCACCCGTATCGCGTATCGGGGCATCCTAGTCGGCTATATACATTCTCCACCCTAAGGGCGACCTGTTCACTCGCCATTCATCCACGAGTGCGCGTAGCGAGGAGGGGGCACCCGCGTTGGTCGGCGGCCATTGGTCGTGTCGTGCGGGCCCTAACGGTTCTGATCACCTATCCCAGCCCCTAGCGCCTCTTGCGCCACCCGCCTCCCTCCGCCCGTTCTTTCTCTCTCGTGCTCCCTCTCGCACCCACGCCACCCGCCCTCTCCATCCTTTAGCTCACTTGTGCTGGCACTATCCACATCCTCCGCACCCCCGCCGGTCACGCCTCCGTCCTTCCCTCGCTCTCCCTTCTCGCCTGCAACCCCAATTTTTCCCTTTTTGTGAACCATCTGGTTCCAATCGCCTGCAAATTTTTGCTGGATAGAGGTTCTTGTGCTTTAGATGTGCTACTGTATCTGACCTAATGCTGGATAGAGGTGCTCCCCCTGTTTCTTCTATTGAAACCAAGTATAAATACAATGACTGCATTTCTGAACAAGGCACTTCATAGGCACTTTTGCTTGAGGTTAATTCGTTCATATGCACACCGCGCTTGTTTTCTTGTTTCTTTAATTTCTCTTTTTTCAAAGTCCTGTTTTGAACACACATTAGCTAATCTTGGGATGCACTCCACTTTCGATGTGCTTTAATTTCATGTGTTATGTTGTTGCCGTATTTTCATCTTTACGGCGGTGACAACAGATCTGCTAAAGATCTGGCTGGTAACAACTAGCTCCCTGATTTGTCTTGCAAGTGGCATGACCAGGATTTTGGATGAGGTGAATCTGATACGCTGTCTTTTTTACATTGGTTTACACTTGTGGCCTGTTTACGCTGATTTTTGGGCACATTTATTTGGTCTTCATGGGAATGCATGTTTGGTAATATTATGAGTGTGTGAGAGAATAACAATTAACATGTTAGTTAATAGGGTATTTGGTCCCTTTATTTTTGCCCAAACCCAGTTGGTTTCTGGATTAACTTTATCCAAGTTAATGGGACAGCTTGGCTTATATGAGGTCAAGATATTGGCCCTTTGGGAGTTGATGGTGTAATAGTTTCTTTAACCGTACTTCATCGCTTATGATGACTCAACATTTGGACTTTGTTCCTTTCCGTCGGGGTTGGAAAGATGTTGAAAATTAAGCAGAGGGACGATCCCACAACGACCTCAAATCAAAGGCAGAAAACTTGCGAACAAGGAGAAAAGACAAGTGAGTCATTGATTTCAAATTTTCCACTTCTTCCTTCTTGCACGTATTTGTACAGATTTTTTCATAGCACTCACAATTGTGCTGTATAATGCTTCCGTAACTAGGAGACTTGCATTTGGATGATACTCTTGAAGACACACTCAGCAGCTTAAGTGATTTTGATGAAGGTGTATGGTGCGAACTCAGTGAAAAACTTGCTTCAAAGTTGTCGGAAAGTGTTGTCTCGCTTGCTTCATTTGATGGTGATTATACTGCTATATGCATATTAGTTTTCCATGTTTGTATTTAAGCATCAGTAGTTAATGACTGAAATTATGATCTTGTGTAGGAAACAAAATGCATTTTGCGTGCACATGCATAGTTATCAAAAGCATTCGAAATTCTTCAAATTTTTGACTTCATGATTTGATTAGATATCGTGATGGTGAAAGGAGGAGGATTCCTAAGTTCATGGTTTGTGCTGCCAATTATTTTTCACTTCTTTGCTTGCTTATTTAAGATTGGTAATCATTCTGGATACCTGTTGCCCCCTATGTACTTGTATTTAAGATCATAGCCCTTGTGGCAAGTGCTGTAATAAAAGTACAGTTTCTACGTTATTGTTCTGCATGCTGTGCGACTTTGGTAAAGGCTTATTATTCATCGAAACAGTGTTCTAATGATTAGAGGAATAATAATCTGATTGCCTAAGTATGATTATCCTTGGGATAATTACACGGGGTGCTACAGATCCTTGTAATAAAACCTACAAGGCAAAACCCTAGACTTGCATCCTGTCATCTGAGCAAAGAGTTTAAAACACTGCCCATAAACATTCTTCTTATATCATGGTTCTGGTACATAGATCGTTAACTTACATGCGTTTCTTATCCTAAGCTAAATCTTTAGATACATTCCAACCCCTCAAATCTCTTTTAACTGTTTCCTCCCACGTCAGTCTTGTCGACTCTACCTCTTCTTCCATTTTTGATATGTCTTGAAACTTCACTCCGCCTATGTAGTTTACAACATAGTCTGTCCCAAGTCAAAAAAAAGGATAAATGTTATGTTAGGTTTGACGAGCCAACGTAAAAAATATATGCCACCTTTTTATGAAATGAAACCCAAAATTGCCAAGTGCTAAGCTTGCTGCAAGAAAAAATCAATAGAGAAGTGAGACTTAACCAGTATCTTAAATGAACAGGTGGAAGGAGTAAATAATGACTAGCAGTACCAACCCTCAAGGTGTGATCAATCTTGTCTTCGTCACCGGAAGTTCTAACCAAACTTGCTGAAGTCAGAACACTTGTGGTGGATTCATTGCAGTCTATAAATACACATGTGCAAGCAAAAAACCTTGTTGTGCCTACACAGATTGCAATTCCAATAATTAACGAGTGCCAAATAGAAGTAAATACAAATTTGGAAAAGTAATGAGCTTATAACAGTGCAACCACCATTGAATGAAGCAAGTGAGACAACACTTCGAGACATCTTTGAAGCAACTTTTTTGGTGGGTTCGCTCCAGATATCTTCACCAAATTCATCTTCAAAAGTATTTTTACAATGCATGCCTCCTGGTTAAATAAGCATGGTACAACAATTGAGAAGACAGAATAAAGCTGTCAAAATGTGGAACAAAAGTGAATAGTCAGCACAATCAAAAGCAACAACTCACCATCAAAATAAATTGGCAAAGGACAGCCTTTGGACCTTATAATCTCATTTGCCTCATCCGTGAATGCTGGTGCAACAAGGTGAAGCAATTCATGACCATGTATTAGTAAAGATCAGCAAAATCGGAAGCGTTGACTCACCATTAGATGTCCAGGGACAAAGAGAAGGCAGATGCTTAGATTGATTATCAGTGAGTTCTGGTGCAACAACAAGAAGTGATTAATGACCACGTGTTAGTAATGATCAAAAGGTAACATTAGAATATGATGACAACTTGCATGATAGTTCACATTTGAAGCACCCTGCTAGATTCACCTTGTGGCTTAGGGATAGAAAATGTGCAAACTTTCTGATTCTTATTTTCACTTCCCCCACTTGAGCTACCTAAAATGGAAAAGAGGCGGAATTGAAAAACACTGTAAAGTTGCTGGAGTAGACTATATGGCATATCCATGTTCTTAGCGCGAAGGGATTAGTAGACAAACCTTGGACCATTGGTGAGGAACCTACAAATGATGATTGATAAGTACATTAGAAAATGATGTAGAATTGCCTGATAGTGCATAATTTAGCAGTCTTAAGGAGTCATTGTGCTTAGCTCACCTTCTGAAGAACGGTCATAAGGTGTGGGGGATTTTTGTATCTCGTTTGTGGTTCTTTCTCTTGTACTATAACCTTCTTGATTACTACCAACCATGCAGCAGAATGTAGTAAACTCATCATAATAAATGCATAGAGCTATTGATCCAAAAGTGAAATGGATCGGATTTAGGCGTGAATGTCAAACTAGATAGACTGAATTATAAAACAGGAGCATGATAGGAAACGGAGGAATTGGAGTTCACAACAAAAGAAAATACGAGAATATGTTATACCAATCCTCAAGGATGACATAAAATGTTAGTTCCATTGTCAAAATTGTAGTTCTAGTTTAATGAAAAATTGGACTACCTTTTCATTTAGACAGGAGTAGTAGCTTCAACATGGAAACAGAAGTCCTAATCTAGTATCAGTCACTCAAATTATTGTTCCTCAATTCATTCCATATGTTTACTCATCTGTGGTCAGCTGCCTGGAAGTTCAACTTGAAAAATTAAGTTCAAAACAAGCGGCATAAATGCTATATGGTCATCCAGAAATTATTTCGGTTAGACTAATTGTTCTGTTGTCATCCAACACAGATATATGCTTACAAATGATGCTTATGGTCAAATTAGGCCAACCATGATGCTAAATGTTCTGTTAGTTGTTCTCATTTTACTCAATATTTCAGTAATTAAACACGATATACTCTCCACTAAATAGCCATTTATAGGTCATGCTCCAAAGCTCTTGGTCTTGCATAATGCATACTGTATTTTCATCAATATGATTGATTTTTTTTATGAAAGTAACTTCTTAGTCTAGCACAATGCATATTGTATTTTTATCAGTATGATTTATTTTTTATGCAAATGTCCTGCACTTTCTTTGAGTGATGTGTTAAAGAGTCCAAACAACAGAGGACAAGGCGCATCATAGTGTTAAGTGCAGTCTTAATTAAACTTTCCATCATTAAATATTTTCTTAGCACATGTGTTCCACATGCATACTAACTTAGATCAAGTAGGAGAGGGTAAAGTGGGATAGGAGAGTGGGTAGGAGAAGCATGGATGACCTGGAGAACATGTAGCTCATAAATGCTTCTCTATTGATTTTTTCTTGCAGCAAGCTTAGCACTTGGCAATTTTGGGTTTCATTTCATAAAAAGGTGGCATATATTTTTTACGTTGGCTCGTCAAACCTAACATAACATTTATCCTTTTTTTTGACTTGGGACAGACTATGTTGTAAACTACATAGGCGGAGTGAAGTTTCAAGACATATCAAAAATGGAAGAAGAGGTAGAGTCGACAAGACTGACGTGGGAGGAAACAGTTAAAAGAGATTTGAGGGGTTGGAATGTATCTAAAGATTTAGCTTAGGATAAGAAACGCATGTAAGTTAACGATCTATGTACCAGAACCATGATATAAGAAGAATGTTTATGGGCAGTGTTTTAAACTCTTTGCTCAGATGACAGGATGCAAGTCTAGGGTTTTGCCTTGTAGGTTTTATTACAAGGCTGTAGCACCCCGTGTAATTATCCCAAGGATAATCATACTTAGGCAATCAGATTATTATTCCTCTAATCATTAGAACACTGTTTCGATGAATAATAAGCCTTTACCAAAGTCGCACAGCAGAACAATAACGTAGAAACTGTACTTTTATTACAGCACTTGCCACAAGGGCTATGATCTTAAATACAAGTACATAGGGGGCAACAGGTATCCAGAATGATTACCAATCTTAAATAAGCAAGCAAAGAAGTGAAAAATAATTGGCAGCACAAACCATGAACTTAGGAATCCTCCTCCTTTCACCATCACGATATCTAATCAAATCTGCTGAAGTCAAAAAATTTGAAGAATTTCGAATGCTTTTGATAACTATGCATGTGCACGCAAAATGCATTTTGTTTCCTACACAAGATCATAATTTCAGTCATTAACTACTGATGCTTAAATACAAACATGGAAAACTAATATGCATATAGCAGTATAATCACCATCAAATGAAGCAAGCGAGACAACACTTTCCGACAACTTTGAAGCAAGTTTTTCACTGAGTTCGCACCATACACCTTCATCAAAATCACTTAAGTCTGCTGAGTGTGTCTTCAAGAGTATCATCCAAATGCAAGTCTCCTAGTTACTGAAGCATTATACAGCACAATTGTGAGTGCTATGAAAAAATCTGTACAAATACGTGCAAGAAGGAAGAAGTGGAAAATTTGAAATCAATGACTCACTTGTCTTTTCTCCTTGTTCGCAAGTTTTCTGCCTTTGATTTGAGGTCGTTGTGGGATCGTCCCTCCGCTTAATTTTCAACATCTTTCCAACCCTGACGCGGAAAGGAACAAAGTCCAAATGTTGAGTCATCATAAACAGTAGAGTACGGTTAAAGAAACTATTACACCATCAACTCCCAAAGGGCCAATATCTTGACCTCATATAAGCCAAGCTGTCCCATTAACTTGGATAAAGTTAATCCAGAAACCAACTGGGTTTGGGCAAAAATAAAGGGACCAAATACCCTATTAACTAACATGTTAATTGTTATTCTCTCACACACTCATAATATTACCAAACATGCATTCCCATGAAGACCAAATAAATGTGCCCAAAAATCAGCGTAAACAGGCCACAAGTGTAAACCAATGTAAAAAAGACAGCGTATCAGATTCACCTCATCCAAAATCCTGGTCATGCCACTTGCAAGACAAATCAGGGAGCTAGTTGTTACCAGCCAGATCTTTAGCAGATCTGTTGTCACCGCCGTAAAGATGAAAATACTGAACAACATAACACATGAAATTAAAGCACATCGAAAGTGGAGTGCATCCCAAGATTAGCTAATGTGTGTTCAAAACAGGACTTTGAAAAAAGAGAAATTAAAGAAACAAGAAAACAAGCGCGGTGTGCATATGAACGAATTAACCTCAAGCAAAAGTGCCTATGAAGTGCCTTGTTCAGAAATGCAGTCATTGTATTTATACTTGGTTTCAATAGAAGAAACAGGGGGAGCACCTCTATCCAGCATTAGGTCAGATACAGTAGCACATCTAAAGCACAAGAACCTCTATCCAAAGAAAATTTGCAGCGATTGGAACCGGATGGTTCACAAAAGGAAAAATTGGGGTTGCAAAGTAGAAGGGAGAGCGAGGAAGGACGGAGGCGTGACCGTGGGTGCGGAGGATGTGGATAGTGCCGAGACAAGTGAGCTAAAGGATGGAGAGGGCGGGTGGCGTGGGTGCGAGAGGAGCACGAGAGAGAAAGAACGGCGGAGGGGAGGCGGGTGGCGCAAGAGGCGCTAGGGGCTGGGATAGGTGATCGAACCGTTGGGGCCCGCACGACACGACCAATGGCCGCCGACCAGCGGGTGCCCCTCCTCGCCACGCCGCACTGTGGATGAATGGCGAGTGAACAGTCGCCTTAGGGTGGAGAATGTATATAGTCGACTAGGATGCCCCGATACGCGATACGGGTAAAAGCGGCGATACCGTAATATGGTATACTGCAAAACAAGGATACATCGATATGGTAAGTATATATGTATTTAAAAGTAGCGTAATCCCTAAACATGTGCTTCTTAATGGTGTAAGATAACGAGTGAAGTATGAAGCTTTACGCAAAATTCTTGAGTGGCAGGGTACTATTTGCAGCCATGTTTTGCTAGATAGATAAGGCGGGTATTAAACAGGGTAGTAGAATAAGCTAAATTTCAGCCAATGTCATCTACTTCAATATCACTTTCTAACAAAGCAATATCTATAACTGAAATATAACAGGCCCCCAAAACTAGAATATATGAGCAACATACTTCAACATAAACCAAGCTCAAAGTTCAGTTTTTCAGAGCAACACAGAGTACAATTCAACCAAGAAAACAATAAATTTATGAAAAAGAACATAATTTCGGCCCAAACAATTTCCAGGGTGGTCAGCTAACTCTAGCAAGATAATTACATTCCTTGTTAATAGAGATGGAAACGGATTGAATACAAATTGAATAGTCTCGAATACGAATATGAATCCATATTTTTCGTGAATTCAAACATTCTCGAACACGAATACGAACCGAATGTCGTAGCAAATACGAATTAGAATCAAATATGTCCTTAATTCGGTTAAATGCGAATATCATACAACTTTTGCAACAAATCTCGGTAGAACAAATTTATATAACATGCCTACACGTTTACAAATTTATGTAACATGACTAATCCTGAGCCTGCACTCTCGCAGATTTGGCAGTCCAATCTGATGATCTGATGAACAGGGGATTGGTGCGCTATGTAAAACAATGCATGAGATCATGCAGAAAGGTAGAAAGTCCCCACAAAATCAGACAAGAATGAATGCAACTCAGGAGGTAAATAACACCAAAATTGCCTATAAATCGCAAACATAGCACCAGGTTTCTTGAATATTCCACCCACACAACTAAGAATCGAAGTCTCAATCACACTGGCATTGACATGAGTCAAGGCGACCGCGAAACGGGATTGCAGATTTGGAACCAGCCTGCAACTTGAGCATCAAAAGTGACACCAAAACCTCCTACCGACAATTATGCATACTCCACTTACACAACATCACATTAAACAGCTACAGACCAAAGCGAAAAGGCAATCCACTTTTTTACAAGTATCTAAGTTAAAAACAAGGAAAGCTCAGGCAGATCTGGCAAGTTCCTCACACAAACCAACTCTTATGAAGCGAAGCAACGAAGCATCTAGAGTAGACACCAGGACCGCGCCGACGCCACGGACTCCCGAAAGCTCAATCATATCTGGCAAGCGAGGAACTCACAAATTGCAACACATCGCTATCGCAACCAACCTCCCCCAAAACCAAACCCCAACATTTTTCAGCATTCATCGAGTCCGCCGAAACCGACACGAACGAAGGATTGGGAAATTTTTCGCGTAAGCAGAAGCAGGAAGAATCAAGGGAGGGGGACTCACGCCATGGGGGATGGTGACATACCACAATCGCCCAAAGTCCGCAGCCCTAGCTCACCGTCTGCCTCGTCTCGTCTCGCCCAATCGCCGCCGCCTAGCTCTCTACCGGCTTGAGGGGCAACTAGGGCTTGGGAATCACCGAATCAGTTGGCGCAGTTAGGGGAATCACCGGATTGGCCAGCAATTTGTAGGCGAGGAGGCGACGTCTTCTCGCCTCCGATTCCGGAGACAATGATTTCGGCTTGGTGATGGCACGATCCGAGGCGCCCTAGGGTTTTGGAAGAGGAACCCCATGTCCCCATGACGCGGCACGATCGCGCTATTTATAGGCGAGGAGGCTTGGCGTGCGCGGGCATGGACACCGAGTCCGGGTCGTCGTGGCGGCTCGGTTGGGTGAGGGCACAGCGGCCCGGCCCGGCGGCCGGCGGTGGCCGGAGAGGGAAAGGCCACACCGTCCGCCCTCTCCATCTCCCTGCTCGCTTGTGTTGACACCATCCACGTCCTCTGCGCGCACCCTCTCTCGCCCTCCTCTCTCCCCACTAGCATCGCCATGCCGTCACCATCCGCGGCGCATCGAGGTGACCGTACGGTGACCGGATTTGTAAGAGGAAGGCCCCGCAGTACCCATTGTCATTGGCCACCTGCGCATGCCGTGCCCGGCGTTGTCACCCGCCTCCGCCTGCTCCCCGACACGCCGACACCGTCTTGGCCGCGGTGGATCCCTAGTCTACGGCCAACCCACATGGCGTGGCAGGCGAGATTCGCCGCTAGAGCAGAAGGACGGGAGTCGCAAGGCATCAGATCTGTGTAGTGGAGGCTAGGGTTGAGGTGACGACGCCGGATCTGGCTGGGGTTGAGGTGGTCCTGCCTCAAATACCCTGGTTGCCGTGGTGAGGAAAGACATGATCATTTTCTCCTTAGGATATCTATAGTGTATAAAAATAAGGGTCATAAATTATTTTAAAATTAATCTTATATATTACATGGTTAATTTTAAACAAGTCATAAGCAAAAAAACTTAAGACCGATACTTAAACTAAAGACCTGACCACAAGCATTAAAATACAATTTTCTTTTAATGATGTTGTTCTCTCTCCCCCTACCAGCCAACTACCAATAACCATAAGTATCAAAATACAATTTTTTTACTGCCAATTAGGACTCTTATTACAGCCGAGCGATGGCCTCAAATATAACGAATCGACTTTAATAATTAGGTGGAGCCCACCTTAAGACCCATTACGACCTTATACTCTCCTGATGTCCTTACCCTTATCTCTTGTAGTTTTGTTGTCACATGGATGTGAGCTGCTAGAACTAATACTACATCTAGCGGTGTGGATTCCTTGGTGGCTGAATTTTTTTCTTTTTGGATGCTGCAGCATGCGATTCGGTTCAATTGAAAGCAGCATGTGATTCAAGTCAGTCCTTTGCTCACTGGTGGAAGAAAGATGACGATGCCAGATGATAGGCGCACGTTGAGGCTACCGGCGCGCATAACGCCACTTTACACCGGGGGTATTTTAGAGGACCCCGCTCTTTTGGTTTCAGCTTCTGGTTTATTTTTATTATTTATAAATTGTGTCTTTTCTGAACTTTTGGTTTTTTAGCTTTTTTGCCGGTTCTTTTTTTTCGTATTCGTTTGCATTGTCCGTGATGAGCTAGCATATTTTTTCTATTTTTAATTTTTTAAAATTTAATTACGCTAAATAAGTCACCTTTAGCTACAGTGAATTTTCAGCCGCTACAGTGCAATTTTAGCCATAAGCCACGCTTTTCAAATTTAACCGAGCGGGCCTTACGGCATTGATCGACGACGCCTGCAATGGTGGATTGACTTGCGGTGGAATCGGGATCGACAAAGCGATCCGTTCTGCACCGCGTGGGAAGAGATGAAGGTGTTGACACGATATCAATTTATACTACCACAACGGAAGCCCACACGAAAGAAGACAAAGAAAGAGGTTCAAGCAGTTGAAGCTACTGAAATTTTTTCAGCCTTGTACAAGTTGCGGATGAAGACTCGAAGATCAACTCGAAACCGACGGTTGCATTTGAATGAGGGGAGGATAGTGTGGCCACAGTTATGAACCATTGTTCTGAATTTAATTCTTGCGCTCAAATTGTTTCGCATAAATTAACTTCGGATCTACTCAAGAGAAAGAAGATGCACCGCATGAGAAGAAAGACAAAAAATAAAGAAAGGAGGAACGCATTGGCCACGTGCATGGAAGATGGGCGCATGCAACACAACAAATTGTGCTTTGGTTCAGTTCAAAGAAAATAGAGATATTTTGTATGTGTGGAATAAAACCAATGCACAAATAAAAAGAAGACGAGCTACAGATAAGGACAACAACCGAGAGAAATCAGGAGAATTTCATGCGATCTTTGGAGATAAATTAGGAGGGAGTTTCTTGGTGCCATACGCATGCATAATAGACCGGCACAATCAAGATAAAATCCTAGTTTCTTTCTATGCTTCCACAATTTAGGGTGGGGCCCACCTACAGTCGAGACCACCAAGTTAAGATGGTGCACCGGATATTAAAATTAAGTTGGTTTAGAAAATTGCTACAAATTGTTGTTAGGAAAGACAATCCGAGATGTAAAAGGATGTACTGAGTATTTAGTTTCTATCTTTTCAGTTGAGTTGTTTAGGAAGCTGTGTGCGTGTGTGTGGCTATAAATAGCCTAGTCAGTGCATCATATAAAGGCAGAATTTTGATAATAAATTAGACACCGTGTGTGTTGACTGGTTCGTTAGGTTTGAATTCCTATATTACCTATCAAGAGCTTTCCGTTTGAGGTTTGTGTTTACTTTGTAGATAAGAATCGTTATTCTTGGGTTTTCTGTGAAATCTTTATGGTTCAACTCGCTGATTCGTGTCTAATCATTGGTACAATTAAGGTGCTTCTTTCATTGGTATTATTTTTTCTCTTGTAGATTGATTCCATGTCGCTCTACTTATCGCTCTCTGCTTTTTGCCACGAAAGATCAAGCAACCTACATGATTTAATCTCGTTTCAAGGTTCAATCCACATCGTGAACTGAAACCTGTGATTTTTTTGTGTGTGTATTTCTGTCATTGATGTACGTTCTTTGGGTTGATGCGACCGAAGAAGCGAGAGGAATCTGAGAGAGATAGAGTGGGTTCATTGATGTTGCTGGCCTGGTTGATGCGGCCAGAAGAAGCGAGAGGAACACAAGAGAGATAGAGTGGATGCGTCTGAGTCGTATTTTACCTGGAAGCCATTGTCGGATTTGGGAAGGAAGGAGGCGATGTTGGACCTGTGTCACCAATGCAACTCAGGAGCGAAGGAGGGAAGGATGGTGCGATCAAGTCGGGTTGGGTCACGGCGGTGCCCAGTGGCCAAATGGGAAGACCAGGGGTTAAGTGCTTGCATCTTGAAAAAGTAATAAAATAATTGAGCGGCAAATAATCGTGATCCAACCTAAAGAGTGACAAAAAAAAATTACAATATGAGCCATGGTACTTTATAGAGTGGCAATTTATAGGGTGGCATATTGTCAATTCGCTCTATAACTTAAGGAGGTAGTTTTGTAGGATCAGGTTTTGTTTGGATTGATGTGTATGGGTCGTGATCTATGCGGCTGGATGATTGATTTGATTGTATTTGCTGATTTATGACAAATTTAGCAAGGAAAATGATTTAATTTGTGTGGCAGTCTGTAGTATTCCCTCCTTTTAGAAATGTATGACTTTTTAGAAGGAAAAAAAGTTCTTGGCTGTTCGCTAACCTTCTAAGAATGAGCTGTTGTCTAATGTGAAACGCCCCGTCGTAATCATCCCTCGGATAATCACGCGTGACACACGGATTACTATTTGCCTGATCAATAGAACATTGCTCCGGCAAATAATAAGCCTTTACCAGAGTAGCGTAGCAGAACAATAATATAGACACTGTCTTATTTATTACAACAGTAGCCACAAGGCTTAAGGTTCAGTCTTGCAAAAGTAATTACATATTTAAAACCAAAAGTGCGGGACTGCACCAGCCCTCCCGCCGCATTGCACGGGTCTCCTACTGTCCCAAGCTGAAGTGCGAGGGTCCACCTCGTCTGGCTCCTCGTAATCGCCAACCTCCTCTGCTGCCAACTCGCCAGAACCGCCTCCCTCATCCCGCTCAGATACCTCATCGAGCGGTGTGGGTCTAACAAAGGAAAATAATAGCAAGGGTGAGTACCACGAGACTCGGAAGCATAATAGCAATAAATGCACTGGTATGTTCTCATGTCCTTACTTCCACATTCTAATCTCTTTGATTCTGAAGTTAGTTTTTAAGGAAAAATACTTGGCATCTTTTATTTTTCATAATAATTCTCTACTTTTCACTCAGTAAGGTACGATCCCTAGTGATCACCGTAGTCCACATTCCAGTGAACTGGCATGAATTCATGATTTTATTAGCACTGCGCAGGCTTGTACCACTGTACCCAAAACTGCTCTGAACCTTCTGGACTAGGCTATCCACACTGCCTTAGGTGTGGAATCAGGCTCAAAGTACAGAACTTTTCTCTAATTACGTTATTCCATCCACCAGCCCATCTATTATCCATCGGTGTACCAAGTCGCTCACTTGGGCTCCACCGACTTCCAATAGTGTTTGGTTGGACCGGCTCCCGGCCCAACTCTCCACCTAACGCATATAGCGTCTGGGACTATCTCACTTCCAGACTTGCGTTACTGGTCCTAAGCTTCATCCATCTCTTTACTCACACATAAATACTTACCCTATGTGGTGGACTGGTTAACGTAACAAGATACTGAATTCTGCCCATCCGAAACGGGGGAATGGTTGGTACGACAATTACGGTTCCTTGACAGAGTGAAAATAGGGTGAGTCCTTATATTATATCCCTATGTAAAGACGTCCTTTGGCCTCTCTCGCATCCTTTCCACGAACCTCTTTACCCACCATTACATCTTTACTTGTGGCTCTTTGCTCCTCTCAACAAGATCTGCAACTCATGCTCATCTTTCTTTTTCTCTTTATTTTTCTCCTCTTTTCTTTTCTCATCAAACTCGTCATAACATCATAACACTTCGATTTCCTTTTTAAAAACACATCTTTATGCATTTAACTAACATACTTAACATTACTGGAAATAGCATTTAAATTTAACATAGCTAGGTGCATGATCGAGAATAAGCTTGCCTGAGACGTAGTATGAAATAGAACTGTCAAAATGTGGATCTGCTCCCTCAACTGATGCTTGTTCAAATTCTGCAGTATTAATGCTAAAATAAATATTTACAGCTAGTAATTTTAGAAAAGAACTAAATAGATATGTAATTACCCTCCCGTCTTAATTTTACTAACTAACCCTACGGAATTTTGGCCAAATCTAACGGAGAACAGGGAACTAACCACACAAAATCTATATCACTAAAAACTAAACTACCACTTAACATTCCTTCTTAGGCTGCTGATTTTTCCTTCTCTTTTCTTCTCTAATTCTCCCTCGGCTGCCGGCTTTCTCACGCTGGCGCACCTCGTCCACCTACCTCTTTCTCACGCTGGCACTGACCCACCGACGACGCCCCTCTTCTTTTCTTTCCACCGACGCCCGCCTCCCCTTTTCTCGGTTCCCCGCCGCCTCTTTCTTCCTCTCCCGATTCACTTGGCTCCAGCCGCTTCTCACGCCTTCTCGCCTCCTGCGCTTCCTCACTACTTCTCCTCACCACGCCGCCTCTCCACCGCCGCCTCGCCGCCTCCTCTTCCCTCGGCCCTCACAGCGCCTCTTCTACTGGCCTCCTCACGCGGCTCCTCCCTCTTCCGCTTCGCCGCTTCACCTACTCCGGTCAAGCGCCTCCTCAGACTCGATCCGAGCGGATCCGGTCCAGATCGGTGGTTGACGACGGATTGAACATGCAGAGGCCACCCGGTGCTACCTTTCCCCTCTCCTTTTACTTTGCATGCACATGCTTTGCTAGTTCAAACTTTTATTATGATTTTATCTACTTGAAATCGGCGGCTATTCTAAGGTTCGGTAGCGGAACTAGAGATTGGGGATGGTTCTTGTCTTTGGGTTATCCTCACTCTAGGCGCTTTCGGCCTTGGCTAGCCGCGGCTTTCATGGCGCCGTGAGGCTAGAGACCTACTTCTATTATGTGCATGGGTTTGGATGTCTTGAGAAGAAAACATGGCATGTGTGGCTTTGGTTCGAGTGTGCTCCCAAAGAGGAAAGAAAAGAGAATGACAAAGGAATGAGGACCTACTTGTCGCTTGTCGGGTTGGAAAAGGAAGTCGGGGTTGATGGGGACCATGTTGCTTGCACGTTGTCGCCGTCGGGGACGAAGGTGTGGCTTGTCGCTTTTGTCGGATATGGGTTCTTTTGCCTTGTGGTGGTCCTGATGACTTGCTCCTTGCCTTCGGTCCTTGCTTGGTCCGGCTTGTCCCGCGTGTTGCCGCTCCTCCTTGACTTCTTCTTCTTCTTCCGGCGAAGCTCTTCCTTTGCTTCGGCCTCCTACCAAGGTGATGTGGGAAAGGTGGGGATGAACTCGGGGTTCTTTCTACCGGAGTAGTGTGCTCTGTGGTTGTGCTTATCCGTGTGGTCGTGTGAGCGATGTATCTTGGTTGTTCTTATCTGTTACTGTTGTGAATGCATTGTATTGAGGCGGTTTGGAGCTTTGCTGGGAGATATTTGTTGGCATCCTTGTCGGCGAAGGCTTTGCTGGTCAGCGGTGGTCACTCATGAGCTTATCCTTCCCCGAGTCTAGCTCTCTGTCGTCAAGACCCTCGGTCTTTTGGGTGCTTCGCCATGTGGTTTTGGATATGGTGAAAAATTTGATTGGATGGGAATGAAATATGTGGTCAGTGGGTGAGATAATTGAATTTCATATGTGGGCTTTTGGTGGGTTGAAAGGAATGGTATCTTGGTGTAATGAAACGAATGGGTTAAACTAAAATGTGGGCTTGAATACTTGTGGGCTGAAAAATAGTGGGGTTATGGGTTGAAATGAAATAATTTCATGTGTGGTCTTATGGGGACCGAATTGAATATATGATGGGTGAAATGAATGTTTGATGGCTATGGGTGGCATGATTGTGGTCGCGATAATTGTGGGTGAAAATGATTGTGGGTGATTGAGGCATAATTGGGGTTTTAATGAGGTAAGGATTGTGGGTTTTCTTTTCTAAAATTGCCGAATGATGACACCCACTGAGACGAGAGGTGCCGACCGGCCCGGGACGGTATGGGAACCTCTAAGACATTCTCGTAATGGCCCTATCAGCCCAAGGGTACTGACGGCAATTCTCTTTACTTATATTATTCTCCCTTGGATTGTTAATTAACTAGCCTGCTAATTATTAAAAGAAATTACCTTTATTTGAAACTAATGACAATGCTTAATGCAGGAAAACAAAATAGCGCTTCAACTACTACCCAAGGTCATGAGGATCAAGCTTTTGTTTTCCTCTTTTGTAAAATAATATTGTAACATAATGTGATTTTATGATGTTGATGCAATGCAATATTGTAATTTGAGTTTTGTAATCTTAATTGTAATGAAAATAGATGAAATGAAATACCCAATATTAATTACCTGCTAATTATCACTTAGTTAGGGTATTAAGTGTTGGGTTCTTTCAACCTTCCCCCCTTTAGGCGATTTCGTCCGCGAAATCTGGTCTGTGCTTGAATAGGTTGGGATAGGACTTGTGTAATTCCTCTTCTTTCTCCCATGTTGCTTCACGAACTGAGTGATTCTTCCATAGGACTTTACAGAAGCGAATTGTCCGGTTCCGCAATTGACGATCCTCTACTTCCAAAATTTTCACAGGGTGCTCTTCATAAGTTAAATATGCCTGAAGAGGTATATCTAGGTCTGTCAAATGTTGAGAAGGTTCTCGCAAACATTTCCGAAGCTGTGAGACATGAAATACATCGTGTATTCTGGACAGCTGATTAGGAAGTTCCAACTGATATGCTAGGGTACCCTTTTGCTGTAAAATCCAGAAAGGTCCTACATATCTGGGACTTAGTTTTTCTTTTACTCCAAAGCGATGAACTCCTCGCAAGGGTGAGATCTTAAGATAAACATAATCTCCAATTTTAAAGTGAAGATCTCGTCTACGTTGATCTGCGTAGCTCTTTTGTCTGCTTTGAGCTATCTTGAGTCTTTCTCTGATTATCTGGATCTTTTCATCATATTCCCTTATAAGTTCTGGTCCAAGTAATGGCCGCTTCTCCGCCATACCAACACACTGGAGATCTACATTTTCTTCCGTACAATGCTTCATAGGGTGCCATTTGGATACTAGCTTGGTAACTATTATTGTATGCAAATTCTGCCAATGGTAAGTATTTGTCCCATAGCCCCTCAAAATTCAATACACATGCTCTCAACATATCTTCTAGAATTTGATTCACTCGTTCAGTTTGACCATCTGTCTGGGGATGGTAAGCAGTGCTAAAATTTAATTTAGTACCCAAGGCCTTTGCACACTCTGCCAAAATCCAGAAGTAAATACTGATCCTCGGTCTGATGTGATGGTCTTAGGTATCCCATGTTGGGAGACAATCCGTTCTACATATAGCTCTGCTAGTTTATCAACTGAATACTTTTGATTGACCGCTAGGAAATGGGCTGACTTGGTTAGGCGGTCTACTATAACCCAAATGGCGTCCTTCTTTTTAAGAGTCATGGGTAGGCCAGTGATGAAATCCATACATACATCCTCCTATTTCCATTCTGGGATTTCTAATGGCTTTAACAGTCCTGCCGGTCGTTGATGTTCTGCTTTAATCTTCTGACAAGAATCACATTGGGCAACATATAAGGCTATCTCTCTTTTCATATTAGCCCACCAGAAATTTTCCTTCAGATCTCGATACATTTTGGTCCCTCCAGGATGAATGGTGTAAGGAGTATCATGAGCTTCTCTTAAAATAAATTCCTTGATATTATCATCTTTTGGTACACAAATCCGGTTTTGTCGCCATAAAGTCTCTTGATCATCTAGACGAAATTCTGATGGTTGTCCCTCTTTAATCCTTCGGATCTCCTCTCTGATAAATTTATCCAACATCTGCTTTTCTCTAATTTGATCTAACAAGGTGGGATGAAATGTCATGGCTCTATGGTAGCTTGAGTAGTAGATGCTCTGACTTCTATCCTCATTTTGGCTAGTTCTCGTGTGATTTCTGAAATAGGATTTTCAAGAATAGCCTAGTGACACTTGACTTTCCGACTGAGGGCATCTGCTACCACATTAGCTTTTCCAAGATGATAATTAATAGTGAGATCATAATCCTTAATTAATTCAAGCCATCTCCTTTGCCTCATACTCAATTCTTTCTGGGTAAAAATGTACTTGAGACTTTTATGATCACTGAATAAAGTGCACTTAGATCCATATAAGTAATTCCTCCATATTTTTAGTGCAAAAACCACTGCTCCCAGTTCTAAATCATGAGTAGGGTAGTTCAACTCATGTGGTCTCAATTGTCTAGAGGCATAGGCAATAACCCTCTCATTTTGCATCAGTACACCCCCTAGTCCATGTTTAGAGGCATCACAGTAAACCACATAATCTACTCCCTCTTCTGGCAAGGCTAATATAGGTGCAGTAGTTAATCTCTGCTTTAAGGCCTGGAAACTTTGCTCACAACTTTATGTCCAGACAAAAGGGCTTTCCTTTCTCAAGAGCTTGGTAAGAGGACTGGCAATCTGCGAGAAATCTTTTATGAATCTACGATAATAACCAGCAAATCCAAGAAAACTGCGGATACCCTTCACATTGGTAGGCTGATTCCAAGTGGTTACAGCTTCAATTTTAGCAGGGTCAACTTCAATTCCTCTTCCTGAAATAATATGACCTAGGAAAGCTACTTGGTCCAACCAAAAGGAACACTTGCTGAATTTGGCAAACAACTGATTTTTTCTGAGGATCTCTAGAGCAATGGCGAGATGACGACTGTGTTCTTCACTTTTGGAATAAATCAATATGTCGTCAATAAAGACAACCACAAACTCATCTAGGTATTTCATGAACAATTTATTCATGAGGTTCATGAAAATAGCCGAAGCATTGGTTAAGCCGAATGGAATAACTAGATACTCATGATGTCCATATCTGGAAACAAAAGCTGTCTTCTCAATGTCAGAAGGCTTTATTTTAATCTGATGGTATCCGGATCTAAGATCTATCTTCGAGAATACCTTTGCCCCTTTCAGTTGGTCAAACAAATCATCTATCCTGGGAAGTGGATATTTGTTCTTGATACTGACATTATTCAATTCTCTGTAATCTGTACAGAGTCTTAGACTTCCATCTTTCTTTTCTACGAATAGCACTGGAGCTCCCCAAGGTGAGGTGCTCTCTCTGATAAATCCTTTTTCTTGGAGATCATCCAATTGCTTCTTTAATTCTCCTAGCTCCTTTGGGTTCATTCTGTAAAGCCTTTTTGAAATGGGTGCTGTGCCTGGAATTAAATCTATGACCAACTCAATTTCTCGGTCTGGGGGCATTCCTGGTAAGTCCTCCGAAAGACATCCGGGTATTCTTTACCACCGGTATATCCTCAAGTCCCCGCTTTGCATACTAGTTAAACTAGAGGAAGGTTGTTGTTGTGCTGTCCTAGCTCCCACATACTTTAATCTGGTTCCATCTGGCTTTCTAATGGAAGCACTCTTGAATTCACAGTCTATGTTTGCCCCATGAGCAGACAACCAATCCATGCCTAAAATTACGTCTAGGCCACTTAGGTCTATAACGTAAAGGTCGGCCATAAAATTAGTGTTGTAGATTATAATAGCTTGGTCCTTTCTCAAGGACGATACTTCTATTACCCCTGCGGGCGTGCTCACCAACATGGGTTTATCTAAGGGTTCCGCTGGCAATTTATTCCTTTCCAAAAATTTTCGGGAAATAAATGAATGTGTCGCCCCCGGATCAAATAAAACAGTACCCACGGATGGGGGAATAAGGAGCGTACCCGTGACTACATCTATGGCTTCTCCCACTTGATCAACAGTCACATGGGCAAGTCTTGTGGTCCTCCCTTTCTGCTCCAAAGGGAACATTCTCAACACCTCTAATGTGGTTGGTCCCGACATTCGATAAGGTCTTTGGAGTGGCAGGCGAGGTACATTAGCTGGAGGTAGAAGTTGTCCTGAAGTCTTCTGAGGGTATGGGCAGTCAATCTTACGGTGACCTGGCTTCCCACAATTAAAGCATGCATCTGTTCCCCTCAAACAATCTTTAGTGAGGTGACCCAGTCCACATTTGGCACATCTAATGGCGATGGCTACAGTGCAGGTGAAGTCACGATCGGCGATAAGTCTTGTGGGATGGTCAGGCTTTGGTGGTCCAAACTTTGGTGGGTTGGAAGACTGTGAAAAAGAACGAAATTTACTGCCTGATTGGGCTCTGGGATCGGTCTTGGCTTTCTTTCTCCTCTCCTCTGTGAGGTTGGAATGCTCACTCTCTAAAATGATAGCTCGGTTGACCAAGTCTTCAAATTCTGTAATTTTATGAATAGACAGGAGCATCTTAAAATATGGGTGGAGGCCCTCCTTAAACCGATCTATCTTTTTCTCCTCCGTGTCTACATCTGTGGTGGCATAGCGGGACAAATCATTGAACTGACTAAGATATTCAATCATCTTTTTGTTCCCCTGGGTTAAAGCTCGAAACTCTCTTTTCTTCAATTCTAATCTCCCAGTGGGAATATGGGTCTCTGTGAATCTCTGTTTGAATTCTTCCCAAGTGATAGGCTGTGAACTGACTCTGTTGCGGGTATAGGTGAGCCACCAAGCAGCTACAGGTCCAGTTAACTGATGGGCAGCATACCGGAGTTTCTCCTCATTTGAACAACCCACTGTGTCTAGCTTCTTCCCAATCTCAATTAGCCAATCACTAGCATCTAATGGATCAACTGCTTTGGCAAAGGTAGGGGGTCGAGTTTGTAGAAAATCTCCCAAGCTAACCCCTGGAGCGACTAGAGGGCGAGGTGCTGCCATGCGGTTTAGTAATGACTCCATGAAGCGGTTCTGATTCTCTTGGGCTTCTTTTCTGGAGTTTTCTAAAAATCTGAGGATATCTCCCATAACTCCCAGTGAATCTGCCGGCCTAGAAGAGGAAGACTGATCAGGGCCCAGTGCGATCTGCTGAAGTGGTCGCTCTCCAAGAGTCCCGGAGGATTTTCTGGGTATAACTCCAGTACCTACTGTGGAGGACCCAACCTCAACCTCAACTCCTGCTTTCGTTTATGACGATTATCCATCCTACATAGGCAAGGCGATAGGTTTTAGTTGTGATGGCTAGACAATTCTACCCATAACCGCTCTCTCTTTCCGAAAAGGATGGACAGACATCCTAAATTTTTAATTTGTTTAGCAATCATATGTAAAGGGGAAAGACTTTAGTGAGTTGTAGAATTTAATATAATTTACTAACTACTAACAGCATACTAAAGATAAGAATGCATCTACACAGTGAATTGGGGGGTCTTAGCTTTTTCTTTCTTTAACCAAATAACTCGCCAAGAAACAAAAAAAAAAGAAGGAAACAAAGTTCCAGCTCAACAGAAAGCAAAAGAACGAAAAAGAAGGCAAAATCCAACCCTACACTATCTGGAATTCTCGTATCCAGCTACGCTTAAGAACCCGCTCTCGAGATCGCCCAAACTGCGTGTTTGGGACCACGCTCAGGGCTCATTCCTGAGTACGCCCGAGATTTCGCCTCGGCACGCTGCTACGCTGCCGGTGCGCCACGAACCACTCGTTTGGGAAATCTCAAGTTTAGCAAAAATCAGGTAAGGGATTTTTTTTTCACCATCAGTCTTACATTAATCTAGGTTTTGTATAGAGATTAGAGCAATTTCTAAAAGACCGATGATCTTTTCTCAAAATAGAGGAGAACAGAAAAGAAAGCTATGGGCATGGTTTACCCTTGTCCAAAGACAGGGAATCAACCTTACCAGAATTCTAACTATATGCCACTAACCCTGGCACACCTACAACTTAACATGCTTTGCTCACCCCTAGGGTTCATACAACCTGTCCTGAGTTGCATGGCTATCCTACCAATTTCAAAAACACTTCCCATAAATATTGTCGGCTGGAATATAGTTCCGAACCATCCTGCAAAATAATGGTTCTATGTTAGCTTAAATATATATATTCTAAGACAGAAGAGCTTTCAATATAATACTTTTGAAGCAGATTAGAATGGAAATCGACATCAGGTTGAGAATTAAATATAACTTAGTGCAATATAGCAAGAGTGAAAGTCCACTTAACTAAATCTACAGTATCTACATTATTAGCGTGGCCCTATCTTATTGCTCTGATACCACCTGAAACGCCCCGTCGTAATCATCCCTGATAATCACGCGTGACACGGATTACTATTTGCCTGATCAATAGAACATTGCTCCGGCAAATAATAAGCCTTTACCAGAGTAGCGTAGCAGAACAATAATATAGACACTGTCTTATTTATTACAACAGTAGCCACAAGGCTTAAGGTTCAGTCTTGCAAAAGTAATTACATATTTAAAACCAAAAGTCTGGGACTGCACTCTCGCCCTCCCGCACGCACGGGGTCTCCTACTCGTCCCAACTGAAGTACGAGGGGTCCACCTCGTCTGGCTCCTCGTAATCGCCAACCTCCTCTGCTGCCAACTCAGCAAAACCTGCCTCCCCCTCATCCTGCTCGTATACCTCATCGAGCGGTGTGGGGTCTAACAAAGGAAAATAATAGCAAGGGTGAGTACCACAGTACTCAGCAAGCATAATAGCAATAAATGCACTGGTATGTTCTCATGTCCTTACTTCCACATTCTAATCTCTTTGATTCTGAAGTTAGTTTTTAAGGAAAAATACTTGGCATCTTTTATTTTTCATAATAATTCTCTACTTTTCACTCAGTAAGGTACGATCCCTAGTGATCACCGTAGTCCACATTCCAGTGAACTGGCATGAATTCATGATTTTATTAGCATCAAGCAGCTTGTACCATCGCACCCAAAACCGCTCTGAACCTTCTGGACTAGGCTATCCACACTGCCTTAGGTGTGGAATCAGGCTCAAAGTACAGAACTTTTCTCTAATTACGTTATTCCATCCACCAGCCCATCTATTATCCATCGGTGTACCAAGTCGCTCACTTGGGCTCCACCGACTTCCAATAGTGTTTGGTTGGACCGGCTCCCGGCCCAACTCTCCACCTAACGCATATAGCGTCTGGGACTATCTCACTTCCAGACTTGCGTTACTGGTCCTAAGCTTCATCCATCTCTTTACTCACACATAAATACTTACCCTATGTGGTGGACTGGTTAACGAACAAGATATCAATTACGCCGTCCAAACGGGAATGGTTGGTACGACAATTACGGTTCCTTGACAGAGTGAAAATAGGGTGAGTCCTTATATTATATCCCTATGTAAAGAGGTCCGCCTGGCCTCTCTGCATCCTTTCCCTGAACCTCTTTACCCACCATTACATCTTTACTTGTGGCCTGCTGCTCCTCTCAACAGTACCGCAACTCATGCTCATCTTTCTTTTTCTCTTTATTTTTCTCCTCTTTTCTTTTCTCATCAAACTCATCATAACATCATAACACTTCGATTTCCTTTTTAAAAACACATCTTTATGCATTTAATTAACATACTTAACATTACTGGAAATAGCATTTAAATTTAACATAGCTAGGTGCATGATCGAGAATAAGCTTGCCTGAGACGTAGTATGAAATAGAACTGTCAAAATGTGGATCTGCTCCCTCGACTGATGCTTGGTCAAATTCTACAGTATTAATGCTAAAATAAATATTTACAGCTAGTAATTTTAGAAAAGAACTAAATAGATATGTAATTACCCTCCCGTCTTAATTTTACTAACTAACCCTACGGAATTTTGGCCAAATCTAACGGAGAACAGGGAACTAACCACACAAAAATCTATATCACTAAAAACTAAACTACCACTTAACATTCCTTCTTAGGCCTGCCTGATTTTTCCCTTCTCTTTTTCTTCTCTAATTCTCCCCTCGGCCTGCCGGGCTTTCTCACGCGCGGGCGCACCTCGGTCCACCGGCCTCTTTCTCACGCGGGGCACAGCCCACCGACGACGCCTCCCCTCTTCTTTTCTTTCCACCGACGCCCGCGCCTCCCCCTTTTTCTCAGTTCCCCCGCCGCCTCTCTTTCTTCCTCTCCCGATTCACTTCGGCTCCAGCGCCGCTTCTCACGTCTTCTCGCCTCCCTGCGCTTCCTCACTACTTCTCCTCACCACGCCGCCTCTCCACTGCCGCCTCGCCGCCTCCTCTTCCCTCGGCGCCTCACAGCGCCTCTTCTCTACGGCCGCCTCCTCACGCGGCTCCTCCCTACTGCTGCTTCGCCGCTTCACCTACTCCGGTCAAGGCGCCGCCTCCTCCGACTCAGATCCGAGCGGATCCGGTCCAGATCGGCTGGTTGACGACGGATTGAACATGCAGAGGCCACCCGGTGCTACCTTTCCCCCTCTCCTTTTTACTTTGCATGCACATGCTTTGCTAGTTCAAACTTTTATTATGATTTTATCTACTTGAAATCGGCGGCTATTCTAAGGTTCGGGGTAGCGGAACTAGAGATTGGGGATGGTTCTTGTCTTTGGGTTATCCTCACTCTAGGGCGCACTCGGCCTTGGCTAGCCGCCGGCTTTCATGGCGCCGTGAGGCTAGAGACCTACTTCTATTATGTGCATGGGTTTGGATGTGCTGAGAAGAAAACATGGCATGTGTGGCTTTGGTTCGAGTGTGCTCCCAAAGAGGAAAGAAAAGAGAATGACAAAGGAATGAGGACCTACTTGCTGTTTGTCGGGTTGGAAAAGGAAGTCGGGGGTTGATGGGGACCACTGTTGCTTGCACGTTGTCGCTGTCGGGGACGAAGGTGTGGCTTGTCGCTTTTGTCGGATATGGGTTCTTTTGCCTTGTGGTGGTCCCTGTTGACTTGCTCCTTGCCTTCTGGTCCTTGCTGGTCCGGCTTGTCCCGCGGTGTTGCTGCTCCTCCTTCGGCTTCTTCTTCTTCTTCCTGGCCGAAGCTCTTCCTTTGCTTCTGGCCTCCGGCCGAAGGTGATGTGGGAAAGGTGGGGGATGAACTCTGGGGGTTCTTTCGGCTGGGAGTAGTGTGCTCTGTGGTTGTGCTTATCCGTGTGGGCTGTGAGCAGTGTATGCTGGTTGTTCTTATCTGGTTACGGCTGTGAATGCATTGTATTGAGGCGGTTTGGAGCTTTGCCAGGGGAGATATTTGTTGGCATCCTTGCTGGCGAAGGCTTTGCCTGGCTGCAGCTGGCTGCCTGCGAGCTTATCCTTCCCTGAGTCTAGCTCTCCTGTGCCGAAGACCCTCTGGTCTTTTGGGTGCTTCTGCCACTGTGGTTTTGGATATGGCTGAAAAATTTGATTGGATGGGAATGAAATATGTGGGCTGGTGGGCTGAGATAATTGAATTTCATATGTGGGCTTTTGGTGGGTTGAAAGGAATGGTATACTGGCTGTGGGCTGAAACGAATGGGTTAAACTAAAATGTGGGCTTGAATACTTGTGGGCTGAAAAATAGTGGGCTTATGGGTTGAAATGAAATAATTTCATGTGTGGGCTTATGGGGACTGAATTGAATATATGATGGGGCTGAAATGAATGTTTGATGGCTATGGGCTGGCATGATTGTGGCTGCGATAATTGTGGGCTGAAAATGATTGTGGGCTGATTGAGGCATAATTGGGGGTTTTGGGCTGAGGTAAGGATTGTGGGTTTTCTTTTCTAAAATTGCCGAATGATGACACCCACTGAGACGAGAGGTGCCGACCGGCCCGGGACGGTATGGGAACCTCTAAGACATTCTCGTAATGGCCCTAGCAGCCCAAGGGTACTGACGGCAATTCTCTTTACTTATATTATTCTCCCTTGGATTGTTAATTAACTAGCCTGCTAATTATTAAAAGAAATTACCTTTATTTGAAACTAATGACAATGCTTAATGCAGGAAAACAAAATAGCGCTTCAACTACTACCCCGAAGGCTGCGAGGATCAAGCTTTTGTTTTCCTCTTTTGTAAAATAATATTGTAACATAATGTGATTTTATGATGTTGATGCAATGCAATATTGTAATTTGAGTTTTGTAATCTTAATTGTAATGAAAATAGATGAAATGAAATACCCAATATTAATTACCTGCTAATTATCACTTAGTTAGGGTATTAAGTGTTGGGTTCTTTCATAATGGTTCTGAAACTAAAGTTACCTATAGGCTATAGTTTGATCCCAGTGTATAAGCTTGGTAATAATTCTAGAACTAAAGTTACTCTTACTTTTGTGAGCTGCAAATGATATGCTCCATATTTTACAATGTCTTTAGTTAGCGTGCGGGTGGAGTAGGTTCTTATTGAATAAACTCCACTGGGCGCTTATCTGATGTTGTTTCTTACAGTGTTCATACATGACACTTTGCTAACCAAATCTAGCACGGAAATGCTTGCCCCCGAGGAGAACGAAATAGGCTCTCTCGCACGGGCAAGCGAGCGAACTCGCAGCAAAATTTGCATAATGTTATAGGATTTTTTTTTCCTTTGCTGCATATCAAAAGCAACATACCTATGGAAACGCCCTATGAAAGTACCTGCCAGGCTACAACTTGCATACAGTTTTAATTAAAATTTCAGTGTCTGCAATTTTAGTACAACTTGTGTGTGAATTCTCTTTTTGCTATATTTAATATGTTTGTTTTAAGAGATGCTTAGTTAGTACTGCTATATATTATTCTAATTGTCTTTGTTTTTCTTTGCAGTCCAGTGGGTATTTATTGGTGCTTCTTGAAGGTTAGCAGCATGTACCGTCAGTTTCCCAGATAAAAAGTTGCATTAAAGTTTTGCAATTTTTGCAGTGTCTCTTGCATGCCATTTTTAGTAGTACTGTTTACCTCCATCTCGTTGAATTTAGTTCTCCCAGTTAGTACAGACCGATCTATGTATACTTCATTGCCATTGGAAACTTGCATAAAACATAGTAAATATGGATGCTAGTATAGTTACCTACATCTTATTTTTGTTTTTACCTTTTGACCCTGTAATTTGTGGGTGTTCACTAAGGGAATAATTTTGTCTTGGCTGTAATATTTTTTTGTCGTTGTCATTTGTAGGTGTTCACCAAATTAAGTAGGATTTTTTTTTAATCTTAGACTATTTTTTGTGTCTTTGTCATTTGTATGGTTTCACAAAGGCTAGGATAATTTTGTCTAGCTTAGAATAATTGTGTTTGTCTTTGTCATTTGTAAGGTTTCACCAAGATTAGGATAATTTTGTCTATACTAGAATTGTGTCATTTGTAGTTAATTGATTGTGTACTGGAATGTCATTTAGTGCATTGCCTCTCATAGCTTTTCTATCTCCTAAGTTATACTCAGCTGGTGCCTGGGTGTCTTGTTTTAATTTAATGGCAAAGGCCCATTTTAGTTCTTTCCTGTATAGGTGTTGTTCCTTAGTATTTCGATATGAACATAGGTGCTCCAGATGTTTTTGGGCACCACAATAAAATAGTCAAATATCCTTATAGTTAAAAATTCACTGTCAAGTAATTTGCAATTCTATGTAAGCTATGTTAATTGTAATTTATCATTTGTATGTATTAGCTATGCCTTTTTTCTTCTGCACCTGCTAATAGTAGAGGTAGTTGTGCAATAATTGTTACTAGTCTCGTAGGCGCGGCGCAACGCCGCGCCAGCCATCGTACGTAAAAAAAATAAAAGAGGCGATAATTCGTGAGGAGTAAAAAAAAACCGGGGCAAATACGTATTTTCGGAAAAGTTAAAGGGTTTGTACGTAAAAAACGAGGGCCTGTAAAAAAACCGGGGGCAAAAACATATTTTCGGGAAAAGTAAAGGGTCCGCGCCAGCCACCGGACGTAAAAAAATAAAAGAGGCGATAATTCGTGAGGAGGAAAAAAAACCGGGGCAAATACGTATTTTCGGAAAAGTTAAAGGGTTTGTACGTAAAAAACGAGGGCCTGTAAAAAAACCGGGGGCAAAAACGTTTTTTCGGGAAAAGTAAAGGTTTTTTTGAAAAAAATCAAGGACCTGTACGTAAGAAAACAGTTTTTTGGAAAAAATCATGGACCTGTACGTAAGAAAACAGGACCCGTGCGCAATTTCGGAAACCGCGGGGTACCCTGCAAAACGGAGGGCCAAAAAAAATTCAAGGACCTTTTCGCGAGAACCAGAGACCAGACGTAATTTCGGAAAACACAGTTATTCCCTCCCGACCGTGACGCATTTTAAGGCGCCACGCACGCTGGGTGGCGGCAGCGGTGGCGACGTGGCCTCGCCTCATGCATGCGTTCCCTAACGAATTGACGGAGGATATCTAAGTTGTTATATATGTATATGTAGATTTTTTAGTTTAGATTGTTTTCTTAGCCTAGTTTAGATTGGACGAGAGTTTCGCATAGGGATTTCGTGCTGAATCCCCTAGGCCGTAATTTAAAGTAATTTAAAGTTTGAGGTGTCTATGAAACACTCTTTTTTGGGTTGGAAGCACTCATATTTTTTGAACGTTATATCTCTATCCAACGTTTCAGATTCGGAGCACTCATATTTTTTTGGAGGAGGTGGGATATGAGGAGATCCGTTAGACGGAGTTCCAACGTACCAGATTTGTGTTTTTTTAGAGGAATATGGGAGATCCGTTAGATGGAGATCCAGCGTCTCAAAATCTGAGTGCTCTCAACCTAAAAAACACTCAAGTGATCCTTAGCACTTCTCCTTAAAGTTTTGTGTATGTCTTGAATCAAATCCTTTAGGTTCAGACCAAAGTCATAAGGTTTTTCAGATCTAATCACTTAGCAGATGCAAGGTAGTCAATGCAAGAAAAGTGTGTTTACGTATCGACAGTGGCGAAGCCAGAAATGAAATTGAGGGTGGGCTGAACTATTTATATGTCTAAACTAAGTTGACACAAAATTAGTCTTTTACTCTTATAAAATTTCAAATTCATGTAGAAATTATAAATTGGATGGAGACAAACAATAAAAATAGAGAAATAGAAAGTAGATATCTCGATAATAGAAAGCGCCATGAGTGCGGAGTAGCGATAAGTCACTTATGTATAAACATATCAAAATTAGTAATATAATAGAAAATTATAAATGACAATAAAAATTTAGATCATATGAAACATACCAGAATTAAGCTAATTTAAATCATGAGACAATAGAAACAAAAGGTGGCATCTTTTTTCACACTCAATTCAATGTTCTTATCATTTTAACGGTGGAGGGCTCGGTGGCGGCGGTGCCTTCGGGGTATGTACAGGACCACATCATCACGGAGCGACGGCGGAGGGAGAAGATCAACTAGAGATTCATCGAGCTCTCCACTTGCATGACCACATCATCACGGAACGACGGCGGAGGGAGAAGATCAACTAGAGGTTCATCAATCTCTCCATCGTCATCCCCGGACTCAAGAAGATTCATATATATTTCACTTTCTTCTTCTTTTCTTTGAGTGATTATCTCTTCTTTAATTTTATGTTTTTCACTACTCTTCCTCCTCCTCCTCCTCCTCTTCTTTAATTTTATGATTTACATATATTATTTCACTTTCTTTCTTTCTTTGATTGATTGATTAGCTCTTTTTTAATTTTATGATTTCACTTCTTAATTTTATGATTTTCACTTCTTCTTCTCCTCCCCCTCTTCTTTAATTTCATGCTTGTTGTTAACATTCCCATCAAGGGGAGTTAGCTTCTCTTTGGGTTTGTTAATCTCTCTCTTTATTTTTCTCTATTTTTATATTTTTACTATGTACAAAATTGCCACCGGGGGAGGTGAGGCTCAAGCCTCACTAAGCTCCCCCGGTGGCTACGCCCCTGCGTATCGAGTCTTAGGAGCAAAATCTTTTTTAGTGGATGTGCACAGTATGATTGATCTTAGTTTGTTCGCTGGAACCCTAACTCGGTTATCTTGCAGCGCCAAGGATTTCTACCGGAATGAATTTGTGTAGCATGTGGGGGAGAAGAAGCCAATCAATCAGATTGAGCTGCAGAAGAAGCAAAGCAATAAGTAGGGAAAACTCACTTGCAAAATTCCCCTTCTCCTTTGAACAAAGATCGCTAGGGTTCCTCCTTCTCTTTCCTTCCCTATCTTGTGATTTTTTTTGGCGAGGTATTTTGCGCGAGTGTCTCTTGGGCAATGGCCGATGGGTTAGTGAGAAATTGGGATGGCGCATGAGCAAAGCATGACTTTATTCTGTGTTTGTTTTGTTGTGGTTTCCATTGCTTAGGTGGGCTTTTTCTTTGGGGTCTAATGTGTATTTTAGGCCCTGTACAAGTCGAAATAAATAAATATAAGTTTAGCAGGCAGACCATGAGCAAGTAGGTCATAACGGGCCGGAAAAAATGAAAATGCAGGCCCGATAATCAAAGAGACAGCTCAGCCCATCCGAAAACAGCTAAACACAGCACAGAAATAGCAGCAGCCCCGCAACCGAAGGATGGTGATCCAACGGCACAAAATATCGAGTAAGATTTAACAAAATTTTAGTTAACTTAACCATAGAAAGCCCAAAATTACTTTTCGTTTGGCAGGGGAAACGAAATTAGTTGGAAGTACTCCAGTGATACGTAACAGAGATCGAATCCAAACTAGTTTTACCACGGAATTTCGTCAAACAAAATTCCTGCATCCTTTCGGTTCCAGGAAGCATGCAGTGTAACCCCAGCTTTAAGATGACCAGTGCCTCAGTTTTATAGTATACCAGTCTACTTAAGTAGAGCATTCGAACGAACGGTGTCGTGCTGGAAGTAGCTACTAGCACACATGCATGCATGCGATCGAAAACATAGGCGTACAGGCAGGGGCGGAGATGGGCCTCGGGCCGGTTGGGCAACGGCCTGAGACCCAGAAAAAATAACTGTGTAAAATTTTAATAAGTATACTTGAAAAAATCTAGCATAGTAATTAGGCCCAAGGCTTATTAGCTGGTCCGAGACTATTTTCGACTAGCCCGGTACCATTCCTCGCGAGCAGCCAGCCCAGCAGAGGCTCCCCGTGGCCCAATGAGCGCCAGCCTACCCTAACCGCGGAGGCGCCCCCGTCTCGCCAGTCTCGGCCTCGCGAGCCGCCTCCAGCTGCATCTCCGCGCGCGACACGCCGCCCCAGCCCCCACCGCCGCCCGTGATCCCGTGATGCCGCCCCCGCCTCGGCCCGCCGCGTCGACCTTCCTTGTGCCGCCGCCTCGCCGTTCCCTGTGTCGCCATTCCTTGCTTGGTGGTTCTTGGATGGATTCGTTCAGTTCTTGAGTTGCTCTGCTTCCTCTGCTTCTTTCGATTTGATTCCATTTGATTCAAGAAACTAGTTGCGTTCTTGCAGTTCAGGTCTGAAGAGCTTCCTTCCTGGCCCTGTGTTCTTCGTTCCTGACAGTCTTTCGGGTTTTCATGCCAATACACAGTGGCGGACCCAGGAATTTGCGGATGGGTGTTCGAAGTTATAAAAATATTGTTCAGTAGAAAACATAAAAATCCACAATAGCAATAGTTAAAGTACCGAAGATAACATCTCAAATAATATAAAAAAATTACTTTAGTTCTGTGTGAACTCAGAATTTACTAGAGTACATGAGTTTACTACACATGTATAGAAACATGTGACAGCCCAACACATTTTCGAGTCATATAGCTCATCACATATCACATCATCCCCACAACCAAAAGAATTAGAGTAAATAATGTGCTCTTAATAGCAGCAGTCTTCTGTTTGTTGAAAGAATTAGAGCAATAAAAATGTGTTCAGATATCACTAATGCATAATGGCAGTAGCCTTCTGTGTTAGTTCAAAGATCATTGTCCTAATGGCAGCAGCCCATATTGCTTTGACAATTTTGATGCTTCCATATTAATGCTACTCTAATCATACTCAACTACTCAAGTAGTCTTCATTCCTCAAGGATTTCAACTAATCTAACTTCTATGCTTAACTAATCAACCAAATTGCTCTAAAGAAACTAAGCAAATGGTCACATGATCCAAACTTCTATGCTTAACTAAGCAAATCGCCCTGTCACTGTGGTCTACTGGTCTTGTAAACCCAATCACAATCAGAACTTTAGTGCAAACATAACTAGTAGATCTTCATGCCAAAATAGTGGAAGACAGTAGTAAGTGCTAAGTGGAACAATTGAACAAGCTGAAAGGAGAGCCCATCTCCAAAATAAGCTGAAAGGAGTCTGACCTACTAGGAGGAACTGACGAGGCGGTCCAGGCGGAGCCGCGGAGCCACGATCGGCGGCGCTCGCGCCGGCCAGAGCGCAAGTCTAAACTGGTGCCGCCGTGCCGGGCTCGGCGGTCACGGCGGTCGGCGGAGGCGCTGAACGGATGGCAAGCCAGCGCGCGGTGGTGGTGCGGTCGCGGGTCATCGGTCATGGATCTGCGCGGAGCAGAGGGCGGAGGGCGGAGGTGCCGCCGCCGGTCGTGCAGCCAGGCGGCACGAGCCGGAGGCCCGAGAGCCCAGATCTAGCCGAGCCCGAGGCCGAGGCGGAGGTGGTGGTGCGCGTCGCCGCGTCGGTGGAACAGGCGGGCGGTGAGGCGGAGCTAGCTAGCTAGGTTAGGGTTCGCGGCTCATGCGCGATTTGTCGTCGCCGCACACGAATGCCGAACGGGCGCAAATGCGAATGGGGATCGGGGTCGGGGGACCGGACCGGGATCGGCAGCCGCGGATAGAAAAAAATGGAAATGGTGGGCACAGCTTCACGCAGCGGTGACGGAATGTGGGTTGTTGCGTTTTCTCGCCTCTCGGGCGAATTATGACCGTAAATGTTGATTTAGCCCAACTATACATATATATATATATATGTATTATACCTCATATATATTAGATTTTTGTCAAAAATTTTGGGTGTTCATTGAACACCCATGAACTCGATAGATCCGCCCGCCAATACACATATTCCGGTTGCTATTGGTGGGCAAATAAGATCTGGTTATTGGCGATCCTCTTTACAAGGTAAAAGTTACTTCACATCTTGATTTTTGATTTTAGAGTTGTAAGGACACCATCTTCATAGATAGAGAAGAATCTTGTCATCTTGTGGGCGGGGACTGCCTTCCGGCATGCCCGGCGGCCCCTCCCCTCGCCGCCAGACCCCCGGCCGCCACGCCCGGTGGAAGCACAAACCACCACCACCACCCCGGTGGAAGCACAAACAAACCACCCCGGCCGGCCGCCCGGTGTCTGCCCAAGTCCACAACACCCATAAACACACGGCCCACCCAACAAAGCAAGAATGAAATATACTAGCAAGCAAGGCGTACGGACCAACAGTCCAAGCGGCAAGAGCTAACCTAGATCCCGGCAGAGGTGAAGGACAGGCGGCGGCGCGCCGGAGGAGGAGTCGGAGGACAGTGCGGCACGGTGGCTCCTGGCGGAGGAATCGCGGGAGCAGCGGCCAAGGCACCAAGCGGCTAGGGAGGCCGGGAGGCGGGAGGCGGTGGCGGGACCTGGGAGCGCTGCGGTCCGGCCAGGCCTAGGGAGGCCGGAGGCGGTGGCGGAACGGGAACGACGCGGTGGCCGGGGCGGGAGGCCGAGGCGGATCCGCTGAACGCGGAAGGAGCGGCCGGCAGATTGGGGAGAGCGGTCATGGATTTGAGGAGGGCGAGCGATTTGAGGAGCGGGTCGGGCGTCGGGCCGTCGGCGGACGGATTTGAGGAGGCCGGAGCGCCGAGGCGAGTGAGGCGAGGTGGGAGTCGGGACTCACTCGGGACTCGGGAGGAGGACGAGATTTCGATTTTGTTTTTTGAGTGAGGTCTGTGTCTCTGTGACTCTGTGAGGAGGAGGCGATTTGAGAGATTGCGAAGCCGAGGAGGGGTAGGACCGAGGACAGGAGTCAGCCATTGAGCGGAGCTGCGGAGCCAGTCAGGTGGTGACTTCATAATTTTATAATTTTATATATTATACTTCTATAGTCCTATTTTATTCTAAAGATTAGACATTATGCACGAAGATAGGCGTAATCTATTCTATTATCGAATTGTCACATTACTGATTTATCTATCTTTCACAATTGACAGGTTGTTTGTTTTACAGCTTACTATAATTGTGGATTAAGCTTCATTAGTAAGATATTTTTCATTGTCCTTCAGTTATCTACATATATTCACATGAGAATTGTAGTTGTTGTTTTTATTTCGTATCACATACTTTTATTAGTGTGATTGTAACATAGTTTGATCATGGATTGTTTTGCTTTTGGGTACTACTGTTTATTTTACGCTTTCGACTTCAGCCTACCTAGATTTTTTTTGGGTCCGTCACTGGACTTCGCCCTACCTAGATTTTTTTTCTGGGTCCGCCACTGCTTGTGGGTGGTATGAATAGGAACATATGAACCTACCAGTTTCCCCAATCAATTTGGACAGTTTCCTCATAGTATAATTTTTTGCTTGGGATGCTCAAAGAAACGAGTGTGAACTTCAGAATAACTATGGTTAGATCAGTGAATGAGGCTAGACAAGTTTCAGTTGATCCTTGTTTCAGCCATGATTGCTCATTTTATCTGGACCAGCACAAGAGTGCATGTCTTCTTTGAATTCTAGTGTATGTGACCTTCCATTTTTATTAGATACTGAATCAATTTGAAATATGTGATTTGTCAATTTGGCAAATATTCTGGACATGTATGATACTTTATGGTTTCATTACCTTCGTCTACTACCTATTTTTCAGTGAGCAATTCTGAGTACATTCTTTTATCCCTGTGGAGAAACTACTGCACTACCTTGCTATCTCACCGTTACATTGTGTTCCTTCTTCTTGTCAATAGCTGTTCTCTTGATGCAACTTGAGTGAATCTGGGTGAAGCTGACCATAAGCCTAATTCATGAAACCGGAAATTGCAACATTCTTTATAGACATAGTGAATTCTTCTCATAGCTATGCAAAAGGTGGTATATCTGTCAGTGAGTTCGGTGCCTCCTCTCCGCAACTCTGCCTCGGCCCGCGGCAGTGCGGCACCCCGGCACCTCCTCTCCGCAGCGGCGCGAGGTTCCGATAAATGTTCTCTTTATAGTTAGTTATAGACTTATGTTCTCCTTAATTTTAGGCCCGAGTCTCCGATAAATCTTGACTCGTCACTGCGTACAGGTCGAGTTGAAAGGGACAATGCGGCATATGGTATTAGATTTTGACTACGCGTACGTCTACGCGTCAGATCAGGTGCCAACGGAGCCCTCCCAAATCGGTGTGAAAGTGATGGACGACTGACTTGATAGTGATGCGGCACTCTTGGAACGTTCAACATATCTTGGACTTAAAAAGGTCACATATCTTGGACGTTTCTGTGGTAAGTAGGCTTCTCAGCTCGTGGTCACGGAGTCGTGAGGGGTCACATCACAGACTCCCATGTATGCAATATAAACTAGATGTGAAACCATGACGTCACACCGAATTGGCTATCATGTGGATGGATTAAGAAGATTCGCTGTGATGCATGGATTTATATGCGAAAAACCAAAAACGAGGTCCGTACGTATTTACAAGGAAAATAAGGATTTTTTTAAAAAAAGTAAAGACCTATATGTTAAAATTAAAGGCCTATACGTATTTTCAAAAAATAAATGACTTTTTCGTAAAGAAGGTAACATAGCGTAAGGGAGAGACCGGGAATACCTAGCCTTAATATACGTAGTATTCAACACACATACATAAAGAAGTATATTATCTAAATAATATTTATTAAAATTAGATAATAGTTGCTCTTATTTGATAAAATAGTACTACTCTTTTAAAATTTAATAAACCCCAGACAAACCAAATACTTGTCCCAACGAAAGTATATCCTGCCCGTTGTTTAATTTGATGCAGCAAACCAATAGATTCTCCTATCTTACTGAGAAGATGACATACATTCTCTTACAGCCAGGGTACCACGTATTAATGTTTTTGAGCTGCCACTAATACTCAATCCGTACTCATATACGAATTGTAATGCATATATATGTAGACCTCAATATTTTAATTTATTCCTGGATTTTGTGTAAGTACTGGCTAGCTAGTGGTGCACGCAATGGTGATGTCCCGTCGTGTTAGGATCGTTCGTGCATTCTGATGCTGCCTTGCTCTCTGGCGTTACGGGCCCTGCGGCAGTTTGATCATGGACACCGCCGTCGCTGCCAGGCGGCGCCGCCACTGCAGGGTTGGGAAGGGCACCAATGGCGAGGAGGACCAGAAGCGCCAGCGCGAGGGCGGTCGCGTCTCCTCCCCCTCCGTTCTTCTTCCTCTGGTATAGACCAACTTGCACGATCACGGTCAGCGCGATCAGACTGGCCGTGCTTAATTGGACGGGGGCCCGATCGAAGAGCAATCCAGAGCTGGTGACAATGTGGTGCGTCTTGCCGGCCGCCACGGTGAACGGCGCCGGCGACGAGCAGTCAGGACTTGTCGCGTCGCGAATTCCGGAGGCAAGCATGGAACAGTTGAAACTTGCGCGCACGCTGTAAGAAAGGGACTGCACATAACATGCCAGTCAACGTCACCAACATCATATATATCCACCATATATAGATCAATGACAGGAGCAAATCAACGTCACCAACGTCATATATATGTAAGAAAGAAAGAGAAGCTAATTAGTTTTAGGTGCTTTTTGACTGGGCAAATTAAAATGTGGGCTCTGATCGGTGATCGTTTACTCGGTAGGTAGGGAAGATAATGTCCTTATGCACGAGCGGCAACACGAATAATTTTCCGCATACGAACAAAGCCAACCGGTCTACATCGCTGGCAATATATATCTGCTCGATCTACTTTCTACACCGCACACTTTTACCTCAGCAAATTGGTAGTAATAATATGTTTTTCTTTCACTTCATATACATCCACATAATACAGTTTTTGGACTTGTTAAACCATTCAAAATCATCTTTTTAAACTCCGCTAATTAATTACAGACGTTTTCTACTACTACGAGACTACCGACTACGAGTACGAACTGGCCACGTAGGGGATAATTAACTAATGCTGAGTCCACGTTTCGTGCGCACGCAGCATCGTGACATGACACAACCCATACATTCCCGTACGTGATTGTTTCGTATTGTTTATTTTGGTTTCAGTTTTTAATTTTTTACTTATTTTTTATTATTTTTAAAATTTATTTTTTCTAACGTTTTTGGATTTTTTTTTTCTTTTTCTGTATTTGTTTACGTTGTGATAGGCTATATATTTTTTTATTTTTTTAAATTTTATTACACCAAATAAATCATCATCAGCTATAACTAATTTTAATCAGATACAATATAATTTTAGTTATAAACTAACTTATTTTAATCTAACCAAACACACCTTCATTCATGGCGACAAGATCTGAACGAACGATGGAGTGCTAGTGCATGCATACGTACCTGGGGTTCGGCGACCAAGACAGATGGAACGGCGGCGTTGCCGGCCGCCGCCTGCGCGTGCCACCACTCGTCGAGGGGGACGAGGGAGTAGTCGCGGTCGCACGCGAGCGTCTCGGCCTCGGCACGCCCCGGCACCAACACCGCCGTCATGCCGTTGTCGCGCCCCGCCGCGCGCTCCGTGTCGTCGCGCGCGAGGTGGACGTCGGTGTGCTCGCGGCCGTAGGCGAACTGCTCTGCCTGGCCGGGCGGCACGGCCATGACGGTCATGCTGTTGAGGTTGAGCCCCGCGGAGCGCTGCACGCGGTGGTGCGCGTGGCGCGTGTACGCGCCCGGCTGGTCGACCACGACGAACCTGTACGTCACGACGCCCTCCGTCCCGTGCGCCCACGGCTTCCCGATCCGCAGCATGCATAATAGTAGGAATTTAGTAAGCTGCAAGGATCAATAGAGAAGAATCATGTATGTTCATTGACACTGTGACAAAAGAATAAGTAGCGTAGGAAGTGACGTGCCTGTCGGATGCCGTGCCAGTGCACGGCAGCGTTCTCGGTGAGGAGGGAGTAGGTGACGGTACTGTCGCCCTGTGCCGCGCCGATGGTCGGGCAGGGGGTCGGCCCGTTGGTGGTGACGGCGAGCTTGCGCACGCAGTCGGGGGACTTGAACTGCTGGTAGCTGATCTCCCACCTGTTGTGGTGCGTCTTGGCCTGCGCAGCGGCCAGCGCCGACGAGAAGCAGAGGAAGAGGCAGCAGAGGAGCAGCCGCTCCGCTCCTACCGGCGAACTCATCACCACCTTCTTTGGTGTGCCTCTCTTTGCCTACTATGATTGCTTCTGCGTTGGGCGGGTAGTGGTTTTACTACCGGTGATCGTATATATAGCAAACGGTTTTGCTATTGCCAAGACAATTAAAATTTTTTTATCTCTCGGTCACTTAAAGTTGCACTCTCAATCAACAAAAATTACAGTCCCTCTAAAAACAACTGCAACTTCAGGTGATTCAGAGTGCAACTAAAGTTACACTTAATTTCTTAGTTGCACTCTCAATCAACTAAAATTGCAGTTATTTTTTAGGAGAACTACAATTTTAGTTGATTAAAAGTGCAACTTTAAATAACTAAGAGATAAAAAAATTTAATCATCTTAGCAATAGTCACTCCCGCAAAAGAGACGTGCGCGTGTGGAACTCACCAACCACTACAAGGCCCGAGAACATTTCAAGCCGCGACCAAGTCTGCAGAGAATTCGCAAAAAAAAAAAAACAAGTTTTACAGCCCTATGGTGGATAGACATAGGAAGGCGACTGGGAACTTGCGTATTATACGTAGCAAACTGGCGTGAATACAAAAACACGTACTCGGATCACATTAGGAAAAAACCTCGAATGAAATACAAAATAATTAGGAAAGTATAGCCTGCATAGACTTGACCTTGCCTTGTTTACCAATATCAGTGCATGGTAGCTTACCAATCGGTACCGGAATTGCGCTCCATGAGATGAATCGCCCCATGAGATCTTAGATTTATTTCGATATTTGTAATTCTAGACGTGTACGTGCTAAAGGTAAGATTATAAATTTATCTTTGACATTTGACATCTGTAATTCTAGACATGTATTAAGAAACGTCTTTTACGCTTTGTGGTGTGCCACTTTGAAACTTAATTATAAGCTGGAGCCAAGGTCATAAAAGCAGGTCACCTTGTACCAAGCTTTGACCAAACTAGGCCCTTAATTCATTGGCTCGACGTTTGCATTGAAATGCTACCAAGATGATTCATTACTACAGAAATCAGTACTACAGAAATAGTTTTCTGAATCATCTGAATTTATGGGATCAGTGATAATATAAAATTATCACAGACAGTTTTCGAACCGTCTGTGGTGCAAATATCACAGATGGTTTTTCATTACAAACCATCTGTGATATTCTTTTTTACCCCTAAATCTATTTTTATTTATTGGCTAGCCTCAGGAAATGCTAGACATGCCCTCTGAAACAAACAGATCAACATGTGCATGTATACATACAATTCACATCTCAATTCATTTCACAAACATAAAACATCCAATTCACATCTCAATACATCCCAGATCCATCGACCTCTGTGATGGTAAATCGGCCCTCTGGTTTTTTCGATAAACCTCTTCCTTGGCGTTTTGATTTTAGAGCGGACGCATCCGGCGATGATGTTGAAGATGACATGTTGGCCTTCGCATATATGAAAAGTAAGCACAATGTAGCATATACGTAAATAGTGCGGTATAAGCACATACTTAAATTTAATTCCAAACCTAGAAGACCATAAAATAAGAAAGTGCCTAAGAAAATATACGTACTAGCTAGATGTGTGCAATCTATCTATAGATGGTGATATAAATAGAGCATATCTACAGCTCCAATTAAATTGCAATTTACATCTATTACTCGGTCGCAACCTAAGCTAGGGATAAAATAGAGCTACAGAACATGTACACTTCGTAAACTAATAACATAGAGCTTCATAGAACAGTACCATAATATTTCTATCTCCCACGTGAGCTTCATAGAACAGTATCATAATAACATAGAGCTTCATAGAACAGTACCATAATAACATAGAGCTTCATAGAACAGTAACAAATGGACTGAAATAGCGGGTATGAGAGAGTACCAGGTATAAAATAGCCGACGAGGGGCTCGGGGGCTCGATGGAGGCGGCTGAGGACCAGCGAGGGATTGGGGGCTCGACGGAGGCGGCCGGCGAGGGGCTCGGGGGACGGCGACCGACGAGGGGCTCGGGGGCTCGATGGATCTAACATCCTAAAAAATTTAAATTTGAAAATACGAAACTCTCGAATTATTTTACAATATATTTTATTGGAGTTTGGATTTTGATGGTGTTTCTTTAAAATTTCGGTTGAGGTTCCAATAGTTGGAATCTATGAAAAATAAAAACAACGTTAATAAGCCATAAAAAATAATATGAAAATAAAAGGCTTGGAAATATATATGTGTGAATAAAAATAATAATAGTAAAACATATCTCTAAAAGGTTGAAGCTGGAAATTCTTCCTTTTAAATTTAATTAGCATGCGAAATCCAAATTTGGACATTCAGAAATTTATATCTAATGTATAGCAAAAATTAAATAAAATCAAAATAGAAGATTATTATATTTGTATCAAGATAATTGGACCAAGACTCAAATTGAAAATCCAAATTTTAAGGTAAAGCTTGAGCTTTTATTTTCCCTTTTCTCTCCCCTCTCTGCCCGGTGGCCCAACTCCTGCCGCCCCCTTTCTTTTTCTTTTCTCCCTCCTCCTTTCTTCTTTCCGAACGCGCCCGCGTCTCCTTTCTTTTTCCTTCTTCCTCCTCCCTTCTGTGGCTGCGCGCCCGCCGCGTCTCCTTCTTTCTTTCCTTCCTCTGCGTCGCCTGCTTCCACCCTCCTTCCTTCTCTCGCTGCCCTGCGGGCCTAGCCCCTGCGCGCCTCTTCTTTTCTTTCTTCTCCCACCTCTCTGTCTACCGCTCCGCATGCCCATGAGCTGCCCGCGGCGCCACAGCTCTGTCACGCGGCGCAAAGCTGCCACGACTGCAATGCAAGGTCGCAATCGAATCGCCCCGAGATCCTGCCGCAGCTGCCTGGTCGTTTTCGCCCTGTCGCCACCACGCCTGCCACCGCCGCACACACCCCCGATGTGACCGCACGGCCCCGCCCGCTACCAGCACTACCCCGCCGCCTATAAAGCCCGCGCGCCCCTCTGCCTCCGCCAGCACTCCGCTCTGTCTCCCACCTCGATTAATTAAACCCCGACGCAGTAGCTCACGGCGAACTCCTCCTTCCCCAACTCCGGCCATCCGGCAATCCACCGCCCGGAGCCACGCCGATCCAATTCCTTCAAGCCAGAGCTTCCTCGGAGCGTGACGAAGCTACTCCCGTGCTCGGCCGGGCTCCCCACCACCTCTCCTTCGCCAGCACCGAGCGCTTCCCCTTCCTACCACCGGTCCACGCCGCCAACCCTTCATGGACCTCCGTCGGCTTGGTAGAATCCCCGGTGAGCTTCCCCACGGCGCCCTCATGCTTCCACTTTCCCCCAATTTCGCCCTCTTTCCCTCCGGCGCCGCCACCCCGAGCCCACCACGCCACCGGCCGCATAAACGGCCGCCTCGCCGACCCGCACTGCTCGAGCCGCCGCCTCCTCCACCGGCCGCAACTCCTGGGAACCCATTTTGTTGACCTACCCCGCCCCTCTGGCCTCCCCTCGCCGGAGCCCTCGCCACCAGTGCGCCCTGCCTCGCCTGCTTTCGGTCGACCGTCTCTGCTTTAGTTCCTCCTCGGCCGGTTTACCTAGTATCCACCCCTCGTGTATCGCTGGCACCGAGTGCCAGTTATTAGCCGAGTCGAGAGGGAACGCACGGTCGTGGGTTCGAGCTCCCTCGAGCGCATTTTGCTTCCCCATTTCGGTTTTATTTTTTTTATCCATTTCAGTTAATAAAAATCAAGGAAAATATGGAATTAATCCATGGAAGCCAACAAATTTTATTAAAATGTAAATAAGATTATTTAAGATTTAAAATTTTGAATTAGTCACATATGATTAATTAATAGGGTTTGAATGATTATATAAAAGACTAAATATTGATTAAAGACATTAACAAAGAAAAATGGCCTTTGTTAAAATGTCTAAATTTAATAAGAGTTGCCCTTGATCGAAATTTAAGATATACGCTTCGGTATTTACCAAGCCACCATTAAATGAATCTCAGTGATATATCCTATTAAATAGCAATAATGACATATTACCTTGTACAAAAAAATCTCTGTCTAGACAAATAAATCTAACTTAAATAGAGCTAAGCCTAATAATCACTAAAGTATAGACAAAATACCAATGGTATTATTAATTAAATTTTAATGTAGATTTGGTAATAATTATGGACTTAATTGAATATAGCAAGTTGGGACTCGAGCAGACGGATCCTAATTCAAAATAAGATATGCCTAGTAATAAGTAAGTGTACATAAAATGTCGCACCATAAAATGCTTTCAACACGTGTTCTAAAAATTAACTCGGTAAACTAAAGATTGTATATATCACTTATATTTAGCATACGCCCTAAATATTAGTGCTCGACAAAATAAGGGGGTGTTCTTTTTTGGCTTCCAAAAACGGCTTTTGGCTTTTGCTACAGTACCTAACTTTTAAATGAAGTATTTTATCAAGACGGGATCTACAAGTTAATTATAGTACACGTTAAAAGCCTAACATCTGTATCAACCAAAATTACAAGCGAGTATCTCTCTCCGCAATCTCTATCGCAAACAGCCAAAATTCAAAAATTACAGCCAAAAGCCATAAGCCGCAGCAAAAAAGAACAGGCCCTAATGCTCCTCTAAAACTTGCATGCTGATTCATAGGTCTAACCTACCTCATGGAACTTCCTTGATAAATACAAAAATAACAAAAGAAAGTTATTAATATAAAGACCGAGTCAGTATATTATACTATCAACCTTGCCTCAAATCACCCAAATCACACATTGACTCATAATAAAGCTAAATTGAGTTTATTTGGATTTATCTGAACTTTTGAGTTATTACCTTTAATTGGATCTTTTGAGTTATTTGCTTTTATTTGGATTCAGTCATCTAGCGTGTAATTAGAAATCGGAAGTCGAGAAGATTCAGTGGATCAAGCGAGGTCAAGCCCGAAGGGAAGATAGAGACCATAAACTCAAGAGAAAGCATTGTGTGAGCGCAAGACCGCGGTAACCCGTCAAAGTAGTCAATACTTTGATCATGTTGAACCTACGTTTTCTGCAAATTACTTTTGTTTAAATTATCAAATTGCATACTGTTAATTTTATATACAAATACATGCTTAATTCAAGATTCTAGCTATATGCCCATTGTTTGCCTTGATTAATATTACACCCCCTTGTTGAATATTTGAATATATGAACCTTGTCGCCCTAGCGAAACTATGATAGTAACCTTTTGAAAATAAGTCCGTAATTTATACGCCATGCGTAGTGTTGCATAGATATTCATGGGCGTGAAAACGCCCAAGCATCACTTTTAATCATGAGAAGATTTAGTTGGGCAGTCATGGTGGTAATGACTGGTATATGTTCGATATGATTATTTTATGTTCCTAAAACTCTACTTGCTTGAATATCTGGGCGGATGGTTCGAGAGTGTGTGAGTGGTGCGGTGGAAGCACAATGTGGTTAGTGGTAGAACCGCCCAGATACCGCTAAGGACTGAATCTTGTCATGATCTCCCACGTAAAACAGTGCAACCACAAGTCTGTAAAGTACAACTTGGCTAAGTAGTTGTATCGAAACTCCTGGACTCATCTCACTGGTAGTGGAGTGAAGTGGATAAGCAAGGGCAAGGGGAGGCCTAAAGGGACACCAAGGGGAGGGTGAAGTTTTCCAGCTGTTCTAAGCGTTGTGGGAAGGGGAGCCCGGCTGCGTTAGTAACTGTGGAAAACATCCCGTGCATAGATGGGACCCACCGCAAGTGGGAGAAGCCCATAAGGTGAGATGGCAAAAGGAACTAGATACTTTGAGCAATCCGTGATGGTCTCGCTCAACCATATGACTAAGGAATCGTGGGGCAACGAGTTGATTGTCTCTTGTGGTGAAAGTGTACAAACTCTGCAGAGTCAAAACTATTCGAATAGCCGTGCCCACGGTTATGGGCGGACATGGGAACTTAACCAGATATAGATCTATTTCAAAAACCTTGTGGGTGGGGATGGAAAAGTGGAGGGCAGTGCAAGGCCCTGATTTGTGTTGCCCTGGGTGTTGCCCCAGTGATAAGTTAAGCGGCTATAACGCTGAAGGATTAAGCATATAGTGCAGATGCCATGTAACGGTGGATGGAATCTGAATCGCTACTGTTATTGCATTCTCATATACATTATGTTTTGTTCAAACTGCTAAGTCTCAGGAGGTTTTCTATGGATTATATTTCAAAGGCTAAACGATGATAAAGCTTCTTCTTTCACAAAGTAAAATGATAGGAAGAATAAATAGAGTCGTAGGAAAAGATGATGACTGTTGTGGTAAGTACATAACGATGATTGGTGGATTCATGTCGATTATAAAAAGGGAATGACAGAAAGGAGTCTAGGAGAAATAAGTGGATGGAGTCTAAATGAATATATAGGCTAGGTAGATGATTTAAATGATTCTTGGAGAATTAGGAAGTGCAAGGGAAATTACGGGATTACGATACGGACAAATAGTATGAATTCTTGGAAGAGGTTGGGAATAATGTGATTGATAGGAGTTGATCAAAATACTAAAAGGATGAATTGAATTTTTGGGTATATCGGAGGAATAATAATGATTACCGGAGTATAATCTGGATCAATGATTTTGGGGAATTAGAAGAGTGTAAAGGTAATTGTTGGAGTTAATGGGATTAGTAGGATTAGACCTAGATGGATGATTTGAATTTGAGGGAATTTGGAGATATGATAATTGGAGTATAAACTTGATTAATGATATTCTCGGCGGAGAAATATTGATGAACTAGATAGAGACAATTAGTGGCAGATAAGGTTGATTATGGAAAAAGCTTATTATGGTTTTGGATGATTAGCAGAAAGGATTGAATGATTAGAAAGTACTGGTACGAATGATCTCGGTGGATTCAAAAGTAATCAGGTTAGAGAATCGTTAGAATTCAGAGGTGAGGAGCCGGTGGATAGCGATTATAGGATTGGATTATTAAAGAAATTTGGAATACAAAAAGTATTGGTGGGTTCAAAATGAATAGATAGAAAGTATATGATCGGTGGGTTAACTGAATGATGTCGCTCGCTGTTGGGAGTCTTAGACAGCAATCAATTAGGAAAGGATCAGTTCGGTGGATCAAGTAAAGGAAGTGTGTGTCTGTGGTGGAGTAAGTCAATTATGGCAAACGCCGTGTGGAGTTCTAGGCAGTAGCAATGACTCTATGATTCAATAACGATAATGCTACCAAAAGCGATTTCTGGCAAATAAAATAACCCGAGCCTTTTCTTTGATAAGCCATGCATACTATATATTTGCATTCTGTGTATTGGCTCGCGGAGCACGGTGGTTAGTGTGCTCACACTCGCTCTCACAACAAATCCAGAATCATGAATCGATCATCGCGCCTCGAACACCATTGTTCATGATGGCGAAGAAGATGAAGATGTCAAGGGCTAGGTCGCGAACCTCCAGCTTGGTCGCCTGTGGGCATGTCCTCAAGGTCCCACCTGTGCTTCGTTCTTCCGCCGCAATTATCGATTTCGCCTAATCGGCCGGAGTAAGTTTACTATTTTGTTTATGCTTCCGCATGGTATGTATTTGGTATTCATTTTCAGAATCGTGAGCACTATCTCACGATCCGGGAATAGTGCATTAAATCACGAGGATTCGGATAGTAAATTCGGGGCCCTACAATGGAGGCGGTGAGGACCCATGAGGGGTCGGGGGCTCGACGGAGGCGGCCGGCGAGGGGCTCGGGGGACGCCGAGGTGCTCGGGGGCTCGATGGAGGCGGCCGGCGAGGGTCTTGGGGGGACGGCGGCAGTGACGGGCTCGATTGGAACTTCGGGAGAGCGACTATAAGTCTAATAACTTGTACGCGCAAAACCCTAGAGGTGGTTATATATAAAGGATTATCACAGACGGTTCTAGTTTAGAACCGTCTGTGATAAGTCACATATCAGAGACAGTTCGTAATAAGAACTGTCTGTGATAAGTCACATATCAGAGACGGTCTATGATATTAATAGCAGAGACGGTCTATGATATTAATAGCAGAGACGGTACGAACCGTTTGTGATTACACTTAAATGTTCGCGCCCTACTCCCGCCTGTTAATATTCCGATGCAAGCGGCCTTTAAACTTTCACACCATTCTGGTTTTATATGCAACAAACTGATACCACAAACTGATCAATCTCTTCTAAATTGTCCTCTTCCTCACCTTCTTCACTACATTTCTGAATAATGGCATTTAAAATTCTTTTGATCTCCTTCCTCTCATCTATCCATCATGAGTTGTTCGGCCGCAACCTTACACAGGCAGCCAACAATTTACGTCTGGAGCAGCTCCTCCGCTCACGCCTTGCTCTCCTTCCTTGACTCGCTTCCATCCAGCAACTGGACCTCATCCTCCGCCGTCGACGGAGGTGTCTCATTGCCGCTCAGGAAAGGGAAACCGCCCTCAGCCTTGTTCTTCCCTACAATGTGCACAAAGCGGAAGAAGCTCTTGCGGCATTGGAGAGACATATGGATAACCTTGCCGATCAAGCAGAATCGGCCGATTCTGCTGAAGCTTATCACGGTATCCTCTTTGAGATTATGGGTCATGCTAATGATTTGCCCAGGCTAGAGGTGGAAGTGGAGAGGGCAAGGACAATTTTCACAGCATTTGAGAACTCAGTGGCTGGTCCTCCAACTCCAGAAGTCGAAGAAGAAGCATATGAAGCCCAGAAGATTAAAATCTAGGAATCTCTTTTTTTAGACTTTTGTAATAAATTTGCCTTGAATTTAAAACTTCCATGGAAGAGAAGCAAATGAAACGCTTTCATAAAAATTCTCATGTTGTCTACATACCTAGATTATGTTCATGGATTAACGAAAATGTACACAGACTGTTTTGTCTCAGTATAGCTTCTGTAGTTCATACGGCAAATGTGATCGATTGATTACCACAGACGATTATTAACACGAACCGTCTGTGAAATTTCGCAGACGGTTATTAACACGAACCGTCTGTGTTGTCTCGATTATCACAGACGGTTGCTATTATAAATCGTCTGTGATAGTTTAAGCACAGACTGTTCATACGAAACTGTGTGTGATGTATCCGTCCAGTATAACCTCTTTTGTAGTAGTGATTGCTCACAGTATCATCGCGTGAAACGGCCGGACGCATACATGCTCGAAACACGGTAGTGATGTTGCAGCCATGGCCCATGATTGCCGGGCAAACAAAATAGGTATATAGTTTGCTGCCCGTGTCAATGGAGCACCTAAGTGAGAGGAAAGATCTATCTGTTCTTAATTGTATACTAGTTAAATTTCCGTGCTTTGTTACGGATAATTTGTATTACCATAGCATGTTGAGTCGCTGTTGTTATCCATACCGCACTCTACCTCTATCGTCGTGCTCAGCCTACACCACATCCTTGACTCTTTCACCACAACGTACTATTCGTCAAGCTTTGCTGCGCCCCGTGGCGACGTCCATCGCCGTGCTCAACCTATGTTGCAGCATCGCCATTCTTGTGTTGTGTCGCGGTGGTCCAACTTACATAACACTAATTACTAAATGTTGTTATTCCATTGTTGACAAGAACACTAATTATTAGACGTTATTATTCTATTATTTACAGGAACCAGTGCATGCATACTTCTTGCTTCTAGGAAATTTACGTGTTTCTCTACAACTATAAGGGCATCCACAGTGTGCAAAAACAGGGGGTCTTAAGCCACCTTAAGGTCGACCTTATACATTACAGGGGTGACCTTAAGCAGGCCATAAGCAAAAAAACCTTAAGACCAGGCCTCAAGCTAAAGACCTGGCCATAAGCATTAAAATACATTTTTTCTTTATCTGACAAGTGGGACCATCTTAAGGTCTAGTGGGTTATATACATTACAGCATTGGCCTTAAGGTTTAGATGGGATCCACCTTAAGACCTCTTGGGTCATATACACTATGGATGCCCTAACTCATGTATATAAACCATCTAAACATTGCATGCACACACTTGGGACCTCGCGCCCAAAACATATAAATATTCATTTACATCATTAACATTTAGATGAATAAATGTTTCGATATGCTCAACATGCATCATGCCTCGAGCGATGGGGTCGAATTAAGCTCGGCACTGATCATCATGTGCACCCTACAGGATGCTCTTCAACAAGCCACCATTAGTGTATGGACGTGTTCTTCAGGCTACAAGCCACTACAGTACCTAACTTTTAAACGGAATATTTTCTCAAGATGGAGTCTACAAGTTAAACGTAGTATACGTTAAAAGCTTAATATCTGTACCAGCCAAAATCGTAAATGAGTATCGATCTCGCCGTAATCTGTACTGTAAACAGCCAAAATTCAAAAATTTCAGCCAAAAGCCATAAGCCGCAGCCAAAAAGAACAGGCTCTATGTCCAAATAGAAAACGTTAAGAGCACCAACTGTAGCAGAAAGCGGAAAACATAGCACAACGATAGATGATGCATAGAGGTGAACCTAATATTATTGAGTGATTCAACTATAGCCTCAAATGTCAACACAAACTTGAAAAACAAACAATAAATTCAAGGTCAAGGGGACAAAATGTTCAGATCAATACGTCAAGATGCTGTCTCTACCTTTCTTACATCCATGATGATAGCTGGACTGAAAATTATTTTTTCAAAAATATGAAAACAGCTTTAATTTTTTTTGTAAATCTGTTACCGTCTTGATTAGGTCTGACTGTAACTTAGTTATGGCTTTTCTAGTTTGTACTTGTTCCTAGTGGAAGAAGATGATTGTCTCTTGATACAAAAGAAAAGAACATTCTATAAAGGTAAAAATACAGAATTCATAGCATACACACTACAATTTACAATTTGCTATGGAAGACATTAACTTGTATTTAGTTCTCAAACACCGGATCCTATAGTTTAAACATATACTCCGTATATTATAAGCGGCAGACTCTCCGGCCAGGGAGATGGGCCACGTCGCCTTTTTTGCGCTTTTTTTTTGCGAAAAAGTCCCTGCGCTTTGTGAAATCGCGTAGAGGTCCTCCGTCCTCGCAAACAAGTCCCTGCTTCTCGCAAACAGGTCACTGCCATGTTTTTTTCTAGAAAGCACCCTCCACTTCACCGATAGCAACCCGCGGTTTCCAAAATTATGTATAGGTCCTTGTTTAGTTATGTATAGGTCCTTGCGGGTCCCTGTTTTTTTGCGAAAAAACCCTTTGGTTCCTCCGAAATTACACGTACGTCCTCAATTTTTTTTAGAGAACCGCCCCGCGGATTTTCGTCTCTTTTACTTCGGTCCACACGGTGGCTAGTGCGGCGTGGCGCCGCACTTATGTGGCTAGTTAGATAGACTACAAGTCATATGTGATTTTTACTTCTTTTACCCTCATGCTGAATCGATAAGTCTCCTGCAATTTGCACCGAGTGCACTGATTATACACGAAAAGAACTTACCTTTCCCTAAAGTGCCTCAATTTTTTGAATCTTTGCATGCTAGCGCCTCATTGTTTGGCATATGGATAACCTTTGTGTTCTTTAACATAAATCAGTTGAAAATATACAACCAGAAATGTTAAGTTTGTGGAAATGAAATAAACAAGTACTAACCATATACATGTGCCCTTTGTGCTTATTTCAGACATGTCAGGTTACTTGAGAAACAGTCAACCAACACAGGAGGAGGAGATCAGCAAGCAAGATCCATGGGAACGTATGTACTGACTTACTAGCTGCTGCTGTCTTATTTGATGATATTACGATAAATGACTACATCAACTGCTCCGTGCATTTTCTTTTGTCTATATAATAATATACTTGCAAGTCTTGCAACCATGAACTGATGGACGGCTAACCAACTCCAATTTCTATTCTGTGCTGACTTCAGGGACATGCGTGCAAGTAGAGACTGGTGCCGGTAGAAACTTTTGGAGGCATCCAGATGCTAAATTTTGCTGCATCTGTGGAGACGAGGAGGACAAGCATGTGGAGGTGATGTGCCTGAAATTACACTGTAACTGACTGAAATTACATTGTAGCTGATGATGACATATTTAGCGTAACTAAATTTAAAAAAAATCAAAAATAAAAAAAGTTATTCCATCACAGACAATGCAAACGAATACGTCACAGACAATGCAAACGAATACGAGAAAAAAATCGGCAAAAAAAGGTCAAAAATCAGAGAGGACGAATGCAAAAAAGGTAAAAAAAAGTCAAAAAACCAGAAAAAATGAAATTTAGAAATAATAAAAAATAAGCCAGAAGTCAGAAGCTCAAGCCGAAATGAGCGGAGCCTGAGTGCCATCTTGCCAAATTTCCTGTCTAAATTCAATTGGTACAATGAGGAAAGAAAAATAAATTCATAATTTCTTTTGTAGAGCTACAAGATTTACAAAACCGTAGTTCCAGAGATTTTGAGTGTTTTATAACTTCAATCAACAAAATCATAGTTCAGGCATTAATTATGATATGGTCAGTATGTTATAAGTACATTAAGCATCTAACACATGAAATTTCCATGTGATCGCTTTGAGTTAGGCATTTCTTTGTAACATAAAAAAAACATCCTACTAATACATAGAAGCTTATAGCCCTGTTCTTTTGATTTTTTTTTTGTAGATTTTGGTTTTAGCTTCTTCGAAAATCAAAGCAAATAGGACGACTTCTCTAAGTGGATTCAAGAAGCTGCTTCTTTAAATGGCTTCTTGAGTCCAAAATCATATGCGTCGATCGCGGCAATGTCGTCGTTGTCTTGAAAAACACAGTAAAAAATTATTAGCCGCAGTCTAAAAGAACAAGACGACAAACAGTAGTTACTGCAGTTGGTCCAAACAAGATCCAAGTATGAACTTATACATTATATATCTTTCGAATGTACAACACACATCACAAATTAAAGGCACATATACCGAGGGGAAACATGCTTGGCTACAAAATTGACAGTTGCTCAGACTCGGGCGGCGAGCAGCAGCCGGAAGTGGCAGAGGTGAGTGAGCACGCGTATTGGTCCCAAATCGGCAGCGTTTTCTTGATTTGTAAAAGGTGAATAGGTGAAATTGTATGGTTGATTGAATAATTGTATCTTTGTAAAATATAGGTCGTAGAGTTATATTGTAAGTTAAGATGAATAGGAGAATTTTTTGTCAACAAGTTAAGGATGAATAATCATCGAGTTGAATTGAAACTTTTCTAAGGTGTCACTCGGTTGGGTTAAAATAAACTGGTTAATGGTTAAAATTACACTGTAGCTGATTAAAATTACATTGTAGCTAATAGTAGCTTATTTGGTGTAATTAAATTTAAAAAAATAAAAATAAAAAACATGTTAACCCATCACGGGCAATATAAACAAATACAGAGAAAAAAGATCCAGCAAAAAATCTCAAAAAAACCAAAAGGCTAGAAAAAGATAAAATTTATAAATAGTGAAAAATAAGCCAGAAGACAGAAGCTCAAGCTGAAATGAGCAGAGCCTTAATTGTTTTGTGATCTCTCTAAATCATTTTAGGGTATTGTCTCTACTAGAAACTATTTGTACTTTGATTTTTGTTTTGCAACCGTGTACCTTTAGTTTTTCCGTTGAACAAATAGTTTGTTAACTCTGAACATCTGTCCTGGAAACCCCAAGACCGATGATTGCCTACACAAAATGAACCAGTCCAATAACAGCTCCTACTAGCCTCATAGGCGCGGCGCTACGCCGCGCCAGCCACCGTACGTACCAAAATAAAAGAGACGATAATTCGTGAGGAGTTTGAAAAAAAATCGAAGGCAAAATGCGTATTTTCGAAAAAGACAAAAGACTTTTTCGCAAAAAATAAGGATCTGTACGTAAACAAACAGGGACCTGTGCGTAATTTAAAAAAAACGTGAGGGGCCATCCTGCAAAGTGGAGGGGCTAAAAAAACTAGCAGGGACCTTTTCGTGAGAACCAAGGACCTGTACCTAATTTCGGAAAACGCAGGGGTTTTTTGGCAAAAAAGGCTCCCCGATCGTACCAAAAATCTCCGTCCACGCGTCGCGCGGAGCGCCGGCGCGGGCGACGTGGCCTGCGTCTCCATTCGGGAACTCCCCCGGAAGTAATACAGGGATGATTTATTCTATATCTATATGTAACACATTTGTCCAGTATTGTTATTTTTGAAAAATATGTAACATGATCACGTAAAGAAATCGTATGCCCCTCCAAAAATAAATAAATAAATAAATCGTATGTAACTTATTTTTAGAAAGAATACTTGAAATAGTCCGCATTAAAAAGAACACTTGGACATTTTTCTCGCGAAACCTTCAGAAACAAGACGCTCACCCGTACAAACCCCTCCCTCTTTTAGATTTGCCTCTCCGCCCCCCTGCACCTATAAAACTCGCACGCTCCGGCCCAGACGAACACCGGCACACACATTTCTCATAAATCGAGGGGGCAAACAACGAGAGTATCTCAGAAGGGTAAAAAGGACAAGTCCAAGAATGTATTTGCCGTTGTCAAGCTTCGGCGCCGTGCCTAGAGCTGGGACTGTCGGCACGGCCCGAACTCATCGTGCTTCGTATCGCTTCATACCATGCCGGTTCGGTTCAGTCATCTCATCGTGCTGACCTGCGTCGTCTCTGGTCAGGCTCAAACACAGCCCAAAAGCCTACCATGCCAGCGTTCGTGCCGTGTCAGTCTAAGCCCAGTCCAAAATTACTATACGCGAAGACAGTGACGACGGTCGTCATCTTCCTTTCTCTCGTACCCGCCTCGTTTAAAACTAGTTGAAATTGAATTAATTGCATAAAAACATGGGCATGCAATGACATAAATATTTCGAGAAAAAGTGGAATTTCTTTGATATTTTAGAAATACAATGTTACTGACTCGTTAAAATCCTTACGCCTCAGAGTAGGGTTTCCCGAGTAAGGAAAAGAATACAGTGACAACATATGTATATACTAAATATTACAACATGCATAGATAATATCTACTCAGCAATGTCTAGGTCAAGATACGTGCATGCGATTTGGGATACTCCGCTTGATCTTGTTCCGCTCTTTGGCTAATTCCCAATCTTTGGCACATGTGATTGCTTCCACCATCCTGGGCGTAAGGGATGATCTTCTCTCTTTTATTATTCTCCCTACCGTACTGAATGTTGCTTCTGAAGAGACGGTGGACACTGGCACCAAGAGAACATCCCGTGCGAAATACGACAGCACAAGAATGATCCGTTTGTTGTTCTTCCACCACTCGTGCAAGTCTATCTTGCCTCCATCAGTAAAATCAGGATCAATATTTGCAAAATCATGCTCCAAATAGTGGTTCAACTCCGAGACAGAATTTCACTTGGAGGCCGCCTGAGACTGAGAGGACGAAAAAATAGACTTGCCCTTTAGCTTCTTCCACAAGTGTGATATTATGCGTGTCTTTCCATGTTGCGTCTATTGTGAGGCCTCTGATCTTCCGCTGCTGCCAAACTTATCATGATACAAACGGAAAACACGAAAAGCTCCTCTTTCACATGTGCAAAAGCTTCTGAATAATCTAGGCCAAGACATTCACCTATCCCCTCCATACCTATCTGTAAACCTGCCAACTTTTTTGTAGGATCAAAAATAATAGCAAAGCAATATAAGTGTGAAAGAGAACCAAAATATTTAATAATTTTTTCTTCCATTGCTACGACGGCATGGCCTAAAAGAGCATCGTCCCTAGATTTAGCAATTTTATCTGTAATTAACCAAATAAACTCTATAACTAAGAAAGAGGTAGGATAATAAATACCAGATAAAATCTTTGTTGCTTTATAAAAAGGTTTTAAAAACTCTCGAAAATGACTAGCAATCTGTCAATCTGAATTAGTAACTACCAATTCATTATTTTGAGAGTTGGCATTGACAAAAACGGATATGACATTTTCGTAACCTTGTATCTTTTTTTTAACATAATATATGTTGAGTTCCACCTCACCTTCATATCAAGACCAAATTTTCTTGGCTCTTTACCATTAGCTGCACAGTACTCCGAGAACCTGGCTATCACTTGTGGAGAACTTGTGAGGTAACGAATAGCATCAAAGATACTATTCAGATATGGACCAATTACTTGTATACCATCTTGAACAGCAAGATTCAAGATGTTGCATACACATCTCTGGTGGAGGACATAACCACCAATATATGTTTGTAATTTTGGTGTGAGGATGTTTGCCGATGCGTTATCAAGAGTTATAGAAGCAAATTTATTATCTATCTTAAAATCATCAAATACATGTAGTATACGCTCGGAAATGGCCTCTTCCGTGTGCGATTCATTTATTACTTTAAATCCTATGACTCTCTTATTTAGTTTATAATTATCATCAAAATAATGGGCTACAACACTAAGGTATGCACTTCTTTGATGGGATGATGTCCAAATATCTGATGTTATGATAAAAGAATACTGAACTTGTTGGAATAATTCTTTTAACTCTACCAGTTCCTTTTGATACATCCGTAAAATATCGGATGTAGTAGTTCTCCTACTAACATGTTGGTACTATAGGCAAAAGCCACGTTGGATCATTCTTTCGAACGCGCGACTTTCACCCATCCTAATCGCCTGATCTTCAGAAACAATATATCTAGCAATTTCTCCTCCTCCCCCTCGGCCCTGTGCCGCCATCTTGCGTAAGCATGCTTTATAGTGGCGGTTCAAGTGTGCTGTCCCTACAGCTGTACGAGCACTTAATTTAGCATTACAATAATCACAAGTTGCGATATCTACCGTTTCACCATCTCGGATTTTCTAGCTCCAGGTCATGTGCTTCCAGCAATTCGCCTTTCATGCAGACTCGCCAATGTTGGCGTCCGTGGACGGGGGAGAGAATTCTGTTGTCCTCATTGACTCTGGACCGCCCTGGTACTCCTCGTAGCCCTCTGTACCGTCCATATAACGGTCATCCATGCCGTAATCTCCCATGCTTGGCGAGAGCCGGCGAGCATCAATGGGGAGTGGAGGAGGACTTGGGGAGCGACAGCGAGAGCTTACACTAAGTCGTCCCGCTGTCCTTTTTGAGCTTCGATTCCTCTGCATACTGCTTGAGTGTTCCCTGGTACTGTGACTTCTTGGTAACATGATGATTGGTTAATAAATAAGAAGTACAAATACAATAAATATGCTTGTAAAATGAGAAGTAACAAACAAACAAATAAGTAAATAAATAAATAAAGAGTACAAATGCAGAAATGAGAAATAAAGGAGAATGCTCTGCGAAGAAATGAGAAGGAATGACGCTGTGATTCTGTGAAGAAATGGTGGAGCATTGGAGGCTTGGAGCGGAGTGAAACACGCTGTTATTCTGTGAAGAAATGAACGATCGTTGTGGATTTATAGATATGATAATCCGAACGTTATATGATCGCTTAACCGATCGTTGTCATCTCGCTCACCGCGCCAAATTTTTTCAACTTTTCCACTTTTTCCCCATCCAACCGTTCACCCTCTTTTGCCCCCGTCCCGGCCCCTCCTACTCCTTTTTCCACCGCCCACCTCTCCCACGACGTCACGCCGCCCGGTACCGCCCCTCGGTCCCCCTCGTGGCCTCGCCTCGCGTCGCGTCAAATCGATCCTCTCCGGCTCTCCTCCCTTAGTCCCATGCGACGGGCGACGGCGATCGCCCCCCGGCGTCCCCACCGCCCCTTCCCCACCGCCATGTGCCCGGCCCCCGCCCCCCTCCGCCTCGCCTCCCCACTCCACCCGCCTCCTACACCCCGCCTGTCCCCACCTCCATTGGCCCCGACACCTGCCCCCACCTCCCGCGCCGCCTGCCCCCACCTTCCCGCCCCGCCCTCCTCCCCTCCTCCCCCCCCACCGCCTCCTCTCCCACCTCTCCTGGGCTCCGGCGCCACCGCCTGCCCCCACCTTCCCGACCCCACCGCCTCCTCCGCACCTCTCTCGCCCCGCCGCCTCGTCCCCCACCTCCTCCGCCCCACCGCCTCGTCTCCCACCTCCCGCCCCACCGCCTCCTCCCCACCTCTCCGGGCTTCCGACGCCACCGCCTCCTCCCCTTCCTCGCCGCCAAGGTGACGATCTTCAAGATGCTCCCGATCCGGCCGAGGTGATGACGGCTACCGCCGGCTCAAGAAGCGTTGCGGCCGACGACAACAAGATCCCGACGGTGGTCATGTGTGTTAGTGTGTTTGTGTGATTGTGTCATGTTCTGCGCCTTCATTTTCCCTAAGCTCGACGCCGACCAGCCAGTACCGCGCGCGTTTACCGAGCACACCGTGCCGTGCCGCCCACTGGGCCGATTTTTCAGGCCCGGCCCGGCCCGCCGTTCATGCCAGGCCGACACAATCCGTCACGTGTCGAGCCGGATCGTGCTTGGCCGTGCCGGGCCGGCCGTGTTTTAGGCTGGCCAAAAAAAGCAGGCCCAAGTCCAGCTCTAGCCGTGCCCCCGAGGGCTGGGGATGTGAGGCCACCCCCGACGCGGGAAGCTCCGGAGATGGCGGAGACGGAGCTCCACCACCATCGTCGTCGCCTTCGCCTTCTCCGCCATCGTCGCCGTCGCCGCCATCACCTACTGATGAGGTTAGGGCGAGTTCCATCCTGTGGTTCCCTTCTCCCCCATTCTTGTGTCCGTCTTGGGTGAAGTCTTTTCCCTGATCCTGTTTGCTTTTCCGGTGATCTCCGCAAGCTACCGATTTGGTGAAATGGTAGGTTCTTTTCTTTGTATGGTTTCTTGAGTTCTTCTGCTCCCTGTTCTTTTCTTGAGTTTTTCTTTGTATGGTGATCCTTTGGTCGAAATAGGTGTATACCGATCGATCTGTTGTTCGTAATGTCGTGTCTCTCTTATGATTTTTGTATCCGAATCTTTTTTGTTGGATTAGTTTCGTGGTCATCTTTCTCCATTTCTTTCTTGGATTTCTTCCTCTGCTGCTTTGCTATACCGCTCCTTTTGCATTGGCTTTTTTCCTTGCTGATTTGAATGGAGTTTTCAAGTAGTTCTTGATTTATTACTAGTTACATTGGCTGCACATAGGCAAGGCAAGGGGTACTTTTTCTGTAACATCGAGCACTGGATTGTTAATCATCGTATCATGCTCTTGTCCCTTCTTGATTCTTTATGGTAGCTTTTGGTGAAATGCATTTGTTTTTTTTTCCTTCTTGATTCATGCTTGTGATGCCTTCTGCAAGTTCTTGGTAACTTCAAAATTAAGCGAATTTTAGGGAAGTAAAATGGGGATTTCGTTATTCGTGTGCTGATTTCCGGTAGATCTGTCCAAATGTGTGTCGCTTTAATCGTTTTCAACCTAGTTGTTGATCCAGCTAGATGACTTGGTGGCCTAGTTTGGACGTCTGGTAGCTTTGTGGACAGATGCTTCTCATCATCAGCATCTCATGAAAACTATGCAATCTACTGGGAATAGATTTTTCCCTAGCCATAAATGTTGCAAATATGTGAACCTTTCAAGAGCCAACTGATTTGTTCAAGTTTGACTGAATCATTTATTGTATCTTTGTGATTGCGATTTTGTTGGTATCACATGAACTTCTCATGGCTTGGGCTGATGACTTCGACAAGGAAAACGATATCTTCATGCAAAAGATCACGGTGTGTTCATGTATAGTGTGCTTTAGTTTATGTCAGTGTACTATTAACTTCACTTCTGCTAACTTGAAGATCTTCACCCAGCTTCTTAGTGAAAAGTATGATATCTTCAGACAAACTGACAGAGATGGCAACTGTTTTTTATCGAGCTTCCATTTTCAATTACTCGGTAACTATCTCATCCACTTGTTCACGGTATTCTTTGTTCTTGTTTGCGTGGATACTAAAACTAATAGGTGTATGAACAGGAGCATATTGTGAAATCCAGGATGACTTCGAACATAAAACTGAAGCTGCTCTTCTCAGGCAATGTGTTGAAAAATCAAAGCAAGCGTATGAAAGTCTTGGTTCTCTTGGAATGTCTGAAGCACACTTGTTGAGTGCTTTTTCTGTACGTACTTCTCAGTTCTCAGCCTACAACATTATTAGTACAATTTGTCCAGTGTGGTATATTTTTTTTTTGGGTTTTATTTTATTGATCACATTTTCATTCTTATAAGTTTGCAAGTACCCACTTCTTTGACTATGAAAAATAACTGCTGATGTTGATTTTGGCTCCTCTTTAGCAAACTATTTCTTTTTATTAGCTTAGCATTCATTAGAAAAAAATGCTTTTGGGCAGTGCATATTTAGAAAAATAAAGGTTTATTGTAGTTGATGAAAGGACACATCACACATGAGCTTACTGAGCTGTGCCTGTAAAATACTTGTATGCTTTGCATGCCAGCTCCTTAGATCAAATAAATGTATACCAGCTTTAGCTGTTGTACCGAAAGTTCGAAACTTTCATCTAAGGAAAGGGGGGAGTCTGTATATGTTGGAGAAATTGTTTCTTTATAAGCTTGTTTTTTATTTGACGTGAACATATTCAATTCTTCATAGCTGTATTAGGCTATTGATGTAATTCCCCTTGAGGGTTGTACTTGTAGTATTCTTCTTTGTTGGAATTTCCAAAGCATTTTTCATGATGTAATTCCCCTTGAGGAGCTCTGCCTTGTAAGAATTGTTAATGAGTAATTGAGTCTGACAGAGAAGGTTGTGTTGCTAAAATGCTCAGATATTCAAAATTAGTTTATTACTAAATGTAGAACTAAACCAAATAGGAGTTGAATAGTCCTACATGGGTGTATTATTAATCGGTCCTTTCTCGTGAAAAGGCCAAATCACTTTTATATCACCCTTGACATGTTCCTTGCTGTTTTGGTACAATTGTTTTTCATTCTATTGATGAGCTTCTCTGTGAACGTAAATCCCATTTTCTAATGAATTGATGGGTATGTTATTGCTGAAGCGCCAAACTATTCTTGTAAAATTGATCTGGTTTGGTGAATGTTGTTATAAATATTGTGTGTATTGATATGAGACCCAAAGGGTCATATATATAGGAGAGTACAAGAGGGTATATGGAAGGAATACAAGTCATATAAGAAAATAAATAAGAGTCCTTATCTATTTCCTATTCTTATCCTTCACACCCCATCAAATGCAAGGCGTATGCAATAGCATTGCATTTGGAAAAGAGTTGACACTAAAACAAGATAAATCCGAAGTCCGAGTCTTGATGATGTCGTCGTTGCGTGCAGTCTTGGAATAAACTGTCAAATCAAGCCGAAGAGGAATAGATAGATGCATGACGACGCAGATCGAAGCCCAAGAGGCGGCGGCACAGTGCATAGAGGACGCGCGGCGGCCTTTAAAGCTCGGGGCGGCGGCTAGAGAAGCGGCGACATCATAACGACTTCTCCGATCTATACGCGGCTCAGATAGTAGAGCGGCGGCTGCTGCAAGCAAAATAAAAAATCCTACACTTCTATGACTGACAATAAATTTGTGGACTCGCACGGCTTGAACGAACAAGAATTAGAAACTACGGTAAATGATAGCTATACCTTTCTACTTTTGATTTTATGTTATCTGCTTTTCTTATATTGATTGAATGGCTATACCTTTGATCACCAGTAAATGATAGCTGTATTCCATTCTGTTAATGTTGTGGTTATATTTTAATTGCCCTTTGACAGGCGGTGTTGCTAATCAAGGTAGAGAATTGTTAAGATCGCAGTATGACAGCAAATCAAGCTTGTTTTATGTAGAGCTCCCTGAAGGTTCAGTACTCTTGCATATGGTTGACAGTAACGAGAAGTTCCCTGTGCAGTTTGGACGTGAGGTATGCCATATGATTATCGTTAGTTTTTTTTAGCGTGAAAAGATAACCTACTTGAAGAGGGAAAGAAACAGTGGCTTTGCAGTAGCCTAACTCTTGTCAATGTCAAGGCGTACCTTGTCTCCAAGGCGATGGCCTAAAATTCATATTTGATCAATACACGCGGCTGATCCTATAGTTCCAGCTGACAATCTTTCCTTGTGATTTCCACAGGTTTTGGCGGGGTTGTTAAGCATGGCAGATCGTGCGGATTGGAGGAACTGTAAACTCTCTAAGGAAGAAGAAATCCAGATGGTGGACGATTTTAAGCAAGGGTTCCGTGAGTTTGATCCTGCAGAATGACGACATGCGTAAGCCGAAATTTTAAAAGCTTGATGCACGCAAAGATTGAAATAGAAGCATGCTTCTTGTTCATCGAGACTAGGCTAGCCTCTGACTAGCGCACCTCAGTCCTGCTCAACGGTTGAACTGGGCTACCAAGGATTGACGCTAATGCATACTTGCCGTTGATTCAGAGCTTAGTGCTAATTTGTTTTTTTTTAATAAAAAAATTTAGTTGAACGTTTTAAGTACTTGGGTTGGACGTCATGCATGAGAAATGGACTTGCTGTGAAGATGTCCGTAATGTAACATTTTTCATTGGTGAGGGAACTAGCCGTTTGATTGATATATAGTCATCTTCTTTTCAGCTTATGATTTTCTCCGAACAAACAAACATGCAACTTTTTCGCTGTTATTTTAAAGCGATTTAGTATATGTTAAGAGATGTGCGAGTACGCTGTGGCAGAAAGAAGGAAGAGACAGGTGGTGAACGGATAAACTCTTTTTTTATGTTAGGAAAGAGAAAGATAAAAGACAGATAAAGATAGAGATTTGCGAAAAAGGCAGTCCAATCTAGATAAAATAGGGGGGGGGGAATAAAAACTAGAAGGGCTTCGTCCGCTCGAGGGAGAGCCGCAGGGAAGAGGAGATGGCCCCCGGCGGGAGAACCGCGAGAACAACAACAAGAAGGCCACTACTGAGGCGACGGCGAAGAAGATTTACAAGGAGCGGCCTGCGCTGCAAGGTGCGATCTTTTGCCTGAAACGAACCTTATGCTTAGTTCTTCCATTGCATCTGTACGTTTGGAGGTTCTTGGTGGCCTTGTGCCGGTGATCCACACGGGTGCATGATCTTCGTGGTGGTCCCAAGGGTTGGGAGTCGCCAACCGGTTGGATTTGTCTTCTCCAAGTTCGGGAGGTTCTCAGGCCTGCCCGTGCTCCGGCGAAGAAAGATCGTCAAAGAGCGGGGACAGAAGCGCGACCGTGCTGGCTTGGTTAACGAGCCGATGCCGATCAAGGAGCCAGATGAGGGACGTACGTATCTCGATTTGATTCTCGTGCATCATATTCAGAATTCGTTTATGCCATTGTTTGCGTTCGTTCATTGGTACTCGCAAAATAACAAGAATGCTCGAGGAATTTGGTGTCTCCTTGAAATTCCTTTAACTAGTGGGGATATAGTGACAATAATACAGTTTCTGTAAAAATTGTGGGAGACCACGGGCTCCTTGAAATTCCTTTAAGCCGTGCCACCTCCAAGGCTCCCCTCCCCTGTACTGGGCTGGCGTGGAGTCAGTGGGAGATCCATCCAGGCTGATTTCTTCTGTTCTCTTGGTACGGAAGCCCTAACTCATCTTGCTTGGATTGTTCTACGAGTGTTTCATTCTTTGCTGTGAGCAAGCAAATCCAAATCAGTCTTTCTTTCCGAGATACTACGATCCATCCAGTTAGTTGCGGAATTTGATTTGATTGTTCTGATATCAGCTTCTCTTCCCAAAATTTTGGGGCCCCTGGTTTATGGAACAGATTGCTAGCTTTGTTTCCTTAGGGTTTTTTTACATTTTTTATGTTTACCCAAATTTGTTTACATAGACGTTAATGAGAACACAATTTTTAGCGAAAATTAATTTCATACATCCTAACAGGCGGTGAGACGAAATCAAGTACAGGAACAGAGGAAATGACCAACAACAGGAAGACAAAGACACTGAAGATTTCCAAGAAGCAACGTGCTCTGAAAGGTGCATGCATTTCTTGAATGAACCACTCGCTTAATTTCTTTGCATATGTAAAACCATGGAATTCTTCGGTTTGTTGTTGTCCTTGCACTACTGATCACAACATCTATTCTTTGTGGTGGTTTCAGGGAGTGTGAATAAATGGTTAGTTGGTCACAAGTATGACCGAATGGATATAGTTGACAAGGAGGCACCGCTTATGGAGCTGGACAAAGGTATGTGAATTAAATAGTTAATTACTTGCTCATACACAATATTAGTCTTTTCGTTCATACATCATATTGGTTTTTGTTGTTGAGAGAACGTTTGAGTGTATTTGGTCATACTTATTACATAGTGTTATCCACATATGTACTGGACAGTTTGCGGGAATCGATCCTTACGTGTTAATATGAATAGTGTTGCCTGTAAGAGCTATCCTTCACCTAGGATGGCCTTATGGCAACATGGACTGGGGTTAGCGGGGTATATCACTTGTCACAATCTGCTTTACACTTTGGATCTTCTTCCCTCCTCCATCTCCGTTTTCAGGGAAGATGCTCTCCGATCTCCATTCCCCATGGATATCCCAGTGTGGATTCTCATGGAATTTGTTTACCTAGATATTTTAGCTGAATCAAATCAGAATCAACTAAAGTTCCTCGACATTTACGGGAACTCATATAGTTGTATTCGGTTACTGTTATCACCACAGGTGTGTTCAAAATTGCATTACAACCCTCTATTAAATTAGTTACTATTTGCTAATTTACCAGAATTGATTAGATGTTTCTCAAACGATTTTCCTTTGATAACATGCAAACATAAATTGTTCATATATAATTTGGCAAACCAGAAAGAAAGGTATTGAGATGCATTTCGTAGGGAATATATTGCAGGCATAAGCAAACTGCAAAGTTCAGATGTAAGTCTTGTGTTATGCACTGTTTGCAATGAAAAGTTGAAAACCTTTGTGTCCCCGCCATTACAGTGCTACTTCCCATGGCCATGACCCTTGTGTTTCTACAATCATCACCGCCAGTCTATTGCCTCTTCAAAAGTTATCCACCTTCTCCTTTTGTTTCAAATGCTTTGGCTATTACTGCCCCATTCTACATTGTTGCTATGCAAGAACCAGGCTCAAAATATTAAGGATTAAAAGATATTGTTCTACAAGTGCTTAGTAGTCGGAAGAAATACGAGTTTGGTCTTTCGCGATTGGGATCGGTAAAATGGCTCTTTGGGCAAGGTTTGTTCAATTTTATATCAGGTAAACTGTAATTTTGGTCCCTGTATTTAAACATTGTCCAGATTAGCTCCTTCACCTTTAAAATTGGTGCACTGTTGATCCTTCTGTTCAAAAGGATGGATCAAGACTCGAGTTACAAAAAGGAGAAATAGGAGACTTAGTACCTACTCATGACTAGACATTGTCTTACACTTTTGCTGCTAAAGCTTCAAATGAGACAGATGAGAAGAGTTGGTCGTAGAGATTCGGAAGCCTGAGGGTGGTGAACCTGATCTGGTTGAGCCAGGTTGAGGTGAATATGGTGCACCATGGCCCATAAGGGTACTTTGGTCACTTACCATATTTTCTCTCTCCTAAAATTCAAAATGATATAATTTTAATCCATTATATTAAAATGATATACATATCCAGATATTGGCAGTGTCAATCGGCAAATGCCACGAATTTCACAATGTGCCACCTGTTTGGTTTGCTGTTATTAACCTTTCTTGACATTATTTTGTTGAACATGTGCAACATGGAATATTTAGACATTGAAATGAAGTGAAGAGGCAATTAAACATGGACATGTAATGTACTCATTATGCTTATTTCAGGCATATCACGTGAGCCCAAAAACTGTCAACCAGCACAAGAGGAGATTAAGAAGCAAGAACCGCAGCATGGTATGTACATGACTTACATCTTTATAGATTAGCACATGCATCAGTGTGGGGTGACGACTGACTGATAATTGGACATGCCTATAATGGTGAAACACAAAACATATGTGGACTTCAAGGATTATCATTACACAACTAAGTGCTCTTTGCATCTCTTGTGTTATATCTGCAATCAGACAACCGGAGGAGCTGAGTTTCAAACCCCCACACAATTTGGAATCCTCCCCCTGACATTTGTTATCTCACATAGCATCTTGCCTGTTTATTCAAGTAATAATAATTTTTTCAGTGTGTAATTCAGCCTGGACCAATGCAACTGAATGTTATTTATGCATGAAGAATGAATCAAATATATCTGACAAGCTGACCAACATAAACGTCTACTGTTTTTGTTGACTCAAGGGTTGCAAAGGAGAGTCGGCTTGAGCGCCTGGTTGCCCTTCCACAGGGATCCAGATGGCAAATCTTTCTACATCTGTGGAGACGACAACCACGGCGAATTTTTCTGCCCCTTCAACTATGTCTATAGGCAACATGGCCTTCGCGCTTGCAATTCGCGATGCCCTCCAGGGAAGCACCCGATGGTTTCTAGCAGCCATCGCGAGTTCTTGCGGTGTTTTGTGCGTGTGAACAACATGCCACCAAAGTTCAGGCAATGGCACCTCGGGAGGGTTTGCAAATCGTTTGGGCCACTAAGGATGTGGCATGTGCCGATGGCTGACGATGAAGTTTGCAGGGGCTTTGGCTGCGTGATCTTCAAGAGTCCCGAGGACGCAGAGCGCGCCATCGACAGCCTCAATGGCTGGAGCTCGGGTGGCCGCAAATTGCGAGTCGCCTGGGCATATCCTTGTATCTAATTTACTAAATTTATCTGTTTTTTTTTGTTCATGTAAAATATGGGTACGTGAGTTTTACCAGTCGATCTGCCTGCCTTCTGAACACAATGATGACTAATATGGTGTTTCTGCTGCTGCATTTTTGCAGTCATGTTATTCGAGTTTTGAAGCATTGCTTTTAGGTTTCTGTTTTGAAGAGGTGAATAATAGAGGGGAGCTGATGTAATTACATGTACATTTTTTTTTGATATAATACATATACATGATATGATACATAGCTAGCATAGCGCAAAGATAAACAAAATACTAGCCATATACCCGTGTATTGCAACGTAACGGAAACTCGATACTCTAATTTTCGTGCAATGCGCATTAACCATATCTTAAGCATACTATTCACTTCAATGTGTAGTCATCTAATGTTCAAATCATCCCATCGAGACATATTATTCCTTATTACGTGGTCTTCATATATAAATAGGAAAGTGCTATGAACATTTGACTATTTTTAAGGGTAAAATTAGTTAGATTTTGAAGCGTTGGATTTTAATCCAGACGCCGAGGTCGAGACAGACACGGACGCCGAGGTGGTTTCTTGGGTGAACACGGCAGCGACTCCGAGTCGGGGAAGATGCACGGTGCACGCTCACCTCGATGCATGACACATGGCACAACGACGAATCCAACGACGGGTGCATAAGATCTCTGGATGGCTGACGCGTGAACGGGTGGGGTTGGTCGGATGACCGACACCTGGTGCACGTGGACATGGGCTAGGCTAGCGGTGCACACTGAGTCGAGGTGCGGGAAAATAATGTGACGGAATGAGGTTTCGGCTCAACAGGCTTTTAGGAAATTTAAGTGACTTTTCTAATTCCAGAAATTTGGAGAAAATTAATTGAGCTCTGGAAAATAACAAATAAATCTGAAAAAATTCTAGAAAAATTAGAAAAATTCCTTGGAGCACAAGGAATCGAAATAAAATATTTCCAACAATAATTGAAATTTAAGTTAGTCACATTAAATCTTTTAATTTGCAAATTTTCAATTTAAGCTTTAATTAATTCTAGAAAATTCCAAATGGTGGGTTTTATTTTAAAAGCTTCAAGAACACTCTAAAAAATAGGATGTTACATTTTTCCTTTAGTTCAATTTCAACATTTAACAAATGATATAAACATTATCCTACCACAATTATCATCATTAGCATGAGAGCAATATAAAATAGGTAATACCATATGATAATCACGACAAGGGTTCATTTAATCACAATTTTAAGCACTTGAATACTACTCTACAATGCACTTGTCTCTTTAGTTGCAACAGTTGGTTTGATTAGTACATGACAGTAACCCGAAGCTACTCTTCCAACATCAATTATTCATTCTTAATACAAGTCATAGCATTACAAGGCAACAAACAAATGGCAATGCTCCTACACACCCAAATCCACAACTTTCCTCCTTTAAACTTAATAATTTAATATCTTTTTAATCTACATAAGCAAACCTATTGAACTATGATATTTTCAGAAATTTCAAGAAATTTCCTACCACTTTATAGTTATTCCTATAATTTAATTCTGTCATTAACCTAGTCAAATTAATATTTTCCCAGGATAGCGTCTAGCAGCAACCTGGTACTAGATAGCAGCCTCCTAAAATTCATAAGTTCTATTCTACTTATCTAAAAATTATGTTCTTAGACTTTCTGGAATCCTTAACAAATTACCTACAATTTTCTTGTAGACCAAATACCCAAATTAGTTTATTTACTATTTTTAATCTTCAGATTAATATGTGCTGCCGCACGTCCAACGCGTGAGTAGGCACAATCATCTCACACAGCCACACGTCCAGCTCCAGTGTGTGGCGCTCCCACACGAGGCCAAGCAGCAAAGGCTTGGCGCACGACGCGTGTGTTTCACGACGAACAAGGCGCATGATGGCAGGCGGCGAAACACTCGCACATGGTGATTTCAACTGGAGAGATAGTGTGGTGTAGCACTTGCTGTGGAGAACGAAGCTAGCACATGGTGGTTTTGGTGACGTGTGGGCAGGCGATGCATGGGGAAAGAAATAATGCGGCTAGGGCTTTTCCTTTCCCACACGTTCCCTATTTTAGTTGGCACGAGATCCTAATCACACTCAAACTCCCCGTATGACTCATTCTAGGAAATCAATCTCTCCTCTAAAATTTCACACACCCCTTTTCACATATCCTTTTTCAGTAATTACACAAATCCTTAAGAAGGGTATTTTCGAAATATTACAAATAATGACCAAGGTAGTCTAACTACCATGGGGCGAGCAGGCAAACTAGCCACGGGAAACTTGGAAAATGGCATCTATGTATGTAGTGCACTAAATGCCATAATGAACTAAAACTGGAATTGAAAATCGATTGAGAAATACTAAAAGTCCAGAGAGGGTGCTTTCTGTGCAAGTTAACCGGTCTAACCAACTAGACCATGGCAGTTAGACTGACATAGTGAGGGCAGTCAGATCGGCCATGGTGTTTCAGTGAACGATGATTTGAGCTAAAAATTGTGATTATGGTTGAGAACGTTTCTTGAGCTTTGTCAAGGTTGCATATGTGTTGCATTATGCATTTATGGACTAATATGGGTCAAGTTGGAATGAACTTGTGGTTGAAAATGGTTTGCTTAGTCTATTGTTATGTAGGTGATTCTGGAGTCAACTATGGTCGATGGCGAGATTAATTGAAACTTGGTTGGGATAGCCAAGGTCCAATGTGATCAAGGGGGCTAGGTGAGATGATTAGACTAAACCAAGACATAAGGTAGACAAGGACCATGGAAAGCAAGTGGTCAAGGTCAAGCGAAACATGTGGTGCACCATGTGACTTGAGCCTAGCTGCAAGCGAGGATGGTTTAGTAGGATCCGAACATATGAGACACTTGACAGCAAGTTATTGTGGCCATATGGAAGAGAGCGGAGATGGGAATAGTTCAAGGTGAAAAAATGGCAATGTGTTGGTCAAAGGGCAAATTGTTCATTTGTCATAAACCAGAAAGGAGGGCGGTTTGCCAAACTGTGGTGAGGGCCTAAGTGGATTTGGTCAAGGTATCTCCAATGAGGACAAGGCACGATGAATTCGGGCTACTGGAGCCAAACATGAAGAATGCGCTTTGAAAAGCATATGTGTGTTGAATTAAGTAAAAAACCTATGTGGGTATGGGTTATCGAGTTCCTATGAGGTGTTAGTGGATAATATCCACTTTGAGATGCTGGTTAGGGCTTTGATGTGAGCCTCCACTATATAAGGAATAGAGAGAGAAGAGAGACATGAGTGCTTGGAATTGGCCCTTGGGGCTTTGTACTCCTGATGAAGTAGCTATAATCATTTCTCCTCAAGTGACAATACAAAACCATCTTTGCTCATCATGTTTCTCTTGGAATTGCACTTGGTTTTCTTGTCTTCTTGATTTTGATTTGGAGTTTCTTGATTCCCCTTGTTTCTATCACTTTCTTGTTATGGTCTAGATTGTTGAGATGTCTTAGAACTCATCTAGGATCATTTTAGCTATCTAGAATTCATGAGCTTGCTAAGATTAAGTTTTTCCCTTCTTGATTGGATTTGATGTCCTCTTCCCTAAAATGAAGAAAGGTTGGAACTTTGACAACAATTCTTGAAATCGTTGGTTAGAATAGTTCCTGATATCCTACGGAATGTGTCCACCAAATTTCGTGTGATTTGAACTGCTAGATCAAAAGTTAGGGCAAATCTTGCTTTTAAAATTGGCCTGAACTTTCTGGTCAGGTGGTCAGACCGCTGGTGACCCATCGGTCAAACCGGCCATGGATTGACTAGACCGACCCTAGAGAGTGTGCTGGTTTTGGTTGGTGTTGTTCCTTTTTGATCGATTTCCGCTGCTGTGAGTTTAATCTTATTCTCTTGACCTTCAATAGCTACAGAGGAGAAAAGATTGTGAATACTAAAGGGGAAATACGATGGTGTCATTCACCCTCCACTCTAACCACCATTAGTGATCCTACACCTTGTGTATATAGGTAATATCATCGGACACAGTACTTCTGTCAGGCAATTCAACGGTAAGAACAACTATTGTGATACCGCCATGTATGATGTAAGTGAACCTTTATTTTTTTATCTTGTTGAGCCATCAAATGCAATGTTATTTCTTTTCATATAATCTGCCCAATCTAAATTACTGTCCATTTTAGCTCATGCATGTAGAATAAAGAAAGGACCTAATAATTTAGTTTCAACATTGTTTGCCTTATTGGATGTATACTGATCTCTCTAGTAGCACTATTGATAAGCAAATAATAAGGACACTTTGTGAAAAATGTTGCCAGAAAACCTAAAATAAAATCTATTTGAAAACATAAACTCACTTCCCAAAAAGTCATCTATGTTGGTCTGAAAGGTGTACGTGTAACTTTGTAAATTATAAAAAAGACGCATAGGTCCAATCCTTGTTTATACTGATAGGATGTTCCCCTTCTCCCTACATCTGATTAAAACGGCTACGTGTTACTAATTTATTCAGTGATGATCTCCGTAATCCTCTGCCTGCACTGTTTATGTGAATTTTGGCTGTTTACGGTATAGATTATAGAGAGAGATATTTACTTGTGATTTTGGACGGTACATATGTTAGGCTTTTAACGTGTATATTGTTTAACTTGTAGACCCTGTCTTAAAAAAATATTCCGTTTAAAAGTTAGATACTATAGCAAAAATTAAAAACTATCAGCTTTGAAGAAAAAAAATAGACCCATTATATATGTCTGTATCCTACAGGCAGTTCTGAACTTATGATGTACCAGTACTAGTAGTAGCTAATCTATTAATTAATCTATCGAGTACTATCAAACAGTAACTCAGAGAACTTACTGCTACTGCGGAAACTAATCACTACAACTGGTACACTGCATACAAGTTGTTTGCTGCCTGGGGAGGACCTACGGTGATTTATGGTTGTGCAGTTGTACACCTAAAATATTTGGTAAAATTAGTTGTGCCTATTTGGTCAATGGTTCTTTCTCTCACTCACTAGGTCTTGACTTCGGACCTGTTCTTTTCGGCTGCGGCTTATAGTTTTTGACTGAATTTTTTGAATTTTGGTTGTTTACGGTACAGATTACGGAGAGACAGGTACTCATTTACGATTTTGGCAGGTACAGATATTGGGCTTTTAACGTGTAGATCGTTTAACCTGTAAACCTCGTCTTGAGAAAATACTCCGTTTAAAAGTTAGGTATTGTAGCAAAAATCAAAAGCCGCCGACTTTGGAGGAAAAGAACAGGTTCAATCCCTTGTGGCTTTTTTATTCGTTTTCTAGTTTGATTGGTTCATTTGTTGTTTATTAGGGATCGTACAGATCAAGGGAGGAATAAATGCATTAATTTTAGTACCAATAAGAAGCTGATAGGATAATTGGCAGAGAATGTTGACTCGAAAAACCAAAACTACGAGTATTTGCAAACTAAAACTTACTTGATATGATGACATCCCCATCTATTTCACACCAAAGATAGTAGCAAATAAAATTGCTTGTCAAAGAGCTCTTAATGACTGGGATACTTACTACATTTAGACAAGGTTTTTTAGACGAATTGGGAGAGGGTTTTGATAGGTAGCAATTGGTTTTTCAAAGGTGTAGATAAGAAAGACTACGAGTTTTAAGTTACACAAATTTCACCCTGTGGAGGCCCAAATACCAGTCATTTTGTTCCTTAAGAGAAGCTCAAAGGAAAAGTTTGTCCAGAGACTCGCCTGTAACATAGCCTAGTGGTGTGGCATTCTGTCTCTGTGGCTGATGACTAGAGTTCAATTCTTATTGATCATAGGTTAAGTGAGTTATTTTGTGTGGATTTTTCACTTTAATTGTCCAAAGTTTTGAACCACTAACATGTGGGTTGCGAGCCTTAGGGCTTGTTCTTTTCGGCTGCAGCTTATGGCTTTTGGCTGAATTTTTTGAATTTTGGCTGTTTACGGTACAGATTACGGAGAGACATATATTCACTTGCGATTTTGGCAGGTACAGATGTTGGGCTTTTAACGTGTAGATCGTTTAACCTATAGACCCTGTCTTAAGAAAATACTCCGTTTGAAAGTTAGGTACTGTAGTAAAAGTCAAAAACCGCTGGCTTCGGAGGAAAAGAATAGACCCTTAAGATGATCATAAATATCCCTGCCTCTCAAAAAAGTTTGTTTAGATAAACTTAACTCTAATAAGCCAAACATTACTCTTTGCTTGAAAAAAGACTCTCCAAATCAAATACGCTGATTAATCACTCACAGACTTTTCTTCCCTGCTAAAAAGATCTCACAAAGCTTTTGATCTTTGAACACATTGGCCCTCCACTGACATGCGGGCCCAGAGGGCGAGCTTTATGACGCATGCCTCCCCTTCTTTCCCCTCCTGGAATATGTCAGGTGTTCCTGTGGGGCCCGCAATCCCTGCCGATCTGCACCCTTCCCGATTCCCGCTCCTTAAATGCGCCCCACGCCTCTCTCCCACCCTCTCTTCACACGGAGATCAGCGCACACACACACACACTTCTCTCTTCAGCCAGAGCAGTCAAGAAACGGAAGAGGCAAAGCCCAACGGGCAGCGTCATCGGCGTCGCTAAGGACGCCGTTGCGTCACACGCGATACATGCACGCAGGGATGACGAGTCACCACTCACCACCACCACCACCAAGCCTCGCATTGCACCGGATTACTGCACTGCTGCCAGGTTGCAAGCAGGAAACAACCTAGAGAGAGAAACAGAGTAATGTAGTAGTAAGTAGTAACCACCTTGCCTTCTCTCTCTCTCTTACTTGTCCTGTTGCTCGCTTTAGTGGAGGGGGAGGGCTCTGCTCTGCTTTGCGTTTTGTCTTGCCTTGCCTTGCTCGCCATTGCCTTGCCAAGGCCAGTCTTTGCCTTTGTCTTCTATCCCCCCGGTTTTTGGTCACGGCAAGGCCTTTCCTTGGAACGGGATTGCTTTGGTTTCGCCGTTGCCTTTCCTTTTGGTGCGCGTGGAAAGGTGTGATCTTTGGCCTCGGTTCTTGGTCCGCTCCTTGCTTTCTGGCCTCTGGGGGTTTGGGTAAGGAGGGAGAGCTGTTGGGGTTTGGGGTTCTTCTTGGTTTCTTGGATTAGATTTTTTTTATTCTTGTTTGTGTGATCGTGCTTCCCAGGATGCAAGGACGGTAGGATGCTGGAGTGAGTGCTCTGGTTCGGAGGTGATTTTGGCTGATCACTTAGTTCAGGTGAGTGTTCGTCCATTCATGGAGCTCGATTGTTTAGTTTTTTCCCCCTGTTTGGTGTGGCTTTCGATTTCGCTATACTTTATGAACTAATCATTGTGCGATCTCCAAGCGTATAGGTAGCCTGAATCGATGGATTGTAATGATGATATTGCTGTGGCAAAATAGGATAGCGTTTCTTTTATTTTTAACTTCAGAAAGTGCAAGGGTGATCTTAAAAAAGTGTTTTTTTTTAAATCGATTAGAGTTTTCCTGTTGCTTCCTGAGTTGTTTAATTTCATTAGTTGGTGGGCACAATCCTTGCTTTGTTTTAGCACGCATACCTTGGAGCTTGGATAGGTCAGAACTTAGAATCCTGGCTTCTCGTTCATCAATTGGAATGGGATGATTCTGGGAAAAGGTGAAATTGGATGATGGTTATGCCGGGTTAAACATGACTGCCATCAAGAAATGCTGAATTATGAAACGAAAACGTTGCTTTATTTTTGCTATTAGCTATTTGCTTGGAACACGGATTCCACTTGTTGCTAAACACTTCTTTATGGTTATCCCAGGTGCATGTCATAAATCTGTAGTTCTGACTGTCTCTAGTCTAGGGGACAAATGCAAATAACGAGTTCTTTTGTCAAGAATCATGAATTCCCTGGACATGATAACTTCTTTTCGCTGTTCTGATTGTAAGTCACCTTTTCTTCTCAGGAAGTGAACCATGGGTTCATCTGTCTCGAAGCAAGACCACAACACTGCATTACTGCTCTGCAAGGATCGGTTGAGACACATCGAACAAGCAATTGATTCAAGGTATGCCCTTTCAGCTGCTCAGCTGTCGTACGAGCAATCTCTGCGCAATGTCGGCGTTGCTTTGAGGCTGTTTGCGGAGTCACACCATGATGGCGATCCAGAGAAGTCCCCTCGCTCTTCTTATGCTTCCCTATCCGCATTGCCAATTGCAGACAATGCTAACTTTCCAGCACTACCAGAACCCCATCATTCTGATGTTAGTCACATGAGGTCAGCGGTAATCACTCCCTTGACAGTGACTGTCGACCCGAGCGAGGCTAGCTTTATTAAAAAAGAGCAAACCAATTCTACTTTCTTTCCGCCACCACTGCTGCCAGAGTTTTGCTCCTCATGGGATTTCTTTGATCCAACTGATGTGATTCAGAATGTTGCATCCAATGTCCCAGACAACATCGTTAGCTTGAGAAGGTTGGAAGATTTGAGCCATCCAAATGTAATGGATTTGGCTTCCTCAATTGAAAACACAAGTGAAATTGTTGAGGTGCAAGAAGAATTGAGCACGCCTGGATGGGAAAAAGTCCATGAAAATGATAACCATCCTGAGTTGAATCACAATGATTTTAATGAAATTCAGATTGCTGATATGCATTTACCGAATGACTCAAGCTTGGAGAAAGAACCTGATCAAGTGCAGACGAAGGTTATAGATGGGCAGAATTCTAAACCTATTAGCAGTAATAGAAAAAATGAAGCTTACTATGTAGACAAGGTTAATGCACCCAAAAGATCATGTAGTGAAAGGGAAGAAGACAAGGGCAGTTCCGTCACTAGCGTATCAAAAGATTTTCTGTCCAGTGTGAATGAACTTGAACATCAATTTACTAGGGCAGCTGAGTCCTGCCATGAGGTCTCGAGGATGCTTGAGACAACGAAGATCCGGCTTAGCATTTCTTCCGGGATAACAGGTGAGGACAATAGTTTTCATGATGATACCATTTTCGTGAACTTCTACTTGCTTAATGTTGGTGCTAATTTTTCATGATATTTCTGATTAGCAGGGAGATCGTCTGATGTGTTTTTTCTGTCAGCATCCTTGATCTGTTGCAAAGCCGGAAGTGTAGCATCTCATGGTATATTGTTCTTTTCATATCAAAGAAGTAATTTGTAAAGTATATTGTTCTTTTCATATCAAAGAAGTAATTTGTAAAGTATATTGTTTTTTTCATATCAAAGAAGTAATTTGTAAAGTGCAGCCGAGTTTGTACTCTAAAGAGTAACAGCCTCATTTGGATGTTTGTTGCCAAAAAAAACTTAGTTATTTTACTATGTTTTTTTACTGCAGAATCAGAGCAGCATGTCACAAAAGTAATCACTTGTAGCCGTTCACTTTCATCACGATCATCATCATCTAAGAATCCACTCATGTCAGCTCAAAAGGATGATGACCCTCCAGAAAGTTGTAGTGATTTCGTTGAAGAGTTTTGTATGATTTCAGGAAGCCATGCATCCTCTTTAGATAGGCTCTATGCTTGGGAAAGGAAGCTTTATGATGAGTTAAAGGTGAGCTAACATGCGTTGTTCATCAGATGCTTATAGGCTAAACTACATTGGAAATGAAACTTTTACAACAGCACTGTAGAACCATGAGATTGTGCTTGTCCTGTGTTTTGTTTTATTAGACATGTAGCATATAGAGCTGACCAAGCTGATTTTGTTTTCTTGATGTCATTTATTCAGTTGTACATGGACAATATTGTAGGTGTTACCACTACTTTTAGTAAGGCAAACATATATTAAGCAGAGTCATAATAACACAGCTAATTTGTATTTGGAAATTTTGTGGATACATTTTCAGTATGTATGCCATTATGTGTCACATATTGATCTTCTAGAACCTTAAGCTTCTACAAAAGAAACCATACATGCCATCCCACATAACTGCATCATGGCTGTGTTATAGGGAAAATCAGTATATTTTTACACGTGAGCTCTTGAGCATTTTCATGCTTAGACATTCTTCTTCATTATATTATAACTTTATCCCCCTTTTTTTGAAATTTCATGGAGCTAAATGTTGTGTGTGAGGCTCCACTTAATGTTAATAGAGCATTTGAATAAATTACAAGTATGTTCCTGCATCTCACGTGTTTAAAAGAGGCTTTCAGAGCTTCTATTTACATGGAAATGCTCTTTGCATGCGCTGTTGCTATGATCATGCATAGGTGATATTTGTGTCTCGAAAAACATTATTTACCTGTGTTGTCCTTATTTACCAGTAATCTAGCTTAAAAGAAGTAGGGGTGGCATCACCAGCTGCTGCTCCAAGGTTGGTGGACGTAATAACAAGTGGGGATGACGCATAGGGGGCACAGGAGTTGGCAGGGCCAAGGCTGAGAGGGCGACATGTCATTGGACTGGCATAGTGAGGTATTTGTGGCGTGAGAGTGCCAGTAGCGTTTGGGAGGGGAGGTTTGGCAAGCAAAGGGAGGAGTGCAGGTGGTGAGGGAGGCGGTGGGGTGAGAGAAGTGAAGGAATAGGTTGGTAAAAAAAAGTATCAGATATTTAATATTTGTTTTGGGATCTTAAACCAAATCTGTAGTCACTCCCTTATATTTTTAGTGTCTAAAACATCTGAACTAAGATCAGTATTTATATTTATCTAATAAAATTCCTATAGAATGCAGAAATGCCTTAGGATATAACCTCTCCTCATGACATTTTTGGATTCCAAAATAGCTTATAACTATCAAAAGTTTTCTGCTACTTCAGTTTTCACAATGTCTTGTTTGTAAGAGCACATGCTCTCTTTTTTTTTGGCTTAGTTTGCTGTACTCTGACCTAGCTGCTTCAATCTTTGTTGAGAACTATAGGGTAGCAAGTCACTCAAAAAGATATATGATAAAAAATGTACTCAGTTAAGGCACCAGTTTGCAAAGGATATGAATGCCAGACAAGTTGACAAAACTCGAGCTACTGTCAAAGATTTGTATTCACGACTCATGGTTGGAACTGAAGTACTATACTCAATTTCTAAAATGATTGAGAAGTTACGGGATGAAGAGTTGCAACCCCAACTTCTTGAACTACTACAAGGGTAAGCCTTCAATCCTTCATAGTGCGAAATGCAACACATAGAAAGACATCAGGACTATTGCCGAAACTGTATTTGCCTTTTTTATGGTTGAATTTGAAGATATTGGTAAAAAATGCAACTTCTCCCTTATTGGTAAGTTTTGGCCTTAATTTGGATACCATACATATTATTGTGCTTGACAGGTTGACACGCATGTGGAGAATGATGCAGGAAATTCACCAAATGCAGCAGACCATTGTCTCACAGGCAGATTCAAAGTTCTCATCAGTATCTCCAAGTGAATCGTACAAACAGAGCTTGATGAACCTTATCAGTGAGATGGGTTTCTTATACTCCAGTTTGGCAGGCTGGGTTGATGCTTACAAATGCTATGTGGGGGGTCTCAACTCCTGGCTGCAGACATGCGTGGTACAACCACAAGATCGCCCACGGGGGAGGAGGTTGACTCTCTCACCTCGTGAACACCTTGCTCCTCCGCTATTTGTTCTCTTGGGAGATTGGTCCACAGGAATCTCATTGCTTCCTTCTGAAGAATCCTGTGATTCTATCAAGAACCTTGCAGCAGGTCTCAATAAAATGTGCAAGCATCAAGCAGAAGATAAACCAGCGAAAAAGAAATCTTCAGATACTGCAGAGGCTAACACTAGCCAATTAATTGGAGAGCATGACAAATCAGAGGCTGAATCGAAGCTGGCAATCCTTCAGGGCGGCCTAATAACAATGTTCGATCGACTCTCAAAGTTCTCAAGTGCCATGGCCAGCTTGTCTGAAAATGTGAAACAAGAAACCGAGGTTGCTCAGGAGGCGTATACCATTGGTCGGTCGGGGTATAAGCTATAAGATCATACCGGGCCATTTTGATTTCAGGTGTTAGTTTGTAGGACAAAGAAAAGCAGTTGCTTCAGGAAAAAAAATGATGATGATTTATTGCTTCAGAAAAAAAATGATGATGATTTAGTATACCGTCAATTGTACATTCCTTTGCCTGGGTATGTTTGGGGTGTTGGCGGTTGGACCAATCACAGCTTTTTGTAACTAAACGGTTCTATACTGTTCTGGGTAAAGCTTGTTGAAAACACCAGCGACGGTTCTGGCATTTTACCTGCATGCTTCCTGGGTTGTTTGCCTGCTCTCTGTCGTGCTTACCTGCTTATCTAGTGATGGTATAATCTTTCCGATGCAATATTTTTGCGAACTATTCACGTATTTATAACGTTTATTCAATTTTAGCTCTCTAGTACCTGGTTTTTTTTTATAAAAATAGCCTCCTTTCTGAGCTCGGAAGGCACAATAAATGACATGTGTCACTTGTCGCACCAGGAGAGCTCGGCAGGAGGCAAGGCCCGTGGTAGAGTGAGCTGCGTGATGCGGTAGGCTAGGCGCTGTCGAACCGTCACAGCTTGGTAGCCGCCTGCCGAGTGCCCCAGGTTGGCAGGCAGCTAGCCAGGGCAGGTAGAAGGGGTAGTGGCAAAAAAAAAAACTGATTGGATTGGTTCAAAACTATTTCAATTATACACCTTAGCTCGCTTCTAAAAATACTTCTAAACTATATGTAAAATTTTTTTAGGAATGTACAAGGAGGGTTGCAGGGGCAGATGAACCACCACCATAAACTATATGTGTTAAGTAGTAAAGATATGGTGTTGTAAAAAGTTATCGTAATAAACCATGTGTAGACCGATAAAGCAGTTCGTAATGAATGTGCGAATTACATAACACATGTGGTTTGGTTAGATGCGTATATGTGTTTCAGTACTCATACGATACAAGTGGCAACATACGAGAGTCATCAGCCTCAACTACAGCTGAGATGTATGCGTCCCTTTTGGAAGCCAAGGTTTCAATCAGTCGTTGTACATATTTGGATCTATCGATACATTTTTCTTCTCTCCTTTGCGGGCTTTAACCCTCGCTACCTGGGTCCAGTACTCGGCTTCTATAACTTGTATAGGTTTGTCATGGTCGGAGATAACCTGATATTTAGCGGGGGCTTCGGGGACTACCGTAGTTTTACCTTTGTCCTTTCTGCTATCATCTGAGGTGTAAGGTTCTAAATCTCTCCATCTTGCAGTGACAGGCCCTGTCCTGATGGGATATGGTGTTTTTGAGGCCACGCTCATTTCGGCTTGAGCTTCTGTCTTATTTTTCACTATTCCTAAATTTCGTCTTTTTCTGGTTTTTTGGTTTTTTTTGCTTTTTTGCTGGTTCTTTTTTCCCGTATTTGTTTGCATTGTCCATGATAGACTAAGGGCCTGTTCTTTTTGGCTGCGGCTTATGGCTTTTGGTTGAAATTTTTGAATTTTGGCTGTTTACGGTACAGATTACGGAGAGATGAATACTCATTTGTGATTTTGGCTGGTACATGTGTTAAGCTTTTAACGTGTACTACGTTTAACTTATAGGCTCCATCTTGAAAAAAATACTCCGTTTAAAAGTTAGGATCAGAAGGTCGCTAAAAGCCTACGGCTTGTGGCTCAAGAACATGCCCTAACATGTTTTTTCTATTTATAATTTTTTTAAATTTAGTTACGCCAAATAAGCCATCATCAGATACAGTATAATTTTAGCAAATTATAGTATAATTTTAATTATAAATTAACTTATTTTAGTCTAATCGAGCGCCCCTGAATTCTCAATCTCCTTGATCTTTTGTGGCAGCCAGCAATCAGTGCCGTATAGGCCTTTCTTTAGCTAGAGAGAGAATGTACAAAGTGTATTATTCCTTTGCATGCGTTCTGAGTTCTGGCACTGCAGCGTGGAGTTCTGCGGTCAGCTCATCGAGTAGCTTTGCCCTGCGACTCTTCCTGTTCGGATGAATAGCATTTTGGTCAGCACTCTCTTCCTGCTGTAAATGCTGGGGCTAAGCTTGTCGTCGGGTTTGTTGCACTGCGTCGGATTGCGTCCGCCTGTCGCCAGCAGCAGAGGCGGCGTGCGTTGTGCCTGCGGCCTCCTCCCTACCCGGCCCAGTTCCACCCGCGACTGCACGGCCCGCGTAGCCTCCGAACCATGGGTTGGGCTCCAACCGCACTGCACTTCCACAGTTGCACCCCTCCCCGTGTTCGTTCTCCTCGGCCGCCTGCCTAGTCCCACGCGGCAAACCCGCACGGCGCGTGGGCTTTTGCCCAAAACCCCTCCGCGCGCGCGTCCTCCGAACTCAGAATCACGAGCTGACTACGAGTTCACGTTTCGACCACGGAGAAGCCTGGCACGCCACCGGCCAGCCCGCTCCTTGGACCGGCCGTGCGCGCTGTGCTGTGCCCGCCCCTCCAACGCCCACAAGCGCCACCGGCCCCTCACTATCAGACGGCGCGCACGGCAACTTGCCGAAAATGTGATCCAAAAGAAGCCCATCTCACTAGTCTCAGAAGGGAAAAACGCCACAGTTGCACCAGTCTCAAACGTGAAGGAGCAAAAAGGTGAAGCATGTACAATGCCGTTCATTTCGACTTAACCTTTTAGCTTATTTTTCACTATTTCTAAATTTTATCATTTTCTTATTTTTTTAGCTTTTTTGAGCTTTTTTCTGGTTCTTTTTCTCCATATTCGTTTGCGTTATCTGTGTTGGGCTAATCTATTTTTTCTATTTTTAATTTTTTAAAAATTTAATTATGCTAAATAAACTATCATTAATTATAATATAATTTCAACTAGCGACAGTATAATTTTAGCTATAAATTAATTTATTTAAGCCCAACTAAACGACACCGAAGATGCACGACGCCGCACCGCATCCTAGGGTCAGAACGAGCCGAGCTCGAGCGAGCTTGGCCTTCCAAGCTCGAGCTCGGTAGAAACTCGAGCCGAGCTCGAGCCGAACTCGAGATGGGGTCCGAGCTTGAACCTAGGCTCGAGCTCGGCTCGGCCTAAGCTCGATTAGGCTCGAGCTCGGCTCGGTGAAGCTCGATAATAATTAAAATAATTTATTATGCACTATTTTTCAATAATAAGAAAAGCTCGAGCTCGAGTTCGGCTCGAGTAAGCTCGATAACAGTCAAAATAATTCAAATATACACTAATTTTCAACAATAAGAAAAGCTCGAGCTCGAGTTCGGCTCGAGTAAGCTCGGTAAGAATTAATATGTATTACTATTTAAGCTCGAATCGAAGTCATGAACTATTCGAGCTCGGCTCGGTAAAGCTCGCGAGCTCGAGATCAAGCTCGAGTTCGGCTCGTTTAAAGTTCGAACCGAGCTCAAATCGAACCTAAAATAAGTCAAACTCGAGTAGCTCGCGAGCTCCGAGTTTTTTTTACAGCCCTACTGCATCCGAGTCGCATTGAGCCGTCTCGTCCCAAAAAAAGGGCCGTCTCGACACACGAAACAACCACACTTGCCTGTGCCATGTTCACATGCACATGCACGAAAATCACCGCACATACGATGAACACGGAATCTCGTTTCAAAAAACAATGAACGTTGAACAATCCAGCATGCATGACCCGGATCAAAACGGAACGAACTTTGCACTAATCAGCTCCTATGCCGACATACTAACGTCTACTTAGTACAGTTCCAACGTAAAAAAAACACTGCAATTTTGTCGCCCAGCGTTGTCTACTACCTTCAACCACTTTACTCGACAAACTTAGCCTAGATGTTCGTATTAAATGTGACCGATGTCCGATATTTTTGGCTAAAAATGAAGAGTGGTGGCTAAAAATAGTGAGTTTTATACGGAAGAGGCGAGTAGTGATGAAAGTCGTGGATACACTCCAAAATCTTGAGATATATCTTCTATGTTGCTTTTATTTTTATTTAATTGGAGATTAAAAATTGATTTTAGAGAGATATAACAAGTGCTCATCAGAAAAAATTGATAAGTAGATTGGTTTGGACAGGCTCGAATCCTCGATCTTATGTTTTGAACAATGCTCCAGGTAATTGCACCTTAACTAGCCCAAAGATACAAAAGCAAATTATTCATTGTTGTGCCATAGAAACTAGAAAGAAAATAATTGAAGAACTTGGTGATGAGCCTTATGCAATTTTAGCTGATGAGTCTAGTAACATATCACATAAAGAACAACTAGCTCTTTGCTTACGTATGTTGATAAATTGGGAAGGTCATGTGAGCACTTTATTGGAGTTGTTCATGTAGATGATACTACCTCTTTATCACTTAAGGATGCAATTGAAGATTTATTTGTTAGTCATGGCTTGACTATGGCTCAAATCCGTGGTCCAGCTTATGATGGGGCTAGCAACATGAAAGGAGATATTAAAGGGCTGAAAACATTGATCATGCAAGAGTCACCTTCTGCTTATTATATCCATTGTTTTGCACATCAACTCCAACTAGTTCTTGTTACTGTTGCTAAGGGCAATACTGATTGTGTGAGTTTTTTTATCAAGTATCTCTCTTGTTGAATATTGTTGGAGTTTCTTGTAAGCGTCATGGCATGCTTCGAAATGCTACGCTTGAGAATATCAAGAAAGCACTTAATTGTGGTGAACTTGAATCTGGGAGTGGATTAAATCAAGAGATGGGTTTGCCTAGGCCTGGTGAGACTCTGTGGGGCTCTCATTATAAAACTGTATGCAACATCATTATTATGTATTCCATAATCCATGATGTACTCATAGATCTTGGTGATGATACTGTACATAAGGCCGATTGGACAAAAATACATTTTGTGCTTGGAGCATTTGAGACCTTTGAGTTTGTTTTCTTTGCACACTTAATGTTTGTTATTGTTGGACACACAAATGAATTATCCGAGTGTTTACAAAGAAGGGAGCAAGATATTCTTAATGCAATCTCACTTGTTAATGTGGCAAAGAACAGAATGCAACAGTTGATGTCTAATGGTTGGGATAAGTTTCTTGAGAGAGTCACTGCTTTGTGATAAACATAGTGTTTAAGTCCTCGCTATGGACGGTGATTATGTGCCTTATGGGAAATCAGCAAGATACGCTCGTGCTCGAAACCAAACAAATGATGATCACTTCAGAAGAGAAGTATATATTGGTGTTATTGATCAAATTAGCCAAGAGCTTGATAATCGGTTTGATGAGGTTAATATGGAGTTACTCTCTTGTTGTCGGCCTTAAATCCTTCCAACTCATTTGCTTCTTTCGATGCACAGAAGGTACGTAGACTAGCTGAGTTCTACCCTAAAGAGTTTTCGAGCAATTATTTGCTAAAACTTGAATTGCAACTTAGTAATTATATTGATGACATGAGACAAGCTGATAGCTTCAAAGATCTAGACAATCTTGTTGATCTCTCAATTAAGCTTGTTGAAACAAAGAGGCATAAAGTGTATTATATGGTTTACATGCTTCTCAAATTGGTTTTGCTTCTACCAGTGGCAACAACAAGTGTTGAAAGGGCATTTTATGCAATGGTTTTAGTGAAAACAAAGTTAAGAAATAAGATGGGTGATAGCCTTTTGGATGATTGTCTAGTCACATTCATTGAGCGGGATATTTTCTTTAAAGTGAGTAAAGATGATATAATCGAGACTTTTATGTCCTTTAGAAAGTGTAGGCCAAAAAAGTAAGACAAATAGTATTGCAAGTCTCTTTTATGTATATTTAAGACTATTGGTATAGTGTTTGAACTATTTATATTGTAATTTATGCAAGTTTTCAATTTAATCCTTAAATTTAAAACTTATCATATTATTTAGTGCCTGTATACCGAATTACGGTGCAAATTTTGCAATTATTTACCAATTGACAAATGGTTTTACCGAATTGCATATGAAAATTTTGGTGCGGCATACCCTTTGGTAAAATCCTGGGTCCGCCACTGACCGATGTTTTTGGCTAAAAATGAAGAGTGGTGGCTAAAAATAGTGAGTTTTATATGGAAGAGGCGAGTAGTGATGAAAGTGAGAGACGCGTGCGCGAGATAGGAGCAAGAGGAGTAGAGTGTGTGATCTGCCTGTGACCCCCTGTCTTATCCCCAAAGCGAGATGAAAGTGAGAAAACTAGAGCAGTCGCTTCGAAAAATCGGATGTTCATATTGGTTTTAAATCTTCACATAAAAGCTAGAAGTAAAAACCAATACGAATACCTCTAACTCTCCAGTCCAAGAGGAGGCAGGAGCTCGTCGACACATCAAGAAAAAGACACGGTTGTGCACATCCTCGACACCACACCAGTGCATGATACACGCACACAGGTTTAGAATTGTTTACGTATATCGTACAGTTGAAGCGTTTTTTTAATTTTGATCCCCTAGCATCCTTTTTGCAAAAATGATCACCTCCCCGAACTCGAAATGCGTGGCAAACGAATCGTTGTAGCTCGACAGGAGGCGGGTCAAGCAGCAAGGTGAGCTGGTGCGGGAGGACGAGCGACATGGGCAGCAGCAGGTGCTGCTGCTCGGCAAGCCGTTGACGAGCAGTACTGGCTCGGCAACCGGCCGGGAGTCGCAGGCAAGCAAGCGTGTATGGGCACTACTAGGCAACGCAAGAGTAGCGGGGCCAGGGAATCATCTGTGCAGCGTTCACGCGCGATTTGCCTCCTGGCGTGAGGCAATTCCGTGGATAATTACATGGTGCAACGTGACGTTATATTCTCATTTTATTCATGTGCTAGTCGCATTGCGTTCACGCACGCGTACAAAACATGAACCGTGGCCGATTTGTTACTGAACAAGAGCACGACAAGGGAGAGAAAGGAAGGAAAAGAAAGATTTTTTGCCGAGTAAGAGTGCAGTTGTAATCCTTCGTAGTTGAAAGCATTATGGAGCTGGTGGGTACCTTCAAAAAAAAGTTATGCTTCATTCGCATGCGAGCAACGCGCTTAATATATCGTTAGCGTTTTGTTAGTGTAAATGTAGTTTTGTAGTGTGGAATGTGCTAGGTAGCCATGTTTAGTTGACGAATTTATTTCTGCAAGTAGCCATGTTTATTTATTGTAAATAACTGCAGAAATGCAGACCAGAAAAATAGCTAAAATATTTTTATGTATATCCGTATGTATATATTTATCGCTGCCATGTGATTACAGAATGATCATTGTCTAAGGATATGGTCTTATCATCCTAAACTAAAAATAGGAAGCTTCACCAAAAATGTAGAGTGTTTCTACCACTCTTAATTGTTGACTCACCTTCCTTTGTTATATTTTTAAACTGTTACTAATACCCTCCTGTTGAATTGTAGATGGTCATATTAGATGACATTAGGTCATGGGACTACTTCACCCACAGAGAGGATGAAGAAGAGTTTACCGATATACTGTGTAAACTAATGCAGTACCAACGTTACTAGCACCGTCCCATCTTCAAGGGACGAAAGATCTAGGAAGAAGATAGGGAGGTCTGGATGATAGAAGTCTTCCTCTAAGCAAGGTAAGGCAAGTACATCTCCCGCGTCTTTCGTTGCCTGTGCACAGCAGCACCAGCTTTTTCAATAATTTGACAACATGTTCCAGCTTTTCGCAACGAGTGGACAGTACACACTAGCTTTTCTAGTGATTTTAGAACACGTACCAGCTTTACGCGACATGTGGACAGCACATACCGGCTTTTCACATTAATTTGACAACATGTATCATCTTTTCGCAACCTGTGGATAGCACTGTCAGACCCCAGATTTTAGCATCCAGAATCCTCTGTGATTAATTGCACTATTCCCTGGATCAGTAGATAGTGCTCACAGATACAGAAAATGAATATCAAATACATACCATACGGAAGCATAAATATAATAGTAAACTTACTCATGGGCCGATTAGGCCGAAATCATTAAATTGCAGCAGCGGAAGAACGAAGCACACATGGGGAACCCTCAGGACGTGCCCACAGGCAGCCAACTAGTGGTTCGCGACCTAGCCCTTGGGATCTTCATCTTCTTTATCATCATGACCCATGGTGTTGCTGGGGCGCAGTGAACTGAATCTTGATTCTGGATTTGTTGTGAGAGCGAGTGTGAGCACACTAACCACCGTGCTCCGCGAGCCAATACACAGAATGCAAATAGATAGTATGCATGGCTTATCAAGGAAAGGCTCGGGTTGTTTTATTTGCCAGCAACTTCTCCTTTTGGTAGCTTTATCATTATTGATCCCTAGTGTTATAGTTGCAACCTAGGACTCCACACGACGGTTGCCCTAACTGACTTAATACCTCCCTCTTATTCACTAGTTTATCCCTACCAAGAATATCATTAATCAAGACTTTACACCAGTATTTGTTATTGTTCCTACAAACCCCTAAAAATTCTATTCATCCCTCTAGTATTTGGTTAAATCCTATTAATTCCATTGATTCCTGTAATTACCTTTACACCCTTCTAATTTTTCAAAATCATTTAAATCATCTTTCTAGCCTATCTATTCATTTTAGACTCCACCCATTTATTTCACCTAGACTCCTTTCTATCAATCCCTTATTTAAAATCGACGCGAATCCACCAAACATTGTTAAGTATTTACCCCAACAGTCATTTTCTTTTCTTACGACCCTATTTATTTTTCCCGGCATTTTACTTTAGGAGAAGCATTGCCATTATTTGCTTTTGAAATATAATACATAAAAACTTCCTGAGACTTAGCAGTTTGAACAAAATATAATATGTAAGAGAATACAATAACAATAGTGATTCAGATTCCATCCACCGTTACATGGCATCTGCACCATATGCTTAATCCTTCAGCGTTATAGCCGCTTAACTTATCACTGGGGCGACACCCAGGACAACACAAATCAGGGCCTTTCACTGCCCGCCACTTTTTCCATTCCCGCCCACAAAGTTTTTTGAAATAGAACTATATCTGGTTAAGTTCCCATGTCCGCCCATGACCGTGGGCACGGCTATTCGAATAGTTTTGACTCTGCAGAGTTTGTACACTTTCACCACAAGCGATAATCCACTGTTGCCCCACCGATTCCTTGGTCGTGGTCAAATAGATTATGACATGACTGCTCGTGATATCTAGTTCCTCTAGTCATCTCACCCTATGGGCTGTTCCCACTTGCGGTGGGTCCCATACGTTGCGCGGGATGTTCACCACGGCTACTAGCATTATGCGGCTCCACTCCCCCAATGCTAGTACGACTGGTGAACGTCACCCTCCACTCGGTGTCCCTTTAGGCCTCCCCTTGCCCTTGCATATCCACGTCTATCCACTACCGGTGAGATGAGCCGGGGAGTGTCGATACCGCTACTTAGCCAAGTTGTAATTTACGACATGTGGTTGCACTGCTTTTACGTGGAGGTCATGACAAGATTCGGTCCTTAGTACTACCCGGCGGTTCTACCACACTCCATGTTTGTGCTCCCACCGCACCACATACCAAATTTCCAAATCATCCGCCCGGATATTCAAGCAAGTTGAGGTTTTTGGGAGCATAAAATAATCATATCCAACACAAATACCAGTCATTATTACCATGACTGCCCAAACCAGTTTCTCATGATTGAAAATGTTGATGATGCTTGGGGCATTTCAGGGCCCCCGAGTATCTATGCAGTACCAAGCATGGCGCATAATTAGGGACTTATTTTCGAAAGGATACTATTATAATTTTTGCTAGGGCGACAAGGTTCGCTTAATCAATATTCAAAAGGGGGTATAATATTAATCAAGGCAACAATAGGCATATACTAGAATCTTGAATTAAACATGTATTTGCATATAAAATATTATCATGCAATTTGATAATTTAAACAAAAGTAATTTGCAGAAAATGTAGGTTCAACATGATCAAAGTATTGACTCTTTGGCGCGGTTTATCATGTCCGAGCTCACACAATGCTTCCTCTAGAGCTTCTGGTATTTATCTTTACTTCTATCTTGATCACGCTTGATTCCTCGATTCTTCGGGACTTCGATTTCTAATTACGTGCTAAGAGACTGAACACGAATAAAAGCAATAACTCAAAAGATTGAATAAATCCAAATAAACTCGATTTTATTCTTATTATGAGTTAATAGGTGTCTTGAGGCAAGGTCGGTAATAGAATACGACGACTCGGTCTTTTTATTAATAATCTCTTTTTATTATTTTTGTATTTATTTAGGAAGTTCCATGAGACTTACGGACAAACGTATGCGTTTAGTTTATTAAATTAGTCTTTAGAGCCTGTACTCCTAACAATCTAGGCGGTGGTACCCTATGGGATTATATCTACTAATTATTCATCGGTTGCAATAATTCATAGAAGCACGAGGCTATTTAGTTATCTAGTTGATGTTTAACAGTTGGTTTTTAGTATGTCCTTACTTCTGCAGCTATTGGTCATAATATTGCATTTTATTTGTTGGCAGTTTAATCCAATGTCATATGTTCCAGCCATTATATTTTAATACCTAGTTATGATCTTCTAATTGAAAATATTCTGGACATCAACTGACCTTTATATTCTTTTCCTTTACTTAGCTTCTGTCATGTTTTAATCTTAATTAAATTTCATTTACATATGGCCGAAATTGCTATACAGGGTTACATGTCAATATTGTTGTTTAATTAAATCTACCACTTGAGATTTATTTGGTGGTGACAAGTTAATGTTAGGTCATATATGTATATATATATCTTAATTATAATTGAAAGTAACCTTTATTAAGTTTAAATATTTAACCAAAGTCATATTTCTTTATGATTGCTTTGAATTACTGATTATCCTTTTGAATGATTGCTCAACCGTATTAAATAACCATATATGAACTAATCAAAATTTAAATCTTAAATAATCTCATTCACACTCTAGTTAATTTTAGTATCTTTTATGGGATTAACTTCTAATCTTTCCTTGATTCTTATAAATTAAAATAAGCTAGAAAGAAAATAGAGCAAAATGTGGAAAAATGCGCAGCCAACTGGAATCGAACTCAAGACCGGCTGTGTGAAATGTTCAGCATGCCGCAGCTAACCAGTGGGACGCTCGGCCATTCGCGACTGACTAGGAAGAGACAAAGCAGATGAGCTATGGCGTGAGTGAGGCCAAAACAGAGGAAGAGGCCGGCGCTCGGTGTGGAGCTCGTCGGCGGCAGGCGGCAGCCGGGGGGGATGTGGAGACTCGTAAATGGATTTCCCTGGGAGGAGACGAAACCCGTGGGGGAGGTCCTGCAGCTCGAGACGGCCCCAGGAAGGGTCGGCGGCGTTGAGGGCGCCCGGCGACGAAGGTGAAATGAGGTGGCGCCGCTGTGGTGGGAGAGAGGGGGATTGGAGAGGAGCGTGAGCAGCGGTGGGTCGTGGGGAAGCTTACCGCAGAGTTGGATGAGCGGGAGAGGTGCCGAGGGGAGCTGGCGGCGTGAGGTGGGGTCGGGCGGCGGTGGCGCGCGGTGCCGGCGGCGTGCATGCGGTGAAGACTCCAGCCAACGGTGGGGCGGGTTGACGGCACCGAGAAGGCGCTCCCCCAGTGAGGAATCGACAGGAGGCCGACCGAGGAGGCGGCGGCGATGAGATTGGTGGCGGCGGCCGGCTTTGGGGAAAAAGGAGATGAAGAGAAACGGGGAAGAGGAAGGAAGCGCAGGGGACCATGGGGAGCTAGGAGGCCTCTTATGGCCGCAGAGGAGCGGGGGAGGCGTGGAGGACCGGGCGGAGCTGGCATCGGGCGGCGGCCGATGCGGTCGTGTCGGGCAAAGGTGGTGGCGTAAGGTCGTAGCAGTGCGTAAGTGACGGGCGGAGATGACCGGCAACAAGCATGAGATTTTGGACAGATTTAGCATGGCGTAGGGCGCTTTGGCCTGCCGCCGAGCTACTGAGGAAAAGGGCACCGCCGCGCCGCCGATGTGACGGAGCAGAAGCGGTGGTGGGACCCGGTTGGCGCATGCTGAGGCGGCGGCCCACCGGTCCGAGGTCGGCGATCGCTGGTCCGAGGCGGAGGCGGCCGGGGCTGCTACTGTGGCGGGCGGCGAGGCGCCGCGCCCCGGCGAGGAAGCGAGCGCAGAGTTGGGGAGAAGAAAGGGAACAGGAGGGGCCGGCTTGGCGTGAACAAGGAGAGGAGGGTCGGCCGGACGTTTCTTCGGTCGACCCCTTTCTTTTTCTTTTATATATATATATATATTTATTTTTAATTTACTCATCTATTCAATTATTTGTTTATTATATATGTGTGTATATATATACACATTGTTTTTCATGTATATTCTTGTGTATTCATTTTATGTTTTGCTCTAAGCTCTTACTCTACATACATGTATATGTATATATATTTGTTTGTTTTTATTATTTTTATTGCCCTCTCTAATACTATTTTTAAAATGAAAAATTATAGTTTAATTGAAGTCTCTTTCTCCTTTATGATGGATCATCTTTTCAGATTCGAATTCAAATTTATAGGTTTCATTTATTCCCATATTTTCTTTATAGCTTATTAACGTTGTTTTTATTTTTCATAGATTTCCAGCTATTGGAATCCTCAACCAAAATTCAGAAGAATACTATAGACTCCAAATTCAAATAAAATATATTGCAAAATAATTCAAGAGCTTAATATTTTCAAATTTAAAATTTTGGGATGTTACAAGCACGCACCAGCTTTCCCAGAGATTTGACAATATATACCAGCTATTCATATTGAGCGGATAGCACACACCAGCTTTCGCAATGATTTAATAGCATGTACCAACTTTTCTCAGCCTATGGATAGCACGCACTGGCTTTCCAGTGATTTAACAGCATGTACTAGTTTTCCGCTGCGAGTGAACAGCACGCATCAACTTTTCTAGTGATTTAACAATACGTACCAGCTTTCCGTAGTGAAATAACAACGCGTTCAAGCTTTACTCCTGAACAATGCCCACCGACTGCCTATAAAATCTGGCTAGCCCCCACGACAAGACCCAAGACTTCGATCAAGCTGATCTTAAAACTAGGAGAAGAGGTAAGAGAGAAGAGAGGAAAGATAAAGGACGTCACTGCACTGTTGGTAGGGATGTCAAACTACAGAGAGACGCTTCGCAAGCGAAAGTGGGTGGCCAAGAAGAAAGGATCATACCGTGATAATTCTGGTAAGGATGCACTCGTACCGCCGGAGTTTCCACTGCCGCAGTGCGACTTCGGCAATCCATCACGTATCCTTTAGGCCACACACCCGACAACCATCGTCCGAGCGTACTATACGTGCGCCAAAGTTTTGTAAGCACGTATTTGCTATTTCACATTGCATATTCTATTTCGCACATCTCTAACCTACTCCGTCGATGCCGGTGAAGCGCTTCTACTTCTTCCAATGGATAGACGGCCTAGATATGTACAACAGAGCATTCATCGAATAAAAATACATGCTCAACTACCTGGTGGCACTTAAGAGATTTACACGCTGAAAACCTTACACCCCAGATGACAGCGGAAAGGATAAGAGTAAGGTACCGGTGGTCCCCGAAGTCCTCACTAAACACTAGATTATCTCCGACTAAGACAAACCTATACAAATTGTAGAAGCCAAGTACTATGCCTAGATCGCGAGAGCTAAAGCCCGCGCAAGAGAGAAGAAAAAGGCACCGATAGACCCAAATGTGTACGACGTCTAACTGGAACCATATGTTCCAAAAGGCACACATATATTTTAGCTATAGTTGAGGGTTGATGATTCGCGCATGTTGCCACTTGTATCATATGAATAGTGAGACAAATGTACGCATCTAATTAAACCTCACACACCATGTAATTCACACATTCATTGTGAACTGCTTTGTTAGTTTACACATGTTCCATTACGATAATTGTTTGCAACAACATATATTTACTACTAACATAGGGAGTTTATATTGGTGGTTCATCTGCCCCTTCGAACCCCCTTGCATCTTCCTAAAAATATTTTACACACACATGAACAGAACATAATAGGATTTCTTAATGCGTATCAAAGCACGTATTTTCAACTAGTTTGCATAGGTATTTATCTAGTTTAAAAAGTACTAAATTTTTATTTAATATTGGCATAATTTTATTTAATATTATTTTTGTATAGTTTGAAAATATTTTTAGAAGCAAGTTAATAAGTCGAGTTAAGGTAAAATCTAAATTAACAAGTATAATTAAAATAATTTTGAACCAAGCCAACGAGTTTTTTTACTATTGCTACCCTTCTTCCGCCTATCCTGCTCACCTGTTCGCCTGCTTGTCGAGCCGGCGCCGCTGAGCAGCAACTTGTTGAGCGGGGGTGGCTCGGCAAGATGCTGCTGGGCTGCGTTCCGCTCGACACCGCCTTGAGTCGTCCACCCTACCGCACCACGTCCTTCACTGCCTCGTGGTCTCAGGACATAACGAAACAAAGATATACCATATCCATTTCTGCTGAAATGCATATCCAATTATCCAGTTTTTGATGCTCTAAAATATGCATATAATTGTCAGTTTCCAAGCTACTAATGGAGTTTTCTCTGATCAATGGCTGGCTCTATTATTGGGATTTTTCATTAAACAATCTGATAACGCATGATGTATGTAGCTACCCATCAGGTTTCGATATTTCCGTCATATTCATCATTGAGCATCGTCAATTGAGCATCGTCAAGGTTCTGTGTCATCTTCTGATGTAAAAGTCATCTGCAACGATGTTTCAAGAGAGTATCCACAAATGCCTTCATATATATCACCATCTGCTAAAGATTCACAATGTTTTTTCTATACACGAAAAAAGAATTAGAAAAATGACAAAACAAATTCCACCACCCTAAAAATGTCTAATAAAAAAATAAAACTCTACTAGCTACGTGGTAGAGCCAAGAGCGTAAAGGCATAGCCCAGCCGAGAGAGAAGACAAACAGACCGATTTTGACAATATCAATTTAACGTGCTAACAGTGGCGAAGCTAGGAATGAAATTGAGGGTGGGCTGAACTATTTATAGATCTAAACTAAGTTGACACAAAATTAGTCTTTTACTCTTATAAAATTTCAAATTTATATAGAAATTATAAATTGGATGGAGACAACAATAAAAAAAGAGAAATAAAAAGTAGATACCTCGATAATAGAAAGCGCCATGGGTGCGGAGTAGCGGTAAGTCACTTATGTATAAACATATCAAAATTAATAATATAATAGAAAATTATAAATAACAATGAAATTTTAGATCATATGAAACATACCAGAATTAAGCTAATTTAAATCACGAGACAATAGAAACAAAATGTGACATCTTTTTTCACACTCTATCCAATGTTCTTATCATTTTCACGGTGGGGGGCTCGGTGGTGGCGGTGCCTTCGGGGCACGCGTAGGACCACATCATCACGAAGCAGCGGCGGAGGGAGAAGATCAACTAGAGGTTCATCGAGCTCTCCACTTGCAAGACCACATCATCACGGAGCGACGGCGGAGGGAGAAGATCAACTAGAGGTTCATCGATCTCTCCATCGTCATCCCCAGACTCAAGAAGATTCATATATATTTCACTTTCTTTCTTCTTTTTTTCTTTGAGTGATTATCTCTTCTTTAATTTTATGATTTTCACTACTCTTCCTCCTCCTCCTCCTCTTCTTTAATTTTATGATTTACATATATTATTTCACTTTCTTTCTTTGATTGATTGATTAGCTCTTTTTTAATTTTATGATTTCACTTCTTAATTTTATTATTTTCACTTCTTCTTCTCCTCCTCCTCTTATTTAATTCCATGCTTGTTGTTAACCTTTTCATCAAGAAGAGTTAGTTTCTCTTTGGGTTTGTTAATCTCTCTTTATTTCTCTCTATTTTTATATTTTTACTATGTATAAAGTTGCCACCGAAGGAGGTGAGGCTCAAGCCTCACTAAGCCCCCCGGTGGCTACGCCCCTGCGTGCTAAGATAATATAAATTTTTTATCCTTATTAGAACATGGACACTTAGCTTATTACGTACAAAAAGAGCTGCGAAAACCAATCAACAATCACGATCGCTTCGCAAATCACTTGGACGCGATGCATGCACGCTGCAGATTGCACGTAGAGAAACGCAAAACCAGCGGCAGCGTCACATGCCGCGAGCGCCCCAAAGGCGAGCGAGGTGTGCGGACGTAGGAAGAAGAGACAACGCGCATGTGGCCTCGGCAGAGCCCCGTCTCCTGGACGCCACTGTCGCGCACATGGCCGTGGCCATGGACGGACGTGAAAGCCCTCGCCAAGATCCTCAGGAAAAATATGCGCGATCCCAACTGACGAGATGATAGGCTCAGGAAAAATATGCGCGATCCCAACTGACGAGATGATAGGCTCAGGAAAAATATGCTGTTCTCCCCAACTAGCTTGAACCTAACCCTACAGGCCAGTGCAGCTTAGTCACTGCCATGTGTTCTCCCCCAACTAGCTTGAACCTAACCTTACAGGTCACATATTTTTCTATTTTTAATTTTTAAATTTAACTTCAGTTACAGTATAATTACAATCAGATACAGTATAATTTTAATTATAAGCTACTATTTTTTAGCCCAACCGAGCGGGACGTTAATCGTGAAGGTCACAGCTAGATTTGACATTAGTTCCAGCCAAGTTAGCTGCCTCTGATTCAGCTTGGGTCAAGTTGCTCGTTGTGGATCCGGAGGTTAGGTCAACTTCCTTATAATTTGGGAGATAGAATTACACATGCATGATACAGGTGGATCCATGTTCTCGGTCCTGATTTGTGGTTAGAATATGGACACGCTGGCACACCATACATGATGAGACTCACCGCAGTGGCGGACTCACAGATAAATGTTAGATAGGGTAGTATTGACCAATAGTATTATCCAATAGCAAAGCAAGACATATATATATATATATATATATATATATATATATATATATATATATATATATACTTATAAAAATATGTGATACTAAATGGAACTAATAGCTACAATCCACATGGGAACATGTAAAGATAGAACATAGAAGATGGTGCCTTATTAATGACGCCGGTTAGAAAATCTTACGACCTCTCTAGGATCTTTACGATCGGTTAAAGTCGTTTACGGCCAGTTCTGAAGCCTTACGACCGGTTCTACTGAAACCTTGCCGTGGTCGTAATCTTCAACGATAACGTCTTCTTCAGCGTTGCCGTGGTCGAACGCCTTTCGACCACACCTGCCGATATTTACCGTGGTCGTAAGTCCCTCCGACCACGTTTGTCGTGGTCGTAGGTCGACTTCGACCATGTCTTGTGAGGTCACAAAGAAGTCGATACTTTCTGGTTTTTTACCACTTCTCTTTATTTCTTTTCTTCTTTTTCGGCGTACTTCTGATTACATGAGTCCCCTCTTTTTATACCCAAATCTACGACTCCTACTCGGATTCCGATTAGGAATACAAAACCAATTCCGACTCCGACTTCTCATTCTGACTTCAACTCAACTTCGATTACAACCAAAACTTGCATACGACTTCTAAACAAGATTATTTCCAACATATTATCCCTAATCTTGTTTAGTTACTTTCGATCATGCCGATCTTCCTTCTCGATCACGTTGATCTTCTCCTACACCTACTTCTTCCTTGGATGTCTTCCTCCACCAGCTGCTCGTTTCACTGTTGTGTGGCTTTGCTTTTGACCACCGTTCTTCACGCCGTACTTCCTCCCGTAATCTCGGGATCCATGCTCCAGGTTTTCGACTGCCTTCTCTTGTTTGTGTGGGAGCTCCTCCTGAGCTTCTGATTTCCACGACTTTGATTGCTTCATGTGGTCGCTGTCGACCACTTAGGATACCACTTCGCTCCTCGGCTGTGCTTCCGTGTCGACCACTCGGCCCGATGCTCTGACTGCCTGTGCCTGCATGCGGTCGTCCAAAGTTGGCTTCACGCGCACCGTTGGTTTGCCGTGGTCGTAATGCCTCTCGACCACGTCCAAACTCCTTTTGCCATGGTCGTGACACTTCCCGACCACGTTTAGTATTTGTTTGCCATGGTCGTATGCCTTTCCGACCATGTCCGAACTTCTTTTGCCGTGGTCGATCGCTTTCTCGACCACGTCCGATAACTATTGCTAATTGGCTTGTTACGGCTTTAGACTTTTCCTTGCCGTTTGCTACGACTTGCCCTTCATCTAACTTTCCTGTTACAACTTGCTGATTTTTGAACCCTCATTAGCAGCCGCTTACTGCTGTCAAATACTCTCAGAAAATTGCTTTCCAATTCAATTCGGCACCCTTCTTCAGTTAATTGTTTCAAGCTTATAACATTACTGCTAAGGCTTTGTATGTAATATACATCTGGCAGCGGTCTTCGACTTCCATCCTTGCACTTCATCAAAATTGTGCCATTTCCTTTTACCTGGACGGTTGAGCCGTCTCCAAATTTTACTTTGCTGAGTACTTTCTCATCTAGCTCATGAAATATTGAGTATGTTCCTGTCATATGATTGATAGCTCCATTGTCGAGGTACCATTCTGTTGTCTGGTCTTGTGTCTCCTCTCCATTCTCCATTAAACTTGGGAACACTTTCCCTTCATTTAGCATCACCATTGTCAGCAAGTCTTCTGTACAATGAGATAGTAGCAAAGCCGTTTTCTGTATGGATTTGAGCAAGATTCGCTTCTTCGACTTCCTTCTTGCTCCTGCATTTTGCTCCATAGTGTCCATACTTCTTGCAGTTATGGCACTGAATGTGGCTTCGACATTCGGTAGCATAGTGACCAAATTTCTTGTATTCGTAGCATTGAATATTTGATTTGTTAGTTTCAGAGTCGCGCCATCTTTCTTGTCCACGATTGTGACCTCAGTCGCCACTTCGTTCTCTCTTCACATCGCTGCTGTGGTATTCGTTGTTCTTCTTCTCCTTTGTCGCCAATGCGTCCCACTAGGCTCGGGATAGCAGTAGCAGCTCCCCTTCGTCTTTGCTTGGCGTTGCCCCTTCTGGCTTTCTTCGAAAACTCGAAGACAACCAACTGCCTCGGTCAGCGTCATCTTCGTCATGTTTCCGAATTGCTCGATCATGCTTATGATCTGGAGAAACTTATCGGGGACTGCATGAATAGCCTTTCGATGACTGTTGAATCAGGCAATTCAACACCCAACGCCTGAATTTTTCCAGCCAGGCTCATGCGTTTTTGAGAAAACTCACCGATGCTTTCGGTCTCTCCTATGATCATTCGATCGAATTGCCTCTTCATCACCTGAGCCCTTGCTTTTTTGACCCGATCCTCTCCAATGCGCATCTCTTTGATTGCTTCCCACGCTTCCTTTGCAGTTTCCTTTTCTGCAATGGTCATCAAGACCTCGTCGGGAATCGCCTGAGATATGACGGCCAGAGCGCCCTAGTCCTGTGTCTCTTCGACCGGTGCATCTCCGTCAATTGCCGTCCATACTCCTAGAGATCGCATGATGATCTTCATCTTCACAGCCCACAGGCCGTAATTTGTGTCGGTCAGCATAGGGAATTGGATCGGTACCAATCCGGCAATCCCCCTCTCGTCGGTGCTCGCGGTGCAGGTGGCGATTTCTTTTCACCGGAGCCTTCGCCAGCTGCACCTTTCTTCTCTGGAGCCTTGACCTTCATTGCCTCCTCGCTCTGATACCAAATGTTGGAAAGTCTTACGGCCTCCCCAGTATCTTTACGACCGGTTAGAGTCTTCTGAAGCCTTACGACCGGTTCTGCTGAAACCTTGTCGTGGTCGTAATCTTCAACGTGTGATGTAGTCTCTCGATCACCTTCGCCAACGCTTTACCGTGGTCATAAGCTCCTACGACCACCTCTTCTTCAGCGTTGCCGTGGTTGAACGCTTTTCGACCACGCCTGTCGAAACTGTGCCGTAGTGGTAAGTCCCTCCGACCACGTTTGTCGTGATCGTAGGTCGACTTCGACCACGTCTTGCGAGATCACAAAGAAGTCGATACTTTCTGGTTTTTGACCATTTCTCTTTATTTCTTTTCTTCTTTCTCGGCGTACTTCTGATTAAATGAGTCCCCTCTTTTTATATCCAAATCTACGACTCCTAGTCGGATTTCGATTAGGAATACAAAACCAATTCTGACTCCGACTTCTAATTCCGATTTCAACTCAACTTCGATTACAACCAAAACTTGCATACGACCTCTAAACAAGATTATTTCCAACAACACCTACGCAATAATTTACCACTAAGTTATTGAACATATTAGTTTACCGCTCCATAGTTGACACAATACTAAAACAAATCAAACAATCAACCATTTTCAACTAATTTCCTTAATCTTCTTGCTTACATTTGGCTTTGGACTTTTGAGGAGTCATCCCTTTGTGCAACGTCTGCCTTGGCCTCGCTTGCCTACTTGTTGCTGTGCCACGCGCGCCCATGAGGTCGCCCGCTCCCTGTGTGCCTGCGCCATGGGCGATGCCCCCCAAAGGCCAAATCGACGTCGCCTGCCAGCTGCAGCAACCCGCAACGCGTCCTCTCCGCTGACTTGACAGCGCGCGCGCACCCACACATGTTCTCCGACCTCTTCTTGCCGGCTCGTTTCTGCCTCAGGCTTCATGAGTTCACTAGGTTACCTCAGAGAGTAGGAGAGAGTTTAGTAGTGTCTCGTTTCACATCCTAGTGGATTCACTAGGTTGCGCCCTCTTCACTAAAGTTTCATGTCATGTGGACTTCCATCCCAAAATATGGCCTGGCACCCTGGCCACTACTCCTCGGCGTCTTGTCCTCGGCCTCGCTCATGTGGACGCCGACGTAGTCCTTTCCATTTTTTAGATAACATAAGTATACGCAAAATTAATACAGTGTGACTGCGGGAGCTTCATGAAGGTATCTAGAATTTGTACTAATGTTGTTGACTGTTAATACACAAATCAACTTTACGAACAAGAATATCCTATAATCCTATATGCAAGTTGCATTCAAAAGACCTGCAACTAATTCCTAAAAGTTTGCATAAAAAATACAAAAATCATAGTGCATACGTCTTTTTTGTGGGGAGGCAGTAAATACATATACGTGCTTGGGTGGGGGTGGGGGGCGTACATGTTAACATATGCCATGGGGGCAGGGCATGGGTAAGAGCTATAAAACTGCTTAGCAACGTCATGGCTAGAGGTGCCTAGAGATTACCATGGCTGGCCAGGTCGCCCATTTGACCACCTCTTGGGCCTATTCGGCATTATAAAAATCGGTCGGTTTTTTGTTTTTATTACAGTACATAACTTTTAAACGGAGTATTTTCTTAAGACGGGGTCTACAAGTTAAACATAGTACACGTTAAAAACCCAACATCCGTATCACCAAAATCGTAAGTGAGTATCGCCTCCATAATCTGCATCTGTAAATGTACCAAAATTCAAAATTTCACCAAAGGTCATGTCGAAGCCAAAAAGAACATGCCCCAATGGCCACGTAAACTGCTCACAACTTGCCAATGATGCTTGTGGAATATGGGCCTGTTTGGCAAGTCACAAGTCTGTCGGCTTTTGGTTTTTGCTACAGTACCTAACTTTCAAACGGAGTATTTTCTCAAGATAGGGTCTACAAGTTAAACGTAGTACACGTTAAAAGCCCAACATCTGTACCAGCCAAAATTGTAAGTGAGTATCGGTCTCTCCGTAATCTGACTGTAAATGTACCAAAATTCAAAATTTCACCAAAAGCCATAAGTCATGACCAAAAAGAACAAGCCCTATATTTGCTGTGGTTTGCTTTACTTGTCAAGGTCTGAGCTGGATTTGATATTAGTTCCAGCTAAGTACTCCAAATCAAGTTGCTGCTTCAGCTATGTTTTGGATCAAGAATTGCGCTGTAATCAACTGAAATTACACTATAACTGATAGTAACTTGTTTAACGTAACTGTTTTTTTTAAATAAAATAGAAAAAACAAATTAGCCCATCACGGACAATACAAATGAATACGGAAAAAAACCAAAAAGACAAAAAAAGACAAAATTTAGGAATAATAAAAAATAAACCAAAAGAAAGAATCTCAAACCAAAATAAACGGAGCCTGAAATATGTTCATTTGCAGCTAGATGTTGGGTCAACTTCCTTACATTTTGGGAGATATAAAGAGTTGCACATGGAACAACTTATTTTTGAGTCCTAGGTGGTGATCATTTGGGCTTATTTTTGATGGCTTATGGCTGAAAAGCATTGTAATTTGAAAAAAAACATCAGAATGACAGATGCTTATTTAACATAATTAAATTTAAAAAAATTAAAAAATATAAAAAATATATTAGCCCATTACGTATAGTACAAACAAATACGAGAAAAAAAGAACTGGCAAAAAAGCTCAAAAAAAAGCCAAAAGTTCAGAAAAAGACAAAATTTATAAATAGTGAAAAATAAGCCAGAAGCTGAAACCGAAACGAGCAAGACCCTAACTTATGATTAACCTATTGCCTAATAAAAATTATAGTTGACCACCTCAACCTTCAAAAAAGACACAGAGAGATTGGTCTACCGTTTAATTCCATTATTACAATGACGCGAAATCGCCTTACTACTGGTTGTTCCCTCGCACATATGGCACATCAGCAGTAATCATTTTATGAGCACACAGTTTTCTAAATCAACAAAAGCAACGACGATGCGTGATATTGTGGAGCAGCAACAACGACAGCATTAACGAGGTGGTTATGGCGTCATGTAACGAAAAGGACGCGATGACAGTGACGCCAAGCAAAGCGGCCATGAACGATGTTGTCATAGCGAATCATCTACACACGAATAGTCGAAGCACAGGGAACGTAAAAGAAGCGGCTAGATGCGTGCGTGCCATTGAACTCGCCATTTTTGTTTGGTTATGACGAAGGTGCTATGCAGACTGGAAGTAGGAACAAATTAATGGTAGGGGTTTTTATGCTGTATTCATGTGGTAAAAATCGAATTTTTATTAAATTTAAAAGTTTCCAAAAATGCTTAAAAGTGAATATGGTGAAAATCGATTTTTCATCAAACTAAAAAGTTTCTAAAATGCTTAAACAATTATGATATGTAGCGGAACATATGTTCTATATATCTGCAAAGTTTTCAAGATCAAATCACGATCGAGTTTGATTTTAAAATTGTCTTTTTTTTCTCGCAAATATGGCAGAGACGTATAACATATCATCGACTACACATGGTATTTTTTTTGAACTTTTAAATTTTATGAAACCAAAAATTTTAAAACTGCACATGGTATTTTTTTGAACTTTTAAATTTTACTTTATTCGAATTTTCACCCAATATACCCCTACAACTTGCTACCGCTCACAACTGGCTGCTGCTGCTGCTGTGGAATATTCGCAGCAGCTCCACGGCTGATCACCATCGAATACAAAACACCACGACCCCCAATAGAATCCCGCCACGTAACGACCAGACACCCGGTCTCCTCCCTCACACGTGTCAGCGATACTGACACCTGGCGCTCTCCAAGTGGCCGCACACGATGCTCGCCACGGCGCCCGGTCGCAGCGCGATCGCAGAACCATCACACCCGATCCGCTTTATGCCGCAGCGTGGGCTCGCAGGCCCACACGCCAGTGACACACTGTACTGTGATAACTAAAATATGCAGTCAGTGGGCCCACGGCCCCACACGCCAGTGAAACAGCTCTACTGTCATCATAAGGGATTAGCGGAGGAGTAAGGGCGAAGTAATCAGTAATCACCGCTCTGACAAGGCGATAAGATAGAGAAGAATAAAATGGCCACGGACTTAGAGAGGGAGGCCGGCTATAAAAGAGTCTCCTTGGCGTCACCTTCTTCCTCCCCGCCTCCATCTCACCCATCCACGGCCGCCACCAACAAAGCCCAAATCCCACGCGCCCACCGCCACCACATTCCCGTGAGCTCGAGCGAGGTAAGCTTTAGATCTGAGCGAGTTGTCGCGTCTCCCAGGTAAAGTTCTCTCAACCCTCTCCCACTCCCCGGCTAATCTCACCTCCTCATCCTCCTGCTGCTTCGCTTCTTGGTCCAAGAACAGAGAGCGAGAGACCCGGGGCCTTTAGGATCCTGGGCTCCATATCTGTTCGTTTCTTTGTGGTTTTAGTATAGGTAGGTGGCCAAGAGGGGTTCTTTTTTCCACACCTCCTTGTGCTTGCTTGTGTGTAGTAGATCTGCCACCAAAACCATCTGTTTTTCCTTGTGGCTGTTGCAGTTCTTGATTTCACCTCTGCCTGTTCTTGATTTTGGTTTGGGAACCAGGCAGATTTGTTCTTCTTCGTCTTCCTTCTTGTTTAGTTTCTTACAAGAAAAAAAAAGAAGTTTGTTGAGATCTTTGTGATCAGAGTAGATGGCCACAGCTATAGATCTGTCCGGGGAGGAGCTGATGAGAGCACTTGAGCCTTTTATCCGAGGTGCCTCTGCTCCTCACGTCTCCCATCTTAGTCCCACCTCGCCTTTCTCCCCCCACGCCGCGTACCCGTACGGGGTGCCGGCCCAGGCCCAGACGGAGCTCAACCCGGCTCAGATGCACCACATCCAGGCCCGCCTCCACCTGCAGCGCCAGGCCGCGCAGTCGGGCCTGGGCCCGCGGGCCCAGCCCATGAAGGCAGCTTCGGCGGCGGCGACCCCGCCGAGGCCGCAGAAGCTATACCGCGGCGTGCGGCAGCGGCACTGGGGCAAGTGGGTGGCGGAGATCCGCCTCCCGCGCAACCGGACCCGCCTCTGGCTGGGCACCTTCGACACCGCCGAGGAGGCGGCGCTCGCCTACGACCAGGCCGCGTACCGCCTCCGGGGCGACGCGGCGCGGCTCAACTTCCCCGACAACGCCGCCTCCCGCGGCCCGCTCCACGCCTCCGTCGACGCCAAGCTCCAGGCTCTCTGCCAGAACATCGCCGCCTCCAAGAACGCCAAGAAGTCCGCATCCTCATCCGCGTCCGCCGCCGCCACCTCCTCCACCCCCGCCAGCAACTGCTCCTCGCCGTCCTCCGGCGACGCGTCGTCCTCCCTGGAGTCCGCCGATTCGCCGCCCCTGTCGCCGTCGCCCACCGCCACCATGGGCGGGACGGCGGCGGTGCTGGAGATTCAGCAGCTGGACTTCAGCGAGGCGCCGTGGGACGAGGCCGCAGGCTTCGCCCTCACCAAGTACCCCTCGTATGAGATCGATTGGGACTCGCTCCTCGCCGCCAGTTAACCGCACTTCTTGGCAACTACTACTTCTTCCTCCGTCTTTAGCGTGTGATGATGATAGCTTAATGGCCGCAGTGCAGATGGGGTTTTAGACATTCTGTACGGGCATTAGTGGATTTGTAGTGTTCTAAGATCTAATCCTGTTCGTTGTGTAGATCTCCGATTCGTTTCTCTTGTTCTTGGTTTGTAGATGTTAGGGTTGGGTTCCTCCCGGAGAGCCGATGGGAGCCGGCGGTTTTTTGTCCGGCGTGCGTCTCCGGTGGTCGGTCGCTCAGCAGTGACTCCGACCGGTCAAGTTTCTCCCATTGTTCTATAAGCTAGGTGTTGCTACTTCTGCTCTACAGGTTGTAACAGTAGTAGGGTGTCATGTAATATTAGACTTCCAAGAACTTGTAATGTGAATTATTCCTTATTAATTATTAATATTAGTGGTGGTATTATTTCTTGTTTTGTAAAATCTGTTGTTTGAGCTTGCATGAAATTGAATGTTAATCTCGTCAAAACGAAAGATCGGACTGCATCTATGGAGACTTGGGATGTGTGGTTGTAAATTTGAGAACTAGAAGCGGGACTAGGTGTATGATTTTTGGCTTGAGAGATGCAGATTTGGTTTGGTGAGCAAACTAATTTGTGGCGCCATGCTTGATCAATCAAACTGTTTCATATACTTCCATCGTTGAACTACATGGTGCCTGGTTTGTGCTGAGTTCACGAACTGGCCTGGTTCAGGATACCAGGTGCCAATATGATCCGGAGCAATATGAACATGCGACTTTGTTAGTGCTTTCGTTCTTGTTTTATTTCCAGGACAAGATATCATAGGACCTGGTAGGGTTATAGGGTTATAGTTGTATTCTACTTCTTGGCTCTGTGTGTTGCGATGGGTTTAAAGAGAAATTAGATCATATTTATTTGTATGTTCTAAAAGTTTTTACTAGTATGGTAAAATTTTAAAATTTATAGTAACATATAGACATTTAGCTAGTATTATTTTATTATTTTCAGTTCTTACATGAGGGCACGTTAGCTGAAGGGAAAGGAAACTAGCTCACTTCATTTTCGGGAAAGGAAAAATAACCACATCTCTCACATCACATTACTTGTACGTAGTATATCACGCAGTACGTTTTCGCATTGCGATGTGCTGGACGTTAGCCGAAGGGCACGAAGCTTCGTGAGACGATCTTGTTATTTGCGATCCTGAAAATGACACTCCTCGGTGGACTGGTCAGACGACGTGAGCTCTCTTGTCATCTACTGGTGCTACTACGAGCACCGATACTACGTTGCTGATGCGTCCGTGCGCGTCGTTTTCCTGCGGGATCGCGTCTTCCGGAATTGCCCACAGATATTCGCAGCATCTTAACCACGCGTGGTTCGATGGCGTAAGTGCGTAACCATCCAGTAAAACTACTCTACTCCGGCTCTTGAAATGACTATTTTTATTGTAGTTCTTTGGGGCGGTCACTTTAGTTTTTAATTTATTTTTTATTATTAATAGATTTATTTTTTTCTAAATTTTTGTTTTTTTAGCTTTTTTGCCTGTTATTTTTTTCGTATTTGTTTGTGTTGTCCGTGATGAGCTAGCATATTTTTCTATTTTTAATTTTTTAAATTTAATTACGCCAAATAAGTCGTCTTCAACTACAGTGCAATTTTAGCCATAAGCCACATCTTTTCAGCCCAACCGAGCGTAGTTGGGCCTTTTTTTAGTGGTTTGTAATTTATTTTTCACTATTTTATATTACAGTTGATTTATTTTTTACTATAACTGCTGATGGTTTTTTAGCGTAATTAAATTTAAAAAAAATAGAAAAAACATGTTAACTTATCACGGACAATGTAAAAGAATACGGAAAAAAGGAAAGGTAAAAAAGCCAAAAACAGTGAAAACAAATTTAAAAACAAGTAGATAGAAGCCAAAAACCCAATGAAGAAACCAAAATGAGCAAGGCCGCACCCGGTAGCCCGTGATAAATTCACCTATTACGGGATGGGTACAAGGAAGATTTTGTTTTCACTAGGCTATATGGGAATAGGGATGGAAATGTCTCCCTCATCTCCGATCCCCGCTGTATACTTATATACACGTAAATTAATACTTCCATATATCTAAAATATATGTATTTTGTCTAGTATATTTTGGTATAATATATAGTATACAACATATTTAGTATTATTCTACCGTCTTATGTATTAATAAATTTACTTATGTATACACAACTATATAATAAATATATGATATATCGTTGAAATTTAGATTTTTTGTAGACGGGACGGGGACGGGGAGAAAGTAAAATAACTCCCAATAGCTAAATATAGAGTGACAATGGAAGGGTATTCCCCCGCGGGGATAGCCCCGTTGTCATCCCTATACGATTCTAGTGGTGCTCCAACTAGCTTATGGTTTAAGCTTCTGGCAGTGTTTTATGACTTTTGACTGAAATTGTACTGTAACGGTTGTTAGTTTTTCTGATAAAAAAACTGATAAAATTGGGAAAAAAACCGTTATATCGTCACAGCTAATGAAAAGGAATAAGTGAAAAAGGGCAAAAAAAACTAAAATTAAAAGACAATGTGTTTCAAGTAATTTATGGCTTAAATAAGCCGAAAGTTACAAAAAAAGCCATAAGCCAGTGCACTCAAATGGTATAGCTTACTACTACGTGAACTACCTCTTTTTTCATACGGAGAAACAAAAGTAATGTACGTAATATATATATATAGAGAGAGAGAGAGATGCGTGCGCTATAGAAAACTTGGCAACGAGCCAACGACCATGTTTGTGGTGAAACCGTTGCGATTTTTACCGACTTTTCTGATCCGATGGCTAAGAGAAGTAGCACAATCAACCTATTAATTACCGACAATGTAACGTTTTGAGTCAAGGCGGCGGTTGGAGTAGAAAAGAAGGCGCGACAGCAATTTCCCGCCACAAATCCTTAAACACTATCGGCGAATCCGCGGCGTCGCCTCCGCGTGACGGAGGAGGGCAAGGCAGAAAAGGAAACGGGCGTGCTCGCAAATGCAAAGCGGATGTGACATGACATGCCGGGCCCATCGCGGCCACTGGAATGTGGGGCCGGCCCGTTCCCTCTCCTGCGCAGCGCGGCTGATACAAGCTGATTGATGCCGTAGAACGAAACGGGTCAAAAAGGGAAGCGAAAGGCCCCAGAACGAAGTGTGCTGCGGTGCGAGTGTGTCGCCACCATATGTACGTATGGATATCTGCAAAGCTTGGGGCTTTGCTTTGGCACGTGGTAACTGGCACTGGCACGCGCGCGCACTCGCTGTCCTCGCGTCTCCGTTATCCATCCGTCCGTGTCGGCTTGGCTTTTGGACTTCGGCCGTTGGCTCGTTGGAAAGTCTAAATAAATCGCACGACTTTTAAAAATAAAAATTTTAAAACTATGGTTTCGTTCGATTGACCGAAAATAAGAATTTTGCTGGTGAACAGATCAGAATGGTGACTAAAATTACATTACAGATGAAGGTGACTTATTTGACGTAATTAATTTTTTAAAAAATATAAAAATAGAAAAAATATATTAGCTAATTACGGATAACGCAAATGAATACGAAAAAAAGAATCGGTAAAAAAGCTTTAAAAAAAGCAAAAATTTAGAAAAAATAAAATTTATAATTAATAAAAAATAAATCAGAAGCGAGAAACTAAGCCGAAATGCGCGGGAGCAACATACTCCATCGATGGTCGTTCAGATAAAAATCTGCCGATTACAGCCAAAAAGCTATCAACAAGGGAAAAAAACAGTGGCATCGCCCACTCTTGTAGGGTTGGGCCGTGATAAATGCAAAAGGCGGCACACCAACCCTCTGGACAAAAGAAGCCTCCTGCTGCTGCTGTTACAGCTACTTGCAGGAGGTGGGTCCCACCTACCACGGGCACTGTGGGGCCCACTTCCAGTGCCCCTTATCACCTCTTGTGCACACTTGCAGGGGTGGACATAGAGTCAAATCAAGTCTAATCAAGTTTTTCTCAAAATTGAGATTTAATATTATTTTAATAATAATTTAGAATTGTTTTTAAAATTAAGCTAACGAGCCGAGCAGAATTAAAGTAAAATTCAATTCATTTGAAATCGACTAATTCAACATTTAATCATTTAGACTGTATAATTGAAATTATTTTAAAGTGAGAACCTCACTAGCAGCTTTTTTCTACCCCTGCACGAGCCCCCACTCTGGAATTGTACCCCTCAATCTGACTCGTTGCTGGCGACCAAATTAGTGGTTGGGTTAGCAACCTGGTCAGCCTGTTAGTGACACTCCGGAATTTTGTGCTGATTTGCCCCCTCGTGGCAAGTTTTTTGCAAACCTACCTTCTGTGGCTCTTTTTTTTTTGCGGATTTAAGGTTCTGTCCGGCTAGACTGAAAAATAGTGATTTATAACTGAAATTGTACTGTAACTGACTAAAATTATATTGTAGCTGAAGATAACTTATTTGACGTAATTAAATTTACAAAATTTAAAAATAGAAAAAATATATTAGCTTATCACGGATAACGCAAACGAATAGGGAAAAAAGAACCGACAAAAACGCTAAAAAAAACTAAAAATTCAGAAAAAGATGTAATTTATGAATGGTGAAAAATAAACTAGAAGATCAAGCAGAAATGAGCGGAGGTAACTCTTCTCCTTGGCACGATTGAGCTGATGTTTGACACGTGTAATGTCGTGCAACCCCGGAGAGCGGAAACCTTGTGGCGAGTGTGGAAGGACGAGCCCGAGCTCAAGCGCGACCGGTGGCACAAACGCGACCGGTGGTAAGGCCTGCCCACTTTCCGCGCCACCCGAGCAGCACAGCGGTCCGGTAGTTCTCTTCTGATTGTTGGAAATTAATCATTGCCTGTCTCGCTATTGCTTGTTGGTAGTTTAGTCTGATAATTACCACCTTGCATGTTACTTTCTATAATATGATCTATTCTTACATGATTACTTCATGTATAACTTTTCTATTTTACTTTCAATCCTGTTGTTGTTGATGCAATGTGCGGTTATTTATCCTTCTTAACAGCTGTATGTGACTCAAGTTCTGGTTGTGCATTTTTAGTCCTGCTCGGTTGGACTAAAAAGCTGTGGCTTATGGCTGAAATTGTAATGTAGCTGAAATTTTACTGTAGCTAAAGAGGGCTTATTTGACGTAATTGAATTTAAAAAAAATTAAAAAATAGAAAAAATATGCTAGCTCATCATGGACAACGCAAACGAATACGAAAAAAAGAACCGGCAAAAAACTCAAAAAAACCAAAAAGTTTAGAAAAAAATGAAATTTATAAATATTAAAAAATAAGACAGAAGCCAAAAACTGAAACCGAAACAGCGAAGTTATTTGCACGTTGTGGGCACATATTTCGAGAAACTTGGTTCAAAATCTATTGTAGTTTATTCTATTGCTGTGACTGATGCAGATAAGAAGACCTGGTTTGTGAAAAGAAGTCATGCTTTTACTAGCATATTCGTAGACTTTTAGCCACCGCTTAATATGGCTTGAGTTTCTGGCTTCTGGCTTATTTTTGCACTATTCATAATTTCGTATTTTTCTGAATTTTTGGTTTTTTTTGAGCTTTTTGCCGGTTCTTTTTTTTCCCGTATTCGTTTGCGTTGTCTGTGATGTAGCGGTTATTTTTTTACTGAAACATTAAATTAAAAATTAAAAAAACACTGTTATATCTCTATATATAATACAAAGAAAAAATAGAGAAAAGAAATAAAAGGCATGTTAAAAGAAAAGAAAAGAAATAAAAGAAATAAAAGAAAGGCAAAAGGCCATGTAAAAAGGCGAAACAAGTGAAGGAGTCCGGACGGCGGCGAGGCTGCCGACTGCAGCCGTACGTCGGGCGGGACTATTGGCTAGCGTACGCACCGCGCTGCGGGTTTCATTCACGCACGGCATGTGGCCAAGCAAGAAGCAACGAGCACATCTGGATGATCTAAAAATTAACCGCTTCAGTTCGAGGGTGCTGGATCTCGTAACAAACAAGACTAATCTATCAGGAGTAGAGTAGGGCTGATTAGTTCAACCCAGCAAGCGTGATGGGATTTACCGGGGGTTTTGGGCTGGTTGGGCTTCGAAAATTGCATCAACATCTTTGAGCCAGCTTCAAATACTGAAACGAGAATTCCAATGGCCTGGACCGAGCCTACTCGAACCGGATGGCTTGGCATAGGCTAAACTGGGCATTTGGGCCGAGCGTGCCAACTTCAACAGGTAGCACGTAGAAGCAGACTTCAGGGCAAAAATAAGGCTGTTCGGGACATAGGAATTTCACATAAACTGATCAATTCTTGTAGAAATTAGGAAAAATAAAATTTCCGCCTAAATTTTTGAGCTACCTTGCATGGCCTAGTACTAAACATTCTGTCACATTGTTGGGCTGTCGTGTGGGTTTCGCTCGGTTGAGCTGAGAAGCTGTGGCTTATAGCTGGAATTGTACTGTAGCGGTTGAAATTTTATTGTAGCTAAATGTGGCTTATTTTACGTAATTAAATTTTTTAAAAAAATATGCTAGTTCATCATGGAGAACACAAACGAATATGGGAAAAAAGAACCGAAAAAAGTTAAAAAAACAAAAGTTTAGAAAAAGAGGAAATTTATGAGTAGTGAAAAATAAGCTAGAAACTAAAACCGAAAAAAGCGGGGCTAAGCCAAATCATGCCAAGTCCAAACTATTTGGATTTTGGAGTAAACAACTGGATGCCCTCAAGCCTAGTCATGGATTGAGTTGGCCATTAGTGAGCATATGGATGCATGGAATCAGCAGCTAGCAGTACTGTGTGCACTGAACGGGGTGAGCATCATCACAGATGGTTCTTTCCAGTGGCTAGTCATGTCGGAATTGGGATCAGCAATGATTACCCCGGTTCTTGCATGGTGTGGAAACCTCTGGTTCTGTAGCTAAAGTACTAGCTGGAAGAGGCCATTTTATATAATTTCTTGATTAAAAACATGTCTAGTGCCATATAAGCATAGTCCTATACCTTCCTGGACCATAACAATGGCTCTTTTTTTTTCAGTTTTTTTTTGTGGTTTTGGTTTAGAAGCTGAAACAACAGGACGACTTCTTGAAGCCATTTTTTTAAATAGTTTTTTGAATATAAAATTATATGCATCGTCTTAAAAAATACAGATAAAATCTGCAGCCATAGTCCAAAATAACAAGGCCAGTGTTATTAACTGCAGACCGGACACAGAAAATTCTCATGGGTATCTACGTGAGGAAGCCTCCCATGACCCATAGCCGTTCGATCGCCATCTGAATCACCACCGTATGGTTACGGGAGGAAATGCCCACGTGGGGTACATCGCCGTAGAATTTTCTTGGAGGAGGACGCGGGCAAATAATTCACCAAAAAACATGGACGCATGCATGATGGATGGATGGAAACTTGGATAGATCCAAGAAGGACGTGCAACCCCAAGATAAGTCCATTGTGCTTGTCCTTTTAACAAATTCTTCCCTTCCATCAGTGTACCATCCACTTGCGGTCGCGTGCGAGAGGATTCCTGAGAAGAAGATAGAAAGGGGTATTTACTTGGTTGGATTGAAAAATAATAGGTTATAATTGAAATTGTATTGTAGCTGGTTAAAGTTATACTATAGTTCAAGATGATTTATTTGGCGTAATTAAATTTAAAAAAAATTAAAAAAAATATATTAGTTCATCACGAACAACGTAAATGAATACGAGAAAAAACCGGCAAAAAAGATAAAAAAAAGTCAAAAAATTCAGAAAAAAATAAAATTTATAAATAGTAAAAAATAAACTAAAAACTAGAAGCTCAAGCCGAAACGAACGGGGACATCAATCAGGTAGTCTTTGCAGGGATAAGCCTCGACCACCACTTGGAAGTGAAGTTGTGTTGGTGGACCATGAATCTTTCGAAGTCTCACTTGTGCTGGTGGACAGAACTTTAGGAGCATGTACACGTAAATTCTACGGGAAGCATCTTGCAGGGAGAGTGGTGAGAAGGCGCATGTAGCTATTTGACGTGGACAATAGAGTTCAGTCACAAGTTCATAACCATATTGACTGTCTCACGGAAAGTAATCCTACGAGGTTAGGGCTCAATGTATTATTTTTCCATCGTACCAGGTAATCCCAGTCTCGCTTGGTAGGAACGGGAGGCTTCCTGACGAACTTCTGTCGAGCCTGGTGGTTGACAATCTTGATGAGTTAGCTTGTGCCTAGCTTTAATGGAACTTGCTAGAGGGAGAGGAATATTAATTTTAATCTTGTGCAATGCATTATCTGTTCATTTGTTTAAGCTCTAGAATGCCCCTTGTGGAATTGCCTAGATCTAGCTTAGCTTAATTAGCTCAAGTGCATTTGGCATGCAAATCCATATTTGTAGTTTTCGTTATCTCCCCTTGATCCAAAAGGAAAGGACATGCTCTAGGCTTTTCTAGTGTTGTGCCTGTGCCCCCATTCATCCCGATAATGTTTCCTATTTGGAGTCATTTCCACTAGAAAGTTTTATATATTATAGCCATTGCTACCAGACAGTGCAAATCGCCTGGATTAGTCCAAACCAGTGTGTCTGCAATGCAAAGAAAACGATTTTTGAACTTAACATTACGAGCCGCTGCTACAACAGTAGAACTATAGAAAAGAAGATGATAAAGAGAACAGAGGAGGTAAGTTGTAAGGTTCATGCCCTGTTCTTTTCAGCTTCTAAAAGCTATTTTTCGACTTTTCTATATTAACTAGTTTTAAACGGAGTATCTTTTTAAGATAGACTTTACTAGTTAATTGTAGTACATACTGTACCGACTGCATTTATATCGGCAAAACCACATGTAAGTTTCTGTTACTCTATAATCTTTCACACAAACAGCTCAAAATCCATAAGCCACAGCCAAAAACCACAAGGCGCAGCCAAAAAGAACAGACCCGCATACTAGAAACTGGAATCAGGAAAATAACTTATCCTCCAAATTCAAATTACTAGTATTGCCATGGGAAAAAAACATGCAGAGCATGTCATGACAGAAACAAACAAAGGGTATGTTCTTTTTCTCCGAAGCTGACGGCTTTTAGCTTTTGCTACAGTACCTAACTTTCAAACGGAGTATTTTCTCAAGACGGGGTCACAAGTTAAACGATGTACACGTTAAAAGCCCAACATCTGTATAATCCAAAATCACAAGTGAGTATCTCTCTCTCCGTAATCTGTACTATAAACAATCAAAATTCAAAAAATTTAGCCAAAAACCATAAACCACAGCCGTTGCCAAACAGGCAAAAATGACCAGTAGAATTGGGTTCAAAAGGAGCCTCAGGGAAGATTGAAATGAAACATAAACTAAAATAAAGTCTGAACAAAAGGATAATGTAGGGTCGAGTACGACGAGTTAGTGGGAGGATAACTTCTTAAAATTTCCTCCAGTATTATCAACAGAATGCAGCGGAAACACACGAACACATAAGCTTTACCAAAGCTAAGAGCCAAAGACCATAAGGCTGTTGTAAATAATATGGTATAAACATATATTTACATTTAATTTCAGCATATTTATTAAAGACACAAGCATGATACAAAAGTCATATTAATGACTTAACCAACATGTATACACATGAACCTTTTAAGTCATTAAAAATGAAACATATGCCCAAAAAAATATCATGTAAGAGTCTATAATGAGCATATACATATGAGAATAGTTTAATTCAATGCAACTGAATGCTGATATCAACATATACATAACATGTATGACCAAATTCAGCATATTATCAAGACAAAATACAATTTTTACAAAATCAAATATCCACTCTAAAAAAGCTTATAATAGTTTATCATAACATTATCTTGAATCTTCTCGTATAGTCCTTCGTACTTTGATTAACTAGCAAGCCACATAGATATCGGACCAGTATAACCTACGCAAGTCTATGGTAAAGTTTAAACTTTAAACTATCTACAAAACATAAAGATATGGTAAGTAATGTAAATATAGGATCGTCGATAGCAATCAAAAAGATAAATACTTATAATCCATAGCAGAACCCTTCTTTTCCAAACTTAGCATCTTCGTTGGCAAAAACAGAAAGACAAAAAAAAAAACCCAGCAGAATAAAGGAGGGGAAAATATTTTTTTCTCGTAGGTACTGTAGCAAGTACCGTTCGATACTGTAGCAGCAGGCTACAAAATCAAAAACCGAAGACGTTTTTTCCTGTGCGCGAAAGAAAAGGCAATCTGGACGTGCTTTGAAATAATGCTTTGACTAGATAGTTTCGTGATGTCTTGGACCTTCTTTGAAGCCACTTTGGAATGAACAATCTTTGAGAATAAACTATCTTTGACTGCCGGCTTTGGCTGTGAGAACGGATCGAAGCTTCATGCGCGGGGACCGGGGAAAGAAGCAAAACGAGACACGCCGTCTGAAGACGAGGACGACCAAGGACCGTGCGTGACGAGACACGTCGTGCGCGCTGCGGACGACGCACAACGTCGCCATACTTTTTCCTTTAGGATAGATTGAATTTTATTTCTACACCGTCATGTTTATGAATATAAAATATCATTCTAATATTTTTTAAATCCTAACATAAAAATTATGTCTGTTGAGCTTTTTTTCTTTTGGATTAGTATCTAACCCTATCTCTATTTATAGAATAAGATCCAAACGAGTTTTTATCTTATTTAATAAATAAGGGACTCGAAATTCTTACGTAACACAAAATTTTTAATTTTTATCACATTATCTAATTTTGGACACTCCAAAATATAATTATAACGTGTCGTAGCCTCTGGATAGCACCTTCGTAGCTCTAAAGTGTATTATCTATCTTTTATATCCACGCGTCCCAACACGAACACAATCGTCTTCTTCAGCATCTTTGACCATTTGGATCATGACTTACACTAAACCATCTCTCGGTTCTTGTCATGGACCATGATTGGAGGTACCCTACGAATGCAAAGACTCTTAGTACAAATTCTTTTTAACTTGACCGGCATAAGTTTGTACACGCTATACATAGTATCAATAAATAACATTATCAGTTATTAATCATCTTAAATATTTTATATGTAGATATATTATTAATCACCGCAGATATTTTAGACCGAGGTACACGATCAAACTCAAAACAGCGAGGGAGAAGGGGTGGAAATGGGAAGGACCCATGTGACCAAGGGTGACTCGGATGACAGCTCAGAGAGGCGTCAGAGACTCAGAGGAGATGAGCCGCCGTAGTTAGAATCGATTGACGGCAACTGCCACTTCCCGAGCCGCTCCCAGACGACGGGTCGTCGTCCGCCGCCGTCGTTTACAGTGACGTCCATTAGGCAGTACTACTACCGATTGTGACGCGTGTGCGTGTGGGGTCTAATTTGACCAGTCGTTTTCGTTGCAACCGTTAATTAGCCTTGTTTAGTCAAAAGTAAATGTTCCATGAAGTTTAGAGAATCGTTGGCCGTCGTAGTAAAATGTTCCAGCTGGCACAAAAGTCGAGGAAGAGTGATGATGTCAGCACTTTGGTGAAGATATTGGTGAGCTGCGAGGTGCACGGAACACGAAGAACCCTCACATGGCCCATAGCAACAGGATTACGAACGAAGTGAGGTTGACCTTGATGCGTTTTTTTGCGGCGAGGGAAAATTGTAAATATTTTCAAAAGTCAGCCAGAGTATAATTTACCTTTTCTTAAGTATTTTTACCGTATAACTCCTACATTTGCATGTTGTTTTTTTTCAAGAAGGGAAACCATATATGAACGCTTCGTCTGGCCATCATCCCAATCTAAGCTGCACAAATTAACCCTATAGACTATGCTGGAATCCCATAGACCCTCGTTCGTGATCGTGTCGCTACCGGCCATGTAATTTTCTCCTATTACGGACAGTCTAGTGTAGTAATCTTGGCCTAGCGTCCAGAAAAGAGCAGAGAACACACAAGACGGACAGACAAAAATACAGATGTAAGACCAAGGAAATTAAGGAACTAGCTAGCAACCGAGCTAGGAAAGGGGTAACGATCATAGTCTGCAAAGCCGAGCGGAGCATGCAGCAAAACAAGGGCGTGCGCGCGCGACCGAACGCTAGTACGCTACGCATTCATGCAGATGCAGTTGGTATAGGTCGCCGGCCGGAGCTAACGACGAGAGGGAAGACGAGCGCGCGAGTCGATCTGAAACTAGGCGGCGACCGCCGCTCGTGGACGTACGCGCGGCCATGTGCGGCCGCATATGCGCTTGTCGTGCCTGCATCTGCGTGAATGCAATGCATGCACAGCCGGACAGCCCCTGTCGTCCCGGCCGGCCCCGGTGCGTCGCACGTACTAGATAGTAGCTGCTACGCAACAGAGCCTCGTGCATGGCCGGCCGCGTGCATGCATTTGTAGACATTGCCTGGGATTTTGTTTTTAACTGCTAGCTTGGTCTGTTCATATTAATTTCTAAAAATTATTTTTATAATAAATAATTTTTCTATAGTATCTAACTTTTAAATGGATTGCCTTTTTAAAACAGGTCTACTAGTCGTTTGTAGTACGTACTGTAGCGACTTTATTTATATCGTCTAAAATGACACGCCTCTGCATGCTACTATTATTCATAAATCAAAGACAAAAGACTATCTAAACACATTCGTAGTCCGGTTGTACTGATCTGGCCCAGTCTTCTTTCCTTCAGCGCCATTGATTTTTTTTAAAACAAAGACAAGGAGTTTTGCTTCATTTCAGTGATAGACTTGAGGGGAATATAACACCTTTGCGTTAAAAAAAATGAAAACAACACCAACAAAAAATGGTAGAGACACCACTTAAACACCGAAACTTCAGCGCCATTGACGCCCATATGTTCTGGTAGTAATGAACTGGACATGGGATCTATCTATATTGGTTTCTGTTTTTGATTTCTACTTCTAGAAGTAGAAGTTAATATGAACGTCATAGCTTCTATAAACCATTTCTATTAGCTTCTACTATTTATTAGGCACTACTTTTTGTTTTTACATATTGTAACATACTTTGTATTTTTTTATATCATAATTCCATAAGTCGCATGACAGTCTAAATATTGTAATGTCTTTCGTTGCACTGTCTTTCTTATATAATACGCTATTATTCATCGGCCACTACTATTTATCAGCCGCTCCTCTTAGCTACTATTATCTATCAACCACAGTCAAAAGTCATCAATAAAAACCGATATAAATAGACCCTAAAGATACTGGCACCAATAAAACTACTATCTCTGGTGTTATGCTAGGACCTAGTATTATTAATTTGTCGACAGTACAAAAATGGGAAGCAAGCAACCCCAAGAGAACAAGTTAACAACAACCTGTCATGGTCAACTAACTTACTAGCTAGGTCAGCAGCCATCCATGTGTGTGCACAGAGAACTTGCTGCCGCAGGCAGGATGCACGCATTCATACCACTGTCACAGCAGCACTGGCCTTTTCTTGCGCCATGCATGCAGGCCGGCCGGCACCGGCGGCCGGTGGTCGCACTGCACAGTGATCTGCCTCGAGTGTCGGCATGTCACCCACGCCGCCTCTGTCGGCCGGCCTATCTAGCTAACCAACGGCACTGGACCATTTCTTCTTATCAATTCGACCAACAACCACCTACGTACATATGTACCCACGCGTGATCGATCGATCAGCTCGCATCTGATCTCTAGTTATTTGTGGCCTACGCACGCCCGTCAGCTGATGCTACAGAAGGACACTATATCAAAAGTGTTCTCTCTATATCTGACGATTTGTCAAAACAGATGAAAGCCACCTTCTGTTGTCTTGACATCCTCCTCCGCCGCATCTTTCAGTTAGTCTCTCGCTTCCGGTGAGCTAATATCACCATCGACATGGTCTTCCACAATGATGTTGCATGTCTCTAAGAGCGTTGCTGTCACATGGTGTGCTTTGTTGAGGCAGCGGACGACTGAGTCAACCTTGCCGAGACCCCTCAGAAAGAGAAGAAAACCTATGCACTCAATTCAACTTGATTGTTCAGTTGAAGGGTGTTCAGGAGACACTCGAACAAGCGCGTCAGCGGGTGGATGCATTTTGGGCTTGATTCACTAATGATCCCGAACCGTTCGATGCCTACGAAGTTTTGAAGACGGAGATTGCATGTTACCTCCGACACTAGAAAAAACATCGAAGCAGTTATATTTCTATTTTTTTGTTATCTTTTATAAGAAACGACTGACGATGCTGTTTGGGCACCGTATATATGTAAAATCAACCAGTTGAATGTGCATTTAGTCTCTTTTATATATGTAAACAATCTTGGTATAACAACATGACAGCATTACTGACCAGTAAAAGCAACTAAGTAATACATATTTACTCCTGAGTCATTACTAAATTTGCATTTATGTATATAATTTAGATTTTAGAACTATATTATCATAGATGGTTCTACTTTAGAATTTTCTGTAATATTTATTCGTAGATGGTTATTAATACAAACTGTCTGTGATAAATAATTATGACACGCGATTTGTAATAATAACTATCTGTGAAATCTTCATTATCACAGATGGTTCTTGTTAAGAATCGTCTGTGAATTATCACATACTGTTATTAATGAGAACCTTCCATAATAGTGCAAGACCACTGACGGTTCACAGTTGGACTTGTCTGGGATACGCCACATATTAAATGGCTAGCCAGTGGGGTCCTGAGTCCTGATAGATCTGTCTTTATTGCACTGCATTGAAATAAGCGATCGGCTTTGGAGAGTTTGGTGAAAGCATACCACTTGCACATCTAACTCTTGTAGATCTATTTGTTCTTAGTGATTAGAGCTTAGTACGTATTTGCTTCTAATTATATGCCTTGTAATAAAGAGAGGTGATAGCTAGGTTTAGATCTATCTTAATTGGTAGTTTTCTCTAATTTAAGAATGAGTCACTACTCCTAGTTTACTTTAATATATTCTTACTTGATATATACAATGCTTTATGAATAGTACATAGCTAGCTACTTAATTTAGATATGAACAATTTATTATAAGGTAGTGTCAATTATGTGTAAGTATTAAGTTAGGTAGCTATATAGTAGCATGTGAGGACTCAGGTTGCATGTGAGGCTAGAGGTTTACATATCTTAGAAGTACGGATTCCCAAACTACTCCGAGGCGTATAGGAGTAGGAAGAGATCCAAGGCCGAGCACAAGGAATGTATGAAACGAGACTTTGATGCAAAACTTGAGGACATAATTACCTTACATCATGGAGAGATAGATGCATTGAGGGAAGAACTGAGAGAAGTTCGCAATCAGTCGCAAGCCACCCCCGTTATTACGGTACCCAGTCCCTCTCAATATCGGAGTAGCTGCGCGTCTGCACCTCTTTCTGAACCTAGCGGCACCCACTTACTTATTGATGACATCCAGGTAATGTATATATCTAGAATGCTACATAGATAGACCAGGTAGATGTTTTAGCTCATCGTATATCGTTATGTAGAAGGCCATGCCGTGCATCCTCAGAATCAGGGTTGTTGGCTCTATTCCCATTGATGCTGGGCGGAGATTGACGCATCCATGCCTGCCAGGGACGTTGGTGCACGGTGCCCAGCTAGAGACCATTTTTGTGAAGGTCTAAGTGGACAGGATTAATGATGTTTTCAGGGCCGTCCCACTAGAGAGATCCCCAAACAGAGAAATCATGATACTAGGGGATGTCGTCCACACATTCGTTCAATGGCCCAAGAGGGACACCACCTTGGACCCTTCTGTGCCGTGATCTACACACAACCATGCCTATCGAACAGAGCCCTCTATGACTCTACCTCAAGCTTCACTTTACAAGTCCATCTCATAGGCTCTCGTGGAGACGACGCTGAAGATGTATGCAAGCGAGGCGCTAAGGCCCAACCAAAGAAAACTAAGCCGCCTCTCAAATCCTAGAAGTACCAGCTTGGACCGTCGTTGGTCCTCGAGTCACAATTACCTAGCATTGGACTAGCTTGCAGGTCGTTGCATACTTGGTACATGCAGATGTCCAACAGGGAGCCAAACTGGCAAAATGGTTTCACCATGAGATACACGGAGGCGCATTTCCTCCATGACTCGGGCTACATCATCATGATCTTTGATGACTTATTTTTACTATTCGACCTTGACGCACTCGATATCTCACTTCTACGATGATGGACACTGTAAGTGTACTGTACAACGAAGTTCTACATTTACGTAATATCGATAAATGTCATAACTCATTTCTTATGTATAGATCCATGATGCAACGAGTCCGGCGATAGCGACAATCGGTGGGTTTTCTCGACCCACACTTGGTCTTTCAACAATCCATCAACACAAACGCATACTTCGTCGAAGAATACATAACGACGAGATTGCTTGCTCATACTGATAAGGAGTACATCCCGGTACCCTTCAATTAGGGGTAAGTGCTTTACTAGTCGCCATACAAATTTCATTTGTACTTTATACGCAACATGAACTTAGGATTAATCACTATGGCGACACACATGACTAGGTCTCACTGGATTCTGATTGTGATTGTACCCAAGTGGAGCACGGTAATATACCTCGATTCCCTACTTAGGAACAACAACAACTTCACTCGTGTGTAATAAAGAATTGACAGATAAACTCATTTCCTCGATACATACTTCTATTGTAGTTTTTCCTTTATTTGCAATAGCCGAAGGTAACCTTTCGAAATCACGTAGGTCGTTCAGTGCTTACGTTGCCCAGAGAGGGAGACACAAGGAATCCAGCGCCACACTGTGACATAGGACGCGATTTTTGGTACCCACTATAACGCAATAATTCTGCTATATCGCACTTCGTTATAATGCCTCTAGAACTGACAATAACTATGTATGTAGTTCTATTTTTGCAGTGCCACCAGTAGCTACAAGATAACGTATATGGATTCTACGTTTGCTGCCATATGCTTATCATGGGCGTTAAGACGAATGATCCAGAGGTTTGACAACCTGTCAATAAATATTTTGTGAATATATATATATATATATATATATATATATATATATATATATATATATATATATATATATATATATATATATGCTTGGTGCCCGACACCATGGTGCACCATTTAGCGTTATATATATATATATATATATATATATATATATATATATATATATATATATATATATATATATATATGTATATATATATGTATGTATATATATATATATATGTATGTATGTATATATATATGTATGTGCATATGTATGTATATGTATATATGTGTATATGTATGTATATGTATATATGTGTATATATAGTACAAAAGACAAAAGACAATTTCAAAAGCCAGATAGAACAGGCCCAAAGCTAGAGATACACCAGCTAGCTACAGTATTCTGTATTCCACATTACCTGAATTTGCCTCGAATATGTCCAAAGCAAAACCACCAAATATCTGAGCTAACACTAAACTCCACATGAGCAACTTGTGTGAGCCACGATCACCTTTCCGCCCACCGTATAAAAGGGTTTCGTACGAGGATGCAAACCAACAGCAACAGAGCATTCACCAGCCCGGTTTTGTGCTGAAGAACAAAAACAGGACAGCCAATTGGCAGTATTATAATTTTTGTCCACTCAGTTAGTACCATCATGATTGCAACTCAAATCACGTACTTAAGTCAGCTAGGTAGCTAGCTTAGCTAGGCAGTCAGTCTACTCTTTTTGATCTCTGCAGCATAGATCCTGGTACAAAGTCGACGATTGGTGCAGACATGTCCCAGGATTACGTTATTCTTGCAGGATGCATGCAGGGCTGCAGCATGTATGCATGCATGTATAGGACCAGTACAAGGTTTTTTCATCCACATCTGCGTGGACGCGTGGTGCTGAGTGCCGGTGAGAACGGATTGGATAGTTTTCGATGGATCTGGATGAAAACGAATCGGATAATTTCTAAAATGAATACGGATTTATCATATCGAATTTTCTTCGGATAATTCTCGGATCGAAAACAAATACGGTTTTTTTTGTCGGAAACGAATACGAATACAGTAGACCTGATATCCGACGAATATGAATACAGATTATCCGGATAATACGGAATCGGATATCCGAAATTTCAGCCCAACATTACCCAGCCCAAACCAGCCTCTATCATCTCCCATAGCACTAGCCCAACCAAGCTATAAGGCTCCATTACCATTAGGCATTAGGTTCCATAGTCATATTAAATTACAAACATCACTAGCAAATATTTATATTTATTAAAAATAAATTTAGTATTGTCGGTAGATTAAAATTTATACCGATTAAATTGATGTACTGCCATTTAAATAATTCTGATGCAAATTTAAATTCTTAATTAATTTATTAGTCACATATAAATGGTTAAAAATCCATTAAGAATTATTTAGGACTTTAGAAAAAATTAACTGTCATTTGAAGATTTAAAATCTGTATAATGGTATGACTATTGTGGTTGTGGATAAAAATACTTATGCTTGTTTAGATTTCATTAATGTTTGACAAGATAAACTATTTATGTGTTTTCATTGATTTTAGATGTATAGTTTAAGGGGTTTTCATGTTCCGATAAATATTTGTGATCGTATTCGTTTCGATTCGTATTCGTTCCGTATCTGTATTCGATATTATTCGTATTTGTATTTGTATCCGAGGTATCCGTATTTATATCCGTATCCAAAAAAAATATAATAATAAATATAATAAAAACATTATTCATCCGTATTCCATTGTTTGCATCCCTGGTATCACTACCTATCCATCGATCTATCCTGGATTCCGTTCGTCCGCGACTCACGCCAGCCGTTCATTGATGGATTCGTACGTGTGCACAGGCTTAACCCAGAAGCACATCGAAGCATGCAGGCGCCACGTAACCAAGGCACATATATAACCGCTTAGTTATGCAAGCGAGCTAGCCTAACTATCGGTAGCATGCAGCTGATACGTACCTATAGCCTTGGGTAGCTCAAAAATAGAGTAGCCATGCAGCGGGTAGCTGTAGTTGTTTTTTTATTGTGATTTTAGGTTTATCTTCTCTAAAAATCAAAATAAATAGAAAATTTTCTCTAAGCGACTTTCTAAAGCCACTTCTCTAAAGAGCTTTCTGAGTATAAAACTATGTATGTTGTCCGTATCGATGTCCCTGTTATCTGACACCATCTCAAAAAACATAGCTAAAAACCATCAGTCGCAGCCACAAACCATCAGTCTAGCCCAAAAGAACAGAGGCATCCTCTTCTTTTCAGCTTATGGCTTATTCGAAACAAATAAACAGATGACTTCTCCATCGTCTTTTCAAAACGATTTATCGGACTAGTCTTTTCGAGATGGTTTATCAGTTTATTAGTATTCAGTTCATTCACGCAACCACTCTCTCTAGGACTAGAAGTCGGCATCAGTCACAACCATAAATTACCAATCATTGATAAAGAAAACCAGCAATTAAATAGCACAGCGCAGCCACTTGCCGTGCGGTTGGAGCAAGAAAGCGAGATCCACCAATCGATCGATCGCAACATGCAAAGTTGACGAGATTCCCCGGCGTGCGGCTGCATCCGGCGGCTGGTTTTGCTGCCCGCTCCTTTGTGTGCCGCCCCTGTTTTGATCCGCGGCGCGGCGGGGGCCTACGATTACGAGGGAAAACGACGGGAACACGTGCGGATGTTTCATGTCCTTGGATAAAAGTTGTGCTAGCGAACCTTGGTTCTAACGTATGAGTTTCAGACATCAACTATTTAGCTTTTTGGCCGAAGAGCGAACCTTAGATAAAGTTTAGCCTTTTGGTTTCTAAATTTCATTTTTTTTTATCTTTTTTGGTTTTTTCTTTTGTATTGTTCTAAAAGATGTAGAGATGTTTTTTAAATTTTTTTCTCAATTTTTTTATTAAAAAAACTAACTGCCGCTACACTAAAAAGTCTTTACATGAGTCAGGATTTTACAAAGGCTCGGATCCAAAACTAAGGAAATATCTCCGTGGATCCTCACCCCCAGAGGGAAATTGTCATCTTTAGTGGTGTGCCAGTGGACGAACCAACTAGCCTATGCTTAACAAGGAAGTAACACAGTTTGACAGGACCAGAATGAGAATTATGTGAAAGACATATTCAAAATATCATATTAAATGTAGAACAAGCAAACAGTTGATTGCTATCCCAGAAAAATCTGAATTGTATTGATCAGGCACAAATAAATATATTATAATTAGACAAAAAAAAATGTAACTGGGAAGGAAGAACCTGCTGACCATCCTTTGGACAGTCACCTGTACCAACTTTGATGTCCTCATACATTAGTCCAGAGTCCCGTGTTATGTAGTTGTCAGCTGTCACTACTTTGGCCTCAAAACCTGAAATGCATTTAGTTGTGCCACGTTTACTTCTATTCCATATTCATATAGCAACCTCAACTTAAATGCTTGACAATATAATGATCAGTCGTTCTGCATAATGCAGAATTCATCAATGGTATATATCCACAAACATGTCAATGTACGTACATTGAATTACCCCTCCATGTAAACTTATAGGATAATAGTTAAGAGAACAAAACATATCTTATTTTCAAAGAGGTTAACTTTATCATTCAGTTTCCAGAATCAAATGTCTTCCGTATCCCTCAGAAAAACAATTGATTTGTTCTTGCAGATTATCCAGTTTTTTTTTTTTGTTTAAAGAAGCTATACTTACTTACCTAGTAACATAAAGTTATGTTGCAAGTAAGTTGTGATTCTTTTCTCAATTGAAAATTTTTCTTTCGGGTACCTTTTCAGGTTATTTGTGGAGTTGGAAGATACAAACTAAACAATATCAAAAATATTTCATAATTTGCATCTTACTTGCAAATCAATTAGCCATAGCTTTGGAATCAGATATAATCAAGTAAATTCAGTTACAACTTACAAACAATATCCAAAAGGAATTGCTTTGTGAACACCAGGTATGTTATATACACAAGAGAACAAAATGGCCGGAAGGCCTGAATTAGAAATGACTTCTATCACCTTCTGTCCTTCTCTTATGAAGTTTGGAAAATCGTCAGGGGCACAGTTGGCTTCCTAGAGGTGGGGGGCACTGGAGAGGAGGTAGGCGGCGATGCTAGGCGGTGGAGGCGAGCGGCGTTGGAGAGGAGGAGGTGAGGGGTGGCGCTGGTGGTGGAGGCGGGCGGTGCGAAGAGGAGGCGGGGCGACGCGGCGGTGGAGGTGGAGCTACTGGCCGTGAGGGGGGGCGCTAGGCGGTGGAGGCAGGCGACTGAGAGGAGGCGAGGGCGGCGCTGGTGGTGGAGGTGGGTGGCGCTGGAGAAGAGGAGGCGGGCGACGCCCACTGGAGAGGAGGAGGCGGGGGGTTGCACCGTGAGGAGTTGAGGACTGAGTGAAGCACTATGCTAGGGCTGCCTCCGTGTCGCCGCCGCTTGGAGCTGGGCTAGGCCGATGCAAATATGTCTCGAGCCTGATACTATATATTCAAAATTTTTCTATATATATACTCAAAATCCCCAGTACAATTTTCTCCAGGCCTCGGCCCGTTGCCTGACCGGCCCAAGGCCTATCTTTGCCCCTGCTTTCAGTCCTTTAGAGCGGATCCATATCTTATCAAAGGGCTCGTATATTAACCTATTGAGGAAAAACCTATGATATGCTCAATGTACTTCAACAATGGTAAAGAGGATGTATGATCGCGTGATGGTCAAACACTAGCTTACGTACATTTCATCGTTCGGTAGAGTTGGGCTGAGCTTGGGCTTATACACGAGACTACAAGCCCGGCCCACCTTATTTCACCTCATGTTTCACTTCGCACCGCACAAACCATAGCGCACGAATTTTAAGTGAAAAACCAAAGAATAGGTCGCAAGCACAAGAAAAAGCCTCACCATAGGGCTTTAAAAAAAATTTGAGACTCGTGAGCAGTTCGAGCTCGGCTTAAACTCTAAACAAGCCATATTTAAGCTTGATCCCGAGCTCGTGAGCTTCAACGAGCCGAGATCGAATAGCTCGTTAGAGTTCAATTCGAGCTTGCATATTGATGCTTATTAACTCTTACTGAACTTACTCGAATCGAGTTTGAGCTTTTCTACTGTTAAAAAATCAATGCATGTTGAATTATTTTTACTATTATAAAGTTTACTTTAACTGAGCTCGAGTTTTTCTTATTGTTGAAAATTAGTGCATGTTAAATTTTTAATTGTTATCAAGCTTATTCAAGCTGAGCTCGAGCCTAGATACAAGCTTAGATCCCAACTTAAATTCGCTCAAGCTCAACTCAAATTTCTTATTGTTGAAAATTAGTGCATGTTAAAATTTTAATTGTTATCAAGCTTATTTGAGCTGATCTCGAATCTAGATACAAGCTTGGTTCCCAACTTAGACTCTAAGATCAGCTTAAGTTTCTACCGAGCTCAAACTTAGGAGGGCAGACTCATTCGAGACGGTTGGTTTACAGCCCTACCTCACCGTCGACAGGGCTACGGTGTCACGCGCATGTAGGCCCCATCCCCTGCGGGCCTGACACGTGCTCGCGGGGAGCCACTGGCCCCGAGCTCGGCTGTGCGACGGCGGACGCGTCCAAGACATCGGCGGGACCGTGCTCCCGGCCCACGCCGGATTCGCGTCGTCCCGTCGCCTCCCTCCAACTATAAATGACGGGCTCCCACCACGCCCCGCCTCCACACAAGCACCAATCATCTCTCCTCCTCCCCTTGGCATTGATAGCTCGATTCTCTTCTCGCTTCTAGAGCTCGTGATTCGAAGCTTCTTGGGCTTGGGGTTCTTGGTTGATAGCGGACGCAAATGGCGAAACCGAGAGTGGTGGTGCCGGAGGTGGGCGTGGCGGTGGCGCCGGCGGGGTGCCCCTGCCCGGGGACGCTGTTCCCGTACCCGCCGCCGCGCGCTGGGATCGCCGTGCGCCGGAAGTGCCAGCTGCAGGCGGTGCAGGTGGAGCCCGGCGCGGGGCTGCTCAACGGCTGGGTGGAGTCCATGCGGGCGTCGTCGCCCACCCACGCCAAGGCCGCTGAGGCCCTCGCCGCTGGCGTCGAAGACGAGCACGCCGCCTGGATGGTCCGTTCCCAGTGCATGCCGGTACTGTGGCGTCGATCAATAAAAGATCTCCACGTTCCTCGCCTTCTTGGCGCGCTGACATGGCACGAATCATTTGCACATGCGCGCGCGCAGGTAAAGCGTCCATCGGCGCTAGACAACTTCGAGCAGGTCGTGGCGGCGTCCAAGGGGAAGCAGATCGTCATGTTCCTGGACTACGACGGCACCCTTTCTCCCATCGTCGGCGACCCCGACGCCGCCTTCATGAGCGAGACGGTGAGCTAGCTTGATTAGCGTAACACTCACTCTGTACCACACCTGTCCCGGCCCTGTTCACTCTGCTAGTCTGCTTATACACCTGCCACGAACCTCGGCTCACCGTTTTCCGATGACGAGCAGATGCGGATGGCCGTGCGCAGCGTCGCCAAGCACTTCCCGACGGCGATCGTGAGCGGCCGGTGCCGCGACAAGGTACACACCATACAGCATCAACCACACCCCCTTTGCCGTCACAAAACAGCACACGAAAGCTAACCAAGTTGGTGCCTTCGATTCTCCCCCAGGTGTTTGAGTTCGTGAAGCTGGCCGAGCTCTACTACGCCGGCAGCCACGGCATGGACATCAAGGGCCCGGCCAATTCCTCCTCCCGGCACGCGAAGGCCAAGGTGAATCAATCCTCGCTCTCATTACCATCGATCTCCAGTCCTATCACACAGCTCTGTTCCTACTCCCACCCCGTCACAAACTAAAGATACCCTCTCCTGGTGCGTGGCCTGCAGACTAAAGGAGTTCTCTTCCAACCAGCAAGCGAGTTCCTGCCCATGATCGAACAGGTACCTTCTACCTTACACACCCAAACCCTTTTCTCCTATTGTACTTAATTTCTTCTTTTATAATAACCCATTCTTATCAAGACTAAATCGTTTGTGATCAAGCTAGCAAATAGACGAACTGTTCTGATTAGTCATTGCTGTTGTTTCTCCATGGATGGTTAGGTGCATGGACGCCTGATAGAGAAGACGAGGTGCATACCTGGGGCCAAGGTGGAGAACAACAAGTTCTGCGTATCTGTCCACTTCAGATGCGTCGATGAAAAGGTAGGCGATGGAACGTAGACGGATGGCCAGCGCGAGTGGCCGTCGCCTTTTCGCTTCCCATTTGCAGCCTTTTTCACTAGTGTCGTTTTTAACTAGTGTCACCAGAGCCTCCACCGCTGCCAGAACAAGCTAACCTGCGTCGTTCGTGGGGAGGAGCTAGCAAAGGCAGATCGATAATACGCCTATATGTCTTGGATTGATCAGACTTTAAGCCTTTAATTAACTAACAACCCTTAAGTAGCCCTGATGAATCAACCTGAAACTATGTTCATTGATTCGATCGTTTTTGATTGTGCAGAGCTGGGGCGCGCTGGCTGAGACGGTGAGGGCCGTGCTGAGTGGCTACCCGAAGCTGCGGCTGACGCAGGGGAGGATGGTGTTCGAGGTGCGGCCCACCATCAAGTGGGACAAGGGCAAGGCCCTCGAGTTCCTGCTCGAGTCGCTCGGTGAGTCGCCGTCCTCGGAGAAGAGGACTTGATAGCGTACGAAAACGACGACACCGGTTTCATCAGCGGCCGTCAGATCGTAAACTAGACCAGCCGCGTGCTGCCTTATCTATCTATGTATGTGCTGATTGGGGGTTTGTATATTTGCGCTGTGCCGTAGGACTCGCTGACTGCAGCAACGTGCTGCCGGTTTACATCGGCGACGACCGCACCGATGAGGACGCTTTCAAGGTAAACATACGTATGATACGGTACATCATCGTGCATGCATGCATAAACCTGTGCGTGCATTGTCTAGTAGATAATCTGGATAACCTAACGAGAACGGCCGAATTCATTTTCGACGCAGGTTTTGCGGCGGCGGGGGCAGGGCGTGGGGATCCTGGTGTCGAAGCACCCCAAGGAGACGAGCGCCTCCTACTCGCTCCAGGAGCCCACCGAGGTGAGCACTGATGAGCAGAGCAGCCGAGCACACACGCACGCACCGTAGTACGGCGCTAGCGTATGATATCACCAGCAATCCAGCGTCAGCCGCCGGGTGGCGCCTTGTGCGCCCGTGCTTTTCCCCGGGACGCTAATGGCTCGCTAGCGCCCGTCGCCCTCGCTAGCTCCTGCGGGTGAAAAACAATAACGGATAATTTATTTTATCCGATATTCATATCCAAAAAAATATAAATGTGGTAAGTAAAATTTGTATTTAAAAATATTCATATTCAAGAATATTCGTATCCGTATTTAAGAATATTTATATTCACAATCGTATTTAAGAATATTCATTTTAAAAATATAGATTTGTATTCGTATTTAAGACTATTATATCGTATGCGATCCATTTTCACCCCCTACTAGTCGCTAGCTCTGGAGCACCGGCCGGGCCAGTGTGCCATATCGCTAGCGGCGTAGCCCCGCCCGCCAAACCAATCATATATCTGACGTCTATTACGACTTGTAGTAGATCGCTAGCCGTATATCATCGGCTGACGCTTACCTGCACGTTTTTGTTTGCGTCCGTGCGTGCGCAACAGGTGATGGAGTTCTTGCTGCGTCTCGTCGAGTGGAAGCGCCTATCCAGGGCCCGGCTGACGCTATGATCGAGAAGACGGACGCATCGACACGTCGGAAACCGGCGGATTGGATAGAGCTAGCATCACAAAGGAAAGTAGTATATGTCCCGTAATTTTCTACGGTGGCCATTGCAGGAGATCGAAGAGCATGCATGGAATGGAAGTGTAGCTACCAGACCGGGTCCACCAGGAGGCATTCTTGTGTCATATTATGTTGGGTTTTCCTCTCTCCTTGCTAGGGGATGTGTGTATACCAAGCATGTAAATTATCTTGTTAATTATGTACAAGAGGAAAAGGAAATAATGAAGAGCAATGCAAGTAAACAGTACCCCAAAAAAAAAAAACTAAGGGCTTCTTCTTCATCAACTTGTGTCAACTAATACTACATTGCCTCTTACATGTGTTCCCTGCATATGTAATGTATTGGGCAAATATCATTTCGCTCGCTCACCGCTAGCTGCAGGTTTGTTTCATGAGAATTACCTGCAGAAGCAGTATAATAGTACTGCTAGTGCATCTTAGCAACCTACCAAAGCACATAGGGCATTTATATTGACTTTTGCTGATTATTTTTCGTTTTGACTTATGAATAGTAACAGTATGTAGAGAAGCTTGTAGAGAGAGACACTCACGTGTGATTTTAACTAATATAAATAAAGTCACTATAGTGTGTATTACAATTGATTAGTATATTCTGTCTTAAAAAAATACTTAATTTAAAGTTCAGTAGTATAGAAACATTATTTATTGTAGAAAAACGGTAGTACTCCGGCTCACACGACAGCAATACCACTGCTTTCCTTTCTGATGGATCCATCGTTGTTCTGTCTTCTTCCGGTGATTTGCATCTCTGAAGAAGCATCACCAGGGCTGTCTCTGTGTGTGGGTGAAGCTTTCACTGTGAACAATCTTTATGTCACGACTGTCGGCGTTGACCACTAATTTGTTTGGATCGATAGCCTGAAATGTTGCTTCACTATGAACAATCTTTATCACTTCTGTAGTGGGGCTACTCATCCAAAGGAGCACACGGTAACTGAGGCAGATTCATCCGAAGCAGCGCGCAGTAACTTAAGCAATCAGTACTGATTGCACTTGCAACGCAAGAAGGTAGGCTGCAATGTGTTAGCCAAAGAACCATTTAATTCTGGAGCAACTGATCTGGTCACAGCTACAGATGAATGATTTGGATGGGACCTATCATTGGAGACATTATAGATCCACCAACCAAAAATGCAGGGCAAAAATAAGATTGGCCCACCAGCAAGAAACCAACAGAAATGCAGAAAACTACTGCTCAAGAACCTCGTACATGAGACTTGGATATAAACTAAAAAACTCTTGGATATATACTAAAACCAGTCAATGTTTGTTGTCCTGTATACTAAAACATGTCGATTTGTGTTGTCTTGCGTCCAAGGTGGGTGGACAAACTACCTTGGACCGATCAGAATTTCTTAAATTTTTTCCCTTTAAATTAGTCAAAAATTTTAGTTGAGTGACTATAATAGCCATTAAGTTCAGATCACACCAATTAGACTAAGCAAATCAAAGTTAGAAACAAAAGCTAACAAAATTAGTGGCGTCTTGCACAGGATCGGTCCCCTATTCGTAGACCTAAAAACATCTTAAGTCAAAAGCTCAAATAGCTCCAGAACAAGTTAAACCAAGCAAGAACACAAACAAGAATATGATTGAGACAAAGTTTTGATCTATTTTAGTGAAGGATGAGATTTACATACTTATGGATGATTACTATGTATAACCAAAGCACAACTCTTTCATTTCTTCAAGTTCACTCCCACAACCATGGAAGGAAATAAGGTGGTAAAACAAAAACGAAAACCTAGAATTCATTGAATCTACCACATTCTCTTCTCTCCTCTAAATAACCAGCACAACTCTAATGGGTCTAACACATTAAACCTACTGGAAAAACCCGTCAACTCTACTAACATGGGTTTCATATACTCACGCACGCTTCTCAAAAGGTTTATAAGATTCAACTTACTAACTCTTTAGCGATTGATCGACTTGTCAAATCCAACTATCATTGACTGAAAATCTTGTCTCTTATTGAACTCTTATCGAACCAATCATTGCTTGCCTTCAATTTCAGCAGTTCATGCACCAATAAAAATCTTGCGTATTTTGGCTTGCAGCCCAGGAACAATGGTTTCTTTGAGTCCTCCATCAGCCCTTGAATTTACCAAACTCTCTCTCACTATAGCTCTCTTCAGTATCATGCAATATCTGATCCAGATTATCATCATGCAACCTATCCTCACCGAAAGAAGAATCGACATCCGATATATTGTTGTCTCCCTCAATGATGTTACTACACTCCTGTATAACCTGCTCTTCACCATGACTGCTCCAACATGTATATCCTTTTTGAAACCCCTTCGAATCAAGTGTGCTTCTATTTGCGTTGAATTGATAAACATCTTAATATTCTCGCAAACAATGCATGGACAATATATAAATTTCATCCCCCTCTTCAACATATTCTGCTCGACAGCTCTTCCAAAAGTAGACATGCCATCGATGTACTCTTCACTCATACGGTTCTCAACATATATTTTGTTTCGGTCCATCTACGCTATGCATATAACAAATTAATGTTAAATTAGATTAATACTCTCCTAGATAGCCATTACATATACGTACACTAGCTCTTACGCATAATTGTCATTCACCATAATTTGTCTATCTAAAGTTGCTAGCTATGATTCACAAACCAATCCAACAAAAATTAAGTAGATAGGAGTGAGACCCACTCTTAAATTGGAGGAAAATCTACCAAGCTACATCTCTCTTTCCTTGCAACTAAAAAGTGCGCAGATCTAGCTAGAATATAATGCATTTCATTACATATAGTATCAATTATTAACCTTAGATTTCCAAGAACAAATGCATACACAAGCGCCCTTCCAAATCTCCAGTCTCTTTCACCAAATCGTCTCAAAGCTGCCTCCTCATAGACATGATACCTATCAGAGCGAGGGTATTTAATAACACAGTGAATATTATAGATGCTTCCATTGACAATCCATTTGTGGTAATTAAGTCATACATACATTTTTTTACAAAAACCGTCTGTGATGTATCACTTAATGGCTTTTGACAAAAATCGTATGTGATAAGTCCATACATCATAGACAATTTTTTTTACGAACCGTCTCTGATATCACAAACGGTTTGTGTAAAAAATCGTCTGTAATATCACTTACGGTTCTTACCATCAGTTGCAATATAGACAGTCACGCTAGTAAAATCGTCTAAGATAACTGCGCTGAAACTTAACATTGACAGATTCTGTAGAACTGTCTATGATGAGACGTTCAGTATGACTTTTTTGTAGTAGTAGTGCCTGGTCCAACCGCCAACTATGGCAAGTTTGACTGCACGTGTTTAATTCCAAAACACGTTTTTTGAAAGAAAAAAAAACCGCCAACTAGGAATTAGTCATACCTCTCCCCGGTCTTATCGCTTCCAAAATCTGGTCACATTAGACCCACTAGTCAAACCGTCATTCACAGACTGGTCCGACCGAGAACACCGACAGCAACTCTGAAATATGAATTTTCTAAAAAAATTATATAATTCAAATTCAACTCAATCAATATGCTGATTATTTATCACAAACATATATTAAACCTTACATATGATCTCTCACTGAGCAATCATCAACGCACCTCTTAATTAAAAGCCCATGCTTTTCCATTACTACCGTGGTTTAATCAGATCTTCCTTAATCTGTTCCTAACAACACAAAGCATGCACACCAATGCTCGACGAAACAAGTGCCACAAATCCACGCATAAATCATTGTGATATTTGCCGACAAAAGGCGCACTCAATGAAAGCCAAAAGCAAGAAAACGAGGGTTTAGGTAGTCCTGCTACCTGTCCGCACAAACTAGGTGACGATCACCGAAAAATCTGATGCGGCTGCGATGGCCTGTCAGTCGGCGAAAGCTGAGAATTTTTGTGCAAGCAGATCTGCTCGTACGGGAGGTCTTGTCTTTCTGCGGGCTTAAAACAGCCAGATATTTACACTGTTACTGTGATCTGACGGCGAAGCGATCCAACCTTGCACCACCATTGGCCACCATGGACGACGCCACCATGCTTACTGGCCAGTCCAACATCAGAAAGAAGGCGAGGTGGTGGTGGAATTGGAATCTTGGATGATGCATGCTGATATACACACAAAGGCGCGCGTAATTTTTAGTTACCATCAAGGATAAGAAACCTGTGCATGCACTTGTGCTTTGGAGCCAAGCCATGAAAGGGAGGCGCCCCACTAGCTTGCTTGGCTAGAGACGCGGAGGATGAAGGGAATCTACGGACGCATGACGATGATGTGCACAGCTTGGGTGAGGAGTTGGACTCCACATCGGAGATGGAGACGCCGGCATGCCTGCAATTATATCTCGTCCAACGCGGAGAGATGGAGGTGGGAGCACTACTACAGAAAGCCTAATACTAGACGCCAAATCACAGACGATTTTGTGAAACCGTCTGTGATGTATACTATTATAGACGGTTTTAATTTGGAGGCCGTCTGTGGTATTTGTGGCGGGAAAAAGGAGTATCATAGACGGTTCGTGCATCACTGAACGGTGCGTGATCTCGGAATATCACGACGGTTTTATTATAAAACCGTCGTGATATTTAATATCACGACGGTTTTATAATAAAACCGTCGTGATATGTTTCCGCCTTGCAATTCCTCAAAATTTCATATTTTCCCGCTTAAGTCCGAGTATGATTCAGTTTTGAGACACCTTCAGTAAAACGGGCATAACTTTTGCATACGGTGTCCGTTTTCGACGTTCTTATACTCGTTGGAAAGCTAACGACGAGCCCGATCCAAAAATAACGACCCGCTTACGCCAGTCGCCCTCCAAGACCCCCAAAATCGGCCATCTTTGGACCTAAACCTGCGTTGCAAGTTTTTGGTGTCTGTTTTTGCCTTTTTTCTTAGTCTTCCTTTAGGAATTTGGATTTTGCTTCAACTGAGAAGTTGTAGATCTCGTCGAAACCTTTCAAATGAGTATATATAAGCCATATAAAACTTTGCTATTTTATCTTTTTAGACTAGTTGTTTATATTGCATCGGTATATAAAATTTTGTGCTCTAATTCACGACGGTTCTATATATCGAACCGTCGTGATATTCATTCATCACGCAGCGGTTCTATATATAGAACCGTCAGCGATAATCAGGCCCGTCGATCCTACTCGACCCAATCATAGCCAATAGAAATCGACCAATCCTCACCCCACGGATCGTAGCTCCGCCTCTCCCTCCCCCTCCCCTATAAATATAACCAAAACCCAACCTCCTTGCTGGTCTTCTCTTCCTTGCTGTCCTCCTCCTTACTATTCTCCCCCTCCTTGCTGGTCTCCTCTTCCTCCTTGTTGTTCTCTTCCTCCTTGCTATTCTCCTCCTCTTTGCTGTCCTTCTCCTTGCAGACGACGCATAAGTCTACGGGAGGCAAGACATCGCAGAAGCAACTAGCTCGTGCCAACCGTGCCAGCTCATGCGTTGCATCAGGGGCGAGAAGGCATAGAGGATCTTTGCTTTTTCTCTATTCTTGTTGTGTAACCTGCTCGTTGTTTTGAGATATTGTAATGTTTTGAGATATTGTAATGGTAGGCTCTAATCTTAATAAAATGGATGTTTTATGTTTGTGAAAGGAATTGAGATGTGAATTGGATGTATACATGTATATGTTGATCGCTTATTTGAAGGCATGGCCAAGATTTCTGAGGCTAGCCAATAAACGAAATAGGTTTAGAGAGAATATCACAGACGGTTCGTAACTAAAACCGTCGTGATAGTTATAATCACAGACGGTTTTTAATTAAGAACCGTCTGTGATTTATAAATATCACAGACGGTTTTTAGTTAAGAACCGTCTGTGATATGTAAATATCACAGACGGTTCTTAACTAAAAACCGTCTGTGATATTTATAAATCACAGACGGTTCTTAATTAAAAACCGTCTGTGATTATAACTATCACAGACGGTTTTTAGTTACGAACCGTCTGTGATATTTGCACCATAGACGGTTCGAAAGCCGTCTGTGATGATCTCGTATTATTACTGACCTATAAATTCAGACGGTTCACAAAACCGTCTGTGATGACGTTTTTGAACCGTCTGTGATGACCTTTTATGTAGTAGTGGAGCTCAGGAACCCGGATTGGTTTTAGGGTTCGACGGTGACTTCTGCCGACGGCATATGCATGCATGCGTCGTTTAGACCACTCGATGGCAGGTGAATTGATGTTCGATCGATCTCGGAGGAAAAAAACAGGGACGTATTTTTTTTTACTGGATTTTGGGTTTGATTGTTTAGATCCAGCTTTGGGGAGCCCACGGCAAATCTCTCTCCTTGTCAATGCTACGTCGCTTAAAGAGCTAATTAACGAGCTAACATATCGATTATCACCAATAACTTGTTCATGGACTCACTGTTTATTGGTGGGAAAGCAGTGCACACAGATCAAATCCATCCGTCTCCTCACCGAGGTGCCGCTCGGTTGGACTAAAATAAGATGACTTATGGCTAAAATTATACTGTAGCTGACTGAAATTATATTGTAACCGATGGTGGCTTATTTGGTATAGCTAAATTAAAAAAAAATAAAAAACATGTTAGTCCATCATGAACAATGCAAACGAATATGGGAATCAAAGGAACCGGCAGAAAAGCCTGTAAAAAGTCAAAAAGACAGAAAAAACAAAATTTAAAAATAGTAAAAATAAACTACAAGACAGAAACTCAAGTCTAAATGAGCGGTGCCTCGAGTCATTCTATCCATCTAATCACCAAAAAGGATCGTACTTATCACGGTATATAGGCTTTCTATCCAATAAATTATCATGATAAACATGCCATGATCACGAATAATTAGCCTAAAGTGTCAGAGGACGCATGATTGTATTTATCACGGTATATAGGCTTTCTATCCAATAAATTATCATGATAAACATGCCATGATCACGAATAATTAGCCTAAAGTGTCAGAGGACGCATGATTGAACACACCTAGGTAGATGTAAGAAGCAAATCACAGATCTAATGGTGTAACACACCTAGGTAGATCTAAGAAGCAAATCACATCAGAGACCTATATTGGTGTGTTAGATTTTAGTGTGTTATTTTTGTTAGATCGTAAAGGTCTTCTCATCTATAAAAACTAACTTATAAGGTGAGGGACTCCCTCATTTTTTTAAGTTAGTTCTCTTATGCTTCTACAATCAATGTGGAGATTATTCCAACAATCTTTCCCTTCACACATTGATGTCTCTCAGCCGATCACCGTTCTCTTTACCGTACACGATGGTTCCTCAGGCTCACAGTCTATCAAACATTCACACATTAGTGTCCATTTGGCCAAAAATATTAGAATTGGACTCTAATACCACTGGTTGGAAGATAAGGGTTGTCTCACCCTCAAAAGTTAGCTTGTGAGGTGAGTTATTTCTCTACTTTTAAGTAGTTCTCTTGTCTTTCCACAAGCAGTATAGGATTATTCTAATGTAAAGGTAAGGGCATTCCTATTTTTTTATTTTTTTTAAACTCCAAAACATTTGACGAAGACTAACCAAATCAGAGCTGCTCATTGGTTTGACTGTTCTCATGAACGATCGAATCGGATGGATCAGGCTAATTCAAAAATATTAATTTGATGGGGCTTGCATTTGCATGTTTGTACTGGACATCCACTCCGTTCTAACAGACTTTCCTTTGTAAATTTGCAGTCTTTTGAGTTTCAATGATATTTTTGAGAGATATTAGACTGCAAACCTGAGTAATCAAGAGCCAAGTACTTAGCTTTTTATCAAGTAGCAGAGAAATATTTATATCTACTTGATTTTTTGCCAACTTAATTTTTTCCCTATTTCATGACACTAGAATTCCATGTAGAATACTCTGAAATCTGAAGCAACAATTTGTTCTTAGCTGCCTGCAGAATTCAATGATTCACTTTGACAACTTTAACCCTTTCAGGTAATTTCTTTGCTGAAGTGTCATGTTCTCTCAGTTACTGCCCTATCCTTTTATTCCTCCTAATAATTGTTACACTTAAGATTTGAGATGTGTAGTTAGCAAGAGATGGTCCTTTCAACAGAAGATCTGTTTTCCCTTAAAAAAAGAAAATATCTGTTTTTTCATTCCTACTAAATGGTTGTTATACTCAAGCTCTGAGATGTGTGGCTAGCTAGAGATAGCACTATCAACAGTGGCTTCAGTTCTTCAACAGAGCCAGCTTCCAACGAAGGGCGTGAAAGACTGACCGAGCTCAATTCATGGTATAACAGCATCAATTACCAGGGTACAAGGTGTTAGAAATTGGTCTATTTAAGCATGGCCTATTTCCTTAATTCCAAAACATGCATAGTTTAGTACCATATTACTAAAGTAAGGTGAGAAAGACCGATTTATAAGGCAGAGTCATCACCACTCCTTGAATATGAATAGAGATGATATGATGAGGGTTCTGTCTAGTCACACATACGCACGCACGCACACGTGTATTCACGTATTTTCACATGAAAATCGCATGACTTGTGACGTGGCTCTCCACTTGGTAGACTAAGTCTATCTCTATTTTTGCTGAACTCTGCATCACTCTCTCTGTTTGAATGAGATTCAAAAATTTCAATGAGGCAGTTACAAGTGAATTTACACTGCTTAATTCATCAGTTACCAGTACATAATTCTGTTTAAAACGCAGCAGTTACTAGTGAATAATTGCAGCGCCCTTAAAAGGGCCTGGAGACGTCCAGAAAAATTGTGAGAATTTTGCACCTTCATTCTTCCTCTACTTCCTGCTCTGCTGTTGTGCTGTGGTGCTGTGTCGTCTGAACCTCGTCGATATTTCTTCTCGGCGTGCACCTGGAAGGAGGGAGAGCGGCTACCTCCGAACCGTTGCCGCAGAGAGTACCTGCACGGAGCGGCAATAAGGTTTCTGGGCAGCGCATCTGCGCGACTGCTCACTACACTGCATCATCTACGTTCTGTACTACGTCAAGCCTACGCGGATTCCTGTTCTTCATCAGGCTAACAAGTAAGTCGTTCGCGCGCATGTACGACTTTGTTACTATATTTTTCTTGAGTATATTCTGAAGTATGATGAGTTGCCTGCTGCTAGTAGTAAGCTTTGCATCACTAGTTTATTATTTTTGTCTCCTCGTAAAATTTGAAGTTAAAATATTGCCCACATTTCCAACACAAGGTCCTCGGTATCCTCTCTTATATTAGGTGGGTGCTTTCCGGCTGCGACGGATGGTTTTTAGCCCTAGCGCGAGTGCTTGTATGAACGAATTGAATACTGATAAACTAATAAACCGCTTTGAAAAGGCTATCCCGGTAAACCGTATAAAAAAGATGACGAAGAAATTATCCCGTTTATTTATTTGAGAGAAACCATAAGTTAAAAAGAAGTTAGCCGTTATCTTATGTGCACATCGACATATACATTTGCTTAAAGGAATGGTCCAACATTTGCAAGGGAGATAATACTGATTCGTTTGAACATTAACACTACGATTTGCATTTTTTTTAGTCATTTTATTCACTTGGGAATTTGTCACTTTTTTACAAATATGTCGAATCTGATTTTCTTCTCCAATTGATTTGGCTTTCTAAGCAGGTCGGTGTTGATTGATTGTTGTGTGGCATGACTGCAGGAGGTCGGTGAGGAAAAGAGAATGTCCTCCCTCTGTTACTAAATCACATTTTAGAATAGGAGCAATCAAAATTTTCAACTTTGATCGATATACAAAAATATCAGGATTCATCATATAAAAATTATATACATAATTTTCATCACATAAAGTAAAGGGGAAAATCTCCATTTAAACCACATCACCCATATATTTTTAGTAGTTCGATTTCTAGGGTAAAAAGTAATTATTAGGTGTTTCTATACATTGATTTAGAAAAATCACGTATTATAAGGGTGTTTCTAAATAAAATTAACTGAAAAAGAATGATTACCATATTGCAGTTGATTTTGGACTTAAGTTGTACTATCTTATTATAAGGGTGAAAAATCTAGCTCTGTGCAATTGGGCGAGCACTCTTGCTAGTTAGTTTAGAAGAAAAAAAACTCCAAGTACAAAAATTTCTTATATCCTAATCATAAATTAAGGGCTCATGCTTATATGAATACAATACTTTTTTAGAGAAGACAGTAGTGACAATCAGGGCCGTTCCTGTCATCTTAGGGGCCCTAGGGCATGATAAAAATAACACTCTTCATTCTAATATAAATATGTAACAATATATTTTATATCAGTTGTAAAAGGTAAAGTTTAATATAGTAACCATTAGACAGTACGTCACAAAATACAAAGTACTTGTTGGCAACATTAGGCTTAGTACATTACAAAATATAAAGTACCCATTGTCGACAAAATACATATATACATATTAATATATATGGGCTAGGGGCCCCAAGTTTTCGTGAGCCCTAGGAGATCGCCCTTGCTGCCTAGGCCCAGGGCCGACCCTGGTGACAATCCAACAAAATTGGAACGTGCAGAACCAGTGACTTAAGAGTTTCTAGATTGGACGTCGAAACATTTGCTTCAACTAATGAACCATCCTGATCGGAGAAGGCATCCTTAGCTAAGCTCTGACTTTGTCTGGCATTACTGTGGATCATGTAATTGTTCAGTGAAATCACTTTCGAATACATTGTTTGTTCAGCTACCTACTGTTTCTAAACATAAATTGTAATATAAATTATTGCACAGCTTCTGGCAACTGCAGCTACTCCTAGAATCTGCAGCTCAAACAAACAGTCCAGATTTTCATCCAGATTCTAAGTAGCCAGAAGCTACAGAATCCAGAAAATGAACTAGTAGCCAGAAGCTGGGGTTATCCAGCTTCTCCAGATTCTGACTAGCTGGATACTCACCAGCTGATACAAACAGGCCCTAAGCTTGTGTAAGATTGGGTACGGTGAGTCAAAGGGGTGAATGGCTTTTTAAGTCCTTTCTCTTGGTATTAGCAACACAATGCGACAAAAATGTCAAACCTACAAGCTAAACCAACGCCAAGAGTCAAAGAACACAAAGACACCCGAGACAAACAGTCTTACGGGTCTGATCGCCGGCTAGGAGGCGGTTGAACCGCTCAGCCGATCTGATCGCAAGTGCTACCGGTAGGACCGGTCTGGGCGGTCGGACTGCTCGGGTCACGACGTTCGGACCGCTCGACGAATAGAGACAAAAATCAGTATTGTACATGACCAACAAAATAGCTAAGTTTTAAATCACTGATCTAAATAGAATAAAACTTAGTATAAATCCTTCTAGGATGTTAGGAACATATTCCAATCATGAATCATGAAGACCAATTCCAAAGTTTCGATCTGTATTCAAAACAAGAGATATTGAACCAAAACCAAACAAATTAGATAAACCTCGATATGCACTTGCTCGTGAGTTCTTGATGATCTAGATGACTTTGGATGTGTTTTCACATGTCATAGCAAACTAGATCATAGCACGAACTCAAACCAAAACACCCCAAAGATCAAGACTCCAAAATCACCCCTCTTGAGCAAAACTAAGTAATCACACTTTCCATATAATGGCCAGGCGACTACAATAATTCACCCAATGACCGACGGATTGCATGCATGTCGCCTGGCCGTTGAGCGATAGGCTTCAGTCGTCCAACCGTCGAATGACTGGAGTCTATTTCTGTAAAAAAATATTACCATGTGTATATTTCTGTTATTTTGAATAAAGATATATTATTAATATAAAAATTCTTCTTTTTGGACTGGAGAGCAGTAGTAGCAAGTAGGTTATTCTCGGAATCCCGATGCATGTGCGGCGCTGCGTGTGCGTACATACCTCCTTCCAAAAGTGCATTCCTCTCGAGGATTAGTAAACGCTCCAGGAATCCAGGGTGCAGACCAAAACATTTCTCGCCTCGCTTCTCAGGTTACATACGTACGCAGTAGCTGGTATGCAGTCGTACTAGTACATGCACATGCATGTGCTACTTGCAGTGCCGCGCTAGCTTGGCCCATGCCCTGCAGAAGGCCGTCACTCGCGGCCGGCCGGCGCCGGTGGCTGCCGCCGCCCCAACGCGTGCGGACGTGGGGGGGCGCGCGTTGCTCGACACGCGGGATCACGGCGCGCCCACCTCGGAAACCAACGATCGAGACACATCATCGGCTGCACTGCTTCTGTCCCCTGGGGTCAACAGCCAGGTCAAATGCTTTCCTGTGGACCCCACGACCGTGTTCCTTTGCCACTCGACGTCTGCCCCCACGTATATGAGTGAGACATCCTTCGGTAAATTCTAAAGAGTTGGTATTCATGGTAGGGGCGGTTCTCGTGTCGGTGCCATTGATATGTATATGAGGTAGGTTCTTTTGAGCTGGTGATTTAGGATTTAAATATTTAAATTCTAACTATTTGTGAGAGGTAACACACAGAGGAAAATAGTCATATGTGATTTTGGTCGGTACAATTGAACTTAGTACATTTTTTACTACAATTTTTCTATTAACTCCGTCTTGAAAAAGCACACAATTTAAAATCTAGTTACTATAGATAGTACAAGCATAAGCCAACTTTAAACCCAAAAAAACCTAGCCATGGTCCAAGGAAAGCCATTCGGGTTGGAGACCTACTACCCCACAGTATCCCATTGGAACCTAATCCAACAGGATAGCAGCTCCCCTCCCCTCACTCTCAACGCCGCTCCCGGCCTCCCTCCTATCACTGCTCCCCGGCCTCCCTCCCTACCGCTCTCTAGCTATTCCCCATTGTCGCTCCCCTCCCTCTTTTCTTCGACACGAGCAGCTCCACACCCCTCTTCCTCCTCTCCCCCCCGCCCATCCTCTACCACCAACGGCCGGCGGTGACCTCGCTGCCTAGCCACGCCTCCATCTCCCGCCGCCCCGTCCAACCTAATATTCAATGTGTCGTCGTCGTCGTGCCTCCCTCTGTCGCAGTCCACTGCCCTCTGCCACCGCCCGACGCCCTCCACCGTCGGACCATCGTCTCCTCGACCTCCCTCTATGTCCGGGGGGTGCGGGGAACCCGTCGTCGGAGGTGAAGGAGGAGGGGAGGATGGCGCTGGAGCTGAAGAACGAGGTGCGGGAGCGGTGTCGGAGTTGAAGAAGGAGGATGCGTCGGCGGATCCCGTCCAAATGGCTACGATTGGTATACCGTTTCCTAGATTTTCTTTTTGGATCGGGTGTTTTAAATGTTCCCTCCGCTCAAAAAATATGTCGTTTTGAAAGCTAGCACGATCTGTAGAAGTAACTTTCACCACTAGTTACTATTATAATATATTTAAATGTTGGCTGCACTTTCCCGAAACGACGTGCTTTTGTTAACGCAAGAGTTTTAAATATACGATGTACGTGCTCTCGGGTGAGAAGTCGACCGTTCAATACGGCGGAGACATGCCCATCTGATCGGTAATTCAGACTGCTGTAGATGTATTGCGGCCAATCCTTGATCCTTGTCTCGAGAAGTACGGTTTTGTAGTGCCAAATTGCATATCCGGCCCTTTCAAACTAGTCGAACCCCAACCCAACCTAACTCAGCATGAACGTCCCAACCCATCCCAGCCCGCTTAAGGTGGGCCATGTTGTTCCCCAGCCTGCTTAGGATGGCCCACTCAGGTTTGAAAGCCAACCCATGATGTCGTAAAGCAAAAGGCATAGCCCAAAACACCAATCATAACTCTATTAAAGCGAAAGAGATTGCCGCAAAGGGAGGCATGCCACATCAACGATTTTACGAAAAACTCCCTCTATTTTGTTGGAAATACGTACGGGCCTTATGTAATTACGGATAGGTCCTTATGTTTTCAAAAAAGCCCTCTTTTTTCTGTAAATGCGTACGAATCTTTTCATATATAGATCCTTGCAACGCAGCGTAGCATGTATTTCCATCCTAGTACAACTGAAGCAAGAAAATCTTGTCCCCTCGCTTCCATGACTGCGCCACCCCACCGGGCTTGCCGTCGACGAACCCCAACGCCGCCAGAGGATGCAAAGTTCAGCTCTCACTAGCTGTGTGCTTATCTTTTCAAGGGGTCTCTTCAGTCTTCATGGTCTGGCTTTTGTGACCAACCATGTTGTTGGCTTGGAGATAGGAGTTATCGTAGCTATTTCCGGTTCTTTTGTCCTTGTGACTTATAGCTTTTCTCAAACAAATAAATTGAACAGCTTCTACACTGCTATTTCAAAGCTGTTTATTAGGATATCTTTTTTGAAGTAGCTTATCGGTTTATTGACACTCGATTCGTTCACACAAACGCTCGTGCTGTAACAAAAACCATAAGGCACATGCATAAACCATAAGTTATAGCTAAAAAGAACCCACCCAGGTTTGGCAACGTTAATGCTGTTGACTATTTAAGAGTGCTTGTGCTGCCATGTGTTTCACTTTCAGGGTCTGCTTCAGAGTGTTCAGTTCGGCTTATTTTTGGCGGCTTATGGTGAAACACCGTGGTGGTGGAAAAACACTCTTAGGTGACAGAGGCTTATTCACCATAATTAAATTTAAAAAAAATTGAAAAATATAAAAAATTTGTTAGCCCATCACAGACAACGCAAACAAATACGGGAAAAAAAGAACCGGCAAAAAAACTCAAAAAAAAGCCAAAAATTCAGAAAAAGACGAAATTATGAATAGTGCAAAAATAAGCCAGAAGCTCAAGCCATATTGAGCGATGCCAAGTCGAGCAGACTGCTTTCTGAGATTAATTCCTGTAGGGTGTGGCAGTAATTTTCATTTATGTTAGATAATCAGAGCCGGCCCTGCAGAGGTGCACGGGGTGCGACGGCCGAGGGCCCAGTCCAAGAGGGGGCCCACATCCATAATTCCATATATGTAATCGCATGCAAGTATGCAACGCAACGCCGCAACGGACGCTGGACCGCCTGGACGACGGTTCGCTAATCGCGCATGGAATACGCGCGGACGCGCCGCCTCGATCTCAGCGTCTGCGTGGCTGCGTCCCGCCTGCGCCTCCGGCCTCCCATTTGCTTCCCGCCTGCGTCCCGCCTGCGCCTCCCGTCTGCTCAGTGCCGGCTCTGGGTCAGCCTCTCTTTCTGATCTGGGTTGCTTCGGTTGGTCTCGTTCTTGCCGGGAACGTGGCCGCCTCTCGGACTGCTTCCTTGGGTTGTTGTTGGAGGTTGCTAAATGGGTTTTTGTTTGTGTTTTCTTGGTAAAGTTCGGAACTTTGGCTGCTAATGGGATGGATTGGTGATAATGGTCTGCTTCTCGTTCTCGCCTGCGTGACTGCGTCCGCTACTCCGCGCGCTGAGCAAATCTCCGGGCTGCCGACGCGACGCGAGACGCGCGACCGCGAGCGACTGCATTGAGAATCGCCGAATCAGCCAATCAGGACTCCCCAGTTGTGGAGGTAAGGCCGTACGGATCCTGATAAATTATTCAATGATAAATTTAGGCTATATAGATTTGTTAAATTGCCAATTCCTGATTGCTATCAACGATCCTACAAAATTATACATATGTTTTTATCCTAATTTAGGTGTTGGAATTTGATAATGTTACCTAAGAAACATTTGTCCGGTGCTGCAAAAAGAAAACGAAGGAAATTAGAAGATCAGTTTGAGGTCAACTATGTCACAAGAAAGGCTGAATGGCTTGGCTATGTGCTGCATTGAGAAGGATGTCTTGGAGACTATTGATCTCAATACCATCATTGATGATTTTGCATCAAGAAATGCCCGAAGAAGTTTCTTTTCATGAGAAGCAATGGATATTGATGGAGTTTTATTCTTCTTCTGATGTAATCACATTAGTTTCAATTTATTGTTCCCTTAGTCTTGACATTGTTCATCGATCATTATTAAACATGTTAAATTTAGAATTTATTGTTGGTCGCTTTGCTAGTAAAATTAAACTTATATATGTGTGTGTATATATATATGTCATATGTGTATACCTAAATATTACACAAACCTACAAACCTATACATAGTCTTGAGGGCCCATTGCGATAAGTTCGTCGAAGAGCCCTTGAAAGTGTAGGACCGGCACTGTAGATAATGTTAGTGCAGTTTAATTGAGATTATGTGTTTCTCTAAGTATGCACAGCACTCATGATGAGCATGAATGCATGCTAGTTGTTAAGCCCCAAATGCTGCAAATTAATACTGTGTGGTTGAGCCATGGGAACCAATTATACAAGCAAACCATAAGGTCGGTTTGGGTAAGCCGCTCAGGGTCTTATCAATTAGATTGCTGAATTCTCGGGCCATGTCGCGTATAATGCACTAGTTGGAGTAGACTTACAGTAGTATTATCAAGGGTGCAGTTTGTTTAAGGGGTGACTTAATTGCTTCCAACAATTTTTCCATGGCCAACTAGTGCCTACATTAGTGTGCGCTTTATGCTGCCATTACACAACTACAGTAGCACTACTTAGTTTTAACAATTGTGCAGTGTTCCAACAGAAAGGTCTGCCTAACTGCCGAGCCACTGATGAACCATATGTAGTTGCGTCAGCAAACCTCACTGACGGTGCACGTTTGCCATAATATATCAGCTGCTGTCTACCAATCTATATGTATAAACAATATTATGGCATGGTGATCGCTGATGGTACAATACTGCAGAGTTTAAGCGTTGGTGATCAGTGATTTCTTCCATGCTTTCTTTTATGAGAAATGGTGTAGTTGGTTATCAAGATTAGTCAATACTTGACTACACTAACATTGTTTAAGATAAATAATTAACCAGAAGAACTAGGTAACATCTTCAGATTAGAAAAATTACCGCTTTACCCTCACACTTTCGCATTGGGGGGAAAGGTTGATCGGTAAAATTTGGACGGATCAATTAAGGCCATGCAAAAGGCTGGATAGTTTATTCTTCTTTTAGTCGTCATCTAGCAATGCTTAGCTGCAAACCACCACGTAGACAGTACTAAAAGGCATATGATAACATATTTAAAGAAAGCACACCAGGTTTGCAGGCTGCCAATGGGCCGGATGAGTGGATGCCTACGGTGGGTGGATATTTGGGCTGATGGGCATGAATATAATTAATTTAGCCTAACTAAGTGTGTGTATATATATATATAGTTAATTTAGCCTAACTAAGTGTGTATGTATATAATTGCTTTTTACCTAAAAAAATTAGGTGTTCAGCTGAACACCTATGAATCATATGAGGTCCATCCCTGAGAACAACACGACACCTTAGAAGGCAAGGTACACTAGGAATAGGATAATGGTACGGAAACTCAACTTCGAGTAGCAATTTTCAAAGATAAAAGTAAACGCATTTAGAGGCTGAACATAAAAAATTAGTTTCAATTTGGGGGATGTATTTGCTTGTCATCAGTTCACAGAATTCTGAGTTACCGATCATGGTCTCACGAATCTCGATCCCGATCGGACGGCCACGAGCGAGAGCGGTCGTCCGGATGATCCCTCTGAAAGTTCTCCATGTTTGGCAGTCCCATAAAACTCGAGACAAAACTGCAGGTCGCAGTATATTCTCTGCCTGGCCTGTCAGTCCTGACAGAAGGTACGAAGAATAGAGACGCATCAGAGAATGGAAAGGAGAACGAAAACGAGACATCGATGCAAAGAGAGGAGCACGGCTCACCTGACAGCGTGTCGCTAAACAGCAAAAGCGGGCGCAGAGCTGCGTGCCCACCCGCGCGCTTTCTTTTCTTTTAATGCGCCTCCGCCCTTTCCCTAAAGCTACTTCCACCGCTGCTGCTCGCCTGCTCTAGTCCAGCGACATTGCTGGTTGTTGCCGCCTGCGGAGCCGGAGCGATGAAGAAGAAGAAGGCGGCCGCTGGAGGAGCAGGAGGAGGAGGTGGTGGTGGTGGAGCTGGGGGCAAGGGAGGGACGACGGCCCCGACCGACCTCCTCGTCTGCTTCCCCGCGCGGCAGCACCTGGCGCTGATGCCCAAGCCGATACGCAGTCCGTCCCGGACCACCATGGACAAGGCGGTGGCCGCGCGCCGGCGCCAGCTCCCGGCTGGGAGCGGCGGCGGAGGGGGAGGGCGTGGGCGTGGTAGCCCGCTGTTCCGGGGCTCCAACGCGAAGCAGAGCGTCGAGGACGACGAGCCGCAGTCGCCCAAGGTGACGTGCGCCGGGCAGATCAAGGTCGGCCGGCCCAAGAAGCTGAGGCCTCCGGCGGAGAAGACCGGTAAGGATGCCGGCGGCGGGGGCAGGAGCTGGCTCACCGTGGTGGAGGAGATCGAGCGGCTGCACGAGCAGAGGAAGAAGGTGAGCTGGCTCGAGGCCGTCGGGATCAGGAGGGACGCGCTGCCATTCCTGGGCGGCGTGCTCCGGAGTCTCCGGATCAAGGCGCGCTGCTTCGGGTCGCTCCACGGCGCGGTGGACTCCTCGACGGACGACGACGAAGACGCCGAAGAGCAAGATGGCCAATCAGCCGCCGCCGGCGGCAGCGCCGCCGCGAACGTGTTCTCCAAATGGCTCATGGTGCTGGAAGGCAGCCAAGAACCCCAAGAGGAAGACTCCGGCGACGACGGGGAGAACGACGAAGAAGACGAGCAGACGAGCAAAGAGACGACGGACGAGTGCCCGACCGTTCCGCCGCCGAACGCGCTGCTGCTCATGCGGTGCCGGTCGGCCCCGGCGAAGGGGCTGACGAGGAGAGGAACAGAGGAGCCACCGGCCGGCGAGGTGGAGCAGGACCAGGGAAGCGCGGACGCCGCCGCGGGGGATGATAATGATGGTGCAGAGGAGGACAGAGACGAGCTGGTGTTCATGAGCACGGCGCCGGATTTCCTGAAGCTGTCCATAGACATCGCCAAGGAGACGTGGGTCGTCGGTGGCATGGACCCCATCGCACGGAGCCGGAGCTGGAAGAAGTGACAGGGCGTCCGGTGGGCGCCGGCGAGGAGGCCGCGGCGGTTGGATTCGTTGTACAGAGCTATATTTACTTATGAGTTCTCGGTATAATCTTGTCCCTCACCGCTTTCTATGTTCTCTTTCACTTGCAAAATATAAATCCAAGCTATATAAATGTTGAGTTTATCAAGGCACTCTCTGCCAAGATTGCTCATCCACGGTTCAAGAATCACGCACGAAAGAGACATAATGATGAAGGAACAAAACTCAGGACCAAGGATTCTATGATTCTATCATGAGTCATTTTGTATTTCTCTGGTACACGATTGGTGATCTCTTGCTTGTTCCATGGTGATCTGAGGTATCTACTTGGAACACATGGATTTCATATGAATTTCACGAGAAAACAGCTCGCTGAACCTAAGCAAAATTTCCACCTTCCAAAATGGGCTTAAGCTCATTCTACGATCCATGCCTCAACCAGCATAACACTTGCTATAGAACTTAGATGCGTGAGTCATTCGATCAACATGAAAATTCCGGGGACGGAGTTAGTTATCATCCACACTGCAGTGGGCGTTGCTAGCTTCCGTGTTAACACAGACATAATCCAACGTGTTTTAAGAGCGCGACCTCATTAGTTTCCATTTCAAGAGAGCTCCCGGTAACACGCTAAGCGCCCAGTACGTGCCATCCGGTGGCAGCAGCCCAGCAGCGGCGGAGCCAAGGTCCGGCGATCTCGGATGGAATCTCTAGACATCTTAGCGATTCCCGACATAGCAAGTGGCAGGCGGCGAGCCTGATCAGCAGCGATTCTTGAGCCGGCGAGCCATCTGCCCGACCTCCCTTCCTGGGCTGGCTTCGTCTGGCAGCCAGCAGCGCGTCGCACGACGACAGCTCTCGCCGGCCAACAGCAGATCTACCGTCCCTGGGGACGGATCACGTCCATAGCAAGCATATCAGAACAAAGGCAGCGACCAGCGATTTGCAGCAAATCCGATTCTCCCGGCACGCTCCTCCGTACGCATGGCGTCGATATCGTACCACCAGGCTACCAGCACAGCAGATTCTGCAGGAATGATCGTCCGACGCCGCGGCAGAGCCGGAGCCAGACTGTACGCTATCAGAGTTAAGAGTAATCTAATAATTGCTAGCAACAAAAAACTCTGCACGCCTTCCAAGGCGACACCGTACTGCTTTTGGCCGCCCCAACGTGCAGCTTCGCCTCAATCACAAAGATCAATCACCGAATATTTAAAAAATTGAACGTCACCGCAAGAGCTCTCAATGTGTAACTCAACCGCAGGCGTTAAATTGGACATGTTTGGTAACGGCTGCGGCTTATAGATTTTGATAGAAATTTTTAAATTTTGGTTGTTTACAGTACAAATTACGGAGAGAGATATTCACTTGTAATTTTAGATGGTACAGATGTTGAGTTTTTAACGTGTACATCGTTTAACTTGTAGACTCCGTCTTGAGAAAATACTCCGTTTGAAAGTTAGGTATTATAGCAAAAACCAAAAACCGTCAGATGAAAAGAACAGACCCGGTACTCGTACACACCAAACGCACGAGCACAGAGTACTTACTACTATATATGAAAGTACCACTATGCTAATGGCTGATTAGTTTTAGGGCCAGTCACTCCGAATTAGGCCTTGATAACTTTTGACACTAATACTACTATATATGAAAGTACCACTATGCTAATGGCTGATTAGTTTTAGGCCCCGTCACTCTCAATTAGGCCTTGATAACTTTTGACACTAATACGGTAGGCAGTTTTTGACTGTGGTTGATAACTTTTATTTATGTTTTTTAAAACTGTAGTTGATAGTTTTTATTTATATTTTTGAAGATGACAGCATACGATGAAGATATCGACAGAGACAGCGCATACGATTTTACACTCGGAAAGCGGTTTGAAAATTTTGCTTTAAAAGACTATTTCGTTTATTTCGACTTTCGAAGGAACTAAAAACCAAAAAAGAACAGTATCCTCCCTGATGGAGTAAGGGTGTCATATATGTCAACACCTAGCGTAGCGAATATAAAGAAATGAGTGTGTCCGACTCCCCTTCGGCAAGCATAATGGCAGCAGGTGGCTCCTGCCCTGCTGGGGCCCGACACAAAGCTATAGATGTATGCAAGTTCTCTTCGAGTACCTGCATAAGGGAAAGGGGGAATGTAATTTATGGAAAGGGAAGTTCTATTCTACCCCTGCTCACTGCACTGGAAGCTACACTACGCCCTTGAAAAGCCAATTTATCCACAAATCAAAAGCTCGCGTTAACAGTTGTTCTCTGAAGAGATCTACACATGGCAGAACATGGGCAGTGCTGTAAAGTTTCTTCCCATCTACCTGTTCATCCAAAAGGGAGAAACTTGTTGACGAATCCATCAACAAGAACCTGTTTACAGGTAGTTTTGGCACAAACAGTAGGCAAGACCACCACTGTATGTAGTGATCACACACATTGCAAAAACTGCAAGTGATTTGTGATTCCGACGCAACTTTCATCGCACGAGGCACTGTACAGCTTTGCTCAAATCTTACACAGCAAAGAGGGGGAATAGGAGCTCGAATCAGTCGGAGGCAGAGCTGAATGAAAGGTTCACCATGTCACCCTTCCATGGGCAAGGCTATACAGGGGGTGGGGGAAGTGCTTCAGAAAGAAAAAAAACATTGAATTAGGTCCTGGAAAATTGTTGTAGCGAAGCTGTGTTAGCAGCTTGACCGAAAATTACGCATCAAACTATGGCATGAAGAAATTTTCTCGTACAAGATAGGCCATGTATCTACATCACTGTATACATTTTAGATGTAAAATGAGAATATAGCATATGGAAATCTGCCCCATGTATGATGAGAAGTAAGTCTTTGTTCAAATAATGCAATGATAAGAGCAAATAGATCTTTTCAAGAGATATTGTTTGGTTCAAATACCAAAAAAGAGAGAAAAAATAACGATTTACTTAGTGGCAATGAAAAAACTGGATATAGAACAATGTGAACTGCACAGCTAAAAGGTGCTACCAATGAAACAAACAGGAAAAAAAATGAGACTGATACATTGAATTTTTTAGCTGTTGTTCCTGGGTCTATAGTGGGCATTAGGCAAGTTATTGGTGACAAAAAACTAGCTGTTGTTCCTGAGTCTATAGTAGCAAGTTATTGGTGATAAAAAACAATAACAAGAACGCTACCAAGTGATACGTATTAACAATTCACCATCAGATGAAGACAAATGGTTTCAATATCACATATAGAAAGTTACCTGAGAAAATAATGGTTAAAAAACTATTAAAATGCAACTAATTATCTACTTTCAGAAAGGAAAAGGTTAGCAAACACAAAAGCAGACAAAAGCTTGGCTTTAATATCCCAGCTGCAATTAATTAAAACAAATAAACGTCAAGAGGTACCCCAGACAACATACAAGTTGACTAATTTGTTGATGAACTAGTCAACTAGATGCTTTCTGGACCTCCATTGTTATCGCCTCAGCAAGGTGTGACGCTTCATACTCAGCTCCAAAGCATCTTACTGTCTCCAAGCATGGATCTAGCAAGTACCTGTAACTTTAGATGGTCAAGTTCCTGAAGCATTACCAACAAGGCAAGTTATATATAGATGATTCCCATGTGCTCTTACATGTTACGAGAACCTTCTACAAGATAATCCTGACCAACTTCTTCAACTTTTTAAAAGAAAACACGGTATTCCTGTGCAAAATTTGAACGTTCCGATAACACAGAACAAGCAGAGAGCAACTTACCACTAAGGTAGGCCTTAAGCTGAGCAGGTGAATCCAGTTGAGGATCAATTGTGATAAAGTGTGGTGTAATCTTGATATCATATTTTGACTCTATGAAACAACAAATTAAGTCATAAAAATTTATGAACATCACAAATCAGTGGTACAAACAGTAAAGTCCAACAAAATCTATTCATTGCAAGCCAATTATAGCATACAGAAAATTGATGCTTTATATTGTGGATTGCCACCAATTTTGCAAACTGCAGTTCACACAGAATAGGTCAGAAACTTGAGCATGACCGACAGAAGACAAGGATTAGTTAAAACAGTATTGCAACATAATTACTAAATAGAATAGGACCTTCTGCTTACATCAATGGGTAACTACTACCAGATATCTTAGCAAAATTGGAAAAACTGTTTTGAACCCAAATGTCATAAGCAAAACGTGCATGAGTGCGCTCATAGACAGAAAAATCATATGCATTACGCATATACGGCCACTAACCACTAAATGTGTAAAAGAGAAATACAGAAGATAATGATATGATAAAACAGCAACAACAATAATAAACAATGTCAACAGATGAGGTGCCTCCAATCATGTATTCCTAACAAAAAAGCTGGATATGGTACATAGCAACACACCTAACAGCTTAACAACGTCAGCCATCTTCTGCACTTCTGCTGGCCCCACATCTGTGAATGATGTGTAGCCAAAGTACATCAGTGTCCAATTTCCTCGAAGCTTTGCTTCAGTCACCACATTGTTTTCTGTATCATAGAGCTTAAATGGCCCTCCGATTGCAGGTTTATTGGTAGTACACCTCTTGGGAACACTGGTCTGTTGTGCTTCTTTAGATGGAAACACCGCGATACAAAATGTAAAACAACAATAGAGAACACAATTAAGAGTTAAGACACTATAACAGGTTTCATGAAAATCGAAAAATGCTTCTTTTGCAAGCTAAACAACTATGTACACAGGAAAAGTAACTAAAAAATTGCTTTTATGCACTTTCCATTCTTTTCCTTCAACAAAAGTAAACCAAATCAGGCACTGGCATTATAATAGCAAAAGCAATCCCAAGCTTTTGTGCACAGTAGATATAAAAGTGCCCAGAAGGGACTAAATAATGAGAAGACACTAATCCACCACCAAAAAAAAGGGGATGTCAAAGGCTCGGAGCATGCCGAAATTTAATCTTCCTTTAAGTTATAGGGTTTCAGCATTTATTTCTGAAACCTAGATGAGGTACAAGGGAGACTTTCAAGGATCCTTCATTGCCTAAAGAACTACTACCATTATGGCACCATATGGCCTAATATTGAGTGGAATTTTGTCAAGCTAATACAGATTAGAGCTGAAAAGAAAAGAAAAAAACGAATATCATCGAAATGTATAACTTCAGAAACAACACGAAGCTGCACTGCTGGAAAATTCTGTAAATACCTTAGGGAACCGCGCACTTTTCATCATTATAGTGAACATAAGTGGCTAGTCCAGCAAAGACTAGTAGAGCAGATGGCTGCAAAATAAACATTCACATTTACATAAGAATAGCGCAGATGCAGAATGTTCCCAAAAATTCAGTTAGGCCAAACTACAGTGCACATGTCCAAAAAATATAACTGTTAAAGTTCACCAATAACCCCTTGATAACAATTTGACATTTAACAAGACTGTAGAAAATCTCGTAAATCATAATTAAATGCAGTATGGAAAACATAAGATCATGCAGTCCAGAAGAACAACATACGATGATGTAATATATCAGTGGCTGTGGATTTGACTCATTCTGTTCAGCTAATTGTCTAATTGGTTTATCATACTTGGAGCTTCCTCCATTAGAATAACCTCGAGAATGGTAGCCCCGCAAAGGAAACACCCTGCAGAACCAAATCCCTAGAATTACCAGAACCACTCAATTAAACGAACAAACGACAATTGCACACGCAAGACAAGCAGCATACATGCAACAGACACACTGACACGCATATGCTTGTAGGAGTAGCCACACACAGGTAGCATTAAATTCATTCAAGTGTCACAATGCTTTGAGCAATGAACTCATGACACTGGATCCAAGGTCAACAATAGTATCGAACTATCTATATATATGGAGCAGCAAAGCAGTTGTCAAGATAAACTACATGTGAAGTAGCACAGTTGCCATTTGAATGCATGGTAGCCACTTATGCTAGTCAGAGTCATCAAGAAAAATACATGTAGACCCATTTGCAAAATGAAATGTCAAACATCAGCGTAGCAGATCATGGGATGGCACAATTACCAGCAAACGCGATCCTAATAGACCTAGGTGTCCAATGCTAGTTTAAGCAATCATTTAATCACATCTAGACACAAATCGCGGCAACTGGATGCTGAACATAGTGACAAGGCCATAAAGCGTGCAGGGTACGGTACACACTGTACTACGGCAACTCACTACTCGTTTCCCGTAACAGGATTAACCACGATTAACCATAACTTCACATCCATTTCGCCCCTAAATGCCCTAATCTACTCCCAACTCGCGTCTCTGCCCGAATCCTCCCCGTTCCACCGCGCACAGTCGCACACCAAATAGAGACGACTCAAGCCCCACGCAGAACACCCTAAAGGCCTGAACCACCAACCCCAACGAGAACTGCAACAGCCGGGGACGCCATCGCGGAAGCGCCCGCTGCGGCATTGGCGCAAACAGTTGGCGCGCACAGGAGCATCGCACGCAAAAAAGAGCGATACAGGAGCGGGTCGTACCTGGGCCGCCACGGCGGAGGCAGCTCGGCCGCGCGGGCGGCGGGGCAGCGAGAGCCTGAGGACGCGCGGGATCAGCATGGCCGGGGCTCGAGGGAGGAGGCGGTGGAGCTGAGGAGAGGAGAGAAGGGAAGGGGGAGGGAGGCTTGGGGAAGAGGAAGCGTGGGAAATGGAAATCTTTGGGCGGTTTTGGGGTTCGACTTCTGGTCCAAGAAAGCAAATCTTGATCTCCGTGCGGCCCAAGAAAGCGTTGTGCACTGTGGGCCGATCTGATATGGGTTCGCCGGCCCAAAGAGTTTTGTAAATCCTTCGTCTCTTTCTTTTGAACGGGTCAGTTTATTGAAAGTTTTTTTTTTAATTTTTCTATACAACGTTTGACTGACTGATTCTAGTCAAATTTTGTGCCATTGGATTCATATCTCGTGGGTCTTCCCTCTCAATTAGCCACTATAAACCACCTCCTCTACCCCCGCTGATCAATTCTTGGCTTTGGTTAGGTTCTCTATGCCTATGGTCACCCTTTTCCTAATTTTTTTTAATAAAGAGAAATAGGAATGCTACTCTGTCCTAAACCCATTAGGATTCCTCAAAAATTTCTCGTAGCACACGTCTCCAAGACCTAAAGAAATATCATAAGTCATTTTATTCTCAACAGTACATACAGAGAGAGAAGTAGGCCATTCGTTGGAACTAGGAGGAGGCATTCGACGTCATCGGAGTATGATACAGAGGGGTCGACTTTGGAAATCCATCCTCTGCCTTTACCCTATAAAGGCACGGTGCATTTACTAGTTTCGGCAGTTGATATCCGTCCGCGCAGTGTAGCAAGCACTGTAATGTGGAGCTTTACTGCAGCATTTGATCCTACGGCAAGGACTGAGGTAATGGGAAGTAATCTGACCCGACTCGATGGAGCGGAAGGCGAGGTAGGAACTAGTGTAAGAGTTTACGAGGCTTTGTCTGTGTGGACTTCTATTTCTAGCATTTTCTTTTGAAAAAATTAAAAGCTAATATAAACATCTAGGCTTTTAAAGTGATTTCTCTATTTCTCTCGTTACTATCTCACTTCGGGGGTCACGGATGTATTATCCACCCTATTTCTCTCGCTGCTGTCACACACACGCATCTCTATATCATTTTTTGCACCGCTCGTCCGCTCGTTCTGAAAGCCGCTTCTTTTAGCCATACTATTCTTTTTCAACCAAAAAGCATAAGCTATAACTAAAAGTCATCAGCAAAAACTAATACGAACGCCCCTAAGCACATTCAAAAATTAGAAAATCAACTCAAATTTCTTTTTATGTATATACTCGACAAGCACACCCAAGCAGTGATTTAGATTTAGTAGATCCGCCTAGAATTACAGGCTCGCTCCAAAGAGATTAAGCTTCTGGATTATGACTTTGGTTATTGGTTTTTGGTTGAAATTATACTGTAGCGGCTGTTAACTTTCCTAGTCATACAATTAAAAGAAAATTATAAAAATAAAAAAAGAATTGTTATACCGTCATTGATAATGTAAAGGAATAAGAAGAAAAGAAAATGAAAAGACAGAAAAGACTAAAATAAACCGAAATTTAAAGCCGATATGTTCTAAATAGCTTCTGTCTTAAATAAACTAAAAATTAAAAAATTCAGAAGCTAAAATTGTTTAGAACAAAATTGATTGATATTCTGCTTATATGGGCTACTTCGTGGAGGCCGGAGATGGAACTGCTCCTGCTAATAGGCTACTTCTTGCAGTCTAGAGATCGAGCGGGGCAGTTGCGAAGAAAGAAACATGTATTTTTGTTGGGCGTTTGGTTCTGCACGAGATTCCAAAACGGAATTCGGATAATTCATTTTACACGGGAACGGCTTTTAATTTTTTTGTTTAATCAACTGTTCTGTGCGTTAATCTAGACCAATCGGCAAGAAATGCAAACGGTACCGAAACAGTGTTTAAAAAATGGGTTCGAGATTTTTTCTTAAAAAAAAAACTGAAACGGAGTGCGAGCCCGTGACAGTGTCTGTCGCTCAGCAGGGCGGACCCACAGGGTATACCGGGTGCGCCACGGCATACCCTGCTCCGCCCCGATCCCAGCCGCCTCCCCAAAATCCCCCATCCCAGGCGCCTCCCTTGCCTCCTCCTTGCGGCCTCCGGCGTTGCAGCCTGCCCTTGCATCCTCCTCGCGGCCTCCTCCTCCGGCTCCGCCCACGCCTCCTCCGGCTCCACCTCCTCTCGCGGCCTCCGCCTCCTCCTCGAGACTCCCCCCACCACCCCGCCGGTACCCTAGCCGGCGCCCTTCCGCCGCGCGGGTCGGGCCGGCCGACATGGGCATCGTCTTCACACGGCTCTTCTCGTCGGTGTTCGGCAACCGCAAGGCCCGCATCCTCGTCCTCGGCCTTGACAATGCCGGCAAGACCACCATCCTCTGTAAGCGACCCCGATCCTTCCTCCCTTCCTCACTGATCTCCGTGGTTTCGCCTCGGATCTGCGGGTTTTTTTTCCACCATTCTGAATTTTGATCCGTGTGGTGTGCGCAGATCGGCTGCAGATGGGGGAGGTCGTCTCCACGATCCCAAGTGGGTTTCGGTTTTGATTCCCAGCTCCTTTGTGCATTTTTTTGGTTGGGCTGCAGATGGGATGGTGATGTGATGTTGTGTTTGTGTGTTTTGCTGCAGCGATTGGGTTCAACGTGGAGACGGTGCAGTACAACAACATCAAGTTCCAAGTTTGGGATCTCGGTGAGTGATAAAGATCTCGTCGCTCTCCATTTAAATGTTTGTGTTTTAATGAACGAATTGCTTTAGACATATCGAAGGTCCAATCATTGTATAATTCATAACCAGAAGTCCAGAACTAACATTGAGCAAGCCGCTTAAGTTGAGAAGGATTCGCCATGCCAATGTTAGTTGACTTCACGGATGTGGAAAATGATGTCAAATGGCATGTTCTGTTGTCTCGTTGGCAACACGGTCTAACCTTCTGAATATCACCGTGGGGTCGTATCTTATGTTTAACCCAAATAAAACGTGGCTTAGTTTGATAGACGCAATGCTTATATGGGTCCGTGTCTTTATTGTCAGTACACTTCCTTCTGATCTAAAGGCTTTTGAGTTTGAGTGCCAAATGCTTATATGGGATATTTGGATTTGAATAGTTTGGTTTGTTGCCATTTGACTGACACTTTGATGTTTGAAAAAGTGTGATTTCGCTCTAGTCAATACAAAGTCATTCATTGGTATATATTCTGACATTTTGTATACTATGTTTAGTCAAGGTAATTAGTTACTTATTTCAAAATGCATGTGATAGCTTTTGTACCATGTTCCAATAGGAATGGTTGAAACCATATGCGGCATTTTGCTTTCTGGGGACTTCTTGAGACATCGGATCACGACCAATGTGGTCGGTTTCTCAAATTTCCAAGGAGAAGGTATTGGAAATGATATGCTACATTAATAGTTGGATGTTTCTTATCACTATTGCTTGCTAAGAACATTTTTATAGTAAATTATGTCATTTGGTCTAGTTCTTTCCAAGTAAGTATTGGCTGTCGTCATTGTCATTCTGACTTGTTCAATTGCTCTTAGTCAGGTTTGCTTCTGTATCCATTAAGCAATGGTATGAGGTAATGCAATCAATTTATTCTCCTTTCATATTAGTTGTGTTAGAATAGAAATTCCTTTGTATTTCTTTATATGTGTATAGCATATTCTCTTGTAATATCCTCTTGTACTATTAGTATGATGTTTGAACTATTTATATTGTAGTTTGTGCAAGGTTCCAACTTAATTCTTGAATTTAATACTTATTATATTATTTAGTGTCTGTATACCGAATTACGGTGCAAATTTTACAATTATTTATCGAATTGACAAATAGTTTTACTGAATTGCATATAAAAATTTTGGTACGATATATCTTTTGATAAAATTCTGGGTCCACCGCTGCCGCTCAGACTGGGCGCTAGCGTACGTACAGAATATACACTCATGCCATTAAGCCATTTAACCGAGCAAAGAAACACGTGTTACAACATTGCTGTGGACGATCGACACGTGCTCCTTGCGGTGCCTCGCTGTGCTGCAGGTAGGTTTGGCCATGCAAACCTCCGGCGAACCTAAGAATGGCGCCACAGCAGCTTTGAGAAAGAGTTGGCTTGAGAAAGCAAATGCCGATACAATACGGCGTCTTCTGTTTTTCGGTTTCTAAAATCTATATTTTAGTTTTTTTATAGTAATTAATTTTTAAATAAAGCATTTTTTAAATTAAAATCTATAAATTAATTGTATCGACTAAAATCATACGTAAATTATACTCTTTTATAAATAACTTAAAAGACATACGTCGCAATCAAAAGAAGAAGAAAAGAACATGTCCGCAAGCATGGCAGGAAGCGCGCATTCTTACTTCCAGATTAACACGCGCACTACAACACTGCGACGTTCTCATTACATGAGACCACGTGATTAATTTCTCCGCTAGCCGCTAGCCTTGCGGAGCTGGTGCATGGTCTTCGTGGCGGAGATGGCCGCGGCCGGGTCGAGGCTCTTGGGGCATCATCCTGCACCGGTACAGCTTGTCTCCCATCCCTCCGACAGCGACTGGATCCGCTCCTCCGCGTAGTCGTCGCGGCTATTCCAGGCCGATACACAACAACGTCAATTCCCTCGATCTCGCACGCACGCACGCACACAAGCGAACGTAGAATGCTGTACTGCGTTACGTCGTGCGTACCTGTCGGAGACCCAGCGGTAGGCGTGGAGCAGCGCGGCGGGGCCGAGGAACGCCTCCGAGTTCCACCGGTAGGACGGGCACGTACGCTGTGCTACAGCACGCGCACAGGATGCACTCGTACAGCCCGTCCAGCTTCCGCCGCTGCGCGGGCGACTGCGCGTGCTCGCGCCCCTCCGCCGCCGCCGGCCTCTTCGTCTTCAGCCACTGCTCGATCGACCTTCAGTTCAGTTCGGAGAGTCCAGATATACATGGAAATGGAAGTGAGAGTCTGCATGTCAATAAGCATGTGTAAAGTCTAATCGCGTACGTACTTGTACTCACTACTACATAAAAACTCCATACTAGACGTCAAATCATAGACGATTTTATAAAACTGTATGTAATATACACTATCACAGACGGTTTTAATTTAGAGGTCATCTGTAGTGTGAAACCGTCTGTGATGTACACTATCACAGACGGTTTTAATTTGAAGGCCGTCTATGGTGTTTATGGTGGAAAAAGAAGTATCACATACAATTCTTACCGCTGAACCGTCTGTGATAATGGAATATCACAGACGGTTTTATAATAAAAATTATCCGTGATATTCCATATTACCACAGACGGTTTTTAAATATAAACCGTCTGTGATATGTCAGTATCATAGACGATTTTTATTATAAAATCGTCTGTGATAATCAGGAATATCACTGGCAGTTTTATAATAAAAACCGTCTGTGATAATGAAGTTATCACACACTGTTCATATTAAAAACCGTCTGTGATATGTTTCTCGCCTTACAATTCTCTAAAATTTCATAATTTTCCACTTGAGTCCGAGTAGGATTCAGTTTTAAGACACCTTCAGTAAAACAGGCAAAACTTTTGCATACGGTGTCCGTTTTAGACGTTCATGTACTCGTTGGAAAGCTAACGATGAGCCCGATCCAAAAAAATGACCGGCTTATGCCTGTCGTCCTCCAAGAGACCAAGACCCCCAAAATCGGGATCTTTGGACCTAAACCTGTGTCACAAGTTTTTGGTTTATGTTTTTGCCTTTTTTCTTGGTTTTTCTTTCAGAATTTGGATTTTGCTTCAACTGAAAAGTTGTAGATCTCATCGAAACCTTTTAAATGAGTATATATAAACCATATAAAACTTTGCTATTTTATCTTTTCAGACTAGTTGTTTATATTGCATCGGTATATAAAATTTTGTGCTCTAATTCACAGACGGTTGGCATATAGAACCATCTGTGATATTCATTCATCACAGACGGTTCTAGCTACCAACCGTCTGTGATAATCTGACCACTAGGCCTGTCGATCCTCCTCAACCCAATCCTAGCCAATAGAAATCCACAAATCCTCACCCAACGGATTCTAGCTCCGCCTGTCCGTCCCCGCACCAAAAAATTTCGCACTCTCCCCCTATAAATAATCACCAGAACCTAGCCTCATTTTTGTTCTCCTCCTCTTTGTTGTTCGATCTCCTCCTCCTTTCTGTCCTCCTTGTTGTTCTCCTCCTCCTCCTCCTCCTTGCCCCACGAAGCAGACGATGCATAAGGCAGCGCTCAATCAACGCCGACGATGACGGGCGTCAAAGATATCTAGCTTATGCGCTGCATCAGGGGCAGAAGGCCTACGCGTAGAGGATCTTTACTTTTCTCTGTTCTTGTTGTGTTAGCTAGATGTACAACCTGTTTGTTATTTTAGGATATTATAATGGTAGGATCTAATCTTAATAAAAATAAAATGTGTACTGTGTTTCATACTATATTTGCTAATTTTTATTTCAATTAATTGATTTGCGAAATGAATGTTTTATGTTTGTGAAATGAAGTGAGATGTGAATTGGATGTTTTATGTTTGTGAAAAGAATTGAGATGTGAATTGTATGTATACATGTACATGTTGATCTGCTTGTTTCAGAGGGCATGGCTAGCATTTCCCGAGTCTAGCCAATAAACAGAAATAGATTTAGGGATAAAAAAGAATATCATAGACGGTTTGTAACTAAAAACCGTCTGTGATAGCTAATAATCACAGACGGTTTTTAACTAAAAACCGTCTGTGATAGCTGATAATCACAAATGATTTTTAGTTAAAAACCGTCTGTGATTATCACCTATCACAGATGGTTTTTACTTACAAACCGTCTGTGATTATTAGCTATCATATACGACTATTAGTTACAAATCGTCTGTGATATTTACACCACAGACGGTTCGAAAACCATCTGTGATAACCTTCGATTATCACTGACCCATAAATTCAGACGGTTCAAAAAATCGTCTGTGATGACGTTTTTGAACCGTCTGTAATACGGTTTTCTGTAGTAGTGACTGCTGGTAGAAGTTGGTGAGGTCGACGACGAGGTCCTCGACCACGAACATGTGCGGCAGCTGCGTGATCACCGTCGCCGCCGACGTGTTCGTGTCCACGGGCTTCAGGCACGCCACCGTGTTCACCCCGTCGATGTTCATGGAGCACGAGCCGCAGATGCCCTACTGGCACGACCGCCGGAACACCAACGTCGAGTCGTGCTCCGCCTTTATCTTCTGGAGAACGTCCGGTACCATGGGCCCGTGTCTGAATAATTGATCAAATTGTCATGTTGTTGAGCACGATGTTCTGGTTATGCACGTCCAGTAGTCGACCACGCTGTCCTGGTCGTACGCTTAGTTGGATCTTTTTCGGTTTCAGTTAGAAAACGCGTGCAGTTTACGGTCGTGGATGGCACGATCACGTAGTCGTGGCGAATAGGAGTGACCAAATGGCCATTACTTGTACTTTTTGGTATAAATAGAGTCCCTAGAAAAGCTGGCAAAGTTGGTTGTTTTGAGGGCAGCACAAAACATGTGTCTTCCATTTTCTATAGTGCTATAGTGCTTGAGATACTCGTAAGTCGTAGAGCGTTTATGACTTGCTAGTCGTAGAGTACTTCTGACTTCTTAGTTGTATACGACTTTCGACTTCCAGTTGCGACTAGATACTCATGGTAGCTCCGAGTACTCATGTACGACTTAGTGGTCGTAACTTCGAGTACTCATAAACAACTGTGTGGTCGTAATTCCGAGTGGTCGTAAGATCGGCTGTGTGGTCGTAAGACGTACTGCATGGTCGTAAGATTGATTGCGTGGTCGTAAGACGTTCTGTGTGGTCGTAAGTTCGATTGCATGGTAGTAAATTGTTCAGCGTGGTCGTAACGAGTACCAGATACTCGTAGTCGTGAGGCTGGGCCTCAACATCCCGCAGGTGGCGAGGTCCACGAAGTAGGACTGCAGGAACAGCCGACCCGACGAGTGCGGGTTCCACCGGTGCACCTGAAACTCCTTGATCGTCGCCACCGGCACCTTGCCGTCGCGCCCCTCCCTCTCCTCCCCTATGGCGAGCATGGCCTGCTTCTCAGCGGCCTCCCGAGCGTTGACCTACGTGTATGGGTGGCCCTGGAGCGACAGGAAGTGCTCGTCACCCTTGGTGGCGTGCCTGGCCGCACCGACCACACCGTCCTTCAACGAGGCCAGCCTAGACAGCGTCCTCCTCAGCATCGATATGAATGAAGTTACTATAGTATGTATAGAGTATAGAGTAATAAAAAATCCACGTACGATTTTGATCGATATGAATGAAGTTACTATAGTATGTATTACAATAAATTTGTATATTCTACTTTAAAAAGATATTCTATTTAAAACCTAACTATTGTAAAAAGGCTGAAAAATAATTTGTAGGAGCTGAAAAGAAAAGCGGCATTCCTCGATCGGTGGACCAGTCGCGTCGCGAGCTGCGCGTAGCTGGCACCCACGCAGTCTGGGCCTATTGCGGGCTTGGATGTGGAACGGCAAGGGCAAAATGGGCAGTACAATTTTGGGCTGCTCCTAGCCCGTCTCATGGGCCTGTGCCTTTGTTCCTCGAACGCGGATATCCCATGCCCCTCCTATCCTCTTGTACATTTTGAAAGGGAAAACAAGAAGGCAGTCGCCGAGGAGATTTGAGTCCACATGGTTAATTTGACTATACATCTCCAGGCAGCCAAAGATCAGTTCAAATTTATAGATCTTTAGAGAAGTTCGAATTCATAGCTTGTACCGACTCCTAATGCTTATCCTTAGTTGTGCGATCATACGCAAGATTTGAAGGAGAAAAGAATTGCCTTCGGTGGGCGATTTTGGGCCTGTTTATATAGACTATTAGTTTTGGCTTATAAATAGTAATTGCTGAATATTTGGTAGTTTTTGCAAATTAATTTTAGCAGATTTAAGCATAATTAAAGCATATTTTCAGTAGCATATAAATGACAAAATTGACAAATAAATAGGAGTGCAAACGAACCGGCCGACTGAAGGCTCACAAAGCGAATACGAAAGGGGTAAATAGGTATCCGGCACTATTCGTGTTCGATTTCAACTCCGAAGAAAAAAAATGATATAGGATACGAGATAAATGATATATGTACGTATATATCCGTATGTTAAGTGGTACGAGTAAACATGTTGTGATTTCACTCAGAAATAAGATAACAGATAGGTGTATTGCCGTATCTAAATAATAAGGGAATACTGAGTGTACTTCCTTTGCAATCTCGGTGATTAGTCTCTCTGTTTTCGCTTTGATTGCTCCCCTACTGTTCAATGTCCTGTGTAGAGGTGCAAAAGAAGCGGATAATTTTCGTCCGACCGACCGTTCGAAAGCTTGTGAAGCGAATACGGAATAGAGAAATATGTATCTAGCACTATCTGTATCCGACTCCGAATCTAAGAAAAAATGTGGAATATGATATATGACAAGCAATATCCATCCGTATCCGCTCCGATTGCACCTCTACATATAAACATGTAAATCTTCCATATCATTTAAGCAAGACAATATACCCAAAACATAGAACATAAGGGCAATAAGAACTAGCATAATGCTTAGGTTTTTATTTATTTGTTTGTGTGCTCTCAGTTACCGAGTTGCTCAAGATTAAATAATTGCCCTCACGGCACTTGTGTCAATTTTATTCACAAATTGAATATGACAATTATGTGAGGTAAATTAGGCCTTGAGCTAAACCGAAACTTTGCTTATAAATAATTCATGCAAATATGTTAATAAATGTCCGCTAAAGTCTGCAACTACACAATAATCAAGCTGAAATACCAGTTAACAGATCAATTGATTGTCTGTGTGCATGTCGAATGGCTACTGCGTGTTTTTTTTGTTTTCGCTGCTAGCTTCTTAAACCTTTTGGGCTATTAATTGTAAGCTTAGCCGTAAGGTCGCAACTCTGATAATTAATAATAACTTTCTCTTTTCCTTTATTAATCGAGTGTATAGTCAATACTTCATCTATGTTTACACTGTGTGCATTAGAGTGATTCTAGACTAGTGCGGTATACACAGAGAGGTTCGGATTTGTATATTTAGGTCTCAACAAAAAGACGCTATGTTTGAAGTTAGGTAGCGGTTTTTAAAAGCCAATATGTACAGGGCCACTATGACAGAGGAGAAGAGGAAGCGTGGCTCAATACCCTACTTAGTAGGTAATAATAATTGAGAGTTTTATATCTGGAGGTCACTACGTAATCTTTCTTGGACAGTCATTTTAGCTATCTACCACTCTAATTCTATGATTTAACCTATTAATTAGTACACTGGTATAGATAATTGTTATCTGTAATATATATTTATATTATATATAGATAGAACTAAAAATAATTCATATAATGAGTTATCCATATTGAGCTCACACGATTAATGAGTTGCCTATATAGTAGTCTATATAATAGTTAGACAATACAAAGCCATCCCTTAAATACAAAGCCGAAGGGGAGAGGAAAAGCGGTATCCTCTGACTGGCGATCACCACGTAGCGTTACCGCAAGTCAAATTTCTGGAAGAATTTCGCGCGTCCAAAACGGGTTGGACTGGCCGACGAAGTGACGACTGGGCGACGGGCCGTAGCAAAGCATGAGGAGCGTATTCTTCTTAGTTTAATTTGACAAGTCTCATCTCACCGACGTTAATGTGAGACATCTTTTAACCGTGACACCTAGTTCTTCGACCCACTCGTATTGATTTTTAAAAACTTATCTTCTATGATAACTATTTTTTAAATAAAATATCATTTTAAGATAGAGACTACTAGTTGATTTAAATATACAATATAGTAACTTTATTTATATCGACTAAAATTACATATGAATACCTCTTCTTTATAAATTTCTTTATAAGCTATTATTATTTATGAGCTAAAATAAAAAATTATAGTAAAAATCAATATGAATGCTCCTATTCTCTTAAAGTGGTTGCGGCGATGTTTAATTAACTTAGCTACAGCCCCAGGTTAATGACTTGTGTGACAACTAACTAAACCAAGTTATTATCAGCGACAGGAACTTTCCCAGCAACACCGAGCTGAAATTAACCGCCCGTCCTTCACCTACTTAACATTTGACTTGGTCTTAATAAAACGTAGTCACTTCGAGGGCTGTTTGATATGGATACGGTTTATAGTTTTTGATTAAAATTTTAAATTTTAGCTGTTTGTGACAGAGATTACAGAGAGATACTCACTTGTGATTTTGGTTGATACATGTGTTGGGCTTTTAATATATATTACAATTAACTTATAGATCCCGTCTTAAGAAAATAATTTATTTAAAAGTTAGGTACTATAGTAAAACTAAAAGTCACTTTTAGAAGCCGTAAAGAAGAAGGCCTATTTCTCATGTTTTCAATTGAGAAGTAACCTCAAAATAGGATAATAAGGGCTCATTATCCTATTTTAACAGTAGTCCTTGCAATATATGTTTAGAATTACACCAACAAAATCTGAAGGTTGGTCACCACCACCAAATTCCAGAGTTACGGTGCACCTTGCCACTTAAGCAGCAAATTGCTTGGTACATGCTCCTAGGCCCTAGCATTATTTAACTCTGGATCACTCGGTGACAATACACTTTTCACAATTGCAAATAATACAAGAGCTAGTAATAATTAATAAACAATGAAATTTGAACAGTGATCTTAACTTCTAAGTAACTTTCCGATCAAAAAATATCAGTAAAAACCAATACAACGACACTACAACCAACCGGCTCGCAGTAGTTCAGTGTATTTTAGATTAGAGGCATGTTCTTTTGTGTCTTTAGCTTCAGCTTTTGGCTTTTCTATAGTAACTAATTTTTAAACGGAGTATCTTTTTAAGATGAGGTCTACTAGTTTATTGTAGCATATACTGTACCAACTTCATTTATATCGGCAAAAACCGTACGTAAATTTTAGTTACTCTATAATCCCTCACACAAATAGCCCAAAATCGCAGTTATAAAAGAACAAGAGAGACCAGGGCCAGTGCGCTGCAATTAAGACACCGCTCAATATGGCTTGAGCTTCTGGCTTCTGGCTTATTTTTGCACTATTCATAATTTCGTCTTTTTCTGAAATTTTGGCTTTTTTGAGCTTTTTTGCCGGTTCTTTTTTTTCCCGTATTCGTTTGCGTTGTCTGTGATAGGCTAACAAATTTTTTATATTTTTCAATTTTTTTTAATTTAATTATGTTGAATAAGCCTCTGTTAGCTACAGTGTTTTTTTTAGCCAGTTACAGTGTTTTCAGCCATAAGCCACCAAAAATAAGCCGAACTGAACACCACCTAATGTTGACGACTCCCTCACGTGGTCGTGCGGCCACACCGCCGCGCACGTTTTGTTTCGCGCACGACGAATTCAGGGAGCATATGCAAGCATTTGACGGTGCGAAGAAGGAAGAACCTACGATTCGCGCGTACGAGGAAGCAGAGCAGCCGACGAATCTCGTGAACGGTTGAGCCCGATTACAGGAGCGTCATGCATGCACGCGTTCCCGCTTACAAAATCCAACCATCACGCGCGCGTGCGTCAAGCGATGGATAGCTCGTCTGGCAAACAATTGGTATTATTCCCGATTCCTACGGAAAATAAACGTTTCTTGTGAATATTCAACAAAATTATTGTAGAATTTATGTGTTCTGAATTGACTAAAACTCGACTCAGCCGGTCTAGGCTGGACAAAAACCACGACATTTAGAATTTAGGAAATAAGTAAGTGGATCCATACATCTTTGTGATCCACTGGGCGGTAGCGGTCTTTGGCAGACGTATCGACTCCTAAATATATATCAAAATTTATCTAGACGAACATTATACAATATGATCTGCAACCAGGTCATATTTGCTCACGATCAGTTCATAACTCCTTATGACTAGATCGTATCTGGTTTGACAAGTTCATATCCTCAACGACTAGTTCGCTAATCAGTTTATGATATGTCCAATCAGCTCACGACTAGTCAGTATATCCATACTACCAGTTCGTATCTGATTGGACTAATCTACCTGTGTGTGTATTCTTTTTTGTTTCACGATATTTAATTGAACTCTAGGTGAGAAATATATCACCATGGATTGTTCAATCTTTTTCTGATCTAGTGTTAGATAACTTCATGTAGTCAACTCCTTGACCACTCATGGCATGGTCATGCATCCAACCATACCTAGGGGTTCAGGGATATCTCTCTTGTTATGTAGGATGAGTAAATCCCATATTCGACTAGTCACTTTCCTCTACATGTTTCATAATATACTCAAAAGCTATCTTTATAACTACCCAGTTACGGAGCAGCGTTTGGCAATCCCTAAATACACTATTATACATGTAAGAAACTATGTTGATCTCAAGTACAAGAATTATACATCATCATTGCTTTAGACCAACTGATGACATATAAAAATATAACGATCTCAATAGTATCTCAAGGTGGGTCAATCCAATACTATGTTTTCTGACATATGCCCATATTATTGATTTGATATCCTTATATCTATGATCAGTGAAATGTGGTTATCAATCAATACATATGCTGGTCTATAAGTCACTAGTGTCTCGACCAGTGACATTCGATCAAAGATCTTTTAGAATGGCATTGTATAACAAATAAAAAGCTTCACCAACAAGTCACATATTTACTAATATTTGTAAATAATAATTTATTCGAGGAATATATTAATATATTATTTAAAAGATTATAAATATGGAAGAGATATAATCATCAATATAATTGTGTTTATGATTGTTTCTAGGCATATGTCACTGACACCTTGCTCCGACAATCTCGATTATTTTGGCGCCATCCTTATTGTCAACATCGCTCCTTGCCACATCTGCCCAATGCTTTCCACCGCTATCATCACCGGCAACGCCAACCAGTGAAAAAACGTAGGGACTCGGCTTGGTGAGCTTCACAAATCTCAAAGCAAATTAAGGATCCAAAATGACTGATTTAGAAATGAAATCAACACATATGTTTTTCTGAACTACCACGTGATGCATGGGTAGCTGCGGATTAACCAATAACTTGTGGGCTAACTCAGACCTAGCCAAATGGGCTATCCTGCACCGACACGGCACGAGCTTAGATAGGACATGTGTGACAATCTGTACCATCACTGTCTTAGTTAATGACACCAATCTATGGTTATTAACTGATAAAACAGAATAAATTCATGTTTTATCGAATAATAAGACATATCAGAGTGTTGCAACAGAACAATAGCCAGAGACGGTATAATATTATTACAATACTATTATCATGCAGGGCTACAACAGACTGTCTAAATGTTATTGAAATTACAAGCAGGAGTATTTACTACTTTTAAATATAAAAGAACCAAAGATAACAGCTAAGAATTTGCTATATATTATGGATTGCATAGTCTGACTACTGTAGAACAACTACTGATCCCATGCTCCATATGAGACATCCAGATCGTATTCGTCGAACTCCTAGTCCACCGCATTCCACTCCACATGGTAGTTGTCCTCGGCATAAACTTTGTTAGAACCAAGTAAATCTGTGGACTGACTTATTTCTAAACAAGGATGGTTAATAATAAGGGTGAGCACAAATGTACTTATCAAGTATTAATAGAAACATGCAATTTTTATGCTAACAATTCATCATATCAACAATCCTATCTCATTTGTCATTATTTCAAAAGCAAGTTTTTACATGGTAAAAGGTTCTAATTAAAGTTTATAAATCTACTAATCACTCGTATTCAGAGATAAGGCCACCGATAGGCTTCCGTAGCCTCCAGTCCAGGAGATAGACAAGAATCACATTTTAAGTCCTACGCAGGTTGGTATCACTTTACCCATAACTACTATAACTTTAATTGCAATTGTTTCTTCGTATTTTCTTAGATGCGATGGTCAAATCAGAGTACAAAGGCGTTTCCTCTATTTTCGTATACTATACCTCCACCCGGCTAGCATATCCATAACTATTGTGCTAGGTCAGCCTCACCTTCACCTGACACTCCACCGCGCAACCTATAGGCATATGAGTTTTGCATCTATGGTCTTACCCAACTTCACAATCCTAAACTCCTTAGCCATGCATAGTATATAGTAACTTAATAAGTTAATTGAGCTCTGCTCGTCTTTGATGAGACCATGGTCGATACGATAAATATGGCTCGTTACAAGAAAAAGAGTTGGTTTATCCTTATATGATATTGTCGGGACCCGGAGCAACGACTCCTGGACCCTCTGTGTAAATCGCACTAGTTCAGGATCAGCTAGTGCACACAGTCATCAACAAAGATAAATATCATGTGCCATGAAAATTATTATATTAAAGAGTACGGCCTTATGGCCAGCGTTTACATCATCGCACATTGGCAAAATTTAATAACTGCGGAAGCAAATAAAAAGGTAAGCGAAGCCCAAGCTTGCCCACAAGCAAACAACTGCAAGACGTGGCCTACTCGCCCTGATCCTCACCGAATTCTTCGAAGTCCTCCTCTGTGATGAGATAGCAAGAGTGAGTACAAACTTGTACTCCGCAAGTCACACGGAAAATGCAATATAATGCTTAAGGCCACAAAGGAGAGCATATATGGTTAGTTTGTGCAGAAAACCACAATTGAATGAATACAATAAGTAAGTTGAAATTGCTGAATTTAATACAGTAAGTAAAAGCAATAACTGTAGTTAAGAATAATATCGTTAGTGCAGGCTCCGACCAAACACCAACCTACCGCGGGTATCCCACCCGGACTATCTTTTCCAAAAACTCTCATGTGGCTCCAACCACACAGTTTTACAAAAAATGTTTCAAAAGCCAAAGTCTAATCCATGAAAAACTTTACTCAGCATGCCCATGACCGTGGGCACGGCTATCCAGAATAGATTATACACTCTGCAGAGATTGTACAGCTTTACCCACAAGACATGATCATCCCATATTGCCATGCGATAAGCACACTTCCTTTGGTGTGCGACGAGGAGATCATGACAAGGCCTTTACAATGTAAAGTCTTCAACCTGGCCAAGCCAACACTGAGGTTTCACTACAACTTGAATCCACAAGTTGGAGCCCCCTTTTGAGCCAAGTGAGACTTCTCATGGCCTACGCCACGCTCACTTTCAACCTACGACAAGGCTCAGGTTGGGACTCGCAAATTAGTTAGCCAGGATTGTCCCATACCAGTCTTGTGGTAGTACGTTAGGGCTTTGCAATAGTAGCTTACAGACCGGTCCTTAATTGATTTAGGCTCAACCACATACCCGTTGTGCCCGACAAACACTGCGTCTCCGAACAACAGTGCATGCCTGCACCCACCACCTAACCATTAGCCTAAGTCCAAACCAGATTTTATATTTTATTTCCAAATATTTCATAATCCTTCTTGACTCACCGAAGTCAAGAATACATTTCAAAAGCTTATCATTTTATGTGAAAAGGTATCCCAAAATAAATGTTATGTCTAAGTAGGTCTAAGCATTTGATATAAGATTCTCCAGCCAATACTAGTGTACTAACCAGAGTTTAATTCTAGGGTGACAAGGTATAAGGATTTGCAATGTGAACGGAGATAATAACAAACAGGTATTAACTAAACTTGAAACTGAATTGAAATAGTTGAATAAACATATGCATGCAATATAATTTAAAACAACATAATTTTATTTACAATATGGGATCAACATGGTCAAGGAGTGTGACTTGCCTTGCTCTTCAAGTGGGTGTGATTCGTCGTCGTAGAATTCTCCCAAATCGTCACAATCTACACGCGAAAATAACCCACCAAACTCAAATAAAATCCAAATAAATTCAAATTAACTCCAAAAATTTGAAAAGAGGCCAGAAATGAATAGAGGGGAATTTTTGATGAAATTAGAAATATGAATGGGCTCAATCGGAGTTAAAACGAAAGAGAACGGGCTCTCGGAAGTTTGAAATCAGAGAAAAAGAATAAACTGAATTTTTGGAATTATTTTTCTAAAGAAAAATTGAATTATTGCGTCAGCCCTGGGATTTTCTTTTCGGCTGAATTATTTTTCTAAAAGAAAACCGGGTTTAATGCGTCATGCTGGCGTTAGCCCTGGGGTGGGCTGACTGCCAGGTAGGACCCTGGTCTATGGATCGGGTTCACGGACCAGAGGGAGGGCTGAGGTGGTGGAGGGGGGTGAGGTGGCTTCCAGGTGGCAGGTGACTGGGCCTGATCTGCTGAGATGTCATTCACGTGTGTGACACGTGGGCGGGCGGCTGACGTGGCTGCTGTCCGAGCGACGGGGTGCGGGCGTGGCGCTGACCGGCCGAGGTGGCATGCCACCGGGTGCGGATGATGACCACGACGCCCGAGCGTCTTGGCGTGGCCCGACGGCGGTGGCGCGCTCGAGGCCGATGGTCGCCGGTGCTCCGGCGGCGGCGGTGGTCGGAGAGGAGTGCATTGCGAAGAGGAAGCCACGGGGAACTCAACGGTACACAGGATGCTCACCGGGGAGGGCCGGAAGGTGGTCGGCGGCGACAGAGGCGGTGGTTCAAGCTCGGGCATCGTCGGCGATCGTGCTCCGGCGGTGATCACGAGCGGCCGAGTCCCGGGGAAGCTGAAGGAGGTGGCGGCGAGGCTCAGGAGGGCTTCCTTTGCCGGTGATTGCTCGCGGTGTTGGCAGCGGCGCTCTGAGAGGGGAAGCACGGTGCGGGCGAGCTCCAGCGCCGGTGAGTGGAAATTGAGGGTGGTAGGAGGCGGTATGTGGAACGGCGGTGCTCTGGGGGCCTTTATATAGGGCCGAGGCGGTAGCGGCAATTACTCGCCGGAGATGGCGGCCGAAAAAAGGAAGGAGAGGGAAAGAAGGTAATCCGGGGCAAGAAAGGGGCGTAGGATTAGGGGGATTTGTTCCTGGCGTTATAGGGTTTCCAAAACTGGGCGAGGATGCAGAAGGAAGGCGGTGGCGGCGGGGATTCGGTCTGCCAGCGAGAAAAAGGAAAGGAGGGAGAAGAAAGGAAAGCCGCGACACGCCGGGGACGAAGGACCTGACAGGCGGGCCCCATCGGTCAGAGAGAGGGAGAGAAGTGGATGGCGGTCGTCGGATGACAATCGGATGGTCGGGTTTGAAACTAGCGTTAGCGAAGGGGTAAGTGGCTAGGGACGACTGGGATTAAATCAGGCGGGGGTTGGATCAATCTACGCCGTTGATCTAAGGGGTGGGGTGCGATCGGTTGGATTGGGTTGGCGCCCATACTGGCCGATCTCGTCCGTACCACGTCGTGAGGAGAGGAAGGCGGGATGAGCCGGGCGGTTGGATGGGGCGGCGGCGTGGGTGGATCCTGGCCGTCCACCCGTCGCCCGGATGGAGGGTTGGGGTTTTTAATTTTCTTTTTGATTTTTTTAATATCCAGAAAAGCTTAGAAAATCAATAAAGCTCGGAAAAATATGAAATGACTTCCAAAATTTCCAAAAAAATTCACAGAAGTTCCTGGAGATATTTTAGACTTAAAGAAAATATTTTCAACCACTTTTCTACACGAGATATTTAAAGTTTTAATTTCCTTAAGCTTCTTTTTAAACTTTAAGAAAAACTTTAAATAAAAGAAAATTTTTGGGATGTTACAGATATCCATATGTGGAGGGCTCCACACTGTCACTATATTTCCAGACTGTCAAGATGTGTGCCGCATGGTTGCCTTACGGCCTACGATTTCAATTGCTAATTAAATGAGCACGTATATCGTTAATTATGATTAAATTAACATGGTAAATTCATAGTACATAAATTCTCAAAAAATTAGACAATTACATCGACTGTGTGGGGAGATTGCACATAAAAATTCATAATTTTTTGAACTTGTTTGCTACATGTAACAATTCCTACAAATATCATAATCGTACAAAATTTTGAGCAATAATCACAGCGGATAAAATTGTCAAAAAAATTCACAATAAAGTATATTGTGTCAAAAGGATGGACATAAAATTTTATAATTTTTTGAGCTCATTTGTTATATTTAAAATTTTAAACAAATAGTAAATATAAAATACTAATTCAAACAAGTAATTGAGCCAGCTAATTAGTACCTTTCGGTGGTGGGGTGGTAGGCCACTGGAGCCCGTGCCCGAGCGGCAAGCCTTGACCGCACGGTGGCCAGGCGGCAGATTGCCTGTCATACGGTCACGGGGCTCTAGGTTATACGTGACTGCTTCACAGTGTCCCACCTAGTGATCAAGTGGTAAAACGATTATTTTTGTTAATACTATATATATTTTGGTAAAACGGTTATTTTTATCAATAATACTATGAAGACGTCCTGGTATGTGCGGAGGGGGATACGCGTTGTGCGTGTCTTCCTCGTTACGAATTAAAAAGGTTCCGGCCGAGTGAGGCACAAACCGAACAAAACCTCTGGATGCTGCCGCCGGGCCCAGCGTCAGCTGCGGCGCACGCAGCTTTTCTTTTTCCTTTTTCCACCCGGAGGCGGATTATGGACACGGGACGATGTTGTTCACCAAACCAACACCACACACGCACAGTCAGCCAGGCAGCCAGCCAAGTCGCACTCGCACACGGCAACAAACCAAACCAACGCCTCCCTCCCCTCCCCTTCCCTTCCTCCTCCTGTCTCCGGGGGTGGGAACGTGCTCCGAAGCAGCCGCCCTCGCTTCCCTTCTCTTCTCCGAAGAAGCTTCTCTCCTGTTTGCTCCTCCCCCTTCCGCTTCCAGCCTCTCCCGGATCGCTCGCGGTCTGGGCTCTTGTGGAATGGAAGGTCCGGGCTTTTCAGCTGCTTGTGGTCACTGAGTGATTCGGTGGTGGTGGACTGGTGGTTGTTGGATTCTCTCTCTCTCTCTCTCGATCTTGGAGGGTTGCACCAGTCCGAGGGGAGGGAAGAGCTGCGGCTGCTTTGTGTGGTGTGGTGCTGGGGTGATGGACTCCGGTAACAGCGGCAGCCTCCAGTCGTCGAGCGGCGGCGACGACGAGTTCGACTCGCGGGGAGGCGGAGGGGGCGTCGATTCCTCGCCGCTCTCCGCGCTGCTCCGGCCGACGCCATCGCCCTCGGCGGCCGGGGCGTTCTCCCTCCACGGCTCGCTCTACGGCCTCCAGGAGCTCGCGTCCGCGCCTCCACCGCCGCAGCCGCAGCAGCAGGCGGCGCCCTGGTCGGCGCAGTTCACGGCGGGGCGTCCTCGTCGTCGCCGCGTGTCGCGGTGACCGACGCGGGCGTGGGCGCGCGCCAGGCTGCTGATCCGTCCGCCGCGACGGCGCAGGGGCGGGGCCGCGGCGCCGGCGCCGCCGAGGGGGTCGCGGAAGCGGACGCGCGCGTCGCGGCGGGCTCCCACAACGGTGCTGACCACCGACACATCCAACTTCCGCGCCATGGTGCAGGAGTTCACCGGCATCCCCTCCCCGCCCTTCGCCGCCGGCGCGGGTGCTCCCGCCGCGTCCTTCCGCACCCGCTTCGACCACCTCTTGCCCTCGCCCTCCACCCTCCGCTCAGCCGCCGGCGCGGCCGCCGACCCAGCCTCCTCGCTGCCGCCCTACCTCCTCCGCCCCTTCGCGCAGAAGCTCCCGACGACGCCTTCCCCTTTCCCGCCCTTCGCGTCGTCGTCCTCGTCAACGCCGACCTCGTCCAACATCGGCGTCGCCAATGCCAATGCCACGACGGCCACGGCCACCACCACAGCAGCGTCCTCCAACCCCACCGCAGCCGCCGACGCCTTCCAGTTGACGTCCTCCGCGCTTCTCCGGATGCAGGACCCCAACAGCTACCTCACCTTCCAGAACCTCCTCGGCTCCTCACAGCCCTCGTCGCAGCACATGTTCGGCGGCTTCGCGCAGCCGGCGCCGCAGCTGCACGAGCCGTCGCCGTCGCCGTCGGAGTTCCTGGCCGGCGTCGGTAGCAGCAGCATCGGCCTCACCCACGGCGGGCTGATGGTCTCGGAGGGGCTGCACTTGCACCCAAGAAACGTCCACCTCGGCGGCGACGAGCTGTCGGGCGTGGTCGCGGGCGGCGCGTCCGGGAGCGGCAGCTGCAAGCTGAACTACACCTCCCACGCCGGCGCGTCGTCGTCATCGGCCGCAGCCAGCGCCCCCAAGCCACCGGACGGCGCCGTCGGCGCTCCCGCCAGGCCCGCCCGAGGCGAGGGCCTAGACCCATGGATTTGTACATCCGAGTAGGGGAGAGAGAGGGAGGTGTGCAGTGTGCATGCTGTTCGCTTCGCTTCCTGTCACCATGCATCACAAACAACAGAGGTCTGATTGACTGATTAGCCTTTTAGCAGTACACCTTTTGTTACTTATTAATCACTTCTTTCTTGCAATTGCCGTCGTGCTTGTGTACATTAAAAACGCCATCTTTGTTTCGCTAAATTCTCTCAGATACAAAATCTTCCCAAAATCTCACAGACACGCACGCGCAGAGAGACAGAGAGTGACATGGTGCAATTCCAAACCCCTCTTGCTCTCTAGTGCACTCAAGCGTCATGTCGATCGGCGAGTAGCAGTACTAGTTGCTGTCTCCGTTCTTGCCGGCTAATCTTGGGGCCCAAAATGGTTAATTAGTACCATCGACCAGCGCTAATGGCCACCGGCGGCAGGCCGGCAGCGACTGGCGGCGAGATTTCCGGCGCCAAGACCCCCTCCGAATTTGTTGTTCCACCGGCCCCAACCGCAACTCATCAAACTGCTAAGTTTTCCTTTTTGTCGTATGAAAACCACCACGAAGCCTCCAAAAGGACAGAGACAAGAAGAGAAAGCTCACATAACCTAGAGATCTCTAGGCCTCTTTTTAGTGAGTAGTACTGGTGGTGGTAGCCTTGGATTTTCAGGGCGCTAATGCTAACCACTCCACCAGATGATCAAGGCGACGGGGGGAGAAGAACTGACGAAGAGAATAGTAAAATCGATTTGATTAGGAGGAGACCGACAACCGTACCCCACCGAGCTGACCGTCGTAGGCTAGGCATTAAAGAAAGATCACGGCATGTGATGATCCACCGTCGTATACATGGCCTTAATCTGACGCGATCTTCTTCGTTATTGATGAGAGAGGTTAGTGAGGAGATCATTCTATCTAGTGTCAAGCCTTTTGTGTTTGATCGTGCTGTAGCATTGGCCATAGGAGTATGGGATGCAGAGAGGCCAGTTTTTTTAGCTTATGCTTTATGATTTTTTTAAATAAATAAATACGATAGCTTTTTTATTATTATTTGGAAGTAATTTATTGAAATAATATTTTTGAAATGATTTATCGGTTTATCGATATTCAATTTATTTATACGAGCATTTATGATAGGATCGAAAATCATACGTCGTAATGGAAATTTCACCACGTACAATTCGGGATATTTAGGCATTTTTGGTCCTGTGCAGTATATTAATACAAGAAGTAGCCCTCAGTTGTATGCAATGCTATTTCTGGCCCTCTCTCCAAGCGTAGGACTCTGCCTGGTCGATGCGTGCGCAGTCCCGCGCCTCAGCACCGCATCATCTGAGTCATGCGGTCCAGGAGTGTATGATACCCCGCATCGCGCTCCTCTCTTCTCAAGGCCTGGCGCCACTTCGGTGAGCAATCACCATTGCTCGGGGTTTGCCTCCGGCTTCGCCGACGACCGTGCGAGCTTCACACCTGGGGGATCACCATCGATCACTTCGTCAAGTTCGGGCACCGCCAAACTCCCTGACCGCAGGAGCCAAAGCACCGTTGCCGCCACCCTCTCCTCGTGGCTCATGACCACGGTTGCGCATGAACGCAGCCGCTCCGACCACGGCTGTTCGAACATAGTCGTCTTCGACCACTGTCTCCCTCGACCACCTCGGCTTTCGACCGCTACCGCTTTTGACCACCTCCGCTTTCAACCGTAACCGCTTTCAACTACCACCGCTTTCGACCAAACCCATATTCGACCACTACTTGTTCAACCACTGTCTTGCTCGACCACTGTCGTATTCGACCACGATAGCCTTTTTGACCACATAGAGCCTTAGACCACTGCTGGTTTTGCCGGAATCATGCGCTCCTGAACCCGCATGACTCGGGTGATGCGGTGCCGGGATGCGGGACTGCGCACACGTTGGGCAGCCGGAGTCCTGCGCTCATGAAGGGGGCCATAAATGGCATTACATATACCTGATAACTACTTCTGATATTGCTATGCTGCATTGGGCAAAAATGCCCAAAATTTACAGTTCTGTTCCACAGGGACTTTTAAAAATTCTTACATTCAAAACGGACCAATAGGTCCTTTTGGGTAACTCTTTGTGCGTTTTATTATAGCTTTGTGATGTGATCATGTATCAACGAGCAGGTAAAGATTCTACAGTTATTTTGTCACGGCAAGTGGTGCAACTTTTGAGAAGAATAATAATAACCCTAGAGATGATTAGGCATTGTTTGTTGCGATGACAGTGACTACCATCTAAACACAGGCTGAAGCGAGAAATAAAAGAGACCAAAAGCCAGATGTAAAGTGCAAATTATTTACCCATGCATGAAATCCTCCTCCTTTCTCTGATAGAGAGGTTGATCGATGCAAACAGAGGAGGCAGGGTCGATCATTAGCTCCCGGAGATCCGTATCAACTCCTCTAACCCCCGCGGTTCGGCTGCATCGATCGTGGATGGTAGTAGTAACATGTGAACCCTCTTGGCTGGAATCATGGTGGCCCATGGCAGGGAATAACTCTGTTCTACTGCTGCAATGATGCCCCTCTCGTTCTCTCTCTCTCTCTCTCTCTCTCTCTCTCTACACACACATTGCTAGAGCAGTAGTAGTACACACACTCTCTCTCCCAGTCGCTGCTCTCTCGCTGGGTTGTGATGATGATGATCTCTTGCACAGGGGCCAGGGCCTGATCCTGCCCGCATATAATTTCGAGCCAAACCCAAAAGTTTAGGGGCTTTTCAGATCAGAGCCCAAAAGTTTGGCCGGCGCGGCTCCTCTCTTTCGTACGAGGCACCACACCACAGCACAGCGCGGCGCTGCTCTCTTCTCTTCCGCTCTTCTGATGGCTGCCTCGCTCGCTTGCTGAAGCTGAGCTGGGTCGTCGTCCTACCTTCCGTGCCTAATAAATGCTGGCCGGGGTCGCTGATCTCGCCGTGGCAGCCGGCGGGGAGGAAGGGGAGCGGCAGTTCAGGCCGGCCGGTTCTCTTTACTGGGTCTACTACTCTTTATGGGTCGATGATGATGGTCTGCGGCATGACGCAAATTCATTCCCCTTGTAGCATTTTGTCGTCGCAAAAAATTAGTCTGGCCACAATATGGTAATTGCTATTTTTTTTTTCTTTCAAGAGCGTGGTGTTACCACCTATGCGTGGACGTCGGTGTACGTCCTCCTCCTCCTGGGATTCGGCTCCGAGATCCACGCTTCTCTTTCTCCTCTACTCTTCTCTTTTCGGTCACCGGAGCAAGCCCGCGACCTCTTCCCTGAGCCGGTGAGCCGCACTGCCGACTGAAGTCCGCGCCCACGAAACCGTGGCCCAAATCGGTGCCACTGCCAGAACCATAATGTTATCGGATCCGATGGGGGAAGACGGAAGAGAGTGAGAGAGATGGGAGAGATACCAGCACAAATCTTAAAGCGTGAGATGACAATTTATGGAGGAAGACGAAAGAGTGAGATGTCTGCCTCATGGTTTTTGGCTACGCCGATGACTTTTGTCTGTACTTTTTGACACGGCGACAGATAGCACAGACACCGATACGGATGGTGCACACGTTTTAAGCTCAGAAAGCTGTTTGAAGAATTCACTTTAAAAAATCGTCCCATTTCGACGTTTGGTATTTTAACTTTCGAAGATTCCAAAAGACCAAACGTCAAAAGTAGAAGGCAAAAGCCAAAAGGAATACGGCCAAAAGATGGTTGAGAGACCAACACAAATCTTAAAGCGTCATGATCGGTATGGCTTGTACGGTTTTGATTTTTCTTTTTTTAGTGCTGTTTACAATGGAGTGGTTCGGTATGAAATGAAAATTTCCCTTAAATGCAAATTCCCGTGCGGTGGATGAAGCGGTTTCCAACATCATCCTGTGCAGGAATCATCCTGAAAAGCATGTTTAAATGACTTGGCAATGTATATATGATTTTGCTTTTTGAAAAAATATATCATTGCAGAACTACATTTGTGATATTTTTTAATCACAAAAATATGTCATTTTGGACATAGGTGCAGTTAAACTTTTAAAATTTTAACTATCAATATTTTTAAATATTTAAATTAGATACATGAAAATCATATGTGTAGATTTGTCTCAAAAATTACTTTCATAATATTATAATTTATTAAGTTTTATAAATATGTTACAATAGAAATTAGCGGTTAAAGTTGTGTTTTGGAGACCATGTCGATGTTCAAAATAACATGTATTTATGACCAGAGGGAGTATAAGAGAGAAAAATACTCACTCCGTCTCCCAATACTAGTCGCCTGTGGCCAAAACTTTCTTCCTCAAATACTTGCAGGGGCGTAGCCACCGGGGGAGCTTAGTGAGGCTTGAGCCTCACCTCCCCCGGTGGCAACTTTATACATAGTAAAAATATAAAAATAGAGAGAGATAAATAGAGAGATTAACAAATCTAAAGAGAAGTTAGCTCTTCTTGATAAGAAGGTTAACAATAAGTATGAAATTAAAGAAGTCGAGGAGGAGGAGGAGGAGCAGAAGTGAAAATCATAAAATTAAAAAAGAGATAATCAATCAAAGAAAGAAAGAAAATGAAATAATATATGTAAATCATAAAAATAAAGAAGAAGAGGAGAAGGAGTAGTGAAAATCATAAAATTAAAGAAGAGATAATCACTCAAAGAAAAGAAATAATATATATGAACCTTCTTGAGTCCGGAGATGACGGTGGAAAGCTCAATGAATCTCTAGTTGATGTTCTTCCTCCGCCGCCACTCCGCGATGATGTGGTCCTGCACGTGCCTTGAAGGCACCGCCGCCGGTGAGCCCCCCGTCATGAAAATGATAAAAACATTAGATAGAGTGTGGAAAAAGATGCCACATTTTGTTTCTATTGTCTCGTAATTCAAATTAGCTTAATTCTGGTATATTCCATATGATCTAAATTTTCATTGTCATTCATAATTTTCTATTATATTACTAATTTTAATATGTTTTATACATAAGTGGGCATGTTCGGCAGGTGAGAAGCCGGGCGGCTTTTGACTTTTACTACAGTACCTAACTTTCAAACGGATTATTTTCTCAAGACGGGGTCTACAAGTTAAACATAGTATACGTTAAAAGCCCAACATCTGCACCAGCCAAAATCATAAGTGAGTATCGGTCTCTCCGTAATCTGTACCGTAAACAACCAAAATTCAAAAATTCCAGCCAAAAGCCATAAGCCGCAGTAAAAAAGAACAGGCCCAGTGACCTATCGCTACTCCGCACTCATGGCGCTTTCTATTTCTCTATTTTTTCATTGTTTGTCTCCATCCAATTTATAATTTCTATATAAATTTGAAATTTTATAAGAGTAAAAGACTAATTTTGTGTCAACTTAGTTTAGACCTATAAATAGTTTAGCCCACCCTCAATTTCACTCTTGGCTTCGCCACTGAATACTTGCATAGCAAAACAATAGACATAGCATAATATAACATTTCCCATTTAATTATATCATCATAATCATCTCTTTCTTTCATTATTGCAATGTTTGTCTAAGCTAAGTGCGATGCACAGGCCCTCTTATCGCATCTCCACACGGTTCTTATCGCGATACCTTGGCCCTCTAAAATAAACGTAATTTTCCTTTTACACACGCTACGAGAGAGAGGGGAAGGCACTATTCACCCCGTACTGTAGCATGCATGCAAACCACACGCAAAGCGCCGGGTGGCCCGGGCCATGCACGGCGCCAAAAATCCACGCGCGCCCGCAGCGCGAGGACACGCGGAGCACTATCCGTGCCGTCCTACGGCTTCTATTTTATACCGCTGCCAGTGCCAGCTAAATGGACCGCCGCGGACGCGGCACAGCGGCTGCACTGCCTGCCTGCTGCGCCTCTGCAGCCCCGCACCTGCCCAGGTCCGTGCGAGGGAGCGTACGACGTCTTTGCAGGGGAACACAAGGAGAGACGTTAGAAAGAGCTAGAAAATAACATAAATGTCTGACTATTCAAAGGACTTTCTAAACCGATTTTTTCTAATTTTTCGTTTACTCCATCTCAGTTACTTCACTTCTCTCGCTCATATCTCGTTTTAAAGATAAGAGGTCAAGTTTGCATCACATACTTCACTCCTTTTACATATGAATCTCTTCTTTACTTTTTCTACCATTCATCTCCTTTTTCTAAAATTACTTAGCTATTGCTATTTATTTTTAAAGCAAAAACTCACCGAACGCGACTCATAGGAACACCCCGTACGCTGCGGCTGCTGCATTGGCATCGCGTTGGAACGGGCAACCGAACGCAAATCCACGCGATAGATACAATGTATGCAGCAAGCGGCAGGCAAAACAGGTTGCAGCTGCGCCCGAATGGTTGCCTGTCCCGGCGCGAATGTCCACAAATTCGATCGCCTCGATCGCGCCAGGCGAAGATGATATACTGCTCCAGATTAACGCGCTCGAGTTTGCGTGCTCTTTTTTTTTTAGTTCGGCTTATTTTTGGTGGTTTATGACTGAAAACACTGTAGCTGGCTAAAAAAAATACTGTAGCTGACAGAAGTTTATTCAATATAATTAAATTTAAAAAAATTAAAAAATATAAAAAATTTGTTAGCCCATCACTGACAACGCAAACGAATACGGGAAAAAAAAGAACCGACAAAAAAGCTCAAAAAAAAGCTAAAAATTCAGAAAAAGACGAAATTATGAATAGTACAAAAATAAGCCAGAAGTCAGAAGCTCAAGCCATATTGAGCGGTGCCTATGATTTTTAGTTGTAATTTTAAATTTTAGCTATTTACGACAGATATTACGAAGAGAGATACTTACTTGTGATTTTAGTTGATACAAATGTTAGACTTTTAACATGCACTATAATTAACTTGTATATTTCATCTTAAAAAAATATTCTATTTAAAAATTAGATACTATAATAAAAATCTATAGTCGTTTTTAGAAACCGTAGAGAACAGAACCCGTAAACAGGCGGTACTGGATCTCGGTTTGGCAGGCATCGGCGTTTGCTAGAGCAGGTGTGGTCCTCGGACAACTTGGACGCGCTGGTCAAATGGTGATCAGATAAAGAGATAAAGCTAAGGCAATCTTTCAGGAAGATGATGCTAAGGCAAGATTTTTGGAAGGGTCAATAGAACACTTGTATTTTCTTCCAAAAAATCACTCGATTTTTTCACTGTATAATCTAGATCTAACCTCTTTTCTCCCTGTCATGTATTCACTCACTCATCCACCTCAACCCTAACTTCTCTCACCCTAGCCGCCAGCCACCTCCCCGCTCAACACACTGCCTCCCTTCCTCACAAGCATCGCTCCGGTCTGCATCGTCTCCCCCACAGTCGTCTGTCTCCTCCGTCGGTCCAAACCGCCCCCTCCCTTTGTAGCTCTAGCTGTTGGGTTGATCTCGGCTAACCACCAAAGATTTTTCAGGGAGACTTGGTCTCCACTCGCGTCTTGATCGAAGGCGGTTACCAACCACTATTGGTTTTGGTTTTGGTCCCGGTCACCTAGCGCGCAAAAAAAAATACTTAGGGGATTCGGCAGAGGGGTTGTTTGACGGTTGTTTTTAGGCCCCCTGAAAATCTCGAATATGCCCGATCTCTCATGAGCGCTTTGGTGAACGAAGGTCAGACCGAACCCGTCCGTCTCCGTCCACAACTACAGCGACACCGGCCGTCCTTCTTCTCGCCGTCGGCCACCTCACCATCGCCGCCGGCCGACCACCTTAGCCTCTTTCTCCACCGACTGCCGACCACCCTCATGGCTTCTCCAACTTCGGGTACGCTTCCGCATTATGTTTGTATTTGTGTTCATGATTTGATTCTAGGGTTAAGATTAATGTTCATGTTTAAGACTTAGTTTACTTAACACTAGCGGCGCCATTTCCACCGAAGCCTCTGCCATCGACCGACCACCTCCCTCCCTCCAACTTTGTCAATTTTTGTCACTCTCGCGCGTCAGCCACCGCCTACTGCCGTGCCACAGCCACCCCCTCCCTCCTTCTAAATCCGGTCCCTGGTGAACCCAAAGTCTTAACCCAGTGAACCCTAGCCTTAACCCGACGGTGGCGGCACTAGAGATGAAGAGGATGAGCTCACGTGGTGTACGGATTTTCATATAGATCCAAATGTTAGAAGTTCAACTGATTTCATAAAAATCTTAATCAAGTGATATATAGCAAATCTGTTAATTTTTAGGTTATTTTAGCAAACTTTGTAGATCATGACATGCAGTATAAATAATTTTCTCCGGATGAAATGAAGAGAAATCCGGTTCGGTTGTATTCGCCTTTTTTGAAAAACAAGGAAAAAAAGAAAGAAAAAGAAGATGGAGTACAAGCTAGGGCCTAGGAGCATTCAACTGTCGTATCTGTGACACGAGGAGGGGTAGCAAGAAGCCGGCACAGAACATAATGCGGCTACCTATTCTTTTTCACTGTAGTTTATAATATTTTTGGCTGAAATTTTTGAATTTTAGCTATTTATGACAGAGATTATAGAGGGAGATACTCGCTTACGATTTTAGTTGATACAGATGTTATGCTTTTAACGTATACTAAAATTAACTTATAGATCCGTCTAAAAAATACTTCCTTTAAAAGATAGATACTATAGTAAAAATCAAAAACCACTTTTAAAAACCCTAAATAGCATGCCCGTCCAGCTAGCACATGCAGCTTACCCATCGAACGGTCCAGGGCCAGTCAAGCTTGGCATGATGGCTGTGCCCCAGAACTGCCTGACATGCACTTGCAGTAGCAGAGGTAGACAGGTACTAGTGTGGTGGCCGTCTCGACCGGTTCTTGCCCGGTCCATGCCTCACCTCGGCGTCGTTCGCCACCGTGTGATTGACGCGCCACCCATACCGTCTGGGGTATATACTTGGATAAATGATAAGCCTGTCAACCATCCCAAATAATGGATTCCAGGATAGCGCAAAATACTAACAAGTCGTTTGGCTGAAAATAAACAAATAGACGACATAGGAATGTCCGATAGATACTAATGTCTCACGAAAAAGAAGCTGGCCACGAAAGCATCAAATCTTTTGCCCATATTCAAGTCGATTTGTCCGGTTTCAAACCTAAGGGCGCATCTGCACAGCATGTACATACATACATACTAACATACAGACCAAACGCGTTAATCAACTGATTAATGTAGAGGATCCCAATCCTGAGTAACGTACAACTGTACTGTCCGGAATGTCAATTGTCGATAGCGCAACGGATGGTGTAGAATTAGACCCCGTTCGTTTCAACCGTAGTTTCTGACTTCTGCTTTTAATTCATTATTTCTTAGCTTCATCTTTGTTTTTGGTTTTTTAGGTTTTTTGCTTTTTTTTCTCGTATTCTTTCGTATTATTCGTGATAGGTTAACATATTTTTTTATATTTTTTTAAATTTAATTACGTTAAATAAACCACCTTAGTTATAGTAAAAATAAACCAAATCCAGTAAAAAAATCGTAATCTATCATCAACCTCAGCGGGGCCTACACGGGATGAAGTACTAAATTTACGCGTGCGGTTAGTAGTACGCGGAGAAGTACTAAATTGTGTATGAATGCGACATTGCCACCCCAGGACGGGGATCCTCCGCCAAAGCAGAAGAGAAAGACGGTGAAGAAAGAAAAAATCAAATCAGAAGCGAACGAAGCCACACATCCTTAGCGTCCGTAGGTAGGTGGGTAGCTCATCAACTGAACTGTGCACCGCCTCCGTCGTGGCACGCTCCTGTCTGCCTACGTCCTTGTCGTATAACTATCAACTAATCGTTTTAGAAAAAAAAACAGCTACATTTCGTACACGTCGCAAATGGCCAGTGTACTATTTGAATAGGAAAGGCGTGGCTCGTGTATGAGCAGTTTCTTTTGCGCGATCTACCTACAAATATGCCGCTCATAAATGGGTCCTACTGATGGGTGCAATTCGCTTCCCAGCGACATTTCGTACTGCTGATAGGTGCCATATATTCACGCGTATTTACCTGCTGGTGACATTTCGAACAACCCAGTAGTACATAAGGCCATATTTTTTAACTATGACTGATAACTTTTGATTTTAATATAAGTGTTTGTGCAAATAAACTAAATACTGATAAATAATAAGTCATTTTAAAAAGAATATCATAATAAATCTATTTGAAATAGCAAAGAAGAAGTAGTTCTATTTATTTTATTCAGAGAAATTCGTAAGTCACAAGAAGTCCCAAAAAAAAAGTAGGCCTAAATAGGTTGGACCAGGCGCTTAAAGGAAATAAAATTTTTTTAGGGATACAAACAGACGTACGTAACCCAGATATACTCACTCATCACACACATGTTGCCATCTCCTACGCATGTTAGGATGGAATCGAAGTTCTCTGACACCTAGACACGTGTATGGTTCACTGAACAATACCTGAACCATACCCAAAGCGAGTGCGCGCGTTCGGGCGGGTAGCGGAACGGCGACGCGCTACAAGCGAGCACGGCCCAGTTAGTATCTGGACGAGATGTGGTGAGCCGTGCGTAAGCAGTGATGGAAGTTTTTGGCCAGGTGGATGGACGGGAGGATGGATGGGTCGCCCGGGGGAGGTTTTGATTTAAGTTTTTGCGAGATTAAGCGAGAGTGACGTGGTTGACTGGACCGACTGAAAGACCACGGAGAAAATTCGGGCAGTGTTCAGCCATTGAGGATGGCCTGTGGCCCACAAAGAGTTTCTTTTGAACGAAAAAAAAATATTTGGAAAAGGAGCAAAGTTTTGCCTCTAATACTAACTATATTAAACCTAGGGCATTCCGTCCCCAGCATGCCACTTTACCAGAAATACAAAAAGCCCTCCACTTTTTTGGTAATTACATATAGGTCCTTAGATTTACATATAGATCCTTATTTTTACACATAGGTCCTTACTTTCCCAAAAACGGCCTCCTAGCCCGTACATGTCATCCGGTTTGCAAATGAGCCCTCCGAGTTGACCAAAATCATTCTGACGCCCTTCGTTCACTGTTGTCCGTCTGATCGCCCCACTAGCAAGATCCGTCACCTCAGCGCCCAGCTCCGTGTGTTCTCGCGAATCTTCGCGTCGCTTTCCTCGTGGCGCGTCGCTTTCCTGGTGGCACACCGCAGCTAGCTTCTCCGTAGCTCCTGTTGTCTCACTCCCTGCCCCAGATCTACTCCTCTCGCTCTCCACCGGTATCGCTTGCTTTGCCTTCGCTGGTCGAGCTGCCCCTTCCTCCTCTGTGTGCCTTCCGTTCGAATATATTCGTCCTTCCATCCGCATGTCCTAGGCTTGTGCCCTATCTCTTCTCCTAATTCCCTTGCAGCGGTCGCTATCTCAGTCCCTCCTCATATCTACTCCTGCTGCTTTCCACATCGTCGCTTGCTCTGCCTCCGCCAGTAGACCTCCTCCACCTTCCTCCTCTGTGTGCCATTCGGTTTCCGTTAGAGGTTCTCGAAAATACCTTGCTCTGCCTCTGTCGGTCGACGTCTACCCCTTTCCTCCTCTGTGTGCCTTCGGATCAAATGATTTGGCCCTCCATCCGCTTGTCCAATTCCCTCGCACTTCGACCATGGCCCTCCTTCGACCATGACGTGCTCTTCGACCACGCTTAGACCATGCCCTGCCCTGCCCTTCGACCAGTTTTTACCACATTCCACCCGTCGACCACGCTTGCCCTTCGATCACGCCCTGCCCTTCGACCATTTTCGACCACAGTCGGCCCTTTGACCACGCTTCGATCATTTTTGACCACGGTTGGCCCTTCGACCACTCTTTAACCACGGTGGTCGGCCCTTCGACCACCATCGGTACTACGACCACGGCCCTCCTTCTACCACGGCCAGCACTTCGGCCATTCGACCATGGCCAGCCCTTTGACCACCGCCCTCCTTCAACCATGGCCAGTTCTTTGACCATGATCGACCCTTTGACCAATGCAGCCCTCAACCACGGCCCAAGTTTGACCACATGCGGCACTTCGACCATGGCCCTCCTTCGACCACGAACCTCCTTCGACCTCGGTAAGCCCTTTGACGATGGACCTCATTCGACCAAAGCCCTCCTTCGACCAAGGTCGACCCTTCGACCGCCCATCGACCACGGCCATCCTTCGACCATGGCCTGCCCTTTGACCATGGCCCTCCTTCGACCACAGTGCTCCTTCAACCACGGTTTGACCATGGCCGGCCCTTCGACATAGCCCTTCGTCGACCACGACCTGCCCTTCGACCACGCTTTGACCACAGTCGACCCTCGAACACGGTCCTCCGAACACGGTTGGTACTTCGACCACGGGCCTCCTTCGTCCACGACGTGCCCTTGGACTAGTTTTGACCACGCCCTGCCTTTAGACCATTTTCGACCACAACCGGCCCTTTGACCACGCTTCGACCACGCCCTGCCCATCGACCATTTTCGACCACGCCCTGTGCTTTGACCATTTTCGACCACAACTAGCCCTTCGACCACGCCCTGTCCATTGACTATTTTCGACCACGTCCTGCCCTTAGAGCATTTTTTACCACAGCTGGACCTTTACCACGCTTCGACCACAACTTCCCTTTGACCACGACCCTCCTTCGACCACAGTCGGCACTTCAACTATGGCCCATACATCAACCATTCGACCATGCTTCGACCACAGCCAGCCCTTCGATCACGGTCGGCCCTTCAACCACGGCCCTCCTTAGACCACGGACCTCCTTTGACCACAGCCGTCCCTTCAACCACAGCCTGCCCTTCGACCACGCCCTGCCCTTCAACCAGTTTAGACCATGGCCAGCCCTTCGAACACCGCTAGCACTTCGACCACGGCCCTCCTTTGACCACAATTGGCACTTCAACTATGGCCAACACTGCGGCCATTCGACCATACTTCAATCATGGCCGACCCTCGACGACGACCGGCACTTCGACCACAGACCTCCTTCAACCAATGCCCTCCCTCGACCAAGGCCGGCCCTTCAACTACGCCCGGCCCTCGAACACGGCCCTCTTTCGAACATGGCCGGCACTTTGACCATGTCCCTCCTTCGACCACGACGTGCTCTTCGACCACGCTTCGATCGAGCCCTGCCCTTCAACCGTTTTCAACCACAGCTGATCCTTCGACCATGCTTCGACCACACATGCCCATTCGATCATGCCCTGCCCTTCGACCATTTTGACCACAGCTGGCCCTTTGACCACCCCTGCCCCTCGACCACGCTCTGCCCTTTGACCATTTTCGACCACGGTCGGCCCTTCGACCACGCTTCGACCACGGTGGCCAACCCTTCGACTACGGTTGTCCCTTCGACCACCGCTGGCACATCGACCACGGCCCTCCTTCGACCACGGTCGGCACTCTGACCATTCGACCACGCCCAGCCCTTCAACCATTTTTGACCACAGCCAGCCCTTCGACCACCCTTCAACCACGCGTATGCCCTTTGATCACACCCTGCCCTCCCTGTACTAGATTACCACCGCCACTCGAGAACCACACTATGGCTGACGTCATAGCCCACCAGACCTGGTTGCTTGAAGTTCTTACACAGAATGCCGCAACAACAGGAGGAACATCCAAGTTAGAAGAGTTCATGAGGACCAAACCTCCTACTTTTTCTAGCCCCAAGGAAGCCCTAGACGCCGACGATTGGATTCACACTATAGAGAATAAGTTAGGGATTGCCCGATGCACAAACCACTAGAAGGTACATTTGCAAGCCAACAACTAGAAGGACCCATCAAAGATTGGTAGGGTAACTTCAAGACAGCCCAGGAGGAAGGCGACGACATCACCTGTGATAAGTTCAAAGCCACTTTCCATGACTTCTTCCTCCCTTATGGACCGCTGAGGTTAAAGATGAAGGAATTTCATGAGCTAAAATAAGGAAACATGTCAGTGCACGAATACCTTACCAAATTCAAGTAACATTTCTGCTATGCCTCTCGGACATGGAGGACCCACTTGTTGCGTAATTGGGATGTGCTAAAACAACCACGACAACCGATAATGCTTCAGGTTTAGTGTTGTTGTCAACCCTAATCTATCCACAAGCATTTTTCTTCATGTGTTGATGAAGCTTCCTCGATCCATCATCATGGTGCAATCAGTGTCTCCGACCCAACATCAGCGGAAGAACAAGCCTCAATGGTTCGGCTCTTGCTACATGTCCTTCTCGCACGTCTCCAATTCAAAACCAAATTGGATGACCAGCAATAAGATACTGTGAGCAATGGTAGCTCTGATACCATGGTGATATGGATCAACTAGTGGTAACTATCGATTGATGTGCGAATAGACCGATCTTTTACGGTACCACCCACGAAACCTCCCAAAACAAATCTGATGTGATCGAATTGCAAGATCAATGCCTCTAACACAATCTAAGAACACGGTATTCTCAACTTGCACACATAATGATAACTTTGTCTCTTGCTGGAAATCATGAACCCTAATCTCCCTCACGACAATCTATTCTTCTCATGGCAATGCCTTCAACTCTCCTCATGAATTGGCGTAGCCGACTTTGCTGGGCTGGACTGGAGAATGGTCGTGCGCACGTGGGAGCAGACCTGGCATGACTAAGACAGTAGGGAGCATTCGACGTGCTAGCTCGGGCACGCTGGGACTCGATGAGAGCGCAAGCAGAGCAGCACTGATGCGCTCTAGGCCAGGAACAAAGAGAAGGAGAGGCGAAGTGAGCCGAAAGGCTAAATGGGCTAGGCCCAAAATTGTTCTCTCCTTTATCCTGATTTTTCTGATTTTCATTTGGGTTTGGATTTGAATTTTAGTTTGAGTTTGAAACCAAATTTGAATTAAATCTTGACTTTGAACCTTTTTTATTTGTATTTAGAAATTAATTTTCCACGACATGAGTTTTGGCTTTTGTTTTGGCAAAATAATATGAATTCCCCAATTTTGAATTGAACTCATACATGAGTTTTATTTGGGCTTGATTTTGAGAAGGGTTAAAATTTAGAACTTTAAACTATTGGACCTTTGATTTCAAATTCTACTTTTCTTCCCAATTTATTTCTTTAAAATTTTAGATCAAATTTTGTTAATGAAATATATTCTAAATTTGAACTCCAATTTTCCCTTTGGTTTATTTTAACTAATTGTTCTACTATAAATTCTCATGCATCACTTTCTGGATCATACTTTTAGATTTGAATGTTAATTCAAATTGGTTTTATCAATTGTATATTATTTTCTCAAGTTAATGTTTATAAATTAATTTCCAAAAAAATCCAGTCAATACACCAGGAAAAACCAAATGCCAACAAGATGCAAGCAAAAGTTTTAAAGTTTCTACATTTTTGAATATCCTGATTTTTAGGATGTTACAGCGCGCCGTGGTGAGGTGATCACGAGGTGACGGGAGCAAGTGCGGGTGTGGCGTGAGCGCGGCGGGCCGGGTTGGCGCTTGGCGAAGGAACAACGAGAGGGAGAAAGACGGAGGGGAGATGGGTCGTGGGCCGGTTGGTGGGCCGACTAAGCTGGAGGAAAAATAAAGAAAAGGGAGAGAAGAAATGGGGCCACCCAGATTGAAATTTGATTTATACTTTTTTAGTTTGAATTTCATTTTCAATTTTGAATTTGAATTCAAATTTGAATTTCACTCTTCTTGTTGCTTTCAATTTCTCGGGGAGTTTGAATTTCAATTTTGGTTTTGCTATTCTTTTATTATTGCTATTACGTGTCTTTCCTTGAATTAATTTGCATAACTCAAATTTCAGATAAACCCAATTAAATTCTAGAAAATCCAAATATTAACAAAATGCATTGAAAAAATGTTAAATTTTCACATTTTTAAACATCCAATTTTTTAGATGTTACATAATGTGAACAAATTATTAGGGGTTAACCGAAAAGATGCAAAAAGTTCATTAAGTTGTGGACAATAATCCAACTTTTTTGAAGTCTTTTCTTGCGCGCGGGGGAGATGAGGGGGGCGTGAAACTGCAATTCAATTATGTTTTTAGGGTCACATGCATAGTTTCCAGATGCAACATTGTGTGCCATTCATTTTTGAGAGGTGCTTCAATACTTTCTTCAAAGTGATTTGCACAACTTTTAAAGCAGAACTGAATGATGGATAGTGATTACTTATCCCTTCGTGTGCTTTTGAGATCAGTGTCATTCTTAGTAGAGTGAAAAACATATAAGCATTAAAGCTGATTGTTTTTTCACATCAAACCAACGACGTCCATCTTAGTACCGCCAACCATGAATATTGTCTTGAATCTTGATCATCGTATTCTTGTTCTTTGTAGCGGTAACGCGGTCGAGCAACAACAAGGGAATAAAACTTATGCTCGGAGCAGTAGTCCTGGTAGGACGTTGGGAAACATGGTACGGCCGCATACGCATGGATTGGTGGAGCAATCTTTGCTAGATTTGAGCAAAAGAGAAAAGCAAAGATCCATCATACATAGCCACTTTTATTTTCCAAACCAAATGTAGCAAAGTGGGAAGCAAATTCAGACATGACACCTCATATGAGAACAAGTAATCTTAACCGTTGAGGTGCCAAATGCTGTTTTGATCCTCGATATTGCATTTTCACCCGAATATGACAGCAATGCATTGCCATCTCAAAGGAAAAGCGAATAGTAGCACAATGCAGTGCCGTAATACGTTATACATCGATCCTTATAACTGTCAAAATTTACTGTTCTTCAATACATTTGCATTCCTTAAAAAAAACATTTGCGTTGGATAAACCAACTGTTGTGGCACCTCCTTTCTCTTGCTAACGACCAGTAATTACCACCAATCGTGGGTTAGATGACTCATTTATATGATTTTTCTACTATAATATTTTTTGGATTTAATGTTTGGTTGAACAGTTCAGCCGTGTTTGACGAACCAGAAAGATACACCAGGCATGGATATGGATATGATGCCACTTCCTTTGTTCAGGAACAGGCCAGCAGATGGCATTTTGTTGAGATTTCTTTAAACCCTAGATTGATTGTATAGAGGCTTTTCAGTTAACTCTCTATTACTTTATTACTTTGACTTTCCGTAGTACCGCTCACAATTGCATTATAAGGCTAGAGGGTAGGGACCTATTTATAGACTCCATTTATAGGTGTTACAAAGCAACTCACCTATTTCCGATACACCGTGGGACTTCTGAACCGTATCACCAACCATAATCAGACAGGCCGGTTTTACGAGTCTAAAATATACTAGTTCCTATCACACATATGTGATTCATACGCCATGATCAGATTCTTTATGAGATCAATTCTAATATGATTATGTGGGTCGACAGCCTGCAGAACCAATCCTGCAAAACAAACCTAACTATTATGCCCTGTGTTGTACCCGGGTTAAACATATACATACATATTAAATTCCTCTAGGCTCGATCTAAATAAATATATCTACCATATTCCAGCACAGCCGTCCTCGGCACCTCGAGTATTAATTCCTCGAGTTAAATTTCGTATCACATTATTCCCTATCACTTGTATCAATAATACGAATAATTCCACAATGAGTTAAACAGATAATAACTATAATAAAAGTTAGAAGCCACATAATCCTAATATCTCCCACTTAGTTGAAACATTTTAATAAATAAACTAAAATCCTATGTCTTTAATATGTATAGAAAATAATTTCTAACTAACTAGCTTAGTCAGTGGACCTACAACCATATCAACGCTAGGCAAATAAACTAAATGAATAGTCTTGAGTCTATATATTATATCATAAATATAGTGATACTTTCCTTCAATGTATTTTCTTTTACGATAAAATTTATGATCCTTTGTGACCCTGATCACTGCCTGATTATCATAGAAAATAGTGACAGGTTGTGATGCACTTTTCACAACCTTAAGTGATGTAAGAAATTCTTTTAGCCATACACCTTTTTTTGTTGCTTCGGATGCAGCAATGTATTTATCTTCCATGAAGAAAAGAGCAACTGAATCATGTCTCCTGCTGCACAAAGAAATAGCACCTCCTACCAATGAAAATAGACAGCCAGAAGTTAATTTTTGGTCATCCGGATCCCCTTGCCAATCAGCATTAGTATAACCTTGCAACTAAAGATTATGACTATTAAAACATAACGAATAATCCATAGTTCCTTTGATATAACACAATACATATTTGATTTGTTTTCAGTGCTCCTTACTGTGATTCTTTTGATATCTGCTAAGAATTCCAATGGCATGACTAAGGTCAGGTCGTATGAATAATACAGCATACATGAGACATCCCAAAGCTGAAGAATAAGGAATTTCATTCATTCTAGCTTTTCCTTAGTAGTATTTGGACATAATTTCTCACTGAGTTTAGTTTCCTTCACAACAGGTACATTAACAGGTTTACAATTTTTCATAGAAAATTATTTTAAAACGCTTCGAAGGTATGCCTTTTGGGACAATCCAAAAATCCTTTTATTCCGATTTTGATGTATTTCAACTCCTAAAACATAGTAACTTCTCCCATATCTTTCATATCAAATTTAGAAAACAATCAAGCTTTCACTTTTATCAATGTATTTTTATCATTAGAAGCAATAAAAATATCATCAACATATAAAAACAATAAGATAAAATATTTACCCATAACTTTTGTATATATGCAATGATCATCTTCCATCATTGAAGAACCGTATGATGTGATAACATTATTAAAAAGAATATACCATTGACGTGAAGTTTATTTAAGACTATAATTTTATCTATTCAACTTGCAAACCATATTTTTCATTTCCTTTCTTTTGGATATCTCGTATATATTTCTTCCTCCAAAAGACTATTAAGAAAAGCAGTTTTAACATCCATTTGGTAGAGTTCAAGATCATAATAAGCCATCAAAGCACTAATAATATGAATTGAAGTAGATTTTGCAATAGGAGAAAAGTTTCCACAAAGTCAACACCTTCCCTTTGTGCATAGTCTTTGGCAACAAGCCTAGACTTATATTTTTCACTAAACCTGTTGCATTTAATTTCCTTTTAAAAATCCATCTACAACCTATGCACTTACGGTTGTTTGATAGGTCAACAAGTTTCCAAACATTACTCTTTTTCATTGAGTTTAATTCTTCCCGCATTGCTTCATTCATAGTTTTGATTGTGAGCAGTTTATTACTTATTTATAAGTCTTTAGTTCTTCCTCTAAATCTAAAATTTTAGAATGAACTTCCCCCAAAAACAAATAATAAGTCTTCAGGTTTTAGCTTACCCTCTGCCAGAGCAGCCCCCTCGTCTCCCCGAATGATAGGCCATGCGTAGCCAACTTGCCCAGCCATGCCTCTACCCTCCGCACGAAGAAGAAGAATAGAAGAGAGACGATGGACTTTCTCTCAAGCAGTCGGCCCACAACCACTAACTAGTCCACAAGATCCATAACCACTAGTAGCAAATAGCAACTTACATCTAAATATGAGAGACCCAGATGCAAAATAGAAGAGCATCGCACTTGGGCTTTGCAATCGCCACAGCTGAACGGTGGCCAGTGGCACGAGAAGGCATGACCGTGTGGGGAAGCCGGTGCGGCAACCGGCAGGGGCGCGAGTGGGCAGGGGCCAGGGTGGCGTCGGCACGGGTTGATCTACCACGGGAACGTGCAAGGAAGTTGAGCGATGCAGTGGGCTTGCGAGAAGGCGTGCGTGGCATGAGGAACGGAGGAAGATCGGCGACCCTTAGGTCATCGGGAGCCTACCGCTACGGGCCTGTGGTAGTGCGGCTTGCGCCCTATGGTACGGTCCAGCCATACTGATTAGTCTCTGTATATTGTTAGACTTCCTTAGTGCTTAGTTGCTTACTGTTTACTATTGTCATTTGTTAATTGTAGATATTGTGTAGTGTTAGTGATGAATTGTATAATTTGTTTATAGATTTGTAAAATGCAATAATGGAGAAACGATCTTTGTGTAACTATTTCACAAACAATTTAAGTTGTACTTCTCCAACCAATCAGGCCACAACTCAATTAAAGAGGGTTCGACTAGAATTTAATCGTAATGAAATTATTGACGATGCATCGCATACTAATAAATGATTATGCCAATGAAATTAAAGATCAAATCAGGAGGACATATTTGTTGATTAGTCCAACTCGAGCAATTGAGCATGCCTTTCCAAAGACACATGATGGTAAAAAACTGAAGATCATTTCAAGAAGTATGGTTTTAATAAGTTCAATTGGTTGGAAAACAGTGTCAAAAAGAGTGCTACTTTAGTTTCTATTGTTTTCTTTTTAGAAAGTCGTCACAATCCAACACATTTGGTAATGATGTATTTATAAAAAATTGGTTCTCTTGTTGGAAGACGGCTATAGATACTTTAAATAAATATGTTAGTGGTCTAAATAGTTTTCACAACATTGCAAGCAGTGAGTGTGATAACTTCAAGAATCAACGATCAAGTGTGTCTAGTAAAATAAATAATTACACTAAGGAGGCTGAAATTGCATACAAAATTTATTTGATTGCATCTTTAGATTGTGCAAGATATCTCAAGGCAGAAGGTAAAGCAAATATAAATGAGATGAATCATTGCTTCCATGAAGTTTTCTCCAAGTTATTAGTATATGTGTCTTGTCTTGATCTAAATGACTCATTCTCTAAGTTTGATGTTGATAAGCTTATTTAATTTACTAAGATTTATGCTGATGATTTTACGGTAACAGATCGGTAACTACCCGTGCTAGTACAAAGACACTCCGATTTACTTGGGCAGGTTTTTAATTTGGGACTGCAAGAGCTCTTTGATTTTCTGGAGCGGAACAGCGGCGCACGTCAGTCTCGTGGAGGAGCTCGAGCCTCCGCGGTCCTGTCATCGCGCTTGTCCTTGCCGGTGTCCGCATCTCTGGTGTCCACGTCCCAGGGGCAATGGCCTCGTCCGCGTGGTTCGTGAAGCCCAAGCAGGCGTGACTCGGCAATTCCGGGTGCACGCATGCCGATGAGGTGCGGTGGTGGCGCGCGAGCACTGCAGGGAAGAAGACGACGGGAGTCTGATGGAAGAGAGAAAAGAGAAGGTGGGTGATGGGCTACGAAAGATGGAGCGTCGGATGAGAACGGACGGTGGATATCAGAGGAAAGTCATCCTAGGTCTATGGCAGTCTAGCCTCTAGTCTTGTCTAATTTTTATCGGTGCAAAGCTTAGGAAAATATGGGGTATATTTTTCCCTTCAGCCTAAGTAATATTGGTCTTCAGTCCTCTATAGTCTGAGACATGACGAAATTCTACAGCCTAAGTAATATTAGTCTTCAGTCCCCTATAGTCTGAGACATGATAAAATTCTAGATCCATGATGTATATTGCAACTATTGTTAGCCCTGTGTTTCTTTTACCCAGCAAAACTATCATGGGACAGGGAAAGAGGATAGGGTGATGTGCTCCTGAAAGACATTTTGTCTATGAAAGGACCTAAAGAGTGGAGGAACACACGAGTTGCATCATAAGAGGGGAAAAAAGCGATGCACCTTTATTACTTTCTAAAAGGCTCTTGAGGAACGAGCAAGATCAACCTGGGTAACATAAACATTTTTCGGTTGTAAGGTTGTGGAAATGTTGCTTTTTCAGGAGGGCACAATGTAGTAATGTGGTAGTAGGGTGGAAACATATCGGATACGATCGAATAGTCTCAAATACGAATACGAATCTATATTTTCAAAATGAATATGAATACAAATTTGAATATTCTTAAATACGGATATGAATATTCTTGAATACGAATATGGATATTTTCGAATATATATTTTCTCGGATACGAATATCGGATAAAACGGATTCTTAGCGGTTTTGCCGATTATTCACCGGTTTTTGATCGGTTACCGGTTTTAAACTACTTAAATTCAAATTTTGAATAACAAAATTCGTACGGATTTTTCATGGGTTCTAGAAACGGATCGAATACGAATCGAATAGTCTCGAATACGAATACGGATACGAATATTCTCGAATACGAATGCGAATACGAATATTCTCAAATACGGATACAAATATTCTTGAATAAGAATACGAACATTTTCGAATACGAATTTTACTTACCACATTCGCGTTTTCTCGGATACGAATATCGGATAAAATAAATTATCCGTTACCGTTTTCTACCCCTATGTGGTAGTACCAAACTAGCTTCTTGAAAGAAGTATACTAGAAAAAGGAGTATCTTTACATTGTTCTTTAAAAGTACAGACCCTTATCTGCACTACAAATGTCACCTTCCATGTAATGAACACGTTAAATCAATAATAACCCACATATGGTTGGACAATTCAAAATTGTGCAGTACTCCCTCTATTGATTTTTGTGATACGCCAATGCTTTTCGAGAGTCCTATGTAAACTTTCACTAACAATTAATTCAACAATACTTGAATTTTTACGTGCCACTCGATTGGACTAAAATAAACTGGTTTATGGCTGAAATTGCACTGCAACTGACTAAAATTACACTGTAACTGATGGTGGCTTATTTAGCGTAACAAAAATTTTAAAAATTTAAAAATAGAAAAAAAAACATGTTAGTCCATCACGAACAACACAAACGAATACATAAAAAAAATAACCAGCAAAAAGCTCAAAAAAACTAAAAAGCCAGAAAATGACGAAATATAGGAATAGCAAAAAAATAAGCCAGAAACCAGAAGCTCAAGCCGAAATAAGCGGGGCCAAGACAAACTTGGGCTACAATCCAAACATAGTTTTTTCTTAATATTTTAACAACTCCAGAGGGCGGCTTTTTATCATTTGGCACTGTACATAGTGTAATTTATCTTTACCACTGCCAAGGTAGGGAACGTATCTTTTCGCCTTGTAATGATCGCATCGTAGTCTCTTCTTGTACCTTGTCCAACTCTTGTTCCTACCTCAAATACGTACAGCATCAAATACGCCGCCGACGAGTTCATCTTTGAGAAGACCTGCACGACAGGGAGGCAACGAGCATGGCAGCGACGGCAATGTTCCGCTCAATCGGTGTGCGCGGCCGTGTTTAGCAGCTTGAGTAGTGGCGGTGGACCCGTTCCTCACATCTCTATTGGCATAAAATGAAATGCATTTTCTAGAGCTGCGAAAAATATAAAAAGAATCTACAAAAACATATCGGCCATTTCTGCAGCTTGCCGGTGGCCTGGTCCATGGTGGATGAAGTGTATGGGGACATACATGGTATTACATATGGCTTGGCCTGGCTTCAAGTGTAGTGTTGAGCCTCTCAGAAAGAAAACTACCCAACGAACGGTAAATAGAATACAGAGCCTGTTTAATATGGTTGTAGCTTGTGGTTTTAATTGAAAATTTTAAATTTTAGTTGTTTATAACAGATATTACGAAGAGAGATACTCGCTTACAATTTTGGGTAATACAGATGTTAGACTTTTAAAGTGTATTATAATTAATTTATAGATCCTGTCTTAAGAAAATACTCTTTCTGAAAGTTAGACACTGTAACAAAAATCAAAAGTTATTTTTAGAAGCTATAAAAAACAGGGCCACAAACAGGTGGCGACTGGCGAGCCGGATATGTGGACTCTGACGGGCGTTTCGTTCGTCCAGCTTATTTCTCCGCTTGGTCCCGATCGAATTGGCATATTCTTTTTATAATCTATGTTTTTCATAGCTCCATTTATCTTTGATAGAAAGGTACTGGATCTGTTCTTTTAGGTTATAATTTATGATTTTTAGTATAGTTTATTAATCTAATAAATAGTAATTGCTTAGGGAAATTAGAAGGATAAAAATCACTGAAAAGTAAAAAAAAAGAACGGCACTACTCTAATAATTTTGTTGTAGTAGTTTGGCCTGGTTAGGCCAAGTAACGCAACGAAGAATACTTAGGAGTTATGTGAAACAACCCATGCCGTTAACTAACTCTAAATGACAAGTTAAGATGTTAAGCAGGATTAATTAGGTAGCTAATGATCTAAAATACGAGGAAATTTAAACTTTTCTTTGCAATCGTCTAAAATGAACTTGACGAGCGATAGAGAATTACAATTCACATAGAACTTCATCGGTGAGGACGAGAATAAATTGTAAAAGAATTGCGTAAGTAAAAATATGCAACTCAATTAAAATATATAAGCAGTCCGTAGTACAACAATAATTAATTACAATCCGTATATGGTAAAATCAATTGCATCTTTTGAGCGTCAATTAGAACTGGTAGCAAGCCAAATAAAGATATTACAATTTGCATTACATAATAGCGGTTACAAATTACAACAAATATACAATTTCATGTTCAACCAAATAATCATCCCAAAAAACTAAACAATTGCAATATAATTGTATTTAACCAAGAATTGCATAATCTATTTACACGAAGTCCATTTCATACATATTCAATTACATCCGAAATAACAAAGAACAGAAATTACATTTAGATAACATACAATATCATCTAGACATCAGTACTAAGAGAAAGCCAGAATACATTCCAGTCATCTCATCCATTAGGATATGTCGTTGAGCTGCCACCACACCGCTATTCCATTTGTGAGTAAACCATTATTTTAATACCGAAAAAGATCGAACAAAAGAACGAATAAAAATAAACGAAGTCAGAAAAGAAATAGAAAATTTACCGTCAGAGCCCGAAGGGCTAAGTCGGGTGGGGTAATCCGTTCACGGAGATACCTGACCGTCCGGGGGCCAGTCGGCACCTCTCACAACCGTAGGGTCATCACTCGGTATAAACAAACATGTTTTATTTTAGAGACCAACCAGTATAAACCATCATATTTTAAATCCCACATAGCATCCGAAGAACCAGCGTCTCTGATCCACGAGACGCCCCACATTCCAGAGAGCATACCCACAGCCGAGAGAGTCCAGCCTAGCATCAAGCCATCACGCACTGACCAGCAAAACAATGAGAGGGTCACGCCACACCAGCCCGAAATATCCAACATACATCCTCTAAGGCGCTGTGACAAGCCACCAGAGGGATAACCAGCCAGCAAGACCACAGTCAAAGAGAGGCAGTCACAGAGAGGCAGCACAACATTGAGAAGGCTCAGCACAGCCACAAGCTAGATCACACACAGCCAACAGAGAACAGAAGAAATATCTTGGCAGAGCAAGCCCCACTGCCTCTGTTCTCATTCCCCCAAACCAACCGAAAGCAAAAGGGAAGGGAGAAGACCATGGCTCCAGCAGGCCATTCCTTCCCATCCCCACACCCTCACTCCACAGCCAAGCATCACCGGCCACCACCAAGACAACATCGAGACAAGTCAACCAAGGGCAAGGCGGAAACAAGGTGGCGGCCACCATCTTCCCCAAGCAAGAACCCGCACAACAGACACAGAGCTGACCATCACCAGGCCAACATTAGGGCAAGCCGACCAGGGGCAAGAAGCCAGACCACAAGACGAAGGCCAGACGAGCTTACAGGAGCGCGGCGACAGTAGGAAGTTAGACCGTAAGCCCAAGACCGTCAGCCCTAGGAGGAGGAGGAGGTCACCACCAGGCGACGTCCACACCACCGAGAGAGAGCGACGGCCACAAGCAACCCCTGATTACTTCCTCAAAGAACCCAAATCAACCAAAGAAAGGTAGCCCACGATCACCCATAATATTAACATCGATTTCGTAATAGTAAATCTTGCATGCCACACATAGCAAGCCACCATTCGTTGTCAACTAGCACCACTAGCAACCATGAAACCATCACATAGAGCCACAACAGAGGGTCGAGGAAGAGCACAGAGGGAGCAGGGTGTACCGAGGAGGTGAGCCACCGTGGTGTAGGTAGGACGTCGCGCACCCGATGGGCATGACATGCTCCCCCGGTGCATGGCATGACCTCGAGCCCCGCCGGAGCCACCGACGACCACCCTCGGGGAGATCCCCAAAAAAATCACAGTAGGCAAATCAACATCAAAAATCAAATCGAAGAAATAGCGGGGGAGGGAGTAGAAGAAATGAGTTTAGATGGAGGAGGAAGCGCAAATCGGGGCCGACGGGCAAAAGCCCCAAACCTAGGGTTAACCTAGGGTTACCGGTAGTGGTGCGAGGTGCGGGCGGAGAGGAGCCGGAGTCGGCGAGATGCCGGAGTAGGAGGTGTAGAGGGGAGCCGGAGGCGTAGCAGCTTAGGTGATCACGGGGAGGCGAGGCGGCGGCGGCCGTCTGGCGATCGAGGACAGCGGAGCGGCGGTTGGCCGAGTCGGAGGAGACGCGGGGAGGAGTCGGCGGCGGAGGCGCCAGAATAAGGGAGGAGCGAAGGCGGCACGGCGCCGGAGAACCCGAGGCGCGGGGTGGATCCGATCGGGATCGAGCGAAGGGAGGGGGAGAGCCAGGAGAGAAGGCGTCGGCGGAACCAAGAACAGGAAGAGGCGGAAAGAGAAAGAAGAAAAATGGAAAGGTGAAATAAATTAGGAGAAATAAAAATGTGTAGGCTAGATTTAGGGTTATTCACTCATAAGTAGGTATTATAGAAACCTTGTTATAATAGAATTGTTGAGATTAAGTGAATGGATTAATTGTACTAAGAACCCCATAAATGAATATTAGTCGCACCAATGTAAGACATTCTGTTAGAAATAAGCTGAGAATTAATGCGATCTGCGGTCTCAGTGTAATACCGTAGACGATGATGCATATAAGTAACTCCGAGCTGATTTTGAGCAAATGAGAAATTAGAAAACCGGCAAGCACATGTAGCAGGATTCATCTAACTACTTAAACCATAGCATCTCTTTGACACCATAGATTAAGTCATAGAAGCCCAGAATATTTCTCAAGTTCTTTTAATAAATGTAATACCATCAATGGATTAAAACTAGTACGCAGGTGTATTAAAATTGGTGTGTCGTCATTTAGACCATTCCAGGGTATATTTAAAGACTCAAACAATTTGGTTAGTAACATTTCAATTGTAGAGATAGACCCCTGTTTACTCAGAGTCATTAGAACAAATTAATTAGGTCCGATGATTTAAAGTAGGCACGCCGATTAAACTTGTACGCGTAAGGATTGAATTAAGGGACTAGTCTAAGACCATATTGTTGTAGTTTTAATTACCCGGATAATTTAGTAAGTCCACCTAAACAGTAGAGAACCATTAATCAATATTTGCAATGACTAGAATAAATTAAGTGCCCTCAGTAGGTTAAAACATAGCTGTACTGAGTCAATTAAGATATTACCGATTAAATTATTCGGGATTGTAACTAAATACTCGATTAACCTGAATAGTGTTAAATCATAGAACTTTTCTAGTAAATATTATTAGATATTAAAAGTAAATTAAATGATGCCCATAGGCTGGAAATTGCATGCATGTGAAGTAAATTATTATAATATCATTGAGACCCTTAGTGCGCATTTAAATGCCCAGTTAATTTCTATTAGTTGATTATAAACTATAGAAATCCACTAATAAGTATTCTGAATTGTTAGGATAAATTCATAGCTGTCAGAAGACTTAAAATTGTTTACGATGATGAGAATGGCATGCACCGAATTAAAATAGTACTCGTCAAGTTAAGATTGCGAGTAGCGATTAAAATTATACCCGGTAATTTAAATAGCAATTAAGCTGTAAAAATATACAAATGACTAAAGTAGAATTTATGAATCCCCTAAGGACACCTGTGTATAGCTTAATTAAGGAATTAAGTAATTAATTAATTAAGAACTATTTTCTTTTGGATTTAGAATTTAACTTGTCACGCGTACTAAATGCGAGAAACCAAATAGACTTAATTGCATATGCGAGATTGGCTAGGATTAATATTCATCGTTATAGTTGTACATGCATATAGCAATCCTATGTAATCGAAACATGGCTAGGAAGTAATAAAACACCGAGCATACCTACTAGATAAACTGTTATGTCAAACGATGAGTAGTGTATTGAAATTAATCTCAACTATTGCAATTAGGTTAAATTGAGCGAAGCCTTATCCTAGGAGCACAAGCACAGCGGCACCATATATTTTATGATAATTCTGTAAATTAAGTCGTAGCCGACGTATTTAATTGCAGGCGACAATCCAAGCCATGGGAGGGATTTCACCTGATCCTACTTGAATCCGAATATATGGTTAAAGTCCATACAAGCATTCCTTTGATCATATCTTCAGATTATATTACGTAAAATAAGTATTTTGTATTAATCTAGTATCACCTTGCATGAAAAAAATAAAAGGTATTTAAATCGAGCAATGGTTATAAGAGATAAGAAAAAGAGTTAGATGGCAACTGATGGAGCATTTGGCCATCTGGTTAAATAAGAAGGTGGGCAGAGGTTGCCAGGGCAGGTGACAAGTGGGTAGGTTTAGGACCTCAGCATAAAAATAGAATATAAGGAATTACAAACTTCTTCCGTGTGAACAGACCGTACCACACCGTATCAACCAACATCCCGTATTGACGGACAGACTAGTAGCTCTATTGAGGTATTATATTCTCCACATGGGTAAGTATTATTTAGGGGAGGAACCCACAAGAGCCGGACCGATGCGGAGTGGGGATCCACAGCCGCACAGAACCCAGAACTGGTACGTAGGCCAGAAGTGGGGGAGGCGGATCGCAAGAACCCAAGACTTTGATCAGATATTCAACAGAACGGGTACGCAGGCGATATATTACGCAGTTGGGTGTTGGGTGAGGGTCAGAAACCACCCCAGCCAACAGTTAATGTCGCTTTCGGTGGGTCTGCGTGAGGGTGTTACCGCTCCAGGCTGCCGTTTGTGAGTAACTGGGTGGAGATATAATTACTGAGATAGATGCAAGCGTCTTGTACTACGATCCGGGCACCGCATCTAAGGAAATGCAGAGATCTAGACAGCCAACAGGATCAGAGTGGTGATGGGTAAAGTGATACAAGCTTGCGCAATGCTTACCAAATCATGAATTCATGTCTGTCTCCGGGAAAGGAGAATTACGGAAACTTATGGGGGTTTTTGCTGTTCATGCGAATGCTCAGTAGTTTTCTAAAATAGTAAATTGGAGTTCTTTCAAAACCAACAAACTTTATTTTCTATATGTCATTGGAAAGAAAATGAGGAAGGAAAAGAGGCTAAGATTGAGCCGGAAATTGAGAATAGGAATTGATATTTCTAAGAGTGTGGAAATGAGCATTTATGCATTTTGCTAATAACGCTTGTTGAGTACTTCTGTACTCACCCTTGCTATTATCTTCCTTTGTTTAGGGTATGTCAGTTCAGCCTGGATGAATTACCGTGGACTCGAATTACAATGGGTATAAGGTGGACATTCCGGGTGAAGGATTAGTGAAGAATTATAATGTTCTAGCCCTTGGGGTTTGGTAATGAATTTTAACCCTGCGTGGTGATATTTTTGTAATATCGAGTTGTCTCTAATTATTGTTCTGCTGCAACACTCTGATTGGATTATTATTCGTTAGATCGATGTTTTATCGGCTAAAACGAGTAATAATCCGTTGACCGGTGTTATTACTCTATGGTAATAACGCGGGTCGTCACATTATGCATCTCAGATTCTTACTGTAGCGGTGGATACAACAAGTTGTGGATTGGATACAACAAGAAGCTGTGCAGTTCGTCTTCCACATCCGGGTACAGCACGTTTCGTTCGTGGAGTGATAGTGCAAGATGCGGCCTCTTCCCCCAGAGTCCCATTGCACACATCGTTTGGTCATTGTGTGTCACATCGAGTTGTTTTGGATTTGCCTGAACTACGGTACGGTTACAAGACTACAGGTAGAAATAAGGGAACTAGAAGCTCAGTACCCAACAGAGTACTCGTCAGTTGTGACTTTCCCCACACGTATGTCACCATACATTCCACTAGTAAAAGGCTGCTGGTAGTTCATTCATTAGCAAAGAGAAGAATCTTTACTATTATAAAAGTATAAGTAGTGGTTGGTTCATTCTTTCTTTTCTCTTTTTAGTCATTCGATTTAATCTGGATCATTTGTCTCTCTTCCCCTCTATCAGGATACAACCGTCCACCTCCTCCACTTCCCCATCTCCTCGCGCATTCTGGCCACCCTTCTCTCTCTGTTGTTTGCTCTCTAGTGTTTGATGTGTGAAGTTGAACACGTAGTAAGTTCTGTCTTATTATTTTTATAACTCCGTTGTAACGTACATGTCTCTATCTAGTTAAAACAAGAAGATAAAATAAACATGGGTAGCAAGAAACTAAAAACAATAGGGATGAACAGAGGAGAAAAGGCACAAGGCGAACAGGTCAAGATCAGGAGGGGCCGTGGGAGGTTGGGCGGTGCACGGCGCACTGCCGGCTGCCCGCCTTCCGTACCACGCATTTCTGCCTACCTACAACACTCTTCCAGGCTTCGCCTTTCCCTCTTGCCGGCCATTCCTGGCAAATCTTCTTATCCCCATGGTGTTCCAACCATGGCAACGACCAAACCAGAAAAGAGAGAGAGAGAGAGAGAGAGAGAGAGATTGTAACAGGAAGCAATGTAGTCTGAATGCCCAAATTCATCTTTTTCCAGTGATATAAATAAGAAGAGGCAGGCGCAAGTCTCTAGAGAAGACGGTACTAGTCATCTTTTATGCCTCAATCACCACTCAAATTGTCGTTCCTGGCTGCACTCATGTAAATGTATCTTCAGGCTAGAGCTGGGACTTGGGCCGTGCTTTTTGGGCCAGTCCAAAGCACGGCCGGCCCGGCACGGCCCAAGCACGACGCGGCCCGACACGTGGCGGGCCGTGCCGGCCCAAGACGAACGGTGGGCGGGCGGGCCCGACAAGCCCAACACGGTGGGCGGCGCGGCATGGCGGATCGTGCGTGCTCGGGCCGGCACGGCACGGAAGCACGCGAGCACAGGCGGCACGGCGAGCACGCCATCGCCACGGGCCGGCCCTCGGCCTCTACCTCGCCTCCCAGGTCCCCACGGCTATCCCAGATTCCCCAATCCCACAACCACAATCCATCAACCATCACAGAGCGAGACCGAGAGAGAGTAAAGGGAAGGAGGCACACGGTCACGGGAGCTCGGATGAGTGGACGACGGCAGCACTGCCGCAGGAGGAGGAACGATGTAGCCGTAGCCGAGGGTAGCATCCCGCGCAGCATCTCTCGGAGTAGTCGCGGTCGTCGTCGCCGTCGCTTGAGCCGGGGAGGAGGGAGGAGGCGGCGTCGAGGAGGAGGGTGGAGGAGGCGGCGGCGGAGGAGGAGGGAGGAGGCGGCGAGGGAGGAGGAGGCGGCGGTGTCGAGGAGGAGGGAGGAGGAGGCGGGAGGGAGGAGGGGGAGGAGGCGGCGAGGGAGGAGGGGGGAGGCGGCGGTGTCGAGGAGGAGGGAGGAGGGGCGGCGGGAGGAGGAGGAGGAGGCGGCGGGAGGGTGGGCGGCGGCGATGCGAGGAGGAAGGTGGAGGAGGCGTGAGGGAGGAGGAGGGTGGAGGCGGCGAGAGGAGGGGGGGAGGCGGCGGTGGGGAGGAGGGAGGAGGCGGCGTCAAGGGAGGAGGGCGGGAGGGGGAGGGGGGAGGCGGCGTCGAATGATTTGGGAGATTTGGGGTAGGAGGGATCGAGGAGGAAGTAGGCGAAGTGGCAGGGGGGAGGAGTCGGGCGGCGGCGAATGAGATGACTGGGCGGATAAAAAGAGAGGATTGGACGCGGCGACTCCGGTTAGGGTTTTTGATATTTTTCAATTTAGTCCTTCATATTTTCTGAAATCTATAAATAGGTTTTTATCTATTTTGATTTATTCTGTTCTAGATTTTGGAATGCCAAATTTGAATATTGAGTTAGGTTTTGGAGATGTGAATGTGTGATGTGTATATATATGAGATGAGGAGGAAGATCAATCAAATCAACATATTTTAACATGTTATTGGTGTGTGCATTCCAAATAGTTACTAAATGTTCGAGAAATTATTTAAAATCGATTTCTTAACTATAGTGTAAATTGCACTCATGACTCTCTCTGAGCTTTTCTATTTGACTAGTTGGGCAGCCCTATGCTAGATTGCCGGGCGATGAGAGCATGTGGCTGAGAGGTGCACGGCAGCAACGGGTACAGAGGGCCGGAGCTATTGCACCTGGCTATCACGTTCCGAATGCGAAGGCTGCACGCAACAATCAAATTCTATGGACCAGTTATTGTCAATTGTAAACTGACGACCGAAATAAAATTTTTAATGATTTGAGGAGTAACAAGGATGTTCCGTAAAGAAAAGGGATCGTGAGGAGCAGGAAGGGTGGTGCTACCGACGGAGGTGACAGGTGCTACCACGCGCGTTCACCTTCGAGGCAACTAACTATGCGTAAAGAAATGAGCTAATCCTGGGAATACATGCATGGCACTGTAGCAGGTTGCATGGCCCTGTAGACAAAAGGTGCGGATGGTCACCAAGCCGTTCTAACGCCGCCTTCTTTTCCTTACGACAGATCCAGAAAGATGACGACCAGCGCCGCCACCTTCGCGTATAGTTACTTCGGGCCGGGCTTGGACTGGCACGGCACGAATGCTGGCACGTTGGGCTTTGGGCCGTGTTTGGGCACAGCCAAAGCGGCGTGGTACGCGCGACGCAACGCGGCAAGATGATTGGTCGAACAAAGCGCGACGAAGCGGACGAAGCACGATGGACTTGGGCGTGCCGACGCACGCCCAACTCCCACTCTACTGTGCCAACAACGGTATGAGATCCTTATAGCTCGTGTGGAATATACAAATTTGGTTGAAATTTAATTCTCGCTTATTTCGACTTAAGCTTCTAACTTATTTTTCACTATTCATAAATTTTATCTTTTTCTGAACTTTTGGTTTTTTAAGATTTTTTTTCTGTTCTTTTTTTCGTATTCGTTTGTGTTATTTGTGATAAGTTAACATATTTTTTCTATTTTTAATTCGTTTGCTACTAGTAGCAACGGGCGAACGGCTACCTTCCCTCCTCTCCCTGTGAAAGAGCTCAAAAAAGCCTTTGGAGTCCATGATCCAAAACCGATCATCGTTGGGGCCTGCCTAGATTTGGGCTGCGCTGGGCCCCTGGAGGTCCTGCCCTACGGGTTGTCCAGTAGCCTAGGAAGCCTTGCATCGGGCCTCACGGCGCCCTACCCTGTCCTCCGGGCCCACCAACCCACAAGACGCCGTGGGGCCCTGGCTGCAGGCTGTATGTCCATCGACGGGAAGGTCACGGCACGCCTCGCCTTATCCACAAAGTTTGTGTCCTCTGTTACTGTAGCTACCTGGAGATTTCCCGACAGCCGCTCGTGTCCCTACAGAAGGTGCAAATGTTAAGCATATAGTGAATCAAGATATGACAACATGTTTGACTGAATCGGCAAATACGAACCGTTGATAATAGTCAATAGCAAGATAACTTAGATGAAAGTTGATTCTGAACGACATATTGATGTGAAGCTACTCCCCCTACTCACCTACTCTTAGATAGACGTAAACTGATAAATATCAATACAACGATACGAAGTAATATTAATCATCGTTGAATTACAAAGGATATATTGGATTTATTGATTAAAACTAAATTCTAACAGAAAAAGTAAAGATATGCAATAAGATAAATTTTGAGTGGTCGAGGACCGACTTTTTACATGTAACTCTTGGATCTTATTTATACCGGTACTCGTGTACGAAAGTTTGGAATCTCTCTTAAGGGTATGTTCTTTACCTCATAAGTTAGCGGTTTTTTATTTTTGCTATAGTACCTAACTTTCAAACGGAGTATTTTTTTCAAGACGGGTCTATAAGTTAAACGATCTGCACATTAAAAACCCAACATCTGTACCAACTATAATTACAAGTGAGTGTCATCTTTCAGTGTCAGTATAAGTAATGCACCAAAATTTAAAAATTTCAGCTAAAAACCATAAGCCGCAGCCGAAAATAACAGGCCCTAATATCCTCTCGGCTCGTCCATGCACGCGATGGCGGACATACTCGATGCATTCTTTTGGTCATGCGACTTATGATTTTAAATGAAAATTTTGAATTTTAGTGCTTATTCTGATGCATTACGAGAGACCGATTCTCATTTACGATTTTGGTGATACGGATGTTGGGTTTTAACGTACTACATTTAACTTGTAGACACTGTCTTGAGAAAATACTCCGTTTAAAAGTTAGATATTATAGCAAAAATTAAAAACCGTCCAGCTTCTGACCTGCCAAACAGGCCCTCAGTTTGGACTCCATTCCATGTAGCAGAATATCCCACGGCTTCCACCTGTAAGTAGTCGAGTTTCCATTAGCACCATGAAACATCCTTGCTCTTTCACGTGCATCGGCTTAAGATATGGCAGCATAGCTAGCATACTAATACATGCACGCATGTTGCCTTGTGCATGTATTATATTCTAATTAAGGCATGAAGCGTCGTTCATGTTACAGGACGTACTAGTTCATCGTCAATCTTTCCGGCTTTGTATCTTCTCCATCCAAGCTCGTGATTAGATGAATATCATGTCATTGCCAACAGCTCGTCGAGATCTTCAATATGGTAGCGCCCAACACCATGCCTGCCGATTATCTTGCTTGCTATTGACCTTGTCTCTGGTCCCACCTGTCACTCTAAAATTGACAAATTTGGAAGGCAACGGTTAATTAAATAAAGTTTAATTGCACGTAATTAAAGAAGAAGAAGAAGATGACAGATGAGAGGAAGCACTTGCTTGATCTGGGCTGGTCTAGGGCCGGCTCCGTCGTGGGATAGCTGATGAGAGAACGAGAGCAGCTCAGCAACACAACGGACAGAAAAAAAAAAAGAGAAAGAAAAGGAGCCCAGCCTCCCACTTTGCACTGTGCCGCCTCAGCTCCCGACGCGGCACGGCATCGAAATGGTCAGCGCGGCCAGGCGCGTCCGTCCGCCAGCGGCTGCCACGTCTTCGCCGAGGTTGAATATTCTGACGCACATCCGCTGGGCGCCGAGCCACGTGGAAGCAGCACAGGGGTAGGCCGGCCACCCGACTCAGCAGCCATGCATCATACTGCTCCCTCTGGTCAAGAATACTAGTCGATGGAGGCTTTTTCTCGAGAGTACACCAAAAGTTGTCACCCGGGTAGTTTTGAGGGTTATTTTGCCATTACCTTGAAGAAACTATGGGCGTGTGCCTCGATGCTCACCCCTCCTGCGTGTCGGTGGGCCTGATAATGGGTTAGGTTGAACCACACAAAATGTCAGGACACGAGTAGATTATACTAATACAGATTAAAATTTTCTATTGTGTAAACTAGAAAATTATGTGAGTAAGAAATTATATATTGTTGCCACTAGATACGTAGTACAACAGAAGTAGAGTTGAAGCAGCCAATTCAACGAAAAACGCGTCGATATAGTGCTAGTAGTCGATCGTACTTTGCCAACCGTCTCCTCGAGATCGTCCCGATCAACGTCGCAGTCACAGCAACACCTCTACCAAGATCCACACATCTAGGGATGGAACACTGTGCGTCGACGTGCTTGCACCAGTGCGCATGGTAGGGGTTATAAGAGATGGCGGTTAGGTTTCGACGGATGTGTTTCGGGATGCCTCCCTCAACCTCCGCACCTCGCCTTATATAGCCTCCAATCGGATCCTTATCCGATATGAGTAGAGATCGTATCCCACTCGGAGACTATCATCCGAACTCTAATCTTTCTAGCCCATTAAGTGTGTGATCCTATAGGTTTATGTATATTTGGCTATGGGCCGAAAGCTCTTTTCCGGTCTATAAGTCGGAAGCGATCGCTAGTAGGGCATAACGACTCCCAAACGTACATAAAGATCATATCGGACAAATCTATATAGTGCTTATATACTGCTCTCTTTGCCTCATGATATCAGATCAAACTTAAGGTGAGAAACGTGATATCCTATGATAGCTCGATCCTTCACTCAAACCTATAGCGGATTACTCAGTTGTGATTGACTCCTCAACTCCATTCGGCATGGCCATGCACTTCTTTAATCTTACCACATCGAGGGGTCCAGAGATATCTCTCCTGTTATATAGGAGACACAAATTACATCTTGATCACTCATATTCCTCCACATGTTTCATGTTAAACCTGAAAGGTACCTGTATGACAACTCAGTCACGGAGTAGTATTTGATAGCTCCTAAGTAAATTATTATACATGTAAGAAACAATGATGATCTCAGATCTAAAGATCCTACGTACACTATGTATGAGACCAATGATGACACTTAAGAATATAACAATTCTCATAGTGTCTCATGGTGGGTCAATATAACATCATGTTCTATAACATGTATTTACATTATTAATTTAATATCACATATCCATGATCCATGAAATATGATCATTAATCAATACATGTGTTGATATGTAAATCATAATTATCACACATAATGATATAAGATTAGGGATAATTTTAGAATAACACCAATACATAAATAAAGAATTCCACGAACAAGTCACATACTTGTTTATTCAAGGGACAAAATATCATATAATTTAAAAGATCATAAACATAGAAGTGATACAATCATCTTCATGATTGCCTGTAGGGCATATCACAAACATTAAATGGCCTGAGTTTTTATTTGGGTTAGCTTTGGGCGGGTCGGGTTTACACTAAAAACGGGTTGGGGTTGGTGATGATGATGGAATAAATCACTAAATATGGTTTTAATATTTAACTAAGGTCAAAAGATCTCTGTGGTCATAAACCTTCAAGGGTTGCTTCTTGAGTACCCTGGTTGGAGATACACTGTGTATTGCTCGATCGGATGACTTCTCGGAGAATCTGTGAACTGGCACTTGGACCTGATTCCAGAATATTCCTCCTATGCACTGGGTAAAGCACGTGCCTTATCTACTCTAAACGGCATGATGTTTCAGCTCTAAGTCTCTGACAACAATGTCATACAGTTGTTGCCCATGTTCGTCTCCAGCTAACAACAATCGACAATCGAGCATTCTCTCTCTAACAATAATTGCCTCATCGACCAGACGCGTTGGTTCCAAAAGGCCTCTTCCCCGGTGGACAATCAGATGTCTCTTCATTAGTATTTAAGGCTAGATGAGAGAGGACCGGAGGACAATTGACTCACAATCAATCAGTCTCAATCCCAGATGAATTCATATCTTATTCAACTCATGTAATTAGGGCTAGTGCTCGCGACGCGCGGCTCCCGGCATGCGTTCCATAGGTTGTGGAAGTAGTGGTTGTCATGGAGTAGTGACTGAGGCACGGATGCGTGTAGACGATGATGGCGCTGGTGGTGCACGGCTCCCGATTGACATTCCATATGTCGCGGTGATAGCGGTGGTCGCGAAGAGGCAACGACGCACGGTGTTGCTCCCTGTGGCGATGGAGGCATGAACACCTATGGATGATGATGGTGATAGTAGTGCGTGAAGAAAGTGGGAGTGCAGTCTGGGCTCGAGCTAGGTGGAAGGGAGTAGGAGGCGATGGAGGTGACCCTAAGGAGCTAGGCAGTTGCAGTAAATTTTTAGCTCGATTGCTTGACGTGTCGTTCTCCTCACATTGGATAGGGGTAGAGAGTCTAATCTAGCCTGCCTTGGTATTGTAAATCTTGTCTAACATGACAAGTATTCTTGACCGGAGGGAGTACTTGCATATCTTTTTTAAACTACATGATCATTGAGATAAAACAATGGATTGAATGGTTTTAGTGTAATAGTATTTAGTACACTAATGTAGAATACTCTCACAATAAAGAGGTTGTTCAGCTATAAGGGCATGTTTTGTTCCTATCCTAGGGCTGAGCTGCCTGGCTGAGACCCTGTTTGGTTGCTGACCTAGCAAGCTCCTAGGCCCAGGTGACCGAAATCGAGTGTCTGGTGCCCAAGCATCCTCTTCCTCTCTCTAACCTGCGCTAACCACATTTCTTCCTTCCTCTCATCGTTGAGGCTGATGTTGACATAAACTACGTGCAATCAATTACAATCAAGTGCACAAGTCAATTGTAGCTTTTCACCTGAGTATTCCAGGGTATCGAATCCATAGAGAACAGACTAACTATCACCTTAGGGTTTCTAATCAACAATCATCTAACTGCCCAAAGAATCAAAGTGTAACTCAACGATGAAACATGGAATTATATCACGAGCATAAATTTAGATAATCTAGGATTAGAGGGTTTGAGCAAAAGTTGATACTACTACCCAGAAGTTAATTTAATCTAACTATAACTATCTACTAATTGCTATGAGGGATCTCTCACTAGAGAATATAATGCCTTTCACCAGCATGCGCACCCTAATCAAGAGCTGTAACCAACTACTAGTACATCATCGCACCCAACATCTCTATTTAACGCATAAATGAGCAATGAGAGAGACACCAAACATAAGCTACTGCAGTGATTCGTCGATCTCTATGCACTAATGTTGTCACCACTAGCCTTGGCTTCAACCCTTGAATGTACGGATCTTTCTAACTCATGTGCTAACTACAAACATGCTCGTAGACTAGCATGCAAGGTTCTATTATGTCAATCTAATCACCATGATCAAAATGATTAGCTAACATGACATACTACGTAAATAGATCAAAACAAAGCAAATTGCATGAACTAGACAATTGAAGATAGAAATAGTAGAAGCAACTAAAAGTAGACTAATCAACCATGAAAGATTGGAGAGTAATTAGACAATGACAAGAAGATACATGATTGACTTACAAGTCAAAGTCGTAGCTCCGGAACCTCGGCTGCTAATTCGAACCAGCGCTAATTGGAGCCTAATTAGAACCCTTCTAATTAGATATGCTAATTAGAAATATAATTATAAAGGTCAATTAGAGCCCTCTAATCTGATTGAAGAGGCTCATTAGATCCTTCTGTAATCTCTAGACTAATCCTACTACTAGAAAACATGGCTCCGGCGTTGCCAGAGCCATCAGTTAAGAACTCGACAATTGGATGTCGATGGGATGGCAGAAAGTGCGCCCCTCAGGTCCTGTTTAAAGTATAAGGGGCTAAAGGGTTGAGGCTTGGATGTGGTAGAGTTTGAAATAGTCGGGATAGAAAGTTTGAATTCGGAATATCCTTCGTATTGGAATTGTTTTGTACCTTCCTTCTATGCAATGAACCTTTCGGAGGCCATATCTTAGTCATACGAACTCTAAATTGGGTGATTCATTTTTGTACGTTTAGCTAATGAAGACATATCCAACTTTAAAGTGGTGGATACTTTCTGAAAATGTCGTCTTCATTGTCAAATTTGCCTTGGAAGTTGACTCTGTTGCGGACTCTGATTGTCTGTGTAGCTTACCTTGAGGGGCCCATATATCTCATGCTAGAACTTTCATGTCAAAGCTCTAATTTAGATCAATGAGAACTCTAAATTGTAGCCCACAAAAATATCTACAACTTTATAGTTATGCATTTTCCATTTGAAGCCATTTTATTTGCCAAAATCATGTTGCAAAATGATGGACATATTCTATCCCGTTTGTAAGGGTGGCAAATATGGAATCTCTCAAATTCCTTATCTCTTCACCTTTCTTTTCTTCAAGAATTACGTGAAAGCATCCAAAAGTAGGAGAATAAGTTTTCCTAATTATTTTTGGGTCCCACTATTGATTTATACTCAGAAATTGGTATGCATATAGCAATTCTCCATATCATCATGTCACCGATCCATCGAAGTACGATGTTTCCATCATAGCTTTTTTTTGTCTAAACTCCAAATTGGGCAAATGATATATACATTTTGATCGTCTGGATGAGAGCATCATCTTGAGAGCTTCCAAATTGGGATTTGAAGATGTATTGGTCATTGAAAGCTCATTCAAAGGACTTTTGGAACCCGTCAATTTGCTGGTTTAGGAGCCGGCTTCTCCAAATGAGTGATTTGGTATGAAAATTATCTGAAAAGTTGTGTTTTCATGCAATACAGTATTTTTTCACGTATATCTCGAATATGGATGGTTAGTAGCAAAATATGTAGCATTAGTAATGCAAAAAATAGGAAATGACGCTGTCCAAACGACGAGCTTTGTTACCTCCTCCTTGCCAGGTTAATGCACCGCCTCCTCCTCGCCCAGCTAGGTCTCATCGTCACTGCTGAGTGCTGAGCTCCGTTGCCGCTGCTGAGCCTCACCGCAGCTGAAACTTCTGTCATGATTTATGGATGGGGATGAGCTTGATGAGGAGATGATTAGGTTATATTAGTGATGGGTTGGGATCTTGGGGTGACTTACTGGTTTTAGAAGTGTGATTAGGAAAGTGCATTTCACGATTTTATGCTTTCTCGCTCTCAAAACATGATTTTTTTTAATTTTATGGTTTTTCTAGGCCAGTTCTCCAACCAACGAAATACCACATCCTCATGCTTGCCCGACTAGCAAAAGTCATCAAAATTTCGAGCTATCTTTAGGCACCACTTTATACGAGCATGAAGCCTAGGGTAGCAACCAAACAAACCCTAAATCCACGAGAAAAACTATGCAATTCAAACCATATTTGGCCTCTGTTTGTTTTGTTGCTAAACTTTGCTAGATCTAGTCGCGGGTAAGGATGCAATTGTTAAGTGGCATATTTTTGCGACCACCTGTCCTCGGACGTACTCACGTAACGGCAAGCATGTCTGTCGACTCATCCGACTCCTATGGAGCCTGGCCTCACCCTTGAATCAACAACGAACGGTCAAGATCGCATGGGCTTCGCCAACGCGTCGAGACCACTCCATTTTTCGCACTTCCGTCCTAGGCAGCGTACGTTTCCATTCCACTTCGTTTCCGCAAAGATCGACCTGACGAAGACGCCGCCGCCTGCTCCCAGGGGGCGCCTCGCCCACCACTGCGCCGCGTCTCACTCTGCAACCCTGCGCCGACGCGAGGAACGAGAGGCGAGCGCGCGGCGGAGTGGCGGCGTGACCATGGCGGATCAGTCGGCCGCGAGGCGGACGCTGGTGCTGGTGAACCTGGCGGCCATCATGGAGCGCGCGGACGAGGCGCTGCTGCCGGCGGTGTACCGGGAGGTGGGCGCCGCGCTGCACGCCACGCCCATGGGGCTCGGCGCGCTCACGCTGTACCGCTCCTTCGTGCAGGCCGCCTGCTACCCGCTCGCCGCCTACGCCGCCGTGCGCTACAACCGCGCCCACGTCATCGCCGCGGGGGCCTTCCTCTGGGCCGCCGCCACCTTCCTCGTCGCCGTCTCCGACACCTTCGCTCAGGTCCGTACCGACAAAAAGAAAAAGAAAAGAAAAGAAAAGAAAGGCGTCTGCGCGTTCTTCATCTTGGCGTAGATTTGATAGGCTATCCGTTTCAAAGTTTCGATCTTGCATGTTTTTCGGTGTGATTTGGGAGCGTTTATGCTCAATTCTTGATCGAATTTTCGGAATTGGGGCATGGATCGTCACGGGTATATGCTTGGCTAGTTTGGTTTGTCCGCAGAAAATTCAGTGCTTTCGCTTTCGTTATTCACTCCCGCTTCAGTACTGCTAACGAAAGCTGATGAATGCACAGTTTTAACTCCCTGTGCGCGTTGCTTTTGACGTGTTAGGTGCGAAATTTGACATGTTGAAGTTAACCTAGTTCATATCGACGTAACAGAAGAAAACATTTTGGTTCAGAGCATATTCGCATCTCAAAAAGACTATCCGAATGGTAACCAACCTCTAGCTTTAACTACTGCCATAACTGTCGTATCCGTGGCAGGAATGTTTGATTCCTTTCCATTCGGAATGTTAAATTCGATAATTTAAAGTACTAGTGAAAAGTTTAAGCATGTTTGGAGAACAGGGAATTTGCAGGAAACAATACAAATCCCATGGGATTCCTATGAAATTCCGACGTTCCAAATGGGGCATTTAGTTTGTAGCTCAAGTTGTATCTCGAAATCTGAAGTTGCTAGCTATTCCAATCTAGTCAAACTTGAGTGTCAAGACTCAAGTATGATGCTGGCATTCGATGTAATTCGAATTTAAAACAAGATTAAGGTAGCTAGATATTTCACTACAACAATTTGTATGCAACGCCATCTATTTAACGGCAAACAGTAGTTCTTATGTGTAATTGGTAACAAGCTTGCATGACAATGCTTCTTTGAGCAGGTAGCAGTAGCCAGGGGATTGAATGGTGTTGGATTGGCACTTGTGACCCCAGCCATCCAATCTCTAGTTGCAGACTACACCGATGACAATACCCGCGGCTCCGCGTTCGGATGGCTTCAACTCACAGGCAACATAGGTTCAGTGATTGGTGGCCTGTTCTCCCTCATGCTAGCATCGACCACGATCATGGGCGTTGCCGGTTGGCGTATCGCATTTCACATTGTTGCTCTCATCAGCGTGGTCGTCGGCGTGTTGGTTCGCCTGTTTGCACTGGATCCTCACTTCTGCGACATCGAAAATGGCGAGCAGCTCTTGCGCAAGCCGGCTTGGGCAGAGATGAAGGATCTGGTCGTAGAAGCCAAGGCTGTCATCAAAATGCCGTCGTTTCAGATCATTGTGGCTCAGGGCGTCACGGGGTCATTTCCATGGTCGGCGCTGTCGTTTGCGCCCATGTGGTTGGAGCTGATGGGGTTTACACACAACAAAACTGGACTTCTCACGACGACGTTTGCGTTGGCAAGCTCGCTTGGAGGGCTCTTGGGTGGGAAGATGGGAGACCACCTCGCTGTTCGCTTTCCGAATTCTGGTCGGATTGTCCTGTCACAGATAAGCTCGGCTTCTGCGATTCCTCTTGCAGCTCTGTTGCTGCTTGGGCTACCTGATGACTCCTCCACCGGCTTCTTGCATGGACTTGTCATGTTTATCATGGGGCTGAGCATCTCCTGGAATGGTCCTGCTACTAACAAGTAAGCAAAGCATTTCCTATATGTTCAGTACGACCAGAGGCACAGTGCATCCATTTCATGATTAGAACTCTGTCTGATTTATAAATCATGGACCGAACACACAAATATCTCCTGACTAGAAAGTGCTGATAATCTGTGCAGTCTCTGCGTGTTGGCCATAACAAAAACCTTTTCATGTGCAGCCCCATATTTGCAGAGATTGTTCCTGAGAGATCAAGGACAAGTATCTACGCACTGGACCGTTCTTTCGAGTCGGTGTTGGCTTCGTTTGCTCCTCCGGTCGTTGGTTTCTTAGCTGAGCATTTCTACGGCTACAACCCCATCTCCTATGGAGCTGGAGTGAGCAGTGTCGGGAGGGACAGAGCAAATGCCGCTGCCCTAGCCAAAGCCCTTTACACGGCAATCGCCATCCCCATGCTGCTGTGCTGCTTCATCTACTCCCTGTTGTACCGGACGTACCCACGCGACAGGGAGAGGGCAAGAATGGACACCCTGATCGCATCGGAGCTGCAGCAGATCGAGCTGGAACGGTGCCATCGGGCAGGAGACTATGCGTGCAGGAAGGATGCGACTGTGATCGATATCGAGTACGGTGAGGAAGAGTTTGACGCAGATGACGATGAGCAAGCGTTGATGCATCGCCAGGATGAACAGTGTGTCATTGCCAAGTGACCAGGTTGAGGAATCATGGTGACATTTGACAAACGAGCTCTTGGATCTGTACAGAAAACACCGAGTATATGTGTGAGAAACTCTAGTGATAGATTGCTTTGCAGCGAAACCGGCAAAGATTTTTTTTGTTCAGCACTTAATTTGCTTGTAGTATGAAACTGTTCGGTTCTTTTATGTGGTAGGGTTAGTAAGTAATTCAAACTTTTTTTTTTTGATAAAAGGTTGTTCGTTTTTTTTTTTTGAGGAATATGCGCGAGAAATTAGTAGCTCAAGCTTGATGAGGCTGGGAAGACGAGTTAGTAGGATGACTAAATTTATGTGCAGTTTTCCTTGTGAAGTGCTTGCGAAGCACGAGAGTTTAGTGCAACCTGACCAAATCCTACTAGCTTATCCGAGCGCTAGCGCCTCGCAGGCTCCTCACCCTGGCTCCAAAATTTCTCAATAACGTCCATCTAATTAGCTCATCTGATTCTAAAAAATCGACTAAACAACACTAAATCCTCACTTTGCGAAGATCGTGTCCTTCAATTGTTGGACCAAATTCCTCTAATCAAGAGCTCACCAAATTCAATTGTTGCAACAAAAAAAAAATCATGAAGCGCAATAACGAAATATGAGCTTGCAACAAAAATTTGTTCGACTACAGCAAACCAATCGCAACAACCAATACAACAAAACCACAACACTGTTGCAATAAAAACATAACGCGATGCAACATATTGACGACTATACCGCAACAAAATACCTCTTGGCATAAGATTTAAGAAAAAACATTGCAACAAATAATACCACTTCCTACAACAATAAGCAAAGTGTGTTGTAATAAATTTGAGAAACATCTGCAACAAAAATATACCAAAAGAGAGAGGTATGCGACAACGGTGAGTAGCTAAGCTCCTTCGAGAGGAGGTGGCCGGCCCAACAGAACTATAACTGAGCAACACTGGCCTAATGACTTGTCGCTCAGGCCCGCCTCGTCGTCGATCATGCCCTTTACCATCCATGGGCACGATCTTGAGCCACAAGCCGTACCGACTTTTAGCGGTAGCTCAAGATTACTAACTTTTAAACGGAGTATTTTTTTTAAGATGAAACCTACAAGTTAAACGTAGTACACATTAAAAGGTTAACATCTGTACCAGCCAAAATCACAAATGAGTATCGATCTCTCCGTAATCTATACCGTAAACAGCCAAAATTCAAAAATTTCAGCCAAAACCATAAACCGTAGCCAAAAAGAACAGACCCCACATCGTCCAGCTCCACCGCTTGTCGTTTGTCACCTTTGCTCTTTTAGTCACCATCTGACGAGCCACCTACAGGACCCTCTCCTCCTTGAGCTAAAGACAGAATGCATGGGGGAGAGGGAGAGGTGCTTGGAGAGAGTGGAGAAGAGGGGGTCTAGTGCCACCAGCGACGGCGGTGCTGCAATAGCAACAAGAGCGGCCGAAGGGACGTAGAGATGGTAGCGATTGTTGATGCTGGCGACAGCGGATGATATGGGGGCTTGGAGCAAATAGGTATGGGCTGCGAGGATGTGAATGAGTGGAGGAGAGAGTGCTACATGTGAGGAGCGAAGCAGTTGATAGAAGCAGCGAGAGAAGTGGGGCGTTCGATTCAATAGACTCGTATTGGACGCACAGTGGTTATCATTACCCTTTTATTTTTGTATGTGTATTGGCCTAATCCAAGCACACTCATCTTGGAAGCTAGCATGTTGATGGAATGAGGGTTTTAATCCAACATTTTTGCCAGTATGTAATTGTTGTGCTCTAGAATCTGGCAACTTACTAGAATTTCTGTCGATTCCTACAGATTTTTGTTGCTATTGCTAAAAGAAGCTTTCATATGATTGTTATATTCAAGAATGAAATTAGTTCTTTTTTAGGAATATGCGCGCGAAATTAGTAGCTCAAGCTTAATGAAGCTGGGAAGACGAGTTGGTAGGATGACTAAATTTATGTGCAGTTTTCCTTGTGAAGTGCTTGCGAAGCATGAGAGTTTAGTGCAACCTGACCAAATCCTACTAGCTTATCCGAGCGCTAGCGCCATAAACTATACGCGACAAAAAAAGCTCTACGCGAAAAACACATCTCGCAGGCTCCTCACCCGGGCTCCAAAATTTCTCAATAACGTCCATCTAATTAGCTCATCTGATTCTAAAAAATCGAGTAAACAACACCAAATCCTCACTTTGCGAAGATCGTGTCCTTCAATTGTTGGACCAAAATCCTCTAATGGAGATCTCACCAAATTCAATTGTTGCAACAAAAAAAAATCATGAAGCGCAATAACGAAATATGAGTTTGCAACAAAAATTTGTTCGACTACAGCAAACCAATCGCAACAATCAATACAACAAAACCACAACACTGTTGCAATAAAAACATAACGCGATGCAACATATTGACGACTATACCGCAACAAAATACCTCTTGCCATAAGATTTAAGAAAAAACATTGCAACAAATAATACCACTTCCTGCAACAATAAGCAAAGTGTGTTGTAATAAATTTAAGAAACATCTGCAACAAATATTTTTGTGTGTGTGTTGGCCTAATACAAGCACACTCATCTTGGAAACTAGCGCGTTGATGGAATGAGGGTTTTAATCCAACATTTTTGCCAGTATGTAATCCAACATTTGTGCAACTTACTAGAATTTCTGTCGATTCCTACAAATTTTTGTTGCTATTGCTAAAAGAAGCTTTCATATGATTGTTATATTCAAGAATGAAATTAGTTCTTTTTAAAAACCCACTGCAATACCAAATCGATCCTAAAAAACAACTATGTGCACAACAAAGTATGCAATGTGCACACCAATAAGGAGCAAATCACCTCACCAACACCAACGGGAACGAGAATTAAAGTGTATGATACGAAACAAGGAGATGGATTAGGAGCTGGCTAAACATGTCACGTTTCTATGGCCACTGTAAGCATTTCGGAAAAATGCGGCACGAGGATTCGTCCGTCCGTCAGTCTTAGCATAAAAGCGTAGGAAATAGCCAAAATATGATGTCATAGTTCTATTTTTTTACTACTTAAAAATAGGAGTTGGTAGTGGTACGTTCTTTCACCTCTACCTCTCCTCTACCGAGTTTGCCCCTATTATCATCGACGCCAATAGGTGATCTATGTGTTTGCGTTCACGAATTCGTCACCCCGCACCACTGCCTCCTCCCTACCCCACCCCACCCGCACCGCACCGCCGCCACCTCCTCCCCCCACCCCACCCCACATCGCCTCGCCCCCTCTCTTCCCATCCAATGGTCGGACCAAGCATCATCCTTATGGTCTGACCGGCCTTGTCTGAAGGGTGCTGAATTTGTTTAACTCATGTTTCTTACTTTGTCTTGCTAAGTCTAAGTGGTGTAATCTAAACTTGGTGGAAAATTTTTTGGCTGCAATAGTAGAGAAAACAAAAACATATAGCATAATTAAGTACAAGGTGTCCGGACCTCATAATCACGTTCTGCCACATGAATTGGGACCGAGGGCTGGATATTGTTTGTCTAATCACGAAGACAATCAGGCCTCCACTGTAGAAGAAGTTATCTTTTTTGAAAAGGATGATACCAAAAGAACACGGCTTCTTGTCTCTATTAATGATAACCCGTCACATAGTGCAAGCAATGGCGCGTACTTGCCAGCGTCGACGAGGATGTTGGAGGTGCCGGACGGCGTGGCGCAGGAGGATGGAGGTGTTGCGCCTCCTGTTCCGGTTCCCCGGCTCGACCGCCTTGGTGCAAACCTGCAAGTAGGACAGGACAAACAAACAACGAGCAATCACGTTGAGCATTGCGGGAAAGCAGCAGCAAAACGAGGCTCATCTCGTGATTGATACGGAGATGGAGGCGGAGGGTACTCATACGAGGCAGCTGACGCGCGGGATGCCCTCGCTGGTGCCCGTGCCGAGGAAGATGAGCTCCGACTGCCCCTGCTTCTCCTGCTCAGCCGCCGAGGCCGAGGGTGAGACCGCGCAGCCGGGAGATGCACGAGCGCCGCAGGTTGTTCACGAGGAGGAGCGCGCTGGAAGAAACAAGCGCAGGTTGTTCAAGAGGAGGCATTACGTCGAGCCGATGGGGCGCGAGCAATAGGCTATGTAATGTTCACCAGTTTCACGTACGCGACGCACCGGAGTGGAGGCGCATGAGGGAGAGGCGGGAGGAGAGGGAGACGCGCGCGCAGGGAGCGCACCGCGGCGAACGAGCACGCGGGAGGCGGTGGGAGCGCCGGAGAGCGGCGATCGCACCCGCGGTGGCGCCGGACATCGGCGGAGGGAAGAGGCGTCGGATTGACCAACGGCGGCGGCGGCGGGCTTGTCGGGAACAACGGGTTGGTCTCGGCCGCTGTAGCGGGGCGGGACTGCCACGCTGGCAATTGGGCCCGCAATCTCTGTTCTTGCCTCTTGGTCTTTCCCTTTTGAATGAATTAGTTTTTTATGTGATTTCTATAAATTATTTGTAGAGTTACTGCTCCTAAATTATTTGTAGAGTCATTACAAGAACTATTTTAAAAGTGGTTTCTCAACACAAGTATCTTTTAAGGTATATTTAATAGTGTCATATCAGTTATCTCTTAGTTATATTAAATGAGTAGAATCCTATGTAGAGAAAAGATGAGATGAAAAGAGATAATATGTTGTCTCTTATGCAAGAAACAAATACCAATGTAAATAATAAAAGAGTGTGAGGCAAGAAACAAGCACAAGTTGTTCACGAGGAGGCATTACGTCGAACCGATGGGGGGCGCAAGCAATAGGCTATGTAATGTTCACCAGTTTCATGTACGCAACGCACCGGAGTGGAGGCGCATGAGGGAGAGGCGGGAGGAGAGTGGCACAGTGACCGCTGGGGCGCGGAAGAGAGGGAGCGCGCCGCGGAGAGCGAGCACGCGGGAGGCGGCTGCGGCATGGGGAGGCGGTGGGCGCTCCAGAGAGCGGCGATCGCGCCCCCCGCAGTGCCGGACACCGGCGGAGGGAAGAAGCGTCGGATTGGCCAACGGCGGCGGCGTGCCAATCGGGAACGACGAGTTGGTCTCAGCCGCTGTCGCGGGGCAGGACTGCCACGCTGGCAATCGGGTCCACATTTTCTGTTTTTACCTTTTGGTCTCACAGAACTTGGCCTTTGAACATATTTTTCCTAGGTGGTATTCCCTTCCTATAAACTATTTGTAAAGTCATTTAGAAATGGTTTCTCGACGAATGTTTTTAATTCTTTAATCTCTCTTATAATCAGTAAAAAGATAAAATTATAACTAAAAGCTAAAAACCAAATCACTTGGGTCTGTTCTTTTCGGCTGCGGCTTATGACTTTTGGCTGAAATTTTTGATTTTGGTTGTTTGCGACAGAGATTGTGGAGAGATACTCGTTTGCGATTTTGGTTGATACAGATGTTAGACTTTTAACATGTACTACAATTAACTTGTAGACTCCGTCTTAAAAAATACTCCGTTTCAAATTAGATATTATAGTAAAAATCAAAAGCCGTTTTTAGAAACAGTAAAGAACAGATCTTATACTGGATCAAAAGTCGCGACAGGCTCCTAATCAAAGTCGCGACAGGCTCTGTCACAGGTAGAAGTTATTAATAGAAAGATATAGTCATCGTATTCCACCATCGGCTATGCCTAGCCATCCTCAAATATGAAGTGGAATAATTCTATGAATATTCCTATATCCTAAACCCTCCTTGACATCTATCTGGGCATAATTCTCTCCTTCATTCTTCCCCTCGCTCCAACCCCTTTAACCCCGTCAAAACTCCGCGCGCCAATCACCTTGACTCAAATCACCCGTTAATTAATAAGAATACCAAATTGAGTTTATTTGGATTTATGTGGACCTTTTGAGTTATTTGTCTTTATTTATATTTAGTTTTTTAGTGCGTAATTAGAAATAGAAGTCATGGAGATTCAATGGATCGAGCAAGATCAAAATCGAGGTGAAGATAAGGATCAGAAACTCAAGCCCATCGGATGAGACAGCTTTGAGTGAGCTCAAGACCGCAGTAAATCGCGCAAGGCGAGTCAGTACTTTAATCATGTTGAACTTACAATTTTTGCAAATTACTTCTTTTTAAATTATCAAATTACATGATGTTATTTAATACGCAAATATATGTCGATTTAAGATTCTAGTTATATGCCCATTGTTTAACTTGATTAGTATTACATCTCTTTTGGAATATTTGAGTATGTGAGCCTTGTCACTTTAGCAAAATTATAATGGTAACATTTCAAAAATAAGTCTGTAATTATACGCCATGCTTAGTACTGCTTAGATACTCGGGGGCGCCAAAATGCCCCAAGCATCACTTTTAATCATGAGAAACTGGTTTGGGAAATCATGGTGGAAATCACTGGTATATTTTTGTACGATTATTTTACGCTCCCCAAAAGCTCAAATTGCTTATCCATCTGGGCGGATGGTTTGGGGGTATGGTGCAGCGGTGCACAAGAGTGTGGTTAGTGGTAGAACCGCCCAGATATCCCTAAGGACTGAATCTTGTCATGACCTCCTGTGTAAAACAAGTACAACCATAAGTCTGTAAAATACAACTTGGCTTAGTAGATTTACTGAACCCTGAAAATCATATCATCGGTGGAGGAGGTGAGGTAGTGCAAGTGGCTGTCTGTGTGACGACTTTAATGGGACACTCGCAGAGGGTGAAGTTTTCTGCGGCGCTCTAGCAGTGTGGGTAGCCAGCTGCTAGTCGCATAGGGGAAGAACATCCTGCATAACTTATGGGACCTGTCGTAAGCGGGATAAGCTCATATAGGTGAGATGATGGAAGATGCAAGGTATTTTGAACGGTTACTGTGATGGTTTACTCAACCGCACGACTAAAGAATCGTGTGGGGGCAACGAGCGGACTGTCTCTTGTGGGTAAAGTGTGCAAATTCTGTAGAGTCAAAACTATTCGAATAGTCGTGCCCACGGTCAAGGGTGGACATGGGAACTTAACCAGATATAGTTCTATTTCAAAAACTTTGTGGGTGGGATTGGAAAAGTGGAGGGCAGAGGAAAGTCCTGATTTGTGTTGCCCCAGTGATAAGGTAAGCGGTTATAACGCTGAAAGGTTAGCATATGGTGCAGAAACCATGTAGCGGTGGATAGAATCTGAATCGCTATTATTTTTGCATTCTTTAACATATTATGCTTTAGTTCAAACTGCTAGGTCTTAGGAAATTTCTATGTATCATATTTCAAAAGCAATTTATGGCAGATAACATAACCTGAGTCTTTTCTTGATAAGCCATGCATATTATATATTTGCATCCTGTATGTTGGCTCGCGGAGCACGGCGGTTTGTGCTCACCCTCGCTCTCATAAATAATCCAGAATCAGGTACCAGATCGCTACGCTTCAGCAATATACCTAGATATGGTGGTGAAGAAGATGAAGATGTCAATAACTAGCCCGCGAACCCCCAGTTGGCTGCATGTGGGCACATGCTGAGGGTCCCACCTATGTGCTTCGTTTCCGCTGCTGCATTTTATTGATTTGGCATAATCGGCCTATGAGTAAGTCTACTAATATAGTTACACTTCTGCAAGATATGTATTTTGATATTCAGTACTATATCTATGAGTACTATCTATTGATCTAGGAAATAGTACGGTGAAATCACAGAAGAAGCCAGATTGGTATTCGATCCTACACTGATGACTTATGCCGGGCAAGGTCCAGTATTTTTTGTCGCATTCAGTTTTTGAATCCTTGGCCGTAACTGCTTAACAGAAAAGAAGAGCTCAAGTGCTCAACCCTGCCAACTGAGATGATAGTTCTACAGTGTGGCCGGCCATTGTGTTGGAGAGAACTTTTTCCTTCTGGTCTGTAAAAGTTGTGTGGCCTATAGATCAGAATGCATTCTCTTTCGTTCCTACATCACTTTGCTATGGTGTTGGAAAGGCACAAATCACAAATGCACGTATCAATTAATTCAGTGGTTTATATTGATCCAGCCTACAGGAAGAAATACTGATGGTTGCACTATGGAATTTCAGGGCAATTTTCATACGTATATTGACTTGTCCGAAACGCAAGAATAACACAATAAGCAATCAATCCATGTAAGAATACGAGAAAATCCCCGCACTTCAAATGGAGAGAATTTTGCATCTGTTACTAGAAGTTCGTGAAGAGGTGTAATGATGGAATCTTTATCTAAGAATTTGTTGATGTCGAGGTGGCATTTCTTGATGCTCTTAATAATATTTTTGTTTCTCAAGAAAACACGCATTTTATTGTCCTAATCACGAAGCAAGGTGCGCTGTGAAGATTGGCTTCCACGCTGCAAAAGCAAGAGGGGCAAAAAGGGCTTGGTTATTTAAAACAATCCAAAGAATTGTTAAAGTCAGAAAGAAATCTGAAGAACAGCTGATCCGCTTGTTTCGACTGAAGCTTTCTGATTTCATTTTTTTTTCTGATTTTTAGCTTTTTTTTCTGTATTCGTTTATATTATCTGTAATGGATTAACATATTTTTTATTTTTAAAATTTAATTACACTAAATAAATTATCATCGAATAGAGTGCAAAATAAACCAAACATAGCTTACTTCAGCTAGCTGCCCGAGGTCAATGAGATCCAGTCAACGCCAAGGAGATCGTGTGAGCTGTGCTCCCTCGTACCACGTGTTATTGAACGATAGTAAGGTTAAGATATATAACCAACATGGTACAAAAACAACTTTCTACGCAGCGTACCTTTTTCAATAGAACAAGCCACACGCACACCATTCACACACACACATATATATATATATATATATATATATATATATATATATATATATATATATATATATATATATATATATATATACACTAGTTAGAGACCCGTGCGTTACAACGAAGTCATAAAAATAATGAGACGGAACTTCTTGTCTTACAAATTTCACACATCAAACATGGGAGAGCAAACGACAGAGAGAGAAGGGTGGCCAGAATGCGCGAGGAGATGGGAAAAGTGGAGGGAGTGGGCGGTTATATCCTGAGAGAGAGGAGGAGAGAGATGAATGGTCCAGATTAAATCAGATGGCTATAGAGAGAGGAGAGGAGAATGCACCGACGACCACCAACTCCAATTATATATTTTTATATATATATATATATATATAGTGTGTTTATCTCTTACACACACTAGAAAATTATCAGAGGTACCATAGGCCTCACATAGCGTATGCACATGATTTTACACTGAACACATATGTCTATATGTACTCCTAAAATTAGTGGACACCAACATCAAACTTGAGATGTAAACCCTAGTGTGCTCAATGCATACACAGCTAGCCAATTTCCTTCACCCAGCTTTACTCGCATAAGTGAAAGGGATCTGTACAATAGTTAGTCCTAGGATGGGTTCTTTTGGACTGATGACTTATGATTTATGGCTTAAATATTTGAATTCTGACTATTCATGAGAGGTAGTATACAGAGAAAAATAGTTGTATACGATTTTAGGCGGTATAGCTAAACTCAATACACTTTTTACTATAATTTTTCTATTAAATTTGTCTTGAAATAACGTATCGTTTAAAAAATAGTTACTATATATAGTATATATATAAGCTAATTTTAAACTTAAAAGAATTCAGCCCTAATCTAGTAGTACTTCTAGGCAAAGAACACTGCAAACAGCTAGTATTACCGGTCTCCCCCTGCATACAACTTATGTTCACTCAAGCTGACATCTCGGCCCCACAGAGGACCAGCCAATGAGAAACTCTTGGTACCCTTAGGCCCACTACTACTGGTCGTATCGGAAATCCCATGTACCAAATGCTCAGATCCTTCACCTCACTGACATTTGGCCCCAGCTCATCAGCGGGGCCTACATGTCATTGAGTAATAGAAATGCACTCAAACAGTGAATAGTATAAATATAAGCTAACTTTAAACCTATTTGAATCTACCCTTAATCTAGTAGTACTTTTAGAATATCAAGGCAAAGAATACAGCAAACAGCTAGTATTACCGGTCTCCCCCTGCATACAACTTCTGTTCACTCAAGCTGCCTTACTGACATCTCGGCCCCACAGAGGACCAGCCAATGAGAAACTCCCCAACTAGCTCGCTTCAGCTTTTCTTGGTACCCTTAGGCCCATCTACTACTGGTCATATCGGAAATCCCATGTACCAAATGCTCAGATCTTCACCTCACTGACAATTGACCCCAGATCATCAGCGGAGCCTACATGTCATTGAGTAATAGAAATGCACTCAAACAGTGGACAAGTCGTAATATAAAATTCCCGCGAGGACGGGAAGACCCAGATCGCCGGTGCTACCGATGGCGACCATCAGAAGCTCGTGCTGAGCACTCGGCGATCGAGAAGAGGAGGGAGAAGTGGAGCGGCAGGCCTCTGAGAGATGTGGTCGGCGGCGCCGTGGGAGGAGCGGAGGACGCTGGTGCTGGTGAACCTGGCGTCCATCATGGAGCGCGCCGACGAGGCGCTGCTGCCAGCGGTGTACCGGGAGGTCGGCGCGGCACTGCACGCCACCCCCACGGGGCTTGGCGCGCTTACCCTCTACCGCTCCATCGTGCAGGCCGCGTGCTACCCGGTCGCCGCCTACGCAGCCTCGCGCCACAACCGCGCCCACGTCATCGCGCTGGGCGCCTTCCTCTGGGCCGCCGCCACCTTCCTCGTCGCCGTCTCCGGCACCTTCCTCCAGGTTAGAGCCGCTCAACCACCATTGGCATCAGGGGTAAAAAAGTCAATTCGGTCGTATGGGACGTTCTTGTAGAAAGCTGGTACCTGTGCCCCATGGAAATGCCTCTATTGACTTTTATTGTTTCGTTAGTCCAGGATGAAAGCAACATCTCAAAAATTATTCTGCTGTGCTTAGCAAGCATAGATCTCGGCTTGTTAGGCGTCCTCCGATGTCAATCTGCTCCAACTTAGCATCATTGTGTTGTTAGTTCATCAATCTCAATCGAGTACAGGTGGGGATCTTCGTAATTTTCCTCCAATCACAGTGATAAATATTGTAGGAGACGTATAACGAGGGGGAGCTGAAGTATTAATTTCCTGATAACAGGTGGCGAAATTGTTGAATTTTTCGATCCACACTCAATTTTTCCAAGATTGGGCGCCGCTAATATAGTGTTATTTGTCACAAGTTTCGGTGTTGCCCGCTTAACCAAACCGACGGCAAGTTCAGCATTTCTTGAGACATTGATCTCTAATCATAGACAGAGACTAAGTGCTAATTAAGATTTCATACTTAGAGCCAATTAAATTTTTTCTTGCTCTTGCTCTGCAGCTAACTCTTCAAACCACCATACCAATTTTATCATACAGTAATCTTTCAAAAAAAATTCATATAGTAGTAAAGCTGATTTTTTTTTGTTCTATAGTGGCTTGATGCCGCTGTGAAGTGTTTCTGTGCATTCTTGGTTTCTCTGATACAAGTCTTGACTGCAAACACAAGGGTAGTACCCAACGGATTACCTACCAATTGGCAACTGACAGTCACACACTGGTTTGCCAGGTAGCAATTTCAAGAGGCCTGAACGGCATTGGCCTAGCACTGGTCATACCGGCAGTCCAGTCACTGGTCGCCGACTCCACAGACGACGACCACCGTGGCTCGGCTTTTGGATGGCTGCAACTGACCAGCAGCATAGGCTCCATCATTGGGAGCTTCTTCGCTTTGCTGCTGGCATCAACTACAGTCTTCGGGATCGCTGGTTGGCGCTTCGCGTTCCATCTTGTGGCAATGATCAGCGTCGTTGTAGGCATTCTTGTGTGGTTCTTCGCCGTCGATCCCCATTTCCCAGCAGACAACGCCGACTCGCATCGCGCAACTGTCGGCAAACAGTCTGCGTGGGATGAAGCTAAGGATCTGATCAGGGAGGCCAAGTCTGTGATTAAGATTCCAACCTTCCAAATCTTTGTGGCTCAGGGTGCCAGTGGCTCGTTCCCGTGGTCAGCGCTCTCTTTCTTGTCAATGTGGCTTGAGCTCATTGGATTCAGCCACGAGGACACTGCCATTTTCACCACAATTTTCGCGGTTGCGAATTCCTTCGGTGGTCTCCTCGGTGGCAAGATGGGCGACTTTCTTGCTCGGCGATATCCGAACGCCGGGAGGATCGTCCTGTCGCAGATAAGCTCTGGCTCGGCTGTTCCTTTAGCTGCTATCCTGCTCCTGGGGCTTCCTGATGATCCAACCACCGGTATTGCCCACGGACTTGTTTTGTTCATCATGGGACTGATGATCTCCTGGAACGCAGCTGCTACAAACAAGTGTGTGACTAATCACATTTGAAATTTTTTTCATTAATTTGCTCCTAACAGATCGTTGTCTGATGCTGATCAGAACTATATGTTAATTTGCTTTTATGTGCAGCCCGATCTTTGCGGAGATTGTGCCGGAGAAATCAAGAACAAGCATCTACGCTCTCGACAGGTCCTTCGAGTCGATACTAGCTTCGTTTGCGCCTCCCGTCGTGGGCTTCTTGTCTCAGCACGTGTATGGCTTCAAGCCGGACTACCAAGGGAGCAGCACCGAGATAGACCGGGAGAACGCCGCGTCCTTGGCCAAGGCGCTGTACACGGCCATAGCGATACCGATGACGATCTGCTGCCTCATATACTCGTTCCTGTACCGCACTTACCCCCGGGACAGGGAGCGCGCGCGCATGCAGTCCCTGATGCTGTCGGAGCTGCAGCACGTCGAGCTGGAGGGCTCGCGTTTCGGGTGCGGCGGCGACGAGCGGTTCGAGCTCTTTGAATCGGCGAGCAGTGGCGAGAGAACCGAGATCGATGTCAGCTATGGCTCAGAGGAGTCTCAGGCGGATGCTGGTACTGAGAAACTGCTGGCAAACCGGGAGATGTGACATCATCTGAATATTTTCTTCTTAACAATTATATAAATTTGGAACTATTAAATTAGAGATCCAACGGCTTTTCTTAAGAGGGGGGTATTTTTTAGGAAGTGAAAGAATTCGTGACCGTTGGATCTCATAAATCTGAATAATAGCTAAGAAAAAAAATATCTATGTGATATTTATCAACATAAGAGGGAATAAAAGAAGAAAACACCAGACGCAAAAGCAATTGCTGCGACGCCAGAAAAGATCGATCGTGTTCAGCGCTCCGCCAGCGATATTTTTTTTTCTGCAAATCCATTAGCTGTAGACCATGTCCATGTAAATAGCGCACCTGCAACTAGGCTAATTAACTAATTAAACTAAATATATTTATACTAAAAGCTCATAATGGGTAGTGCTAACTGACAACAAGGAAATCACTTCACACATCTACAATTTCTGCAAACAACTTTTTGGTTCAGAAGGTAGGAATGGGGTGTGTTTGGATATGAACATGTTTGGTTAAATAAGGGGAGAATATCTGAGGAAGAGAATAACATGTTAGAGCCAACATTGATAAAAGTTTTTGGTTAAGCTTTGTTTTTGTAGCTTTAGTCACTTTCTTCCCCCATGCACAGGTTTTAGATAAAAGTTGCCCCAACATTGATAGATTTGGCAGATATTTCCAAATGCACAGGTGATTGTAAAAAGCTTGGATACACTATTATCACAGTCCTCCAAGAATGTATGCAACAATGTGGGAGTTCACGGAATTCAATTAGCAGCCACACGAAAGAAGAAATTGATGAACTCTTGAGTTCCAAGCAGAAACTGAAATTGGAAAAGAATATGCCAAAGGAGGATCTTCATATAAAACAAGCTGCAGCATTGGTTATAAAGTTGGAAGGCAATTCTCTGTTCTCTTCGGGGAATATTGCTGGAGCTGCAGTCAAGTATTCTGAAGCACTCGCATTGTGTCCGATGAAGTCTAAGAAAGAAAGAGTGGTGCTTTATAGCAACCGAGCTCAGTGTTATCTTCTCATGCAGCAGCCTTTGGCTGCCATAAGTGATGCTCCCCGTGCATTGTGCCTTCATAGTCCTCTGAATCGACAAGCCAAAAGTTTGTGGAGAAGAGCTCAAGCATATGATATGCTTGGTTTAGCAAAAGAGAGTCTGTTGGATGCAATTCTCTTTACAAATGAATGCTCTCAGTCCAATGATCCTGATCTGTCCTCGAGGCAAAACAAGGTTCCTGATTATGCTGAGCGATTGGTGAAGAAGCAGATGCGTGCTGCTTGGTTATTCAGGGAAGCAGCCCTGAAGCATGGTGGATGACTCTTGAGTGGGATAGTGATAGTGAAAGATAGTGATGCCTTTCGTCAAGAGGCTGATGACTCTTGAGTGGGAGACACTGAGTGAAAGTGATGCTGAGAATGATGCAGGGGGAGAAGCAGATGATGAAACTGAATGGAAGAATGTTATGAATATTGTGTGTGTATTGATATGAGACCCAAAGGGTTATATATATAGGAGAGTACAAGAAGATATGCCATATAGAGATAAGGCATATATGGATTAGAATCCAAACTCTATCTCCTAATACAACTCTATCTCTATCTCCTTAACACCCCCCTCAAATGCAAAGCGTATGCAATATCATTGCATTTGAAAAAGGGTAAACACTAAAGGGGTGACCGGCACGGAGAGCGATGACGCGAGGCGCAGCGCGAGCAGCTCCGTGAGAAGAGCGGGCGGCGTCCGGCGGCGATGCGGGAGGCGGATCGGCGGAGAGGCGGTGCCTCGGCGGCGGCCGGGCGGCGGCGGCGGCGGCGGCGGCGCGCGGAGCGACGGCGCGCGGCGCAGACGAGGAGCTCCAGTGGGAGGAGCGGGCGGCGTCCGGCGGCGACACGGGAGGTCGGAGCGAGTTCGGAAAGTGTTTTCCTGCTAATAACTTTAGAATGAGACACGTACGAAAACGAAAATGGTTTTTAACAAGAAGAAAGTTTTTCCTACCTCAAGGCTTAATCTATACGCCTTTCTTTTAACTTCTAAAAACTGTTTTTTGGTTTTTTTTTACAGTAACTAGCTTTCAAGCGAAATATCTTTTCAAGCCAGGGTCTATATGTTGATTGTAATATATACTGTAGCGACTTCATTTATATTGGTCAAAACAACACGCGAGTTTCTGTTACTCCGTACTATCTCTTACGAACAGACAAAAAGTCAAAAACTGAAGCGAAAAAGAACAAGTACATGCTACACAAATAAAACTCCTTATCAATTTGTGTCTTGCAAGGTTATTAAGTCAGTAAGTCGAGTCGAGTCAAGTCATTAAGGGACTGACTTGCCGACTAGTCGTTGACTACTTGTCAACTTGCTATCAGGAGTCAGGACTGTATTTGAACTAATTTATGCTCTCTAATAAATCGCGTGACTTGTGACTTGCCAGACCAAGTTTATCTTTATGTTTGCTGAACCGTTCACCTTACTCTCTCTCTGTTTGAAAGAGATTCAAACGTTTGAATTTGAGGCTTTATTGGGTTTTGATGACAGACAGTTACCAGTGGGTAAATAACTGGTTAAATGTGTCAGTTACCAGTGGGTAAAATGGCTGTTTAATTTTATCAATTCACAATTTGTCTAATATATACCTGAAGACGTCCAAAGTATATAGCAAAGAATCTCACTGCCTCCATTTCTCACTTCTGCGAATTTGTGTTGTTGTACTGCGCCGTCTGAACTTTGTCGACTCTTCTTCCCAATGTTCACTGTGAAGAAGAGGAGCGGTATCTCCGAGCCATTACTGCCGTGAAGAGCTGCACTGAGGTGGCAATAAGATTTCTAGGCAGCGCACATCTGCGCGACCGCTCACTGCTCTTCTTCATCTATGTCCTGCACTGCTTCCTGTTCTTCATCAAGCCCAACAGTAAGTTGTTCGCGCGTTCATCAACTTTGATATTATATTTTTTTGTGTATTTTCTGAAGTACAATGAATACCCTATTGTGCCCCGCTCGGTTGGGCTGAAAAGCGGTTGCTTATGACTGAAATTGCACTGTAGCGACTGAAATTTTACAGTAGCTGAAGGTGGCTTATTTGGCGTAATTAAATTTAAAAAAAATTAAAAATAGAAAAAATATGCTAGCTCATCACGGATAACGCAAACGAATACGGAAAAAAACCGATGAAAAAGCTCAAAAAGACAAAAGTTCAAAAAAAGACGAAATTTATGAATAGTGAAAAATAAACCAGAAGCCAGAAACTGAAATCGAAACGAGCGGGGATTGTGTTTGGCATCACTAGTTTTTTACTGTATTTGTCTGCTAGTAAAATTTGAAGTTAAAATATTGCCCACGTATCCAACAATATTAATATTTAGTTTATTCGCACAAAACTTTATACTAAGGTTAAAAGAAAAATCAGCTGTAGATATAAAAACTACCAAAAACATCAGTCGTCAGTCGCAGGATGTTGTTGGCCACGTAATATCCTGTGAATGTACCCAAACGAACCACTTGCATATTCTCGTGAGAATTATCCTATTTTATGTATTTTTTTTGTATTCTAAATAAGGGATAGATGCATGGAGGATAGCATCGAGAGTGCTGTGAAGATCCCACTTACATTAGTAAGGGATTTTAATCTTTTATTACGAACACGAGTTTAGCGGTGAAGTCGAGAAAAAATAGACCTTGTAATTTACAACATATATAGTGATGCGATATCAGCCGTCTACGAAAACAGCTTTATCATGTAGGATATTTGCTAACATGTGTAAGGGAATTACATTCTTACTGCTCTTGCGTTCTATTTAATTTGATGTTTTAAAATATGTACGGTCAAACTTACTGAAATTGCATATCAATATATCAGAAATCATGAAGATTGGACATGTGAACCATATCACTAGATCTGTTACTCGAAGTACTTTATAGTATCATAGCTTTCTTCATTTCTATAATACAAAGCCATATACAGTAATGGTTAAAGTCACATCTCAGATACCATAGAAAAAATTGATATCAACAAATAAGAAAAGAACAATGGGTAATTAACAGTACTTGTTACCACTTGAGCCCCAACAATAGTGGAATTGAGGATGTCTTAGTTTAGTGGGCAATCAACAAGTATTTGGTATATGCATCTTTTTTTTTTTGGCAATTGATAGCCAGCGCACGTGCTCCCATTTGTAATCCCATTTTGGCAATTGATGAAGACAAAGACGTGGTTTCAAATGGGAGAAAACGACAAAATTTATTCACTCATGAGTTTCTTCTTCTCCGACGACGGTGAGCTATACAGTGAAGAAATCTAACTCTCCAGGGTTCACTCAGCTCCAACCTTACATTCTCCGGCGACAAGCATGACGGGCATTGGACGACGGTGGTAGGGCACCTATAGTGCCACCAACCGTAGGTCGGTGGACTAGTGGTGGGTGCGGTAGGAGTGTGGGCAGTGAGAAGGGTGAAAAGCAAGTTGAGCTTTGGGGTGAGGACATTGCCAGTAAGCTGGACAAAGGCGGCAACCTTCCCTACTGCTAGTGGCCAGCAACATTGCGAGAGTGGCCATCGTACCGTCGATGCCGATAGCTACACCAATGACTACAATGGGCTGTGATCACCAGGCAGTACGCATAGGCTTAGACAGAGGCACACAGGGTAGGGATTTTTTGTTAGCCTACCATGCCAACCTGCATGCATGCAGATCAATGCGGCGCCTCACCTCCAACAATGTGAAGCCTTGCCTCCAGAAAAATTCACATCATGCAGACCGACACCCTGACACCTCACTTCCTTCATGCACACTAACTAGGAGATTAATTAGTTGTTGTATTCCCATTAGCTTTTGGCTAGCTCTTCATTTGCATGCATCATCACCCTTGTACTATATATATCCCTGGTATATCAATAAATCGGTTAAGTGTGTCATTTCTACGAGCCTTTATGGTATTAGAGCATCCTCTCTGAGCAACTTTTTCTTCTCCCACCCACCACCATTCTTCCTCTCATCTAGCTATGGGTGACACTGGCGATGCCGCCATTAAGGCAGCCCTTTCGGCACAGACTATTGCTGTGGCTAGTATAAAGATACTGGTTTCGATCACTCTCGATCTCTAGGCTGCTAACTACTCATAATGGTGAGGCCTCTTCGAGGTTGCCCTGTGCAAATATGCACTCGACGACCACGTCAAGGATGCTGCTACTTCTTCCTCCGACGCTGCCACCTATCTTATAAACTGTCACCCTTACAAAACCCTTAATTTTGACACCCCGTACCATGCTCTCTTTGGCACACAACCAACCTATGCACACCTCCGCATGTCTAGGTGTCACTACTGCCCTAACATCTCTGCCACAGCTGCGCACAAGCTTGCGCCCCGTTCTGTCTAGTGTGTGTTCCTTGGGTATCCTGAACATCACAAAGCTACCAGTGTCTTGATCTCTCCACAAACCACATCATCATTTCTCATCATATCACATTCGATGAAAACTCTTTTCGTTTTGCCAAACTCCCCAACCCGCCAACCCCTTCTGACTTTGATCTTCTTACTGAAATCATCACCACTACGCCAGCCTCTGTTCCACCACCTATTTCTTTCACAGTGCATCCAGCACCAGCGCAATCCACCACCTCACCAGCTGCCCAGCTTCCGTCGACCGCCGAGCTTATTGCCCCTATGGTAAATGAACATCCTATGATTACCCGCGGCAAACACTATTCTCTCTCAATGATAAGCATTGGCGTGCGACCATGCAAAGTGAGTTTGACACCCTTCGTGTGAACAACACTTGGGATTTTGTCCCTCGCGCCCCTAGTGCTAATATTATCACTAGAAAATGGAAATTTCGTCACAAGTTGAAGCCTGACGGCTCCTTGGACCGTTACAAAGCTTGTTGGGTCTTGCGTGGTTTTTTCTCAAAAAAACCTAGAGTTGATTTTGGTGAGAATTTTAGCACAGTTGTCAAACCGGCTATTGTTCACACTATTCTCACACTTGCTTTGTCTAATGATTGGTCAGTCCACTAACTTTATGTGAATAATGCCTTTCTTAACGACACCTTATCTGAAACCATTTACTATCAACAACCTTCTGGTCTCGTTGATACCGCACGAAGCTCTCATGTCTGCCGGCTAAATCGATCTCTATATAGCCTTAAACAGGCCCCATGAGCCTGGTTCAGCTGCTTCGCCACCTTTCTTTTGTCCCTTGGTTTCATCGGGTCTAAAGCTGATCCATCTTTATTTATCTATACTTATGGCTCCAATGTTGTCTACCTTCTTCTCTATGTCGATGATATTATTCTGATAGTGTCCCACCCAACGCTTCTCTGGTGGACAATTGATTCTCTTTATAGTGAGTTATCCTTGAAAGATCTTGGCAGCCTCCACTTCTTCCTCTGCGTCTCCGTTCACCATTCCCGTGACAACTTCTTTTTGTCCCAGCGTTAGTACATTATAGACATTCTCGATTTTGTAGGCATGACTAATTGCAAACCTTGCACCACGGGGTAGACACGAGCTCCAAACTACCCTCCTCAGGCGTTCCCGTCGAGAACGTCACCCACTACCGGAGCATTGCAGGTGCGCTCCAGTATCTAACATTCACTCGCCCAGATATTGCATATGCTGTGCAGTAGGCCTACCTTCATATGCATGATCTGTGCAAGCCACACTACAACCTTCTGAAAACGTATACTTTACTATCTCAAAGGCACCATCGATCACGATCTACAACTACATCAAATTGCTCCAACTACTCTCATCGCCTACATTGACGCCGATTGGGCTGGGTGTCCTGACATACGCAAGTCCATCTCGGGCTATGGCATCTTTCTTGGTGACAATCTGGTGTCTTGGTCATCCAAGCAGCAACACACGGTGTCCCGTTCCAGCGCCGAGGCCGAGTACCACGCTATCGCCAATGCCGTCGCCGAGTCATGCTGGCTCCGCCTGCTTCTTTTGGACTTACGTCAACCCCTTCAGCAAGCCATGGTCATCTTCTACGATAATATCAGTGCAGTATATCTCTTGACTAACCTCGTTCAACATCAAAGGGCGAAACATGTCGAGATAGACCTACACTTTGTACGAGAACGCGTCACTCTTGGTGAAGTCCACGTGCACCACGTCCCCACCAACTCCCAATACGCGGACATCTTCACCAAAGAGCTCCCGACGGCGACCTTTAAGGAAATCTTATCTAGCTTGAACATTTATCCTATTCCTATTTCAACTACGGGGGTGTTAGCCTATCATACCAACCCGCATGCACGCAGATCAATGTGACGCCTCACCTCCAGAAGAATTCACATCATACAAATCGACGCCCCGACGTATTGCTTCCTTCGTACACGCTACCCAGGAGATTAACTAGTTGATGTTGTATTCTCATTAGCTTTTGGCTAGCTCTTCATTTGTATGCATCATTACCCTTGTACTATGTATATCTCTAGTATATCAATGAATCACTTAAGTGCGTTATTTCTATTAGCCTTCACTTTTCTTTGATGGCTAGACAGGTTGCGAAGAAAGAAAGCCCGAAAGCCCTAGGCCCAGAGTACCACCGAGGCATCAAGCCCACAAGCAAGCCCTTCTCCTTTTCTTCCCTTCCCTTTCCGTTCCCACCCACCATTTCAGCACACCCATCGCCGTGGTATCGGCGCCGTCCGCCCCACCCCACCCCACCTCCGATCCATCGCCGATCGCCCCCTCACCCAAACCCTAGCGGCTGCCGTCTGCCCTCCCATGGCGGGCCAGCCCCGCGACCGCGCGGCCCGGGCCGCCCGCAAGGGCCGCGCCGCCAGGACGGGGCCGGCGGCCGCGGTCGCCTCCGATCCCGAACCGTCTGCTGCGGCCTCCGAGGACGCGGCGCCGTGGGGCCGAGCCACGGCGGATGAGCTGGAGGAGCGCCTGCTCAAGAAGCTGGAGGACGCCTACGCGGCGGCGCTGGCCCGCCTCGCCGACCTCGGCTTCGCCGAGGACGCCGCGCTCCGCGCCGTCCTCCGCGCAGGCCACTGCTACGGAAGTCTCGACGACCCCGTCACCAACATCGTCGCCAACGCCCGCGCCTTCCTCTCCGACCCCGAACTCGCCAGCGGGGCCGGCGGCTTCGCCGACCTCCGCCGCCTCGAGGAGTACTCCCTCGCGGGGCTCGTCTGCCTCCTCCAGAGCAGCCGCCCCACCCTCTCCCGCGCCGGTGCCATGTGGTGTCTCCTCTCCAGCGACCTCCGCCTCGAGCAGGCCATCTCCATGGGCGCCTCCCTCACCGATAAGCCCTCCCCCACCATCGCCGCTGCTGAGAGTGACGAGCTTCCCCTCGCCGCCCTAGCCCCCGGACAGCGTGGCTACTGCCAATGCCATGCCACCACAGCCGCCGCTACCCCGGACACCAGCCTGTTTGACCCTGAAACATTCATGCGACTTGCGATGAGCCAGAACCCTGCCACCGCCGCGGGCGTGGTCTCCTGCATGAAGACCACATGGTCACGGTTTGGCGGTGCTGCTCCAGATGGGCATCCCAAGCAGTCCTTTACTAAGCAGCTCTCCACCGAGGAGCTCATCAAGTCTGTCGTGGTGGAGCTTGAGTCCCTTAACATTGACAAGAAGGATCCACCTGATGCGAAGTCTGACCCCAAGAACGAGATGGTGTGTGACCTCATTAAGCAGACATGGGAGATGGAGGCGCTGCTCAAGGAGCGCAAGGAGTGGGCGCAGCAGAAGGCGATACAGGCTGCTCGCAAGCTTGGCACTGATCTCACTGAATTGCGTGTTCTGCGGATGGAGAATGATGAGAACCAGCGGCGCAAGAAGGAAAAGCAGGCGATGGAGGATGAGACAATGAAGCGCCTCACTCATCTGGAGAATGAGCTGAAGAGGAAGAGTGGGCAGCTTGACCAGAGTAATGCGACGGTGCAGAGGCTGGAGATGGAAAATGCAGAGATACGTGCCGAGATGGAAGCTGCAAAGCTGAGTGCATCAGAGTCTGAACGGCAATGCCAGATGCTGCTAAAGAAAGAGAAGAAGGATAGCAAAAGGCTTGAGCTGTGGGAGCGCCAGAAAGCGAAGCTGCAGGTGGAGATTGCTGAATGCGAGACAAAGATTACACAGGCAGACAGGGAGCTTGCTGAGGTCAACAAGGCAATAAAAAATATGGAGGTGAGTAAGAACTTTCACAGTTCTTCATGACTGTTGCTTCACTGCCATAAATCTATATATGTTTCTGTCTTGTTATTGCTAGGTATGCTTCCGTCTTGTTATTCGATAAGAAATACACATAGGTCACGAGCTTCCTACTTGGAGAGATCGCAGCGTTTAGATCAAGTATAGTTGCACTAGACAGCTAACCATTAGAGATTGTGGTCAATTGGTCATCTTGGCAACAATATAATGACAATAAAGCAGTTATGACCCTGATGGGTTATTGGGTTCTCGTATAGGAGATTCGATTGGGGGTAAAAGCCAGATTTGTCAAGAAGTAAAAAATTAAGACATGAAAATGTTTCCTATTTCGTGTGTTTACACGACATGAAAATGTTTCTTATTCTGTTGATGCCAACTGGTAGTTAACAGGGTCCACTGGCCTTATTGATCTGCATACCAAGATTGCTGTGTGAGGTCAGAGGCCCAATACAAGTTTGGTTCAGTTGGCGTTAACACAAGATTATTTTGGGCCTTGTCAACCATTTAACTGTTAGTTCTTTCTATGTTGCAAACTTTACTGGCCTTGTTATTTGAATTGATTGGATTATAATTAAAGATAATGTGCCATCTGTTGTTATTGATAGTGATACCACTAAAATGAGGGGGGAAAAATAGCAAATTGGAAATAAGATAGTGCAGCGAGATTGTCGTTAATGCTATTTGGCTGCTAGTGCGCTGTCAGAATTAAAAGAATCACTGATATCATTTTTTTAATCAAAGGTTATAAATATTCTCTTTAAATTAAACTGCTCCACTTTGGTCAGACCGCCAACCTTTGGCCAGTCGCACTGCTCTCAAAAACTTCGCGCAACGCAATGAGCACCTCTCTAGAAAATAGCTATCGCCTACTATGGGCCAGTACTACCGCAACTCCGGTCGGACTGCCTCCCACGGCCTGTTTGACCGCCTCCTTTGGTCAGTTGCACCTCTCATCGGTCAGTCTGTCTCTGCAGGCCGGTCAGACCGCTATCTACGAGACATCAAAAACCAAAGAGTAAATGATACAAAATCAAACTCAAACTTCGATAACGAAGCACGAACATAGTCCAATACTCATCACAAATATGGGGTGTCCTCCACATGGTCTCACAGTTTTTGAATGCATGTTTTGTGTGAACATGTCAAGATATAGAGTAGAACAATGTGTTTCATTTCTAAAAACACAATCAAGTACTCCCTCCAGTCACAAATACATGTCGTTTTAGACATCGACATGGTCCCTAGCGTAACTTTAACCACTAATTTATATTGTCATATATTTATAAAATCCAATAAAATTATAATATCATGAAAGTACTTTTTGAGGCAAATCTGTACATATGATTTTCATATATCCAAACGAAATATTTAAAAAGACATCGATAGTCAAAGTTTCGAAAGTTTGACTGCACACATCCCAAAACGACATGTATTCGTGACTAGGTAGTTGGATGGAAGGGACTGTGACAGCATACTTTTTTCTTGTCAGTTCTTTTTATTGCCTTGAAACAATGCATCAATTTGCCCAGCAGCGCATATAAAGCACTTCATTTTTTGTTCTGTGCATTGGTGGTTTCCACTTTTCCACTCTATTTTTATGCATGCTTAAATGCCGGCTTCACTCCGCGGTTTTATAGTTCATATTGCTAGCATTGATATATTTAATATTCTGCACATTGTGGGTAAGAAGCTATATTCATGATGGAATGACAATTACTGACTGCTGAGTTATCACTTGTAGGGTATTCAGAGTTGTTTTGGATTGCCTTGGTTTAACATTATGCTGGCTCACTTTGGATTGTCTTGGTATAACATTATGCTGGCTCACTTGTACCGGTTATGGTGCTGAGAGCAGCTCTAGGATTGTTCTATTCATTTCAGTACTTTGACTAACCGACAGCGAGAGATATAACGGTTGTTTAACAGATTGATTTGTAACATGTGTTTGGTTTGCAGAACAAAATACGAGAAAACGCAAAAGCCACAGAAGAAAACTTGGCGCTTGCGGAACAGGAACTTGCGAAGCGGGAATCTGCCAAAGCTAACGCTGATTGCCGACTTGAAGAAATTCGTCAGAAGACAGAAGTCGAGTCCCGGCGCTACAAAGATGACCTCCGGAGGCTTCAAGATGAATTAGCCCATCTGCAGAAATCAACGGGCGCAAACCAGCCGACGGTTCGATCAAACTACCTTGCTGGTACGACTGATCGAAACACAGTGCGGGCACCGAAGCAGCCCAACCAGAGGCCACCACCCACATCCAACAGGCCGCAAGAGGCAACCCAGAAGGCAAGCCGTCGCTGGGACTGTGTAATCTGCAAGAGGGAGGAGGCATGCGTGCTCTTGCTCCAGTGCGCTCATCAGGTCCTGTGCGTCGGGTGCAACAAGCGCCACGAGGAGAAAGGCGCGGGTCACTGCCCCAGCTGCAACGCCAAGATCGAAGAGAGGATCAGGGTTTTTGGTGCCACCTCCAACTGAGGCACCTGGTGGTGATGCTGCTGTGCCCTAGTTTTTCCTTGGGGTGAAGAAAACTTTTGGTTGCTTTTGTTTTTCCCTCCATCATACTGTGAAGAAGAAAGAGGGTCTCCACCTGGGCAGTTTTACCTTCAGCTGTTCATGGGTATATGTGCTATGCTGAATAGCACCTCTTTTGGGGTATATGACTATAATCAAACCCTTTTTTTGGATAGAAATACCGAATAGGAACTATTTTGGGATATACGCGTACAATCAAACCTTTTTTTTTTTTATGTGTATGATCTGTCCTTTGCGTGATGGTCTCGTTTATCTGGAGTTGCGAGAGCTTCTGGGACGTGGACTGCACAAGTGCGGTTTGTTTGCCGGAAGCAAAAAATAGAGGGGCATCTACTTACGACCGTTGGATTGTGATCCACATCATCAGTAGAGCATGATCCAACGGTTTACACGGTAGTGTCTCGTTGGGGGCTCTTCCGTGGTTTGGGAATAGGAACGCAGGATTTTTCTTTAAAAAAAGAATTATTTCCTATATGTGAAATTCTCACGTTCCAGGCAAGCGATGTGGTTATTTTGTTTTTTTGCTTGGTTCCCTTGCATTTCTTTTCATGAAAACTTAGGTAGGCCACATCTAGTGCCGCTTATTTGGATTTGGACTTCTAGCTTCTGACTTATTTTTTATTATTCCTAATTTTGTCTTTTTCTGACTTTTTGATTTTTTTTGAGCTTTTTTCAGATCTTTTTTTCCTGTATTCGTTTGCATTATATATGGTAGGATAACCTGTTTTTCTGTTTTTTTTAAATTTAATTATGTCAAATAAGCTACTATCAGATTTTAGTCAGTTATAATAAATATTTAGTTATAAACCATCAAAATTTAGTCTAAGGCTTAATATGGCTTAAGCTTATAGCTTAAGCTTATTTTTGCACTATTCATAATTTCATTTTTTTTCTGAATTTTTGACTTTTTTGAGCTTTTTTGTCGGTTCTTTTTTTTCTCGTATTCGTTTGCGTTGTCTGTGATAGGCTAACATATTTTTTATATTTTTCAATTTTTTTAAATTTAATTATGTTAAATAAGCCTCTGTCAACTACAGTTTTTTTTCAGCTAGTTACAGTGTTTTCAACCATAAGTTTTCAGCTTTCAGCCGAACCGATCAGGTAGGCCACATCTTGTACGCTGTAGGTGTAGGCTCGTAGGCTGTCAGTGACCTTCTGCAAGCTTGGGAGAGTGTAGACGCAATGAACCTTAGCGACAACAACTCATTTTACAAAGTTAAAGTTTAGATGTAAAGTTGAACGTTTCTATTTTTATAAGCTTATACTAGCGCTAGCATATTTTTGCTTGCTGCATCATTTTGAGAACACAAAAAAGGAGCTTGTTAGGAACAGGAAAAAAAAGGGAGTGTTCTAGTTAAATGAACCAAACTTGGGATATTGTCGTGTGGAATCACATTTTCGTCCTGTAATATTCATCCAAATTTGTTATGACCCGGAATTTGGGTTTTACAAAAACAAGCCGAAAAAACCAGCTCCGTTGTTCATTGAAGTGAAACTATGCGGGCCTGTTTGGGTGCGGCTTATGACTTTTGACTGAAAATTTTGAATTTTGGCTGCTTACGGTACAGATTACGGAGAGACAGATATTCACTTGCGATTTTGGCTGGTACAGATGTTGGGCTTTTAATGTGTAGATTGTTTAACTTGTAGACCCCATCTTCAGAAAATACTTCGTTTGAAAGTTAGGTACTGTAGCAAAAGCCAAAAGCCGTCAGCTTCGAAGGAAAAGAACAGGCCCAGCCAGCTTATGTTTCTGGCTTCTAACTTCTTAATTTCTTTTTTTGGTTTTTTCTTTTCTTTTTTTGTATTTGTTTGTATTATGCATGATGGGCTAATCTATTCTTTTTATTTTTAGAATTTTAAAATTTGATTACGCCAAAAAAGTTACCACCAGCTGTAGTACAAAATAACTTAGCTACACTATAAAAAAAAGCCATAAATACATCCAACTGAGTTGTAGCCCTGCTCCAGCTGGCTTGGTTTTTTTTTTTGCACTGTAGCAGCTAAAAATGCACGATAGCAGATGTTAGCTTTTTCTGAGTAATTAAATTTTAAAAACTAAAATAATAAAAAACGTTATATCATCACCAACAATGCAAAAAATAAGGGAAAAAACAAAAGGCAATTTGCCTTGCTTGGTTGGGCTGAAAAGCTCTGGTTTATGGCTGAAATTGCACTGTAGCGACTAAAATTTCACTGTAGCTGAAGGTGGCTTATTTGGCGTAATTAAATTTAAAAAAAAGAAAAAAATATGCTAGCTCATCACGGACAACGCAAACAAATATGGAAAAAAAAGAATGGGCAAAAAAGCTAAAAAAGCCAAAAATTTAGAAAAAGACGAAATTTATAAATAGTAAAAAATAAGCCAGAAGCTAGAAACTAAAACTGAAACGAGCGGGAAGCCAAAAACTAAAAGCTAAAGCCCCCTTTCGGTTGAAAAAAAAAATGGCTTATGGTGAAATTACCTCAGATACCGAAATTTCACCGTAGTTGAAGGTGACTTATTTAGCGTAATTAAATTTAAAAAAATTAAAAAATAGAAAAAATATGCTAGCTTATCACGAACAACGCAAACGAATACGGGAAAAAAAGAATCGGTAAAAAAGCTAAAAAAAACCAAAAATTTAGAAAAAGATGAAATTTATAAATAGTGAAAAATAAATCAGAAACTAGAAGTTGAAGCCGAAACTAGTTATTAAAGCAGTTTGAAACTGGGTAACAATTCCAAAGGACATGGGATTCGTTCGGTGATGACCATGTGATTACTTGCTTTCAGAGCATTAAGAATCCAATACGAAGTGGGCGGTGACGATCGCCTAGGGACATATGCCACACATCTAAAGCTATTACTCAGGGGGAGTTCTCGCGCGGACGCTCCGCCACCTCAGCGCGCGCTCGCTGCGTCCGGCGCGTGGCGCTGGTTTTTGGTACGGTCGGCGGTGGCGTTTTCCTCTGGTTTTTCCGAAATTGCGTACAGGTCTTTAGTTCTCGCAGAAAGGTCCCTAAAATTTTTTTAGGCCCCTGAAAAATTTTTTTGGCCTCTCCGTTTTGCAGGATGGCCCCCCGCGTTTTCGGAAATCGCGCACGGGTCCTCGTTTTTTTACGTACAGGTCCCCCCGCGGTTTTTTTTCCCTTGCGTACGGGTCCTCGCTTTTTGCAAAAAAAGCCTTTACTTCCTGCGAAAAAACGCATATGCCCTAGGATTTTTTTAGGTGATTCCTCACGATTACGGTGTCTGGCGGCGGCGTGGCGCCACGCCTCGAGGCTAGTCTTAGCTATTACTCGGGGGGAGTTCTCATGGACGCTCGCCACCTCAGCCTTGCACTTCAGCTGCGCCCGGCGTGGCGCGGTTTTCGATCTGCGGTCGGTAGTGGCGTTTTCCTCTGTTTTCGAAATTGCGTCTGGTCCTTGGTTCTCAGAAAGGTCCCTAAAATTTTTAGGCCCTGAAATTTTTTGCCCTCCGTTTTGCGGGATGGCCCCGTGTTTTGAATCGCGACGGGTCCCTGTTTTTTACGTCATGGTCCCCGCGGTTTTTTTCCCTTGCGTACGGGTCCTCGCTTTTTGCAAAAAAACCCTTTACTTCCTGCAAAAAAACGTATATGCCCTAAGATTTTTTTAGGTGATTCCTCACGATTACGGTATCTGGCGCGGCGTGGCGCCACGCCTACTAGGCTAGTATCTACAACGTATGGTCTTGTACTGTATCAGTAGTACTTAAAAGTTCTGTACATAAAGCAAGTTTTCCTGGCAAGCAGCGACACATGTTACACGTGTCTCCGTTCCGTCCCTAGCTGTGGCCGTGACCATCGATTGGAGTGGGTAATAGATGTACTAATTATTCGTATTATTTAATTATCATATTTAATAAAATATAAATACAGTATATAGCTTTTATTAGATTAATAATTCGCTTGTATTTATATTCGAATTCACATAAAAAATATAGATAAAAATATGATATAGATTTTTGCTATCCGAAATATTATTTTATCCAGGCTATTCGTATTCATATTAATATACATATTTTATTACAATATGATTAATTAGTTAGACAAGTTTTTTAATTCAATATTAATTCATGTTTCAATATTAATACATGTTTCTTTATATTTTATCTTCATACTACATAAGTTATAAGGATATTATGGTCCGATCGAATTGACTATATATTTGATTCGAATTTGTATTCTTTGCAATATTCGATTTATATTTGAGAATATTCATATTTGTTTATAAAATACAAATATGAATGTGGTAAAAACCCTATTCGATTTGTATTTGACCCGTTTTCACCTCTAAATACAGCTACAATACTATTTTAAAACATTCTTAGTTGGTTTTTCCATTATTTTTTCATGTTGCAGGTTGTATAGTCCGTGGAAACGCTAATTCGTGATTTTGTCTTTGGAGAGGACTAGCTTTGTTGGTGAGAGCGTCTATTCCAGTTACAAAGAGAGAAATCATGCACATTCATTTATTAGTCACAGAAAACTTTTATTAATTCCCATATTAATCACGGAAATAATAAAAATAATTTAATATCCATAAGTCGCATATCTCGGTTGCGACCATCTTATTGAATTAAACTTCTTGGTTTGCTAATAAGTTTTAACTCGAGATTTGTATGAGTACGTAACACTAAAAGCATTTTTTGCCACGTTTGGAACGCAAACAAATCTTCCGGATTTCTGTAGGAATTAAATCGCCACGTTCCAAGCAGGCACTTAATATGTAGCATTTGCGGATGCGTAAGTATACATCTAATTAGCTATATAAGAGATATATATATTTTTTGGAAGAATGATATTGCATATGTTCATGAAAGGACCTTTGGGCTAGGTTATTTTGGCCTTATGGTTTTTAGTTTATACTACAGTAACTAACTTTAAAATGGTATGTCTTTTTAAGATGGAGTTTATAGATTGATTGTAGTATATATATTGTATCGAATTTATCTATATTGGTTAAAATCACACACAAATATCTCTACCTGTACTCTCTCTCGTTAACAGACTGAATTTAAAATTCGAATCAAAAATTATAAACCATTGTAAAAAAGTTAAAATTTTCTGTTTTGCCCTCGGCTGCCTGGCAGGATCGGCCCTGGCATGACCGAACGGGAGCAAACTGCTGCTGCACGACCACGGCAACAGGGTGCACTAAGGTGGTAATCGGTTCTACCGAAAGTCAAGGCTTATGGTCGAAAACACCGTGGTGGTGAAAAAAACACTGTGGTGAGAGAGCTTATTTGACATAATTAAATTTAAAAAATTAAAAATATAAAAATATGCTAGCCCATCACGCACAACGCAAACGAATACGAGAAAAAAAGACCGACAAAAAGCTCAAAAAGTCAAAATTCAAAAAAAACGAAATTATGAATAGTGCAAAAATAAACTTAAGCCAATAAGCTTAAGCTATATTGAGCAAGGCCTAAACCCCCTGCGGGGCCCACCAGATTAATAACCAAAACAGAAAAAAAAAACCCCACCAAATCTACCGCGAAAACGGGCCCCGCCTACCAAGTACCAACCTCCCAACGCAGCTCCCCCCGCCGTCACTTACCACCGTGCCCCACACGTCCTGGGCCCCACCTGTAAACCCCCCAATCTGGCACTCGCCGTGGGTCGCTCCCGCGCAGCATAACCCCCTCAGAATCGAGCTCGCGATTAAACAAATTAAACAAGCTAAAACTAAACCAAAACCCCTCGATAAATCTCTAATCCCCACGTATAAATTCCGCGGCTTCCTCTCCCTCCCTCCACCACTCCCCTTCCCTTCGTCTCCAAGGGGAAAAAAATCGGAGGAGAGGAGAAAATTCGTTTTGCAAGGAAAGCGATCCCCAATCCGATCCATTCCCCGGACCCTCGCCTCGAATCCCCGTTTCCGCCTTGCTCTCGTCCTCAAAGGCGCGAGCTTTCTGGGGTTTCTTGCCGGGAAGCGGGGCGGTTTCTTGGGATGGCGTCGGCGGCGCTGGAGAAGGACGCGCCGCTGCTGGTGGTGGCGGATGAGGAGGGTTTCGGAGCGAGGGACCTGCTGTGCGACGAGGGGCTGGCGAGGGAGATGGCGCGGTTCGGCATCCGTGAGTCGCGGGAGGACGCGGCCGCGACGGAGGCGGCGGACCGCCTCATCCCGGCGTTTCATGCCTACAGGATGCGGCATGGGCACCGGTACCTGACGGAGCCTGTGGTGCCGGGGGGCACGGTGCCGGAGGTCGGCTCGGTGCTGCCGCTGTCCTCGCCGCCGGGGATGCTCCGCGACCGCGGCCTGCTCGACGAGTGGCGCTTCCCGGGCGATCGTCTCGGCCGCGGGCGCGGCCGCGCCCTTTCCCCCCAGAATGAGCAAGGCGCGGGCTCTATCCCGCTGCGCGCCGCCGGGCCTGGCGTTCTTCCTAGCGACGCGTACGTGGCGCCGCCGCCGGCGTGGCCTTGGCGCGCGGCGGCCGTCAACCGGCAGGTCGAGGACCTTAACGTGTCTCTTGCCAAGAACGAGGACATGGTGCTCGACAAGCTGTTCACGGGACCCCCC